>CM051237.1:80307093-81507093 GCA_027917425.1 Gastrophryne carolinensis
CGGCCGGCTCGGGATCGAGCGCGAGGTGCCCCTGGCCCGATCCGGGGCCGCTAATCACTATAGCTCCTGTTCCGGGACTTTTCACGTTACCTCCCCCCAACTCCTGTCTTACGGGCGATTCCTGACGGGACTCTGACTACTCCGATGCCCCCTTGCTCCTTCGTCCCTCCCCCCCCCCCCCCCCTTTTTTTTGGACATTCTGCCATGGACTCTGCATTCTTAGGGGTCTTTGAGTTGGCTTGCGTATTATAGTTTAATCTTGTTACTTGAAGAGCCCTGTGACCTGGTTGGTGTGGGTACTCGGGCTTCCCCTCCTCCCCGCGGTCCACTGTGCGGCTGTCGCGGTGGGCTGGGGGGTGGAGGACATGCCTGTCGGGGCGGGTGGTGGGGTTGGGGGACGCCTGGTGGGTTACGCCCTGGTTGCCGAGAGGAGGGGGGGTCCTCTCTGACTTTCTGTTACTGGTGTCCCTCTGGGAGGGGGAGGGTTAATTTGATTATAACTGTTGTGGGACGGTTTCGGGGACCTGGTAAGTTGTGAAGTTTTCTTCCCCCTGCTCGTTGAGGGCTGCGGGAGGCTCGTGGTTGGGCAGTGGCTTCCCTTAGGTGAATGGATTTCTTCTCATCCTGGGTGGAAGGGTTGGTCAGGTGGGTTGATTGTTGGTTGGGTATAATTGGGTTGGCTCCTGAGTTGCTTGGCCACCTTCCACAACAAGTTTCCCCGCACTGCTCTACCGGATTCTGACCGGTGAATAGTGCGTGGTGGTTGAGGACACCATCCTCATTACTTCTGCCTGCCCTCCTCTGTAAGGAAGGGCTCTTTGGGCTTTTTTCTAATCTTACTGTTGTTCCTTTCCCCTTCCTTTCCTACTCCTTTCCTTTTTTATCTCTGTTTTCCTCTGGGCCTTAGGTCCATCTCCTGGTGTGTGTTTGTTCAGTGTCCCGCTTCGCCCCCCCCCGGGAAGTGGTTCCTGCCGCGGGTCTCGCCCCTCCGGTACCCCTAGCCTTCTGCTTCTATAGGGTATTGGGGTACACTTCCTTTGCCCTATAGCCCCGGCCTAGGACGGGTATGGCAGACCTTAAGATTTGCACTTTCAACGCCAGGGGGCTGAATATCCCGGAAAAGAGGGCAAAAATATTGTACGGTTTTCATAAGGAACGGGTCGACATTCTCCTACTTCAGGAGACTCATTTCTGTCAGGGGAAAATCCCGGAGCTCAAAAGTAGATACTATGATAAATGGTTTCATAGTCCGAACCCGGAAAACAAATCTAAAGGGGTCTCTATAGGTATCCATAAAGCTGTCCCCTTGGAAACATTAGAATCTAAAATAGACCCCAATGGTAGATTTATATTCCTCCGTTTTACAATGTGTGGGGCTATGTATACCCTTGCTAACCTTTATCTCCCCAACCAGGCTCAGGTGGAGGCGGGCATTGAGATTTTGCATGTTTTGGAGGGATTTGCGGAGGGCACCTTGGTGATCGGGGGCGATTTCAATCTGGCCCTAGACCCGAGACTTGACTCCTCCCAGGGTAAGTCAGCCATACCTTTTTCTAAGTTGAACAGCCTCCGGAGTGCTCTCCGTACCCTTCAGGTGGTCGACACCTGGAGGATCCAGCATGGGGGGGCTCGGGATTACACATTCTTCTCCCACCCCCATAACACGTATAGTAGGCTAGATTACATCTTCCTTAGCCACCACGCACTCTCATATGACCCTGATACCTCTATAGGTCGGATCCTCTGGTCGGACCATGCCCCTGTCTTCTTGAGCCTCCCGATCCCAGACATGATTCCCAGACAATACAACTGGCGCCTGAACGACAATTTATTAAAAGATGACGTTTGTTTAGCTGACGTTAAGGCGTCCATTAGACATTTCTTCTCTGACCACGCGAGTGACCCGACCCCGCTGCCATTGCAGTGGGAGGCCCTCAAATGTGTGTTGCGTGGAATTTTTATCAAACATGGGTCTAGGCTCAAGAGGGACAGGGCGCATCGGATTAGGGAGGCACTGACGCGCATTGGGGAGTTGGAGGAGACACACAAGACCTCTCCCACAGGCACTGTTTTGAGGGAGCTACTGGACGCTAGGCAGGGCCTTAAGACCCTGTACGATCAGTGCTTTCTTAAGTATCGTGATAGGTTCAGAGCCCGTATCTACGAGCACTCTGATAAATGCGGCAGGATGCTTGCTAGATCTCTTCACCCTAGACAAGGTTGTACTTTCATTCCGGTCCTAAAAGGGAGTGACGGCACGGAATCTCACAAGACGCCACAGATAGCCGGTGAATTCCAGGCCTTCTACTCCAAACTCTATAATCTCGGGTGCCCCTCCACGCGAGATGGGAGGGTGGGGACCAGTGGCGCAATCTCAGCTTATGTTCAGGAGACGGCCCTCCCAATACTGCCTTCAGCAGACGGTGAATTTTTGGAGGCTCCATTTGACCTGGAGGAGGTGAGTCGGGCAGTCAAAGGGGCCCCTGTAGGTAAAAGTCCCGGCCCTGATGGGTTCACCCCCAGATTCTACAAGACGCTTGGGGCTCTCCTTAACCCCTTTCTAGTCAAGGTATTTAACTCCATTTCAGTTGACTGCCCCTTCCCGAGACAGGCCTTGGAGGCACACATTGCGGTCATCTTGAAGCCTGGTAAAGATGCCACCGTGCCTGGAAGCTATAGACCGATCTCACTAATTAATGTGGATCTCAAAATCTACGCTAAAATCATCGCTCTGCGGATGCAACCTCTGCTCTCCACTTTGATCCACTTAGATCAGGTGGGGTTTGTCTCGGGAAGGGAGGCGAGAGACAACACCATCAAGGCGATATCTCTGGTCAATCATGCGCAGTCACGTAACATACCGACATGCCTACTGGCGGTTGATGCGGAGAAAGCATTTGACCGGGTGCACTGGGGATTCCTGGAGGCTACTCTAAGTCAGATTGGGGTGGGCCCGGTCATGTTATCCAGAATAATGGCCCTTTACCGAGAGCCCTCTGCGAGAGTGAAGGTGAATGGCTCTCTGTCGGGTTCCTTCCCGATTCGGAATGGCACCCGGCAGGGCTGCCCTTTGTCCCCGTTGCTGTACGTATTGGTGATGGAACATCTTGCCAATGCACTAAGGGCCAATCCATCGGTGCATGGGGTCGTGTGTGGAGGGAGTGAGCACAAGCTCTCTCTCTTCGCGGATGATTTACTCATGTATGTGACTTCACCCCACATTTCTATGCCTTCTATCTTATCCGAGTTCAGGCGCTTTGGCGACTTGAGCAACTTTAAGGTGAACTTGTCCAAGTCTGAGATCCTGAATGTATCTTTGAACGCTCAGACCCGGCTCCTCATGCAGGCTGACTTCCCCTTCAAGTGGCAGAGGGAGGCCATCACGTACTTGGGGGTCCAGCTGCCCTCAGATTTAGGGAAGCTGTACCAGCTTAACTACGCTCCACTTCTCCATTCTACAGCCACCTCCCTTGCCTCCTACCACAAGAAGCAGTACTCATGGTTAGGCCGTATTAACATCCTTAAGATGGACATCCTCCCCCGATTCCTCTACATATTTCAGACAATTCCTTTGGCCCCTGAGCGAGGGTTCTTCCAATCTTTACAAAGAAGCTTTTTTAAATTTATTTGGGGTAATGGGAGACCCAGAGTCGGGAGGGATACACTCTTTAGATCCAAACTTGGGGGAGGACTGGGGGTCCCGGATATTAGGACCTATCACGCTGCTTCGGTACTAGTGCGCTTGTCGGACTGGTTTCACCACCAGGATGACAAGGGCTGGGTGGCTATTGAGAGGGCGATTTCTCCTCTCAACCTGACGGCCCTTCCTTGGGTGACCCCCCTAGATAGGCCCGGACCCCAGGAGCTGCCATACTTGGCTGTTCCGTTGCTGAAGGTTTGGGATGGATTCTTGAGGCGAGGAAAACTCTCACTAAGACCGGGCCCCCTTACCCCGTTGTTTGACAACCCAGCCTTCCCCCCGGGCTTACACTCTGGGTCCTTTCTTGTGTGGGAGGCCTCTCGGGACACTAGGCTCCGGGACATAATGACGGAGGCGGGCCCCCCTTCCCTGTCCGATCTGGGAGTTAGGAGCGGGCTGCGTAACGTCTCATGGCTCTTACATGCTCAACTGGTGGACTTTGTCAGGTCTCTCGGCCCATCCCCGAATTTTTCTCGTTCATTGACCCCCATGGAAAACCTTCTCCGGGACCCCTCTCCCCCTACACATGTGATCTCTGCTTTGTATAAGATCCTCCGGGATGAGGAAGAGGGTGAGGGCCTGCCACGATTTTGCCGGAAATGGGAGGAGGACCTGGGACAGATGTTCGAGCCCGAGGACTGGGAGAAGTCCTTTACACTAACCCACAAACTTTCAGTAGCATCTCGAGCTCAGGAGCGTAACTATAAGATCCTTGCAAGATGGTACAGATGCCCCTCAGACCTAATTAAGTTTGGCGGGGTGGACTCCGGTGATTGCTGGAGATGCACCGGGGCCCCCGGAACCATGCTGCATATCTGGTGGGAGTGCCCGTTGGTGAGGACTTTTTGGGAACGGGTGTTCGACATGTATGAGCACCTGTCTCTTGAGGGGCTTCCCCGGACTCCACAGGTTGCCCTGTTATCCATGCTCCCGGGGTCAGTGTCATCTTGCAAGAAGGGGCTGTTGAGGCACCTTCTTACTGCTGCTAGGTCAGTGATCCCCAGACACTGGCGCACTCCTGCTGTTCCATCTGTACTGGAGTGGTATGGGGAGGTGGAGTCTATTAAAAGGATGGAGGAGCTATCACTGGAGGGGGTGGAGGGGGGTACCCGGCGGTTCCTTGAGACTTGGACTCTTTGGGAGGTCTCCCGAGAGTCTCTTGCTTTTCGGACGCTGCTGGAGTGTGACTGAGCCCCGGGTGGTGTTGGGGGAGAGTTGGGTCGCCTGGAGGTTAGTTGGTTGGGACTCCCGGGGTGGGCTGGAGCGGGGATGTGATGTGATGTGTTGTGTTGTCGGTGTGCTCGTACTTCCCGAGCTTGTCTGTCTTGTTAGTCTGGTGTTTTTGTCCTCCCTGCTGTTTCTCCCCCCCCTTTTTTCTTGTTCTTGTCTGCTCCTACGCTCTCCCTTTCTTTTTCCCCCCTATACCTTTCTAGTTTTTTCTCTTTTATAGCTTTTCTTACGCTTGGGGCCACGGGAGGGACAGGTGTAGTCTCGATGTTCTGTTAGGCTGGAGGTTGGCATCCACGGGGGATGAACTTGGGTTGGCCTTAAGTCTAGGTGATGAGCGGGGGCCGCGGGCCTCGGTGTTGGGACTGCGCCCCTGCTACCCCTGATCTCTCAAGTATGTTATTGGACCTGGCCTCCTTGGTTTGTCCTGGATGTATTATTGAATGCCTGCTGTTCCGCCCCGCTCCCGTAACTTTCTTTGTATGTTAACTACTCCTTTCTGTACTGTTTTATATCTTCTTTGCAAAACTCAATAAAGATACATTGAAACAAAAATCATCCTACCTGCATCTAGTGCATTGTCTGAGGCTTTTAACATCCAAGATGGTGTCCCGTAGAGTCTCAGGCTGCCTACAGACAGTGTTTTCTGACTTTGCCGCTCTGCATTCTGGGATTGCTGTCCTTTTCCTGACCCCAGCTCTGCTCTGTCTGTGCAAAGCACAGCTATAACCACGCTCCATGCACTTTACACTCCTCAACTCTCCTCAATATGTGATGCTACTGAGGCAAGATGGCGGCGCCCCTATCTTAGAGGCCGATTCATTAATAGCGGCAGGTAGCGACAGTTGGGCGACTGTAGCGGCATTTTCAGAGCGCCCGCTAGTAGTCGCTGTGCTTGGCCGTTGTTCGGTAGTTGATAGCGACTCAGTCGGTTTGCCGTAATGTTGAATATTGGGTGAGGAGTCGCTATTTGACAGGTTCCGCGCTGTATGGGAGCGCATGATAGCGACTGGCCATAGCGACCAGCTCCCACCATATTCATTAAAAAATCACGCTCAAAAAATTATCGCGCTGTAAAATGCATGTTTAAACCCCAGAGCGCTGGCGGCGATGGGTTAAAAGTAGTTTTTTAACCCCCAAACCACCATATTATTGGAAACCAAAAAAAACAAGTTTTTTAAATAATTTAGTTATATGAATACATTAATATCAGACCTGTAATATCAATTCTGTACAATTTTTTTTTTCCTTTAAAAAAATTATCTAAAATGGCAGAAGTGGTCACAGAATTTTTCACATTAAAAAAAAAATAAATAAAATTAATAACAATTAATTATGAATATTTAAAGATTGTTCCATTGAAATGCATTGGAGAGCGCCAGGTAGCGAGAGGTCATACCTGTCGCTGTTCAAGGTCGGACGCTGGCACTGTGGGCTGAGGCTGGAATAATGATGAATGAGTGGCTATATGGCGCTGTCTCAGTCGCTAAGCAGGATCGGCTTGATAAATGTGTGATTGTGGTGGGGAGCCGGCGTTCTTGTGGCGGGGCCCGTCATTACCGGTCGCTCACCAGTCGCTACCTGTCGCTATTCCTTCATAAATAAGGGCCCAAGAGTCCTGATCAGAGTTGAAGACCAGCAGGGGAAAGTAAAAAGCAAGTGACTAAAAACTAAAATATATTAATTTTAGATGCTGGGGAATAATTTTTTAAGGGTTTGGACTTTTCAGTAAATGATGCTGGAGGTTAATTTTAAATTCTCAGATCTAAGCTCCGAAAAAAGGTCCGTTCAGTCACTACTGACCTTTTCTCAAACTGTAGATTGGTCATGCAAGCCTTTGTGCAATGCAATCCTGGGCACATAAGTGTGAAATCACTCCATGTTTCAAGCTACTTATTCCTAGTTGATAATTTTAGTATTGCGATCATTTACACTTTGGTGTGTATGGCATTTTGTTTTAGGTAGGTTTTTAAAAAAAGTTTGTAATGCTTTTTGTTAAACTTTCTGTAGAACGGCTTATTTAGTGTTATATGGTTTCTCAGCTTATGACTCCATTATTCATTCATCAGCCTTGTTCCATTTCCACATAATTACAGGGAAGTTTGTTTATCCGCCTCCTCCATGGATACTGTCTCAAGAGGCTGACACACTTTGCTCGATTCCTCCCGACAGTGTAAAGAGAACACAACAGAGATACTGAATAACAAAAATATTATCCATACACCCCCCGAGGATTCATATCAAGGACCTTATATGTGCTGCAGGGATGTTTTCTTGGAGGAATAACTACTCACAATACTGTTCCTATTTTATGGATTATGTATACTAATATATACTGAGACTGGTAATCTGATAACTATACCAAAGCTGATTCCATTAATGATAGATGTATGGGTAAGCATCATGGTAATCAAAAAGTTCTAACTTCCGCTAATATGTCCCATGGCATAGGGTAGAGGCCTCTTCCACTTAGAAAAACGAATAAACTAATGAGCTATTTACCTTCTTTTTTCCACCAAAATTCGTTTTCTTAGCAAATCTTGGGTGGGACATGGGTCTAGTGGTGTGTAGTAGTGACAGCTGCTTACATCAGCCAGTAAGAACTAGAAAGTATTCGGACCCTTCTAGATTATCATAGCAAGAGGAGCGAATATGACGGGGAGGCCGATTCATCATTAGCGGCAGGTAGCGACGGATGAGCATCTGTAGCAGGCATTTTCAGAGCGCCCGCTAGTAGTCGCAGTGCTCAGCCGTGGGTCGCCATTTTATAGCGACTCAGTCGCTGTTCAGTAATGTTAACTACATTGTGAGGAGTCGCTTTTTGACCAGTACAGCGCTGTATGGGAGCGCATGGTAGCGACTGCTCATAGCGACCGACTCCATATTCAGGAAAAAAACAGCCTCCCAAATCTCTGGCGCTGAAAAATGCTTGTTTGTAGCCCATAGCGCAGGAGGCGGTGTGTTTAAAGTCTGTTTTCAAGCATCTATCAACTTGTAACAAAGCAAAAACATATGGAATTACATTGTAACAACATTGTAACATGAACACTTTAATGCCAGACCTGTAATGTCATTTCTGAAGAAATATTTCAAAAATGTAAAAAAAAACTGCTTTTTCAGTGCCAGAAGAGGTCACAGAATTATTTGTGATTTTTGGGGAAAAAAAACAGTTTAAAGAGAAGAAAAGGTTCGTCTATTGAAATGTATGGGAGAGCGACAAGTAGCGAGAGGTCATACCTGGCGCTGTGCAAGGCTGAACGCTGGCGCTGTTCGCAGAGGATTTGAAAATCATGAATCAGGCGCTACATGCCGCTATCCCAGTCGCTAAACAGATTCTGCTTGATAAATGTGGAATTGCGTGCCGTGTCCGGCGTTGACCAGTAGCTATCTGTTGCAACCTCCCATTAATCAGCCGCTACCTGACGCTATCCCTTCTTAAATAACCCCCAAGTCACCTGCAATTATTCATTAGGACACAAGAGGGTCGATTCATGGCCGTGCGCCAAAAAGCCCAATACCATGAGCGAGTGAATCCTCACGCGCACAATTCATGGCACCATGCGCACAAAATGGCATGTGCAAAGTATGTTTGCAAGTTTTCGATTATTGTGCAACATGAAATTCAGCTCTTTTTATGTGGAAATGGCAAAGCTCCATGAGCATTTTGCTGGTTAAGGCGGTCACTGGTCCCCATGGCCCCAATGTTTCTCCCCCGTCTTTACTGTTTAGCATTGACGAATTTGTCTCTCCAGCTTCTGTGTTTGAGGTGCATCTCTATTCTCCAATCTGTATTGGATATCCTGTGGCGGTTGTGTTCTGCTTTCTTTTATGTGCATTGCTGGCGATATTTTCATTCCTGTTGACCTACAGTGTTGTTTTTCAATGTTTGTTCCCAGATGTTTTCTATATCCCTCCCTCACTGCCTTGTTTGTTTAGTGGCTCAGTGACCATGTGGCCAAATGTCCACCTTTTTGTTTTTTTTTATCTTAAAACAATATTATATCTGTCAACTTTTCAAACTATTTACCATTTTTTTTAGTAATAATAAATTGTACAAAATAATTAACAATTCTGAAAATAAACTTGCAAATGATACATTTATTCATAATGAACATGTCGGCTATTGCCAACATGTGTTTAATGAATGAAATAAGCAGGTCAGTTAGTGAAGTCAGCATTTTCCTCCTGTTTTTTGCTGGAGGAAAATGGCACATAAGACAAATACAATTGCACACACAAACCCTAAATCGCACGCAAATTTATTCTTGGGAGTAAATTTATGCATGAAATATTTTTCCATGTGCAGATTTATGTGCAAAAATAGACGCGCAAAAAAGTTTCTCATGAATCGAGAGAAAGGGGAAAAATGTGAGTAAACCATTTTGTTGCATGAAAAGTGTGGGCAAATTCTTTGGCACACGGCCATGAATCACCCTTATGATGGCCTTTAGTAATTTGGTAGCATAACAATCTAGAATTAGATGACAGGTAGGAAAAAGGGGTTAAAGTTAGGTCAAGCTGTAAACAGAGGTGGCCTAGACTGGTAGGTACAATGTCTGAGAACCCCAAGGGGTAAAGTTCAGGCACATGGCAATTATGGTGATGTATCTGAACTGTTACACTGTTGTCGAATAGGCAGAACCAGATGTGATAAAGGTGAAAATGTCTCTTATTAGTGGTTCTTTTTAATGTGGGAGTGGAGTAGGACAAGAAAAGTAAAAAACCCCAGAAAGGCAAAAGCACAGTTGCAGCCCAAGAGGTTAAACCCAAAATACACCCATTTTTCACAAAATGGATGTTGCTCTGGGCACAAATGTCTCCCATTTGCACCTGGAACAACACACATTTTGTGAAAAACCATGTGACCACAGCGGCTAATCACAGTGCTAGATTTCCCCTCGGGGCCGAGGAGAAAGGTAATATTTCTACGTTTTTTTTCTGCAGTTAATGGGCAGGAGAGCATCTGCAAATGGACTGCCTTCCTGCATCCAGAACAACGCCCATTTTGTGAAAGGGCAGGACAGTTTCTAGACAGAATAGTTCTCAGTGCAGGAAGAAAAAAAATCTACCCTCTCCTCATCTGTATTATGGTGCTGCTGTTGCCCCATACAGATATGTGCCATTCCACGCCTCTACCTCAGCAGTAGAGAGTGCCCCCTCCCCATGACTGAGCCCAATAAAGGGAAATGAGGGGCCTGTTTTTTGCCCTGCTCCAATAACAGTGGCCCTGAACAAAACAGGATGGCTGGGATAAAAGCGCCCCCAATGGCCTTGGCACCCAGGGTGATTCCCACCCCCTCTAGAAACAGCCCTGGGAATGAGAAACAACTGCTATACTGCATGGAAAGTGATTTGTACCAAGTTCTGCTGTATCGCCTAGAAGGCTGTCAATAAACAGATACTATGCTGTTTTTTAAAGCCTAGAGTTTGCATGGATCTGTCATTGTCAAGCCTCCTGGCTACGACCATGGAAAAGGTAGACTTCTGGCAAGGATTGAGGGTTGGGTGAAGCTCCAGGTGTGGGGCACAGCAAGGAAATAAAGTTCAATAATACAAAACAAAGTTCAGGGGCTGGCAAAACAAATAAAAATTCCAGGGCTGGCGGCAAACAGGCAAAGTCTAATAAACAATCCGGGTTCAGAGGCTGGCAGCAAACAGGCAAAGTCCACTAAACAATCCAAAGTTCTAACCGTGTAATCCATCCGAGGGTTAATCCAAGAGCTCATCCGAAAGCAGACCAGGTCAATCCAGTATGACAGTCAGTAATTGCAGGAAACAGGAATCACAGCTTCCAGGAACTGAGCTGATAACACAGCAAGGAATACAGGCCAGCTGTCCATTTAAATAGTGCTGACAATAAAACTGTGAGGGACATTTTAGAGCAAGAGTGAAGTCACTTCCTGTCCAATGGCCAAGGAAAACACAGAAGTAAAAAGTAAGACCAGGAGCTTACGCTCTAGGCTTCATGCACTTGCAGTGAGACGGACACCAGGTGGTGCTGTTGAGCAGTGCAATGGATGAAGAGCCAGGTCGAGTACAAACACCACACCAATCACCTGCGGCTGCGCCCAAACAGTGAAGGAAATCTGACAGCAGCCCAGCACCTGATAGGGGCGTAAGACAGGCCAAAACCCGACAGTCATAGAGAAAGTGTGGGTAAAAGTACCTGCACTGTGTCCACACTTACATACACAGGAGACTTCTGCGACCTGAAGAATCTGATCCCTGCCATTGACCAACAGGCCCGTTTGGAGTTAGAAGAACTGGTAAGATGGCACAGTTCTAGGTAAAATCTGACAATGCAGAAGTCATAAAGCAGCAAACAAAGCTAAAATTTAAAATGACAGCAGAGGTTTCTTGGTCAATTAGCAAGGCAGGATAAGCACCAATGGTCAAGTAACATTACCACAGGTCAGGACAGGCAGCAGAGTTTCTTGGTCATGCAAAGTAATGGGCAGCAACTGAGAAAGAATTTTGAAGTGAAGGTCAGCAGCAAGTGGTACAAAGAGGAGCATAATCAGGACAAGCATTGGGAAGGCAGATGATCAACTCGTGGATATGAGCTTCAATGTACGCACTTGACCAGAAGGGCATGGAAAATCTGTGAAAGTGTCTAGACCTGCACACAGACAGAAAGGCTACAGATAGCTGCATACTGTGGATGTGAACTTACACACGTAGCTCGAATACCAGTGCATGCGTATGGATGCCAAAGCAGTTCATGACAATTAATAAGGTAACATGCAAGTCTACTTACAGTCTGTCATGATTAGGGTTTTGGGGGCATTCTTATGTCCTTTAGCAATCTGCTATGATTTTAAGAGGTTTAGGTGGAAGGTCTGCTTGCCCTCCCCCCATAATTGTGGGTTCGCTGGGAGACAATTCTCTATAGATATAAAAGGAGTTTGTTTGTTTGAAATTATTTAAGGGTTTACAGAAACATCTACTTGCACTTGGCCATGCTTAACGGGTCAGTCCAGATAATGACTAATATAAGGCAGCAGGGAGCTTACCTGAAGCCTGTCCCATGTGTTTCTCCTTCATTTCCTGCAGCTCGCTTTAGATGCTGTAGCGTGTTTTCAAAGTTTGTCCCTCCTTTCAATTCCATTCCTCCATGACCACCTCCTAATATGGACGCATGGCTGCCCTGTCCCGAAGCACTTCACAGCACGAGCGAGCCTGGGAAGCCACAGTGGTTGCACTTGCTGGGCCTGTTCACACTAATAGCGCTGAGGTACATGAACGACCACATGACCACATTTGGAGCATGATCATGGAAAATGGAAAGGAGGGGAACATTTTGGAGCATAGTAGAGATTTTACAGCAGGAGGAGAAGCACATAGGACATGCTTCAGGTGACCTCCTTGCTGCCTAATTATTGCCATTTCCTGGATTATAGCTTTTTAAAGGATGTTCACTTTAGAGATGGTTTAACCCAGATAGACTTGGTGCTTAAAAGTGACGCTTGTGTTTAATGTTCAGTATTCTGATTCAAAACTCTGATGAGTCACGGCACAGAAAGCAAAAATCAAATAAAAGGCCCCTTGAAATAAATCAGATCATAAAAACCAACACGTTGGAAACCATTATTTGTATTAACCACGGAATGTGATTTTGCGTTTTTTCTCCTCTGTTCTGCTCCTTCATCTTCGTTCAATCGATGTTTGCTTTGTTTCGTGACCATCCCTTACATCCACTAACAATTTTCACCGTCTGAATCTAAGCGCCAGGTAAATCTGCCATCAGCATGAAAAAAGTCTCCCGTGGTTGGCATGTTTGGAAGCCTGGAGTATTCTAAATCCTCATTATTTTTCTCAGGCAAGCGAGGGACGTTTTAAATTGTCTGATTGCGGGAAATTTGTAAAGTCTCAGGTCTTTGCCACAGTGGTGGTGCGGTAAATCATTTCTGAAGATAATACGCATAAACGGTGAGATTAGACTCATGCCAGGATGTCATCCAATTACACGGCTTCCGAATGAGTGCAAGGTGTCTCCTGGGCACCGCCAAGGTCATCGAGTAGAACGTGACCCTCTAAAATGAAAACTAAGGTCACACTGTAGAGCTAGCCACGGACATGTTATGGTCTTATTTAATTGGTGTGTCACACGACATTCGATGCGATATGTCACAGAGATTACCCTGGGTGTAAGCTGTACAAAATATCCATGAATTATTGGCCAAGTAAGCAGTCCACTGCAGATAGACAAAATCATTAAAAAAATACTCTTTAAAGGGAACACTGTTCTATTTTCAGACCATAATCCAAGACAGTACAGTGTTGGTAAAAAGAGCACAATCCTCAACACTCTCTGCTATTCCTGGTAGCATACATTTTAAATTATAACACTTTTTAGCTGCCATTTAACATTAGCAGGTCCTCCCTGTACCTGGCTATTAGCATGCGGCATCATTCTAGATATAACCACATATTTGGGTAGTTCAGGGAAGGGGGCAGGGGCTAATGAAGTCATGTGACTTCTGCTAGAGAGGGATAAACTGTTACAATCGTTTATCATCCTGACGTAGACAGCTTGACCTGGTGAACTTTCACAAAGGCATAGAAACTGTGAAGGTTCTTCTCCAGGTAGGCCCTGGTTAGTGACTTGCACTTTCATGTGAATAATATTATCAACATAGACATAAGTATTTAAAGTGGCTGGCCATATACAGTCTGGTTGAGAGCAAACAGAATAGTCTGGACTCAACTGTTTGATATGATGGCCTCCTGTAAGAAGACCAAAACCGGTCTAAAAGTTTCTGATTCCCTATCCCAGGAGCATCCCTATTTGGGATGTGGGTCTAGCCCAGAATCCCTACTGTACGCTCTTTCTGACGTGTAAATGACAGCATGTCCAGGCACTGGAGAAGGAGCAGGGAAGCATTGTGAACTAAGGTCTGTTTCAAAAATGGGAATGCATCCCAGATTGCAATTCACTGAGGGAGGGGAAGGGTCTTTTACATGGGTTTTGGTCCTTTTTAAAAGAGCGCTAATTGTCTAATATGACAAACTCATATAAACAGGATAGATAGCAAAGGGATGGGTTTCTTTTACAACCCAAAGCTTTTGGTTTTCTCCTGATGGTAGGAATAAAATTCAGGGGTGACATGTTTTTAGGTATACCATTGATCTTTTACATGGGACAAAGGCTCACCACTAACTGCCTGTCTCTTAGGTGAGTCTGCGGGGAATGGTAGCATTAAAGAGGACTCATTCTGACCAGGCCCCCTCTTTAATATGCAGCAGGGCATTGCCACCGCTAAAATACAGAATAGAGCTTCCTGGATACTCACCTCTTCCTTGTGGCGGGTCCCAAATGGCAGCGCTGCCTGTGTGAGTTGCTCAACGGCTAAAAGAATCCAGGACGAGGTGAATTTCTGCGCGGCCCCAGTCTTTAATTTAGCGGTGGTGATGCACAGCAGGACAGTCCAACCTGGGATGCCCCGCTGCTGCATATTAAAGAAAGTTCCTCTTTAACCACTGTAATATTTGATTGTTAGATGGGTAAAAACTTCTACACACAACAGAAGCAATAGCGATGGGTTGTTATTCCAGACTAGCTAGACAGGCTATTAGTATTCAGCAGTTCAGGTTTTGCTTAGATTGTCCAATAGATCCCATTGAAGTTGCCTGGTGTTATGCCAGTATAGTGATGACCAATAGACATTGCGATCTGAACCAAATGACTGACCTAACTTGTTTGTGGTTGATTCAAACAAATAGTTATTATAAGCCAGATATACAGAGGTAAAGAAATATTTGCCTACTATAGGACCTTAATGAGAGCTTTCATTTTGAAACATGAGCTGCCACTAGTGGAACCATTGTCTTTAAAGGCAAAAAAAGCCATGGTTAAAAAATGTATTTTATTACTGAACTCTACAGGAAAGTTGGGTGTTTACAATGGAGAGGGTGTGCCAAGCCTTGACACACCCCTTACATTGCATTGGAGCCAGATGGAAGAGCTGCAGGACAAAAGATGAGTAAAGATTTTTGTTGTTGGACAGACCCCTAAAATATACCGTAATCAAGATTTTAATTTTGCCAACAGTTCTCCTTTAGGAATTCAAAGCCACATGCAAAAACATCTCTGAACTTTTCCTTTAGTAGGAGTTGTGTGGTATGTAGAAAGAAAACAATCTTCATATGCTTCTCTTCATCACAGCTGCATGATGAACACATCACAGAAAGTTGTAAGCTATCTTTGAGCTATTTACATTTCAATAACATGCTCAAGACTACTTTACAATATATCACAGCTGATTGTATTAGAAATAATAATGATACATCAGCTGCTCCTTGGTCGTAACAATGTAACACAATACAACTCTTACCAGGGAGCGACTCATCTTGTTTGTTATAATTACATTTCATCCTCGTCTTTTAAAACTCCTATCCCAGTATATAGCACTGTAAGATCTGTTGCCTCTGTAAATCATATACTGTGTTAGGATTGTATTAGAAAGTGTTGCCCATTTCACCATGATTTATACATGTAGCTAGGGTTGAGACATCTAAAGACTTGATGCCTCCTTTCATCTGTCTCTCCTGTTTTCATAGTAGAGTGCAGGCAGACAACTTGAACGTAAACAAAGCAATGCTTACACAGGCAGAGCCACTTCTTGACCATTCTTGGAGCACAGGGATAAATGTAAAGGCTAAGAGGTGACACCCCCAAATTTAGCAAGCATCTTGCGCCTATAAATATATTTTTCTGTCAACCTTTTATGCTGTTAATGTTCCTTTTTAGTCTTTTATTCTGTGCATTTTGACTTTGGCTTTATTTTGCCATTTTATTCTTCCAGAATCTTCAAGGAGTTTGGATGCTCTGCCTGAACGTTGACAAATCTGTATGTCTTCTCCATTTTTTGTCACTGAACTCTTCGGAGGGAATTATAAATGATGTTGAGTCAAGAACCAGTTGCCTCCTTCGTGATGTGACATTCGACTGTCAACTTAGAGCAATTCACGCAGCTGGTTTGATTTCCTTCCTGGCGTTTCATCTCTTCGGGAAGGAAGATTTAGAACTGCACGAGGAGAAGAGGCTTGCAAGAGAGGCATTATAAGCCGTGCTGAAGTGAAACCTCACTTTGGTAACTGAAAATGGCAGAAGCTCCCATCGGGAATTCAAAAGAAAGTGAAATGTTTGCAAAGGCCGAGTCCATGTTGTTCAATAGCTGCTCCATATTGGTGCAGCTGACACATCCGATCCATCTGATCCTTGCAGTCTGTGTTGTCTGGTCACAGCCTGGGTCTCTTGTTTTTGCTAAATTAGAAATCTCAGTGGAGAAGCAGGTTTTGAATCACTTAAAAATTCACTACCCCAAAACAGAATAATTCACATTTTACTTAGATGTACTGTGGAGAGGAGGGGACCTACAAAATCCTAGCAGGATTGGCTCTGGAAGAATCACCAAAGCCTAAGACTTGGATTTGGGTTGAAAATTATTTTGATGGCAAATACCCTCTCAACCCAACTTTATTTGCTGCTGTGCCCAGTTAACGCTTAAAAAGGTCCAAAACCCTGGGGCACAACATTTGCCCAAATCGTCCATCCCCTCTCCCAGAAGCATACTTCAGCAGATTTCAGCAGACTTCAATGACGTGTAAGAAGAATATAATGGAAAATATTATATCACCTCTCTGACCTGCTCATCTGCAAAAAGGCCCACCTATCTCGAAGGGCCTTGTCATAAGCAGGCCACAAGCCTTGCTGGCAGGAAACCCCTGCCAAGAGGCTGGGCTGAGAGACAGGTTTCAAAGTGTAAATCCAGACACAATAAAATGATGAGGTTGTTGCGCACATTTATCATAAAATGTCCACATCCGTGGGTCTCCCATCATTCCCAAATTTACAGGGACTGTGGTCTGCAGAACTCATATATAACAGTGGTGTTTAAACTCAAAGCATGCTCAGAATCCTATGGAACTCATTGACACCAACAATGGCCTAGGACTTAGCAAAAGAAAGTTAGGACCCATATTAGTTTTAGGATTTTAGCTGGCAACTGCCAGTGGGAGGGACATTGCTCATACCTCGGGAAGTAAATGGCCCAGAGTTTAGACCGGAAAACAGCCGGCAAAGTGGAATCCTCAAATAAGCTCCCAAGTGAGCATCGTGGCACACTTTCAGAGGCTCTGACAGCACTGGCCTATTGAGAGGGTGCGTGTACCAGACCATAAAGCCAGCTGGAGTGGCGTGGCACTGCATGCTCGGGAGTGGATCTGAGGCATAATAAACATGTGGGCCATTTTTATTGCAGCATTCTGGATAGCATGGATGCAGACGCAGATTTCAGGCTATTGTTAAAGTACAACATATTTTAGGTGGTTTTGCGGTTTATTCAGTTAAATTGTACGTTGATCATTTCTTATAGTTTTTCCTTTGTTTCTGGTTGATTAGCAAAAAAACCCAATGACAGAAAATGGGGAATTTGCATTATATGCTCAGATGTATATTAAGTGCTCTGAAGTGCTCTGGACACAGGGGGGCCAATGGCAAATCTGTGTCTCCCACCAAGAGAGGCTACAATTGCTAAGTAATACTTGGAATTCAATTCTTAAAATCTTAGACAGCAATGGTAACCTCCTTCAGGTCTCTTTTCCGAACATTTTGGGTGGTAAAGTATGGGCACCAAAGGAAACGGGGTTGATTCAGAGCTTGTGAGAAAACTCATTTATTTTTTTAGGAGAGAAAATTGCCATTTCCTTTCATTGTCTACCTTGGGGGTAATTCAGAACCAAGTGAAAATGTACACCCAGTAGACAATGAAAGTCAATAACAGTTTTCTCTCCTAAATAAGAAGTGAGCTTTCTCACCAGGCTCTGAATCGACCATTGTTAAGGCAAAAAAAAGAAAAAACGTTTATACTCACCTGGTGTTCCCCGCAGATGATGGCTCTTACTTTGGCACTCTGAATCATAGGTAGATCAAGGTTCCCGGACCACCCAACCCAAATGTGCATTTCTCATTCGCGACAATCTGCCACTCACTGCCATCAGTCACAGTGATTAAGGCATTCCCCCTCCATTCACTGCAATACCAGGTCTTGACACATCACAAACATCAGTCAGCTGGGAGTCAATATATTATAATAGCAGGCTTGTCGCTGCTATACAATAAAAACACAGAAGTGTTTGGCTCTTGTTACATTGTATAGCAGCAAAATACTTGGCTGTTTACAATGTAGAACAGCAGGGAGTTGGCTGGCTGGCTGACTTTTACAATGTAACAGCATAGACTCTACCTCGCCTGGGAGAGAGGCAGCAGTATGAGTCTAAAACTTCTCAGTCCTAGTTTAATTACTTGCAACACTGCTGCCTTTGTATTTAAAATGCATGGCTCACTAATGGGGGGGTGGTAGGTTAGCCTAGTTTAGTGTTCTCCCAAGCATGGAAGGTTTAGGTTCACTTTTATTTCCCCTAGGTCTGATGCCGGGAGTACTTACCATCACTGTCCCCTCTAAGGCGCGCGCGGCCGCGCACCCGCGTCTGTCCCTCCGAGCAGCCCCGCCTGCCGCCCGCGCATGGTCCCGGCGGCAAGGTCCGTGACGTACCCCGGGGTGCGCTAAAGCTGTATGTGCTGCGCATAGGTGTCCTAAATGCTGATTTGCTGCATTGAAAAAGGGGGCAGGACTAGGTATCTCTCCCACCAGATGGGAGAGCTGATTGCATAGGCCCATACTCTGATCCCCAATCATCTACTTGGAAGCCAATCCCTCCCCACCACCGATCTCCGTCTTCCTCCGCCCTGACGATCCCTACCCACCCAGACACCTACCCTCCGGACAACCGACCCCAAGTAGGTGCCGGCGCAGCTCCTGTTATAAGAAGGAGCCAGGCACCGCAGAGGCCAATGGCATGGCCTGCCTCCCCCTCATGTCTCCCGGCCGGACCCAGTTGCCTGCACTGCTCCTGTGATAAGAGGAAGCTGGGCCCCCCCATGCCCTCAGTTCAGCCATCTTTCTCCATCATAGGTGAGAAGTCCCCAAATGCAAAGGTAAGGGTTATGGGGTAACTGGAGTGTATGGAAGTTAAAGTGGGCCTACATGTGTGCTGGTTGAATTAGTGCTCCTGGGGTATCTGGGGTGATTCGGGATGCCTCATTGTGTGAGCCCCCCCCCCCCCCCAGAGGGCTGCTGGAGGGTTTCACTCCAGATTTGAGATGCCCCAGGGACAACGATAGTGAAAATCCTGGTGATCCGCTTTAATGGGTGTCTGGGGCTAACTGATGTGCATGTTTGGGGGTTTATGGGGTGGGGGGTTACTGATGCGTATGTCTGCGGGTTTATGGGGTGGGGGGTTACTGATGTGTATGTTTGTGGGAAGGGCTTAATGTATATTCAGGAAGGCTGGTTTCCCCCATCCTCGGGTGCTGCCTGATTTGGGATGCCCCCCCCGGTTTCCACTAAATTCTCCTTTACATGGCTCCAAGGACGGTTTAAACAATGCAGCTGCATCCCCAGCATCTCCCGCCCTGACACCAAAATGGATGCCCTCTAGGTTTGCAAGTCAGCCAGCTGGCTTTTAGGGCATGTTCCTCTGGACCAACGCACAGCTGAAGAATGCAAGCGATGCCACCCAATGCTGATGTGTGCGACTGGGATTTCAGTAAGGTGGACCAAAACCCACGGAGATCGGGCCTGGAATCCATAAAATTCCCAGGCCCCTTGATTCCCTCCCCCCCCCAGGCATCCAGAATTGGAAGGCCCACTGTGTGACACCTCTGAGGCCGGGCAAAAACTCACCTTCTTTCTCAGTCCAATGGCACATGCACAAGCAGCGGCCGCATCCCAGATATCCCTTTAGCAGGGCGCATACCCATGCCAGGCATTTGTGAATGGCCAGCCCGGGCACTCTCCCTGTTAGAGGGTAGCGGAGGATGCGGCCACCAGCTCCCTCGCTGCTCCGCACAGCAGCTGCTCCGGCTTAGAGGGAACATTGCTTACCATCCATTATATTAATACGAGTTGTGTTTATCAATCCTAGGTGACTCCAATAAAGTGATTCAGCAAATGAAGAGCTAAGACTTTCTTTAGAATTTCTCTTACCCTTCGTACTAGTGCCTTACAATGCTTACAGTGTTCCCCATCACACCTCAGAGAAAAGCTTGGAGTGCTGAGTGTGTAGCAACACGACACAGGCCATTGAATGCGGGGCCTCCTATTGTGCCTAAATGGAAGCAAATGGGGAGTTTAAAATAAAAAAGCTCTATGGACAGCTGCCCGTACAATAGAGGTTAAGGGAATGAGATTACCAGAGAGTGGTTATTAGGTGTTTCTGCAGTTACCGCTGGCTGCCTCCATTTCCCCAGAGCCTGGAGCTGTAAATCTGCGAGTTATGGCATGGCTATAGGCCAGCACCGCCGAAATTCTCATAAGGCCTGTGCAAAATAAAAGATAGCCGCCATAACTGAATCACGCAGACGATTAGCCAAGGTGAGAGGGAAAAAAAAAAGTAAAAAGACGAAATGACCAGCTGGCTGCTGAGGACATGACTGATGGAAACCATTTTGTTTTAGAGAAATAGACTGAGGGAGACAATATTATTCTGCTTCAACTTGCTGTTAACACCACTCACTGTCATTTCTCTAATCCCCTTGCGGAGAGCCTCCCTGGTTATTGATAGGTTGGTATTTCCATGCCAGATAAATGAGGTTGTGAGGGCTGCTCGGTGTAGACATACTAAAAGTAATCGCTACTGTTAAACAAGAAGATGGCCAGAATGTGAACAAGGTTGTATATGTGCATGACTATAAGAAAGTCCTGATTAAGGTGGTCCTAAACCCCCCTTGCTAATTTGTACCACCGGGATACTAAACTAGCCTAACCTAGAACCTAAAATAAGTGAGACCTGTATTAGAGAGATACTCAACTTTTCCTCACTGAGCCCCATCTAACAATAGGCAGGGAACACACACATCTGGAAGCCTCACCTCCTCCAATAGTAGGCATGCAGCAAGCATATGCAACTATTTCCTGGCCCCCATCATACATCTCCTATGTTTAGGGCTGGTGAGGACCTAGACGCTATGTGACACAAACGGGGTTCATGGGACAGTAAGGGGGTATTATTTTTGTCGCCCATACAAACACCTAATGGATCCAGATTTCACTTTTGGACCCCTTTCTTCTTGCAGCTATACTTTGGGCGATTTTTATCCCCAGACGAATCCCACAACCTCCAAACCAGATGGCAGAATAAAAAAAAATATCTTTTTTCACGTTGTCTGGGGTTGGTGAGGAAGTTGTTGGTGCGAAGTTCTCAGCCGCTGCCTGCCATGAAGCCGCGTGAGGCCTGCATAGAGGTAAATGTGATTAGAATCTGGTGGCATATCTTCCCAAAGGTAGACACTTAAGTGGAAGTGAAACACAAAGGGGAGACATTGCACGGGAGAGGATGTCACACACAGTACTGTCAGTCATTACAGAAACATAGAAAATTGATCTAACCTCAGGAGTAATGTCACTTTTACTTCCAGTAAATTAGATGTAAAATTAACAGTATGTGCAATTAAGAATACCTGGGTATATATCAGTTAAATAGACCATGTTTGCTCCTTGTGCCATCAACCTTTTATGTTTCTATTATGGCTAGCACTATCGATGTGGACTTGAAGCATATGAAGCATATTACTGAGTCGAAAACCAAGGAATTTACCAGCCCCTGTCCAGCCCATGACCAGCATGGGACATCCCTGCTGAGCCCCCTCTCTAAAAGGTCAGCAAGTGCAGGGGTTTAGCTGAGGCTATAGTCTCACAAGGGTAGGCCATGTGGGTGGGTATGCCTATCCCCACAGTCATGATGCTGAGGCTATAACATTGGGGGCAGAACATGGGCTGGGGGAAAGGCAGTAGGGCCAGGTACAGGTGTGCTAGGGAGACAAAAATCAGTTGGTGGCACAGCAGCCCAACCCTAGCCTAAAAGCAATGCTGCCTACTGGCAGAATTGATAGTCCACTACTCGTGTCCCCCTGGTTCCCCCATTGATTGTCCACCACTAGTGAAGGCTACTTCAGGGAAAGGAACTTTCTTAGTTTCTAGCCATCTTGGCCAAGGTGGTTACAGTGTAGATAGCTGCAGAGTAAACAGGGGGACAGGGCAGGATTAAAAAAGACTCGTGAAGCTTGTCTTAAAATAGCAGAAAAAGGTCAGTCACCCTTATATCAGATATTTCATGTTGGACTCCAATCAACAAATCTGCAGGGACCTGTCCTCTTGTAGGCTTAAGGGTGTCAGATGCAGAGGGGTGAAGAGCTATGAAAGAAAAGTCTGCTTGTAATCACTAAAGCTCCTCTTTAATCGAGAGAATGCTCTAATCCCTGCCCTTGTCATAGAGTCCCAAGGGGAACATAACCCAGCTATTGCCAGCAATATTGCCCCAGCAAGTCTGTAGATAAAGCCCCAGTCCTGCACTAAGCTTCAACACTAACATTGCAGATATGATTGTGGATAAGCACACTAGACTTAGCATTCTATTTAGCATGTGATTTTAGGAAAAAGATATGTAATAACGTGATTATTTTGTCTCTAATTACCATCTGATTAAAAAAATGTAATTAAGTGACTATTTAGTCTTCTAAATTCTTTTTAGTCTTCTAAAGTCTTCTAAAAACTTCCAACGCTGAAATAGACTCGCAACAAGCCAGTTACAATAATAAGTGCACTTTAAAGTGGACCAACACCCAGGGGTGATCGGCCCGGGAATCTATAAGATTCCCGGGCCGATCACCTCCCTCACCGCGGGGCATCCGAGATCGGGATGTCCCGCGGGGTGAAACCCCCCCAAAAGCCCCAAAAGACCTTACCTTATCGGCGACGGATCAGCCGTCGCCGCCTCCCGCGCAGCCCTCTAGCAGTGCACGCGCCTGCGCCGGCCGTTTGTGAATGGCCGGCGCGGGCGCGCGCCCTGTAAGAGGGACGCGCGGGAGGCGGCGGCGGCTTGTCCGTCGCCGAAAAGGTATGTTTTTTGGGGCTTTTGGGGGGGTTTCACACACCAGGGCATACAGATATGGAAGGTACTTTTTATATTGCACTTTTTGATTTAATCACCAATACATTTACATTACACAAAGATTCTCTGAAGAAGCTATATAATGGCGAAACACATCCAGATCAAACATATTTTACCCATTGTAAAAACTGCAATGACAAATAAAGAATGTGTATTTAAGATATTGTGCAATTTGGGCATAGGCATGTAACTTCCCTGCTAGGTCTGAGAGATAATTTATAATTCAACAGTTCAACCCCCTTACAGTCACAGTAGCATGGATAAAACCGTCCTGAAAATTTCCCTTTTAGTGCAGATCTTGAATCTATATCTGAAACGCCTTTGAACCCCTTAATGTCGCAGCGGAATTTAGCAAAGCAGATCAGAATCTTTGATGTAGGGTAAGGTTAAATATAGGTCCCGAGCTGTCTGTAGACTAAAACTTAATTTTTGTCAGCTTTTATCAGTCTGACAGGAGACAGGCAGAGAGGAACAGCTGCTACTAATTAGCAGATTACTCTATGCTTGAACCACTTGAACAACTTCTGCACATGCAAAACTGAGAGTTACTTTTCCCACTTAATATCCAAAATTGTACCATGAAACCTATAACTTAACATATTAGTCACAAGTATGGACCTCCCCCATGAAAATGTCCCTTTCTATTGCAGATACTGAATCTATGTCACTGATAAATAAAGTTGGTGGAAAATGTATTGGTTATTAAATGACCCAGTTAAAAGAATTCAGCATACAAAAAAACCCGAAAGGGTACTTAACTTTTGTCCCACGCAGCTGATGAGTTCTAGTCTGATAAAAGCTGATTCTGAGCACCTGCTGCAACCGTGGGGGGGGGGGGGGCAATATATGGGGTTGGGTTTGTTAATGGGTTGGGATCATGGCCCTTGCCATTCACTGTAATTGAGGGAGTGGGCCGAGGCCTGACATGCCCCCTCCATTGTAGTGAATGGAGAGGATGCAGTCACAACCCTATGACTGATGGCGGAGGGGGGGATCGTGGTCAAGCACAGAAGTGAATGGAGTTTAAGGGACCGACAGTGTGGAAAGTAAGGCTGCAGCGTGGGCTCAGATACAGAAACCAAAAGGTGATTTACTGATCGTTGGACTAACACTGATCAGTGACAGGGTACAAAAGGCCCTTTGTTTGACTGCTGAATGATTTTAATTTAAGTAGTGCAGAACTGGATCTCTGTGAGAAAAGACAGGAACAGAAAGTGCGACTGCATGTACATCAATTGCAAATCCTATTGTGTTCAGTGGTCACACACAGACAGGTCAGTTTAGGGCGGCATAAAAACATTCACAGACAACAATGACTATCTCTAACTGAAACTCTGGGCTAGGAGTGTCGCTGACAGGAACAGGATGGCTGATGTGTGTAATTAACTGCTTGGGACAGTCAAAGAATAATGCCAACTGAGGAGTAAGGTTAGTTGTCACTGCATCCCGATCTGTGTGTGTGTGTGTTTCAATCAGCTGTTATCAGTTTGAGCTGACAGAAGAACATGTAGGGAGACTCAGCTGCTACTAATTAGCATCTTCCTTTTTGTTCCAATGCAGAATGGCTGATGTGTGTGATTAACTGCTTGGGACAGTCGGGGAATAATGCAAGGAGTGTCAGGACTGTACCGAACACCCGTCTGTCTTGAGCTGGTATCCCCCAATCTCCACCGCCTCTTCTGCCTATAGACAAGCCCCCGCTTGTAGGAGACGCGGGCAATGCCTCTCCCAGTCGGTTGCCCCCAGGACTTATAGGGCGCAAAGGATACCGGCTTAAGGTGCAGACAGATGTTTGGCAGGGAATCCCGAATGAGGATGCCGGATGGCAGAAGTCCAAATACAGGCCGAGGTCAAACCAGGAGGTCACGGGGCGTGGTATCCGAAGGAGGTAACAAAGGGGTAGTCAAAACGAGCCGAGGTCAAATCCAGGAGGTCACGGTGCGAGGTATCAGAGGGGTCAGGCAAAATCGTGGTCAGGCAAAGCGAAGGGTCAGGGCAGGCAGCAAGCAAGGGAAGTCGAGGTCCAAAAGCCAAATAATCTAAACACACTGCAACGCACATCCAGAACCCAGAGGCTATAACGGGCACTGGGATAATGGAGCAGGAAAACTTTATAGGGAATACTGGCCAGTAGGGAAGGGGGCAATTGGAGGGAAGGATAGTGATTGGTGCATACAAACTAAATGGGATCGGTCCCAGGAGCTGGACGGCCCAGGCCAGACAGGCCGACCAGTCCCTGGGTCCGATCCCAGGATCCAGCCGCAGATAGGTCACTTTAAAACTCGCCCCCGGCGGGCGCGCTGGGGAAAGCGCCGCCGGGAGGCATAAGAGAGACGTGCTCGCACGCGCGCGCGAGCACGATACGAGACAGGCGCGCCCCCGCCTGGAGGAGGCAGCGTCACGCCACCCGGAAGCCCAGCAGGCCGGCGCAGCCGCGCGGAGCGGGCTGCGACGCGGCCGTCAGCCGCGTCCTGCGCCGCCAGCCCCTGGACCCCACGGGGGTGCCGAGGGGACGGAAGACCCGGGGACCGCCGAGCAGCAGCCCGCTGGGGCCCACCCGACAGCGCGCCGTGGGACCCGGAACGGCGACAAGGTAAGTGTCTAACATTACCCCCCCCCCCCTGAGGAGGGGCCACTGGACCCTCCAAGCTGGGTTTCAATGGATTCTCCTTGTGAAATCTCTTCACCAGATTCTGCGCATGAACCTCTCTGGCCGGAACCCAAGATCTTTCTTCCGGGCCGTACCCCTTCCAGTCAATTAAATACTGAAGAGAGTTCCTAAAAAGGCGGGAGTCAAGAATCCGGGCGACTTCAAATTCCTGATGACCATCGACTAACACAGGACTGGGGGAACTATTGGGTTCATGGTTTCCAGCAGGTTTAAGAAGAGAAACATGAAAAGATCTACAAATCTTCATGGACGAAGGGAGGGCTAACTGAAACGTGACCTGATTGATTTTCCGTGCTATGGGGAAGGGGCCAATAAATTTAGGCCCTAACTTAGCGGAGGGCTGGCGTAATGCCAAGTTCTTAGTTGAAAGCCAAACCCAGTCTCCCACCTTATAACCAGGGTTAGAGGAACGTTTGCGATCTGAAAATTTTTTCTGTTGAAGAGCTGCCTTAGTTAGATGTTGTTGGATCTTATCCCATTCCTCTGGCCATTTGGAAACCCATTCATCCACGGAGGGAACTCTAAAGGGTTGGTCCAGAAGGGCAGAAAACTTCAGGTCTTTGCCATAAACACAATGGAAGGGAGAAACGCGCGCGCGAGCACGATACGAGACAGGCGCGCCCCCGCCTGGAGGAGGCAGCGTCACGCCACCCGGAAGCCCAGCAGGCCGGCGCAGCCGCGCGGAGCGGGCTGCGACGCGGCCGTCAGCCGCGTCCTGCGCCGCCAGCCCCTGGACCCCACGGGGGTGCCGAGGGGACGGAAGACCCGGGGACCGCCGAGCAGCAGCCCGCTGGGGCCCACCCGACAGCGCGCCGCGGGACCCGGAACGGCGACAAGGTAAGTGTCTAACAGTGAGGAGTAAGGTTAGTTGTCACTGTATCCCAAGCTGTGTGTGTTTTAGTCAGCTTTTATCAGTTTGAGCTGATAGAAGAACGTGTAGGGAGACTCAGCTGCTACTAATTAGCATCTTCCCTTTTGTTTCAATGCAGAATGGCTGATGTGTGTGATTTACTGCTTGGGACAGTCGGGGAATAATGCAAGCTGAGGAGTAAGGTTAGTTGTCACTGTATCCCAAGCTGTGTGCGTGTGTTTTAGTCAGCTCATATCAGTTTGAGCTGATAGAAGAACGTGTAGAGAGACTCAGCTGCTACTAATTAGCATCTTCCCTTTTGTTTCAGTGCAAAATGCGCCTCAAAACTGTAAAGATCTACATTGTATCATGCTTATGTTCTGGTATGCTGCTATATAGTGACCGTATTGTACATTATTGTAATAGCTGATATTTTAACAATTACTACCAGCCATATGTCAATACTTAATATTACTATCTAATGCCTCCTTCATATGACCTAATATCCTGCCACACATGTGTGTCTAAGTTACAGATCTGTATTATGCTTGAAGAAGAAGCATGAATTGCTTTGAAAGCTCGCATTTTCAATTTATTGAGTTAGCCAATAAATGGTATTACCTCAACCTTGGATTTCCTACCTACATGGATGGCTAACCAGGTACAACAACTTACTGACACTATGGAAAGTCTAGAGAGTACATTTATAGGCCCTTATTTAACAAGGGATAGCGCCAGGTAGCGAATGGTGAGCGAACGGTAATGACGGTCACCGCCACGAGAACGCCGGCTCCCCTCCGCAATCACACATTTATCAAGCCGATCCTGCTTAGCGACTGACAGAGCGCCAGATAGCGACTCATTCATCATTATACCAGCCTCACCCCACAGCGCCAGCGAGCGACCTTGAACAGCGACAGGTATGACCTCTCGCTACCTGGTGCTCTCCAATGCATTTCAATGGAACAATCTTTAAATATTCATAATTAATTATTATGTTTTTTTTGTTTTTTTTTTAAATGTGAAAAATTCTGTGAGCACTTCTGCCATTTTATATAATTTTTTTAAGGGAACAAAAATAAATAAAAATTGTACAGAATTGATATTACAGGTCTGATATTAATGTATTCATATTACTAAATTATTTTAAAAACTTGCTTTTTTTGGTTTCCAAAAATATGGTTGTTTGGGGGTTAAAAAACTACTTTTAACCCATCGCCGCCAGCGCTCTGGGGTTTAAACATGCATTTCACAGCGCGAGAATTTTTTGAGCGTGATTTTTTAATGAATATGGTGGGAGCCGGTCGCTAGGGCCAGTCGCTATCATGCGCTCCCATACAGCGCGGAACCTGTCAAATAGCGACTCCTCACCCAATATTCAACATTACGGCAAACCGACTGAGTCGCTATCAACTACCGAACAACGGCCAAGCACAGCGACTACTAGCGGGCGCTCTGAAAATGCCGCTACAGTCGCTCAACTGTCGCTACCTGCTGCTATTAATGAATCGGCCTCTTATTTAGGCTGACGGTCCGGTTTAAGAAGCAGAAACACATAATAAGTATCTCTACATAGAATCCGCGGTGCAGGATTTGCCATCCTTTGCTCCGGAGGATTTGATCACCCCTTGCAAACTAGACCTGACAAGTAAACATGTCACCTAATCCTGTTCCTTCTCCACAAGCACCCTCACCTTGTTACTCATAATCTTCCTCCATTTGCCTTTTTCCCCTCCAATTACTTTCCCAGCCATGTAATACAATTCAAAGCTCTGAAGAGATCTTTAAAAAATAATAGCAAATAAAATTATAGAGCTTTCTTTGTTAGCATTCAGCAGTGACACATTTAGTGCGGTTTAGTCAATCAGCTTCACGGGTTGTCATTGACTTTCTGGTTATTATGTGATTAAGTCATTTAAACAATCACTGGTATAAAACTCAGATGGCAAATACGTAATATTAAAATGTTTCCTTGGTTTCTCAGCCTTTCAACGCTTTAATCGGAAGGGATAAAAAGAAAGTTGATCTTTTTTTCTTTTTACAATAAAACCTTATTGCTTTAAAAGTCAGCGATCGCTTATTACGGCAAACTTTTATGAAGTCACAAATAAGAAGGCAATTTCCTGTCGGAGGGATTCAGCTACCTGTAGAGTGCCGCTAAAGAATGGAGGAGGGAAGCGCATGAAAGAGGGATGGGATAAAGGAGGGATGGGATAAAGGAGGGATGGGATAAAGGAGGGATGGGATAAAGGAGTGGAGGAAGGAAGGAAAGGCAGCTAGGCACAGAAGGAATAGGTAGAAAGTAATAAGCAAAAGAAAAAGGACAGAAAAGGGAAAGGACGAAAGGAGAACATAAGCATAGTTATGAACAGGAGGTGAAAAAAAACTAAAGATACAGGAAAGGATGTATGGTGCACTGCAGATCTAAGCTGTGAATGCAGCCTTTATTTAGCTGTTTAGGATAGGGCTCCCCCTAGTGGCCTCCTATGGATTAGGATGAAAGCTCCTATAATATCCATTCAATAAAGATTGGGGCCTTGTTTATAATGTGCGCCGTTTAGCATCGTTTAGAGCCAGTTCTGGAGTGCCAGGATTTTTGGTCTGCTATGCTGTGGACTATATTGGCGCTAGCAGTCGATGCGCAGAATGCTAAATAGTTAGATTGGTGCACTAGGTATTGTTTAATGAGACCCCTATAAAACACTGGTCGGCGTTTCATCATTACAGTTCCAAGTAATCACTGCTGGGAACAAAGGGGACAACTTTACAGTCCCCAAAGCATATGCTGTGCATATCGTGAGCCGGCGGCTGCCGGCAATTATGGCGCTTACAAGCTTTCGGCCAGGTGTGACGGGTATACACTTCATCACAGGTATTTTTGGGGGAACCCACATGATAGATGGGTGGTCACTACTGGCCAATTGTATGCTGGGGGTTGATTTTAGAGGGTGGGGCAAACCGGCAGGCGGTTAGTACTTAAGGGTGGGCTGTTTTTATTCATATCACCCTTACCCTTGAAGCAGCATGGGGGCTGCGTGCGCGGGTAGTTCATATTGAGGTTGGCCTGACCGTTGCCCTGGGTGATACCATATGACGTGAGAGTTAATTGTTGATATTGTCTGCCGGAACTTGCATTTAATCATATATTGTTTTTGTCTCCATTTTTGAAGTTTGATGGGATGGTTTTCTTGTGCAATATTAGGTATCTTGATGGTTTTATGTGATGTTTATATGCACTTGCACTTTAAATACATATTCATAATGTTTTTTGGTTGATATATGTTTATATTGTAGATAGATATTGATTGTTGTATATTATTAGTAACTTGTGTTATTACACTACAGCACTTTTTGTACACACACTTATGCATATATATTTGCACATATTAATTTTTGTGGAGTTATATATATGAATATGCACAGATATATATATATATATATATATATATATATATATATATATATATATATGATTTTTTGTGCCGACACAAAAGGATAGGTTATAGCCTTTTAGGCATTAACTTATACTGTTTTCACCTATAGGGCATGAATTTGATAGGCCTTTAGGGGCAATATTTATTCTTGCGGTGTATGTATGTTTTTTAGTTTTTGTACCAATAAAGTATCAAATTTTGATTGATGATTGCAGTGGTGCTTCCTTTGGGAGAAAGGTGTGTATATTGCACGTCCACTCCAGGTCTTGTAGAGACAACTTTACAGTGCATTAAAGTGGACCAACACCCATGGCAGATCGGCGCGGGAATCTATAAGATTCCCGGGCTGATCAGCTCCCTCCCCGCGGGGCATCCGAAATCGGGATGCCCCGCTGTGTGAAACCCCCCCGGACGCCCACAAACCTAACCTTCTCCCGTCCCTCTAGCAGGACGCGCACCCGCGCCAGCCATTTGTGAATAGCCGGCGCGGGCACGCTCCCTGTAAGAGGGACGCGTGAGAGGCGGCGGCCTCAGCTTGTCCGTCGCTTGTCTGTCGGCGCTGAGGTAAGTTTTTTTGGGCTTTCTGGGGGGTTTCACACCGATCGGGGTGCCCTGCAGAAGTGGACCAACACCCAGTGAAAACCCTTGGTGTTGGTCCATTTTAAGTCTGTGTTTTAGTTGTTTAGGTGTCCTAATTACACATTGCTAAAGTGGAACGAAACCCAGGATTTTCACTATCCTGGGTTTTGGTCCTTACCCCCCGGGGCACCCTGAATTGAATTGAAATTGAAATGCAGGCCCTAGATGTCACAACATTTTTTATTTTAATGGCTTATTTTGCTTAAAGTGGACCATGCCCCGATGGCCCTGAAATCTATAATATTTCAGGGCCACTAAATTCCCTCCCCCCGGGGCATCCAGAATCGGGATGCCCCACTGTGTAAAACCCCCAGGTCACCTGAGCTAACTCACCTTTCCCCAGTCCTACGGCGCATGTGTCCAATCGGATCCGCTCCCGTCCCTTTGTCTAATAGCTCATCTTCTCTAACATTCACAAATGCCTGGTGCGGGCACACTCCCTGGTAAAGGGACGTCGGGGATGCAGCCGCTGCTCGTGCATGTGCCATTGGACCGGAAAAGAAGGAGAGTTTCCGGACAACATGGGGGGTTTCACACAGCGGGGCATCCCGATTCTGGATGCCCCAGAGGGAGGGAATTTAGTGGCCCTGAAATATTATAGATTTCAGGGCCATCGGGGCATGGTCCACTGTAAGCAAAATAAGCCATTAAAATCAAAAATGTTGTGACATCTAGGGCCTGCATTTCAATTCTTGACAAGTGCCAATGCAAGTTCTGTACAAATAAATGTGTGTAATATGACTTCTAAGCATTAAACACTACAATCTAGTTCTGCCCATTGTGCTCTATGGGATCTTTAGCTACAACAACCGGTTTCATCTGTCACTGCTTCAACCAGAGCGTTTGGCACTTTCTTGAATTTCTTAAATTGGACACTTAGGCCCTTATTTATGAAGTAATAGCGACAGGTAGCGACTGGTGAGCGGCCGGTAATGACGGGCCCCGCCACGAGAACGCCGGCTCCCCACCACAATCACACATTTATCAAGCCAATCCTGCTTAGCGACTGAGATAGCGCCATATAGCCACTCATTCATCATTATTCCAGCCTCAGCCCACAGCGCCAGTGTCCGACCTTGAACAGCGACAGGTATGACCTCTCGCTACCTGGCGCTCTCCAATGCATTTCAATGGAACAATCTTTAAATATTAATAATTAATTGGTATTAATTGTTTTTTTTTTTTTTTGTTTTTTTTTAAATGTGAAAAATTCTGTGACCACTAGATATTTTAGATAATTTTTTTAAGGGAAAAAAAAAATTGTACAGAATTGATATTACAGGTCTGATATTAATGTATTCATATTACAAAATTATTTAAAAAACTTGTTTTTTTTGTTTTCCAAAAATATGGTTGTTTGGGGGTTAAAAAACTACTTTTAACCCATCGCCGCCAGCGCTCTGGGGTTTAAACAAGCATTTCACAGCGCAAGAATCTTTTGAGCGTGATTTTTTAATGAATATGGTGGGAGCCGGTCGCTAGGGCCATTCGCTATCATGCGCTCCCATACAGTGCAGAACCTGTCAAATAGCGACTCCTCACCCAATATTCAACATTACGGCAAACCGACTGAGTCGCTATCAACAACCGAACAACGGCCAAGCACAGCGACTACTAGCAGGCGCTCTGAAAATGCCGCTACAGTTGCTCAACTGTCGCTACCTGCCGCTATTAATGAATCGGCCTCTAAGTGCCGCTAAGGCCCAAAAAGTGTCACTGCGTGGCGCTTCTTACATAACACTTCTTACATAAGGCTCCAAATTTCTTCTGCACATTGCAAGGTGGAGGAAACCTGGACCGGGTTGCCCCCCCCCCCCCCCCCACATGCTGTATTGTATAAAAGAAAGAGCACAACCTTGCCCAGCATTCATACTTATCTTTTATCACCAGTAGCCAATCGTGATGCCCCGCCCCCGACCCAATGACTCTGATTGACTGCTGGCGGTCATATTAATGCCGTTGATGTGCAGAAGTCTAGACTAGAAGTCTAGTCTATTTTGACTGAACTATTTAAAGTCCTATTGAGGACAACTTTTACGATACTACAGTAACTCACAATAAAACCCATTAAAGGGTGAATCAATGGCCTACTGTGGTGGAGAACTGTAATTGTTTGAATTCGGCCACTAGGGCACATGTGTCAAACTCAAGGGCCAGGGGCAAGCCTTTTTATGTGGCTCTCTGGCAGGTACCAGGCAGCTGGGCAGCGCCTCTTCTATCCGGCCCTGTTATTCAAGGCTTCTGTGTGGTGCTGCTGAGTGCTGCCCTCCACTGTGGAGCACATTACCTCCAACATTCTGGGGGAAACGGGGGTAGTGACTTCAACTCTGTCTGTGTCTGTTTCACTGGCTTTCACCACAAAAGAGGAGCCCCACCTAGCCCACCCAACTCACTGCCACAGCTGAGAGTGCACCAGGTATTGTGAAGTGGGGTGGAAAAATAATGATTGTAGGGCTGCCCCGGACAAACTGCCATATTTTCCGCACCATAAGACACACCCAGTAGGGGAAAACAAGGAAAAACATATTCTGAACCAAATGCTGTGCTAAAATGCCCCCCCCCCAAAACCTAATAACACGCAGTGTACAGAATCCCCCCCCCCCCCAATTCCCTATAACAGGCAGAATGCAGAATCCATCCAATCACCCTATAACAGACGGTGTGCAGAATCCCCCCAATTCTCTATAACAGGCAGAATGCAGAATCCATCCAATCACCCTATAACAGACGGTGTGCAGAATCCCCCCAATTCTCTATAACAGACAGAATGCAGAACCCATCCAATCACCCTATAACAGACGGTGTGCAGAATCCCCCCAATTCTCTATAACAGGCAGAATGCAGAATCCATCCAATCACCCTATAACAGACGGTGTGCAGAATCCCCCCAATTCATAACAGACAGTGTCCAGAATTGCCCCAATCCCCCTAACAGGCAATGTGCAGAGCCTCCCTATAAAAGGCAGTGTAGAAAAATCCCCCCAATCCCCCATTAACAGTCAGTGTGGCAAAAAGTAAAGAAATTGGCTTCACTTAGAATACATAAAGTAATTACATATAAATTGATATCTCAAGACCAAAAATGGGTAATTTGACCCAGTTCCCATTGATAAGAGATAAGAGAAAGTTAGTCTGCCTGGAACAATCAGAAACAATGTGATTATAATATATCCTCTAAAAATGTATAGAATCTTTATAAACACTAGAAATGAGTAACGAGACAATATTATAATTTATTATTATTTAGTCTGCATTGCAGTGCTAAATAATAGATTAATAATCATTAGAAATAATTTAAAAGTTATTACCAGCTCCAATAATCTCACAAGACAAGAACAGCAAATAATAGCACTGTAAAGTAATAATTAGCAGTAATGATATCACTCCTAGGTATACAGTAAGACAAATTAATAACAGCCCCTCCTGATAATTACACCTTCATGCTCTCATGATTTTCCTGATTATTACACAGATATTTGATGACTTCCTTTGCGAAAGCGTTTTCTCACTCTGACAATTTGATGGTCCTCACTGAGAACAAGAAGCTAGTTTCCCTCGCTCTTTAATAACTTGCTCCCAGAGAGGTTAATAAAAAAGAGGTAGGAGAATGTTACTGACACCATCATCGGGATTCTAAAATAAAAAAAAAAGCCATGAGTCCTTGAAAAGATATTGTGTGTGCTGCATGCAGCAAAATATTCTGCAGCGCTTTACAGTTTGTAGCGGCAACAAATTTAACCTTTAGTGGTTGTAGTAATGTAACCGTATAACAAAAGTGTGGAGATAGAGTTTACTAGTTCCGTAATTACATTTAGGTCTTAGTGGGGTCAGGCAGAGCTGGACCTCCCTATATCAAATGCTTAACCTGAATAGGGCCCTAACGTTCTTAGAGGCCGATTCATTAATAGCGCCAGGTAGCGACAGATGAGCGCCAGTAGCGTGATTTTCACAACGCCAGCTAGTATTCGCTGTACTTGGCCGGGGTTTGCTTGTTGACAGCGACTCAGTCGGTGTGCGGTAATGTTGAATACGGGCTTAGGGGTCGCTGTTTCACAGGTTCAGCGTTGTATGGGTGCGCCTGACAACGAATGGCCAGAGCGAACAGCTTGCTGCAGATTCATTAACAAATCACGCTCCGAATTTTTTCGCGCTGTGAATTCCTTGTTTAAACCCCAGAGCGTTGGCAGCGATGGATTTAAAATAGTTTTTAACCCCCAAACAACCATATTTTTTGATTGTAAAATTATACAAGTTTTTATAAAAATTTTGTAATATGAATACATTAATATCAGACCTGTAATATCAATTCTGCACAAAATCATTTTTTTTTAACCTTAAAAAAAAATCCTAACATTGCAGAAGTGGTCACAGAATTTTTGACATTAAAAAAAAAAAAAAAAAAAAAAAAAACATTAATAGCAAGTAATTATGATTAATTAAAGATTGCTCCATTGAAATGCATTGAACATCGCCAGGGAGCGACAGGTCATATCTGGCGCTGTGATGGGATTAGCAGCGGCGCTGTTCGTTGCAGTCGGCTACATGATGAATCCCGCGCTAGCTGTCGCTCTCGCCGGCGCTAGCCTCATTTAGCGTGATAAATGCGTCATTGTGACCGCCGCCGGGCGTACTTGAGTCGGTAGCCGCCATTAGCTGGCGGGACCCTACCGTCGTCAGACACTACCTGGCGCTATCGCTTGATGAATAAGGGCATTAATCTTGCCAATATGGGGGGGGTGACAGAAGCCCTACATTAACAAAAAGGCTCAACTGGTCTCATGGTCTCAATGGTGAGCACACTCCCGATGGTTTGCATTCATCTCTTGCCACCCCTGTGATCACGAGCATCCAGACAGGCTCACCCAGTATCCTTGCACATCACATCCTTTCACCAATCACATTGGTTGGCTGGCAGAAGTTATGTGGACAGTGTCCCCCCAGTAGAGGCTCTGGGAGGCCGATTCATTAATAGCGACATGTAGCGACAGTTGATCGACATTTTCAGAGCGCCCGCTAGTAGTCGCTGTGCTTGGCCGTTGTTCGATAGTTGACAGCGACTCAGTCGGTTTGCCAGAATGTTGAATATTGGGTGAGGAGTCGCTATTTGACAGGTTCCGCGCTGTATGGGAGCGCATGATAGCGACTGGCCCTAGCAACCGGCTCCCACCATATCCATTAAAAAATCACGCTCAAAAAATTCTCGCGCTGTAAAATGCATGTTTAAACCCCAGAGCGCGGGCGGCGATGGGTTAAAAGTAGTTTTTTAACCCCCAAACAACCATATTCTTGGAAACCAAGAAAAAATAAGTTTTTTTAATAATTTAGTAATATGAATACATTAATATCAGACCTGTACTATGAATTCTGTACAATTTTTTTTTTTCCCCTTAAAAAAATCTAAAATGGCAGAAGTGGTCACAGAATTTTTCACATTAAAAAAAAAAAAAAAATTATAACAATTATTAATATTTAAAGATTGTTCCATTGAAATGCATTGGAGAGCGCCAGGTAGCGAGAGGTCATACCTGTCGCTGTTCAAGGTCGGACGCTGGCGCTGTGGGCTGAGGCTGGAATAATGATGAATGAGTGGCTATCTGGCGCTATCTCAGTCGCTAAGCAGGATTGGCTTGATAAATGTGTGATTGTGGTGGGGAGCCGGCGTTCTCGTGGCGGAGCCCGTCATTACCGGCCGCTCACCAGTCGCTACCTGTCGCTATTCCTTCATAAATAAGGGCCTAAACCTGCCCGCCCTTATACAGGATGGTACCCTCCCTGAACATGGCCTGATCTGGAGATCACCTCCACATCTCCCCTTAAGCACAATCTGAACCCCTGGGGTGTCCTGCTGCAGTCGTATTCGGAATTAGAATACCCCATAGTAATATGACTAGTGGCCCCTTTAAAGCAGACCAACACCCCCTGGTTCTAGCACAGGGGGCACATGCTCCTTGTCCCACCACCAGACCACATGACCACCTATGGTCAATCATAGGTTTGCATTTTGCAGATGGAACAAGGATCAGGTATGATTTCCTCAGGCTGGCGGCAGTGTATGCACAGGGGGAATTGACAATCAGGATGCCCCCCATCCCCTCCGCAGTGAGCTAAATGGTTATCAACCACCATTATGTGAAAAAATGCTTGTTGGAGCAAGTTTAAAGCAATATATAATATATGAGATTATTGGCCAGTAGACCCTGTAACAATAGTCAGGTAAGAAGAACATTTAGGGGAGTGGTCCTGGACAACGTGCAGAGCATCTCGCGCTGTGGGTCTAAGCTAGATGATCATATGTTTTATACACAAGTTTTATGGAAGGATAACACTGTAAAAACATGGATATAGCTACTGTACTTAAAGTGGACCAAAACCCATGGTGATCGGCCCGGGAATCTATAAGGTGCTTCGCCTTGAATAAAAGACTTTCACCTTGAATAAGAGCATATGTTATATGATTCTCCCATCCTGTACATACAGATTGTCCACATAAAAACTGTATCTACTGCATTTTATTAGCTTTTAAACATTCAAGATGGCAGCCCATGGAGTCTCTGGCTGCCTGCAAACAGGAAGTGCCTTCTGATTGTGCTGCTCTGCATTCTGGGATTGCTGACCTTTTCCTGACCCCTAGCTCTGCTCTGTCTGTGCAAAGCACAGTTATAACCCCGCTCTCTGCACTTTTGCCATGCTCCCGTAGTGAGCATGTATGATGTGATGCTTCTGAGGCAAGATGGCTGCACCCGTATCCTAGAGTCCTGAACAGAGTTGCAGACCAATGGAGGAAAGAATAATACTTAAGTGACTAAAATCTAAAATATATTCATTCTACATGCTGGGAAATAGTTTTTTAAAGGTTTGGGCTTTTCATTCAATGTCCGGGTTAGTAGGAGGTTCTTGGGAACTAACAGGTCCCTTATCTGAACTTTTTGGGTGTTTAAAATAAAGTTATACATAAAAATAGTACAAACATGTTTAGTAGCGGGAGCAGCCAGCTCTAGTTACGAAACACGCGTTTCTTTTAATACTGCATGAAGCCGCCTGGCAGCTAGAATCTGTACAGAGACAGAAATAAAGTGTTGTTGGGGGACAGATGCTGCTATGAGGGGCACAGCACAGGCAGAAGGAAGGAGCCGCCATAACATACAGCATATGCAGAGGCTGTGAGACCATTTGGCGGGGAGATCGCAAACAGCTGGGCGAGAAACCACTTAATAAAATGTGATACCTGCGCCAAAAGGCTAACTGTTAGCAGCGTATTTTTAGACTGGCTCCTGCTGTAACGCGCCATACAACTGATGCCACCAGATTAAAAAGATAACAAAGTTACAGTACAGTGCCGCAGACGATTTGATTAGCAACTTTAATTAGTGTAACATTATCTTATTCTGCTGTACTTCAAAAGGACAATTGTAGGAAAGAAATGAAAATCCTGCATTAAAAAAAACCTACAACTTACAACGGGGAGGCTGATTCATCATTAGCGCCAGGTAGCGACAGATGAGCGTCTGTAGCAGGCATTTTCAGAGCGCCCGCTAGTAGTCACTGTGCTCGGCCGTGGGTGCTACTTCATAGCGACTCAGTCGCTGTTCAGTAATGTTGAATACATTGTGAGGAGTCGCTATTTGACCAGTACAGCGCTGTATGGGAGCGCATGTTAGCAACTGCTCATAGCGACCGACTCACACCATAGTCAGCAAAAAAACAGCCTCACGAATCTCTGGCGCTGAAAAATATTTGTTTGAAGCCCAGAGCGCAGGAGGCGGTGTGTTTAAATTCTGTTTTCAAGCATCTATCAACTAGTAACAAAGAGAAAACATATGGAATTACATTGTAACAACATTGTAACATGAACACTTTAATGGCAGACCTCTAATGTCATTTCTGAGGAAATATATAAAAAATGAAAATAATTATGAAAACACTGCTAATTCAATGCCAGAAGAGGTCACAGAATTATTTGTGATTTTTTTGAAAAAAAAAACCCGTTTAAAGAGAAGAAAAGGATCGTCCATTGAAATGTATGGGAGAGCGTCAGGTAGCGAGAGGTCATACCTGGCGCTGTGCAAGGCTGAACGCTGGCGCTGTTCGCTGAGGCTGTGAAAATGATGAATCAGACGCTACATGGCGCTATCTCAGTCGCTAAACAGATTCTACTTGATAAATGTGTAATTGCGTGCCGTGTCCGGCGTTCACCAGTCGCTACCTGTCATTACCCAGCCACTACCTGACGCTATCCCTTCTTAAATAAGGGCCTTACTCATAGCTTTAGAATAGAATAATCATTTCATCACCTATTTATTTTGCTGTTTGTGCTAGTGCGCCACCTAATGACTGATTGTGGACTAAAATAAAGTTCTAATTACAGTCATGTTATAGGCAAGATTTATTATAATAAAATATTATATTAAATTATAATAATTGATACTATATTAAATTATAATAATACAATATTATATTAAATTATAATAGTTGATACTATATTAAATTATAATAATAAAATATTATATTAAATTATAATAATTAATACTATATTAAATTAATATTAATACTATTAGTATTAGTATTATTTTAAATTATAATATAAATAACAAACATACGAAATACCTGTAGGAATATATTAAAACAACTGGACTTTCGTTTGTTTTTTCTCGTTTCAACAGCCATTGTACTGGTTTCTTCATTCAGAATGATTTGTACAGAAATCCTAACAGCAGCAAGTAGTAGATCTAATCCATGTCCTTTGTTTACCATAAACAGAATAGAGGTGAGGTGTTGATTGCATTGTTATGATTGGAGCTATGAGGTGTTATTAGCTGCCTTGGGTTGAGTGTGAAAACAGCAATGTGGTTGCTGATAGATGTCACAGCCCCCCCCCCACCCCCACCCCGCCTTTATTCAAGCTTGGCTTCAACATTAAAACATAAAGGGGTCTCTAGAACCTTCTGGCTATGGGCGTAGAACAATCACTTGATACAAGGTTAAGCATTTGGGGACTGATGGAGTGCACTCCAAAGTCAATGTAACATCCACAAACCATTCCACATAAGCCAATACATGGTGCTCACATGGAGGTGGGTGGCACCATCATAATAAATTATTGTAAAGTAATCCCACTGGCATGCCAATTTTTTTCTTATTTTGTTACATAACAATGGTAGACTATTTTGGGACCCCCGAATTCCTGTGATCAGGGGCATTCCGTAGTGCACAGTGGTGTCGCTGTGTCGATGCAGTGGAGGAGGATGGATCGGTGCCCGGTGAGGGACTGACATCAGGCGATCTGGTAAATATCTTCGCACCGGAATAGCAGAGATAGCCTGCATGAGATGAAAGGCGAGTATAACCCCCTCACCTGGTCACTGGGTCAGAACCACAGCAGAGGCCAGGCTCAGTGTTGTGTCCTCCTCAGAAACTGTAAATTTTAAGAGACTCCTCTGTCTTTTTTTTTTGGAAAAAGAAAAAAATATCTAGACCAAGTCTGAAATATTCATGAGAAGTGCAGTGAATATGTAAATAGTAATGAGCTGTTACTCATCACAGGCAACAGGTGGCAGCAGCATCTCAATTCACTGGCTGGCAATAGCGATGCCTATTTAACTCCATTCACCCTTCAGTCTTTCTGCCCTTTGTCGGTTCCCTCAAGTTCTCGTTCCATCTAGTTCTGTCTGCTGTTACCACAGTCTTCCCCTCTTTGTACATTTATTCTTTCCTCCTCTTCCCCTCTTTTTTCATGTTTCATTGTTTTCATAATTTTCTCACCTTATCCTTATCCTTTTCCCCTTACGTTATCTCATTTTTTTCCCCCCATATTTTGCAATGATGTAGCATCAATTACTGTAATTAGGGATGAGCGAACCGGTTCGGACGAACCGGAATTCGCTCCGAATTTCAGGGAAAATTCGATTCGGCACGAACCCGAATTTTTTTTTGTTCGTGCCAATCGAATTTTCCCTGAAAAAAAAAATGCCGGCATGGTGGGAGCGGGCAGGCCGGCTACGCTGTCAGCGCGGCGGCGGCCCGCTGACAGGCGTGGCCGGCCTGCCCGCTCCCACCATGCCGGCATTTTTTTTTCAGATGAGCGATTCGTGATAGCTCGATTCGGGCGAATCGAACTTTCAAGAAGTTCGCTCATCTCTAACTGTAATGATAAATTAAACTGGACCAACAGCCTGGCACAGTTGGAAAAAAAAGGCACCGGCCATTTTGGAGATTCCTCTCCCAGCATCTCAACCATACTGCTGCCTGGATTCAACTGACATAACTGACAATGCACAGTAACAGGAAGACAAGAAGCACTTCCTGCTTGCAGGCGGCCTGCAAATGCATGAGCCTCCATTTTGTTTTTAAAATTTACCACAGCAGGAGTTAGATAAAGGTACATTAATTTTTATATGCAGCAATGTATATTGCCCTGGGGAAGGATGCATATGAGCACTGTTTGTTGTGTTGATCTGGTTTAAGTCATTTTTGACTGTTGGTCCGCTTTAAATGTGTTTGAGACCAGAATGGAAGCATTAGGTCTTTATGTATTGGCCCTGCATAATGTTTATGACTTAGTTATGGCTAATTTAAATGGGGGTGATGGAATATTATCGCCCCCTAAAAGCCTACAAATCAGCCATAAACCACACTCCTGCTATGCCCTTCACCCTGTAACCTGGAGGCTCATTCATTAATAGCGCCAGGTAGCGACAGATGAGCGACAGTAGCGGCATTTTCAGAGCGCTCGCTAGTAGTCGCTGTGCTTGGCCGTTGTTCTGTAGTTGATAGCGACTCAGTCGGTTTGCCGTAATGTTGAATATTGGGTGAGGAGTCGCTATTTGACAGGTTCCGCGCTTTATGGGAGCGCATGACAGCGAATGGCCATAGCGAACGGCTCCCAGCATATTCATTACAAAAAATCCTTGCGCTGTAAAATGCATGTTTAAACCCCAGAGCGCTGGCGGCGATGGGTTAAATGTAGTTTTTTAACCCCCAAACAACCATATTTTTGGGAAAAAAAAAACAAGTTTTTCAAAACATTTTGTAATATGAATACATTAATATCAGACGTGTAATATCAATTCTGCACACATTTTTTTTTTTTTTTACCTTAAAAAAATATCTAACATTGCAGAAGTGGTCACAGAATTTTTGACATTTAAAAAAAAAAAAAAAAAAAAAACATTAAAAGCAATTAATTGAGAATATTTAAAGATTGCTCCATTGAAATGCATTGGAGAGCGCCAGGTAGCGAGAGGTCATACCTGTCGCTGTTCAAGGTCGCTCGCTGGCGCTGTGGGGTGAGGCTGGAATAATGATGAATGATTCGCTATCTGGCGCTCTGTCAGTCGCTAAGCAGGATCGGCTTGATAAATGTGTGATTGCGTAGGGGAGCCGGCGTTCTCGTGGCGGTGACCGTCATTGCCGTTCGCTCACCAGTCGCTACCTGGCGCTATCCCTTGTTAAATAAGAGCCCTGGTCTCCAAGGTTCCCTGTGGTCCACTCGTTGGGGGAAGCAATACTTGCCTTGCTTTCTGATATTAGTGTCACATACAGTAAAAACACTAATGTGGTTCTATCACTAACCTATCTTTCGACCTGGCACTCAATTAATATAGACCCAATTTATTGATGATTGATTAATGAATCAACCCTGTTTTTTTGGTACTTAAAAATAATAAAGTATTTTAACAACCTCGCCATCATTTCTAAAAAAAAACATTGGGATTTGTTTGACATATTAACGCAAAAAGGTTTTGTCTTTGTGTTGCATGTGAAAATGACACTAAAAAAAAAACAGAGCTGTTCAGATAATTGGATGCAGCTTCGCCCTAAGCTATTGTATTCCTCTCTTATTATAGATTCTATAATGGGTACCATCTGCGTTTTTCAGGGATTTTTTTTTTTATTCCCAATGTCAAAAATGTGCAAAACGTAAAAGCGATTTAGAAAACTGCCTGAAAGGGAACATTAGGCACTTTTAGTTTTGTTTGCTGTGTATTTTCTTTCTTTTTCATTTTTCACTTTGCTTGCCTATTATTATTATTTTACAGAAAAACAGCAGGCAAATAACACATGCTATAGTTTAACTTGGACAAAAGAATTGCACATATGAAATGTATTTGCGTTCATTTGCAACCATATGCTCTGCAGGAAAATCTTATTTTGTGTGTCAAGTCTGCAATGAATCTTGGCAATGCAACAAAAAAATGAGCGAAACCTGTTCCCAATCCAACAGGCTGGCACATAGCTTCTGTTTTTTTCTGATATTCTATTAATACCTGATCACTTTGCCTGAGGACTGGGTGCATGGTGAACATAGGCACAGAACAAATGACTTATTTGCATTTTTTTCTCCTTGGTTTGTGGGCTTCAATTGCACAGCCGTATTCAAAAAGACAAAACAATTTGAAGCAAACGTTAGAAAACTCAGGCAACACTTTGTTATCTTTGTGCTGAACCAAAACCCAGGATTTTTACCATCCTGGGTTTTGGTCCTTGTCCTCCAGGTCACCCTATCTGACCTACAGCGCATGCGTGGCCTCTTGTCCAATAAGCAGACTTCAAGCGCACTGGTGCCCGCATCTCTCTCTACCCTCTAACAGGGAACGTGCCCGCACCAGCCATCCACAAATGCCAGATGTGGGCATGTACCCTGCTAACGGGATAGCGGTAAGGGTAGGACCGGGAAATAAAGTGAGTTTCCGGGCTACCTGGGGGGTTTCACACTGCGGGGCATCCTGATTCTGGATGCCCGGGGGGGATGGGAATATAGCAGCCCTGGAATCTTATAGATTCCATGGCCATTGGGGCGTGAGTTTTGGTCCATTTTAACTAGAGACTAACAGAGATTTAGGCCCTTATTTAACAAGGGATAGCGGCAGGTAGCGAATGGTGAGCGAACGGTAATGACGCTCACCGCCACGAGAACGCCGGCTCCCCTCCGCAATCACACATTTATCAAGCCGATCCTGCTTAGCGACTGACAGAGCGCCAGATAGCGAATCATTCATCATTATTCCAGCCTCACCCCCACAGCGCCAGCGAGCGACCTTGAACAGCGACAGGTATGACCTCTCGCTACCTGGCGCTCTCCAATGCATTTCAATGGAGCAATCTTCAAATATTCTGAATTAATTGCTATTAATGTTTTTTTTTTTTTTTTTTAAATGGCAAAAATTCTGTGACCACTTCTGCAATGTTAGATTTTTCTTTAAGGTAAAAAAAAAAAAAAAAAAAAAAAAATTTGTGCAGAATTGATATTACAGGTCTGATATTAATGTATTCATATTACAAAATGTTTGGAAAAACATGTTTTTGTTTTTCAAAAAATATGGTTGTTTGGGGGTTAAAAAACTACTTTTAACCCATCGCCTCCAGCGCTCTGGGGTTTAAACATGCATTTCACTGCGCGAGAATTTTTTGAGCGTGATTTGTTAATGAATATGCTGGCAGCCGTTCGCTATGACCATTCGCTGTCATGCGCTCCCATACAGCGCGGAACCTGTCAAACAGTGACTCCTAACCCCGTATTCAACATTACCGCACACCGACTGAGTCGCTGTCAACAGCCGAACAACGTCCAAGCACAGCGAATACTAGCGTGCGCTGTGAAAATAACGCTACTGGCGCTCATCTGTCGCTACCTGGCGCTATTAATGAATCGGCCTCCCCGAGCATGATGTAGGAGTATGGTCCATTTGGTGTTTTGTAAGTTGTGACTGAATGGAAAACATTTCAACAACAGACTAGCCAGAAAAATCTTTTAGGGGCAATTGTGTTCGTAAGTGGGGGGTCATAGGAAGGGAAAAGAGAAGGGATCATTAGAAAACAGAACTAGAAGGGAAAATGGTCAATAAGCCAAAGACAGGAGGGGCCATGGGGAAAAGAGCAAGGCGTAGTAGGTTGGTGGAAAGAGATATATACATATGTCATCAGTTATTTATATAGATTGTAATATATATATATATATATATATATATATATATATATATATATATATGATTTTCGTTTTTATTGGAAAAATTAGCATTACACCAAATAAACATATTTGAACATTTAAACTAAGATTTGTACATTTTGTTAATGAAATACAGCTTTAACAACCTGCTATACAGATCAAGCTGGACATGGATAAGCTATCTGACTAGTATTAACAGTATCTTACTACCTCTACATCCCACAGCGATCCTTGATCGCTAGGATGCTCCTTAGACAGACACGAAACATATAAAAGATTTTTATATACCGTATTATATATTATTACATTTCTAAATAGTGATGGATTAAAGTGCCTGTCCAGGCAAACACTAACTTTCTCCCACCTTATCCCCATTGGGAACAGTAAATAATGAGCCATCTCAAAGCACCTGAAAATCTCTGATTGTGTGTAAATAACCTCATGTATTCTAGGCGAAACTGATTTCTTTGCTTACTTTTCTGGGGTCATGGCTGAGCTGGGAAGGACATGTCATGGTGCTGCTTTATGAGTCTTAAACATACTGTTCTGTGGTCAGAGACAGCAGTGGAACCACTGTGGCTTGCCTCACTAACTCACAGTGAGAGCACCAAGGGATAGAGTAGCTGCAGGACCACTTTTTTGTATTGGTCTTGGAGGAATAAAATTGAAAAAATGTCAAATTTTGGAGGCCTGCTTCTGCTTCTACCCTGTGCTGCAGGCAATGGAGGAGAGGCACATGGAACAGGCATAAGGTGAGCTGCTTTCTGGCTAATTATTGCAGTTGAGTTTAGAGTCGCTTTACACTTCTATAACAGGCTTGGTAAAAACTGTAGAGTGTCCTGAATCCTATAGAGGCAATGGTGTGTCTACAAGAAAGGGTCGGTAAAACAAAGTGCAAGAAGGGACAAAACAAACTAGTCACAAATCTGCAGATAAAATACTAGAACAGAACATGGGGAGAGAACCAAAGCACTGTAATGGCATAGAAGGTAGAGGTGGTACACATGCTCCAAAGTTTTACAATATTTTGAAATAGTGATGCGTAGGTAGGTGGAAGAATCTCAGGTAGTGCTTGCTGAGTCCTACAAGGGGAATTGTGTGTCATTAGAAGTGAGGGTCACGGGACGGAAAAAGAGAAGGTATCAGTAGATGTATTACAAGGACAGAAAATGTATAGAAACAAACTGGTCAAACAGCTGAGCAGAGGACTACAATGGAATGAAAGGTAGTGGTGGAAAGAGAGGTAGAGTATTTTGAAATAGTGATGTATTACGTATAGTGACGAACCTGAACCACAAAGCCGAAGGTCCGTGTTCGAGTTCGAAAAAGTTGGTTGATGGGCTGCTGAGCCGAATTCACCTAAGGGTGCCGTTTCTGTAACTCATCATCCTATCAGCGGTGGTGACGGAGTGGCAGCTGCATTTGAATTTGGCCCCTGCAAGGGCTACAGAAAGATGGCCGCCTCTCCCCATGAGTGAGGACACTCCTAGTGCCAGCACTGCCAGTGTCTTCACTCATGGCAGAACACTTGTGGCCTTATTTATCAAGGGATAGCGACAGGTAGTGTCTCACTAGCGCCAGGTAGCGCCAGCTATCGGCGGCTACCGACTCCAGAACGCCAGGCGGCGGACACAATCACGCATTTATCACGCTAAATGAGACTAGCGCCGGCGAGAGCGTCCCCTAGCGCGGGATTCATCATGTAGCGGACTGCAACGAACAGCACCGCTGCTAATCCCATCACAGCGCCAGGTATGACCTCTCGCTACCTGGCGCTCTCCAATGCATTTCAATGGAGCAATCTTTAAATATTCATAATTAATTTATATTTTTTTTTTTTTTTTTTTTTTAACTGTCAAAAATTCTGTGACTACTACGGCAATGTTAGATAATTTTTTTAAGGTAAAAAAAAAAAAAAAACATTTGTGCAGAATTGATATTACAGGTTTGATATTAATGTATTCATATTACAAAATGTTTAGAAAAACTTGTATAATTTTTTAATCAAAAAATATGGTTGTTTGGGGGTTAAAAACTACTTTTAAGCCATCGCCGCCAGCACTCTGGGGTTTAAACAAGCATTTCACAGCGCGAGAATTTTTTGAGCGTGATTTGTTAATGAATATGCTGGGAGCCGTTCGCTCTGGCCATTCACTGTCAGACGCACCCATACAGCGCGGAACCTGTGAAACAGCGACTCCTAACCCCGTATTCAACTTTACCGCACACCGACTGAGTCGCTGTCAACAAGCGAACAACAGCCAAGCACAGCAAATACTAGCGGGCGCTGTGAAAATCACGCTACTGGCGCTCATCTGTCGCTACCTGGCGCTATTAATGAATCGGCCTCCCCATCTAACCTAACACAAACTAATCAAAGAGCAGAGGACAAGACATTGAAGGGGCTTGTATAGGAGACAAAGGGACCCCAACTGCTGAGGGGGGGGGGGCAAGGGTTAAATAGGGACAGAAATCAGCAACTGTCAAGACCTTTGTGCCCCCATAATATTATACATTGTTTTTTGGTACGTGTATAGTTAACATAGCTGTGCACACAGCCTACCTGCAACCTTTCTTTTCCTTTAACAATACATTTACTTATAACAAATGATAAAATAAGACAATGCCCTATAGCTTCCTTGCTAATTATCATCCTATTGGAAGCAGTCACACCTTGGCGGGCCCTCAATAACATGATTATAACATGATTATTCCCATAATTCCTGCCTGTTGGTTTCCATAATAACACAACGTGTGTCTCAGACTGGCCCGGTCTTGGTAGGCAGGAGGGCTCTGTGAAGTCTGGCCCGGTATGGGGCTTGTGCTTTTCCCTCAGGAGAGAAAAAAAAGGAACCAGCTGCTTATAACAGCAAATTACAAGCCTCTTTCCCTGTGGGAAAAAATAAGCCTGTTATAATTGGATGATAAAGTACCACAGCCACGTCTTAAAAGTCTGGTGAACCAGCGTTTTCGTCCGTCAACCTTCACAGATATAATTCCCTTTACAAGCTGAAATATGACTCTTACTGCTTAAATCCTGTAAGAGCTGGAAAATCTAAGTAGGACAAATAGCACTACGGTCACCTTCCTAGTAACATTTCTGTCAGATCTAGGTTTTTATTTTACTATATACACAGCGTCATGCAGATGACACCAAAAGAATGCTTAGGGTCTCATATAACCTAGACACCAAGACATCAATCAATTCCCTAATCCCAATATAACTAAAGAATGTTCTGTGTCCCATAGGACATACACGTAATGGTCTCCAAGCACCCATTCATCAATATACTTTACTATACTGGATATATACTTGAATATACTATACTAAAGAAGTTACTGGGCTCCATACAACGTAGGCATCACATTATCTAAGAAAATCTACTCCCAGGAAACTAAAATATTTGTTGTGCCCCTTATTTAACCTAGACATCAAAATGTCTAAACACCACCTGCTCCCAATATGGTGATATCTTCTGAGCCCCATATAACCTTGACATCAAAGTGTTTAAAGCGGACCTTCACTCTGAATAAGAGCCTATCTTATATGTTTCCCACACCCTGTACATACAGATTGTCCACATTAAAAATCATCCTACCTGCATCTACTGCATGTTATGAGTCTTTAAACATCCAAGATGGCGGCTTATGGAAGCCACCATCTTATCAGGCAGCCTGCAAACAGGAAGTGCCTCCTGACTGTGCTGCTCTGCATTCTGGGACTGCTGACCTTTACCTGACCCCAGCTCTGCTCTGTCTGAGCAAAGCACAGCTATAACCCGCCCCTCTGTACCTTATCCCACTCTTCTCTCCTCAGTAAGTGTGATGCTTCTGAGTAAAAATGGCGGCGCCCGTATCCTAAATTCCTGAACAGAGTTGCAGCCCAGTGGGGGAAAGAATAATAAGTTAGTGACTAAAAACGTAAAATATATTAATTTTAGAAGCTGGGGAACCGGTTTTTAAGAGTTTGGGCTTTTCATTAAATCACGCTGAAGGTCCGGTTTAAGCACCCCCTCCACACAATATACCAATATACCCACCTTCTACCCCCAACTGTAATCTTTTACTTAAGTGCATCATGGTTTCCGCCAAACAGCTCCTTAAACAGACTGGCTGTTTGGTGTGTGTGTGTGTGTGTGTGTGTGTGTGTGTGTGTGTGTGTGTGTGTTTGGGTGTCCTGGTAATAGAAGTTGTTTCCACCTTCTATTCCTAACTTTAACAAATCTTAGCCCTTTACCTACTTGCATCTCAACTTCTCCAAGTGGCATTTGAATTAGCTAGTACGAGAAGTTCTCTGCTGTCTTCCTACCATATACTGATATTGGTTTCACTACCAACCAGACCATGGGTGCTCAACCGTTTGACAAGTGTAGGCCACTTAAATGATTTGGAACCAGAAAGGGTTCAGATTTTTTTCATTTGGAATAGCATAATGAAGATTTTCAGGATAGCCACTGTCTACACAAACTTCACTTGTATGTCCTTCCACCACATTCCTACATTCATGTGTAACAATTCCTACATGCTAGCAATGCACCCATTCTTACTGTACCTCGATTTATCTATCTTTACACGCCATTTCTATTTACCCCTCCCATTTTTCTCACAGCAGGTCAGGGGCCACATCAAATTGTTCTGAGGGCCACATATGGCCCACGAGCCATTGGTTGAGCACATGTGAACTAGATCTTCCTTATCCATTGCCTCCATATTTAATAAAGCTTGAAAAGGAATATTATACCGTTTACTCCCACATCTGATGTAATGCGATGTGCCTACAAGAAATTCCTTATATATATAATTAATATACTACTAAAAGAATTATACGTTGCTTCTAATGTATTTTTTAGGCTATTTATTGAAGAAGGTTTTGTCCTGTGGGCAAGAGCCGGATTATTATTTCTGGGGCCCCTGTAAAGTAGTATCTGGGAACCCAATCAAAGACAAATTTTTCATAACAAAAAACAGTATTAACACACTTTGTCAGAGATATTGCCATGGCCTGCGCATGCGCTTTGGGAGCACCAGCGAACCCAGGGGGTTTAACACAGAGGGCCATCCTGAAATTGGGAATTGCCCTTATGGCCGTCCAAATTCCACTGCCTGTGGCATCCCAAACTAAGATGCCCCCACTGTGTGAAACCCTTTAAAATTGTCGCACTCACTTACCTAACCTTGTTGCGATGGTGCATTTGCAGGTCACGGCCTTGCTTTACCTTTAGCTAGACGCATACCAGGGCAGCCATTTGTGATTGGCCGGCCTGGGCACGTCCCCAACTAGAGGTGAGTGGGGCCATGCAAACAGTGGCCTGTTCTGCACTACTAAGCTTGCTAGCTGCTGGCATGTCATAGCATCTTCGCATAACTGAACGGAGCTGAGTGCACTGATTCTGCAGCAGCCGCCTCACATAAGTGTATAGTGGCTTTCTATCTGCTGCACAATCTGCATTGTGTTAAATGCCAACCTTCCTTTGCTGCAGCACACAGCCCTGCAGGGTGCCATTATTTATTTACTTTTTTAAACAAAAAGTTGCCATTTATCTGACCCTGCCTCTGGGGGCCCCCTGGCCGATGGGGTCCCCATGCATTTGCATGGTATGCGTGGTGGTTAGGCACGCCACTACCTGTTTTTTATAATTTATTTACTTTTTTAAACAAAAAGTTGCCATTGATCTGACCCTGCCTCTGGGGCCCCCTGACAGATGGGGTCCCCATGCATTTGCATGGTATGCGTGGTGGTTAGGCACGCCACTACCTGTTTTTTATAATTTATTTACTTTTTTAAACAAAAAGTTGCCATTAATCTGACCCTGCCTCTGGGGCCCCCCTGACAGATTGGGGCCCCATGGATTTGCATGGTATGCGTGGTGGTTAGGCACGCCACTACCTGTGGGCTATTACCTATAGCAGCAGTGCATTTCCTGTATGCCTATAAATATGAGCGGCACAGTCTATGCACCCTGTAGTTATAGCATCTGTCTCCTAAGGGCAGGGAAGGCAGCTGTTATGTATGGTAAACACGTATACAGCCTGAAAACAAATGACATTACAACATGCTTCCTGCTTCTGTAATGTCACCGTTTCCCGGTGAATGGATAAGCTGCTCTCTGAATATTAGTCTAGCTTACAAAGTGACTTCCTAAGGGATATACATCTGCCATTATCACCAAAAGGAGCACAGGCAAATCATCAGCAGCTATCCATATGTGTTTATTACACAGAGAAACACAAGGCATCTTAATAACCGAGCTGCGTCAAGGTCAATTTTAAAGATTTTACATTAAGCCACAACATGAGAAAGCAGCGATAAATCACGTCACCGAGGATAAACGCATATTATTTAAGTCCTATTATAGAACTCCCTCACACGCAAAACATAAGTGATTTGTACAGTAAATCTATCATTTATTAACAGACACAGACAACGTGGGAAACACAATTAGCTGTGAACGTCAATTCCAAAGGAAAGGATAAATGTATATAGGGAGAAAGAGATCCAGCTAAACAGGGCTTTTAGTTGATTAACAGGTTTAATGATGGGTATAATTAAGTACCTAGTGAGAATGTCCTTAAATTATGCCTACACCCTTCCTAGCAACTTTGCCTGCTGCGGCTAAGACTAGAATAGAAAGTATTTACCCATCATTCCTTGCAGTGGGTGGTGCCATGCAAATCATCTCTTTACGTCTAGGGCCATTCATCCATTTAAGCTAACCCCTGGCATTGCACACTCACTGGCTTTCTGAGCGCATTGGATGGCTCTGAGACCAGGGGTGTACATACCATAGAGGCAGTGCAGGCGCATGGCCATGGACCCGTGGAAGTGGAGGCTGGCGCAATCCACCTACACCACATCTAGCGAATGTACACTTGTCCTGTGTACATACTTACATACATAACTATCCATCTGTGCCGCCTCCTTCCTCCTCGCTTTCATGTGCCGGCGCTTCCCTTGAGAGCTTCTATGCAGCCATGCACATGCCTCGATTGTTAATGTGTGATGGCCGCATGGACCTGGTGAATGTCCCGGCAGGGGGGAAACGCTGCTGCTGATCGGGGCTTGTAATGGCTGTGTACGTTACTATTTGAGACGTAAAGATATGATTTGCATTGCACCCCCCACTTCAAGGAGCGATGAGTAAATCTATTACTCCTTGTGTTGGGCACTGTAAAAATACTCTCTGTTCTAGGAAAGCACCTCTTTTCCAAGTAGTCTCCCTAATATTTGTTGGGTTTTAACCAAAAGGCAATTTAAAGTGGAGAAAAAACAGACCTAGTGCTTATAAGACGCTAGGTTCGGTTTGATACCCAATTCTGTGTGAAACCCCGCCAGTTGCACAATATTCTTACCTAGACAATGAAAACACAGTACATGCATGGCTGCAAACTCTCGCATCTGTGCACAGCCAAGGACCCTTTAACTGAATGGCTGCCGTGGCCGTGCACAGCCATAGAGCAATGCAGGCGATCACGCACATTGAATGTAAGTGCGGCTAATCTCCCTTTAAGTTTCTTTAGCTGCACATTAATATGCATTACCAAAGAAGCTGATTGGAGCAGAGCCGCATTTGCTCAGTGGGAACATCGGCCAGGTATGTATATCAGCAGGGAATCATAATTTAGGAAATGCTAAAACCTGAAATAGTTAAAATTCCAGGTATTAGACCACTTTAAGCGATGCACAGCTCTAGGTCAAGATCATGGTATCGTGGTATGACATGGTGCTCAGCACAAGAGAGAGATCGGCCAAAATAACTTTTCGCTGATCCTACGACGCATGTGCGGCTCTCGTCCTGTACTTCAAGACCACACAGAAAAGTGGTCTAACAGTTACTTTGTCCCTTACTGCTCTCAGAGTGAGTGAGCAAGGCAAACCACAGTGGTCCCACAACCATCTCTAAACACAGCAGAACATGCTCAAGTCTCATAAAGCTGCACCATGATACTGCCTTCCTAGTTAAGCCACTACCCCAAAATTTAAGCAATCGGTTTTGCTAAGACTACATAATGTATTTACATATGTTGAGATGCTTTGATGTGGCTCATTTTACACTGTTCCCTTGGGGGTAATGCAGGAGAAAGTTAGTATGTGCCTGGACAGAGATTTTAAGATACCCCTTGGTGTACATAAAATTCAGGTTGCCAACAAATGTGTTTTTTTTTTAATAAAAAGAATGTCCTTTGCAGTACAAAATCCTAAAATAAATTCATCTTTTTGATGTTTTACATTATATTTCTTCAGAGGCTTGAGCTAGAGATGCTAGAATAAAAAGCCGAAGCGTGAGAAGGAACGAAGTAAAAAAACTGCAGTATTGTGTACAAGATAAAGAGAAGTAGTTCTGCACTGGGCCTCCAACCACTGCACCATAAAATATTAAAATAAGAATTTAAAGCTGGTGCTAAAAAGTAAGATGTTTGTTGGTTCCTCCAATAAAAGGGATGTACACAAACAAAAGAGGTCCGCAATTTCCAGACAAGCAAGAGGACCGGTTGCAGCGGCATTTAAGATTATATTGACTGTTTTTGATAACCACTTTTACAGCGCTTTCCAGACTTCTTAATGTTGTGGTGTCTATGTCCTATCGATACTGGTAAAATCGCCTACAGTGCCACCCGACAAAACTAAATGACTCATTTACTATTATAGCAGAGACAATTGGTAGAGGAACTGAGTCTGGGTTTCGTTGCGCAGAGACCTATGAAGCCATTGAAATTTTTTTTTTAGATTCTTTATATATTTTTTCAACATGTTTGAAATATGACTGAAAGCTATGTCCTATCTTGCTGTAGTCTTTTCACAAACATGTCTGCACAAACATTATTTTTTGTAAGCCTAGTAAATGTTGTTCATTTCTTGCAGTGCTCATTGGCGCAAAGTGGTGGGAGGTAGGGGAGGATATACTGGCGGTTGTGTCACTTAGGTACACACAATTGTTAAAAACACCATTTTGGACATTCTCTTAATAGTATTTTAAAGCTGGATGTAGTAGCTGAATGTTGAGTCCTGCCTTACTTGTCATTTAGGAGAGCTACTTTGTGCCAGAAACCTTGACCCTCCTGGCAAACATGGCAGCAGACACATGTACATTGCATTATACTGTTTTTCACTGGTCTGTTTTTGCTGGGTGTTACTGCCACAGCGGTGAGATCAGCAACAATACCACTAATATGTGAAATAGCGTACAGAAGAAGAAATTGGAGCACTTTGTAAATCAGACCGCTATAGTCAGGACTGATGCTTTGAGACCTTTCCTCTTGTTTCCTGTTTTACAGGAATTATTAGGAATACCATAAAAATATCATACCATCTATTGCTAGTGGTTCTCACATGAGGTGGACCCTGGTTTAGAAGAGGGTGGTTGGCTTTTCCAAAAAATGTTCAACTCCTCACCTCAGCTACTTGCTAGAGGAGAACCACTAGCATTGGTTTCATGACCTGACATCCAAATGTATTCATGATACATGAATATGAATATTATGTGCATCATCACACCTTCACATCTGTTCTTCCTTCATGTTCCATTGTCTTTGTTTACCTACAATGTTTTTAAAATTTGACACACTATATATACCTTAACCATTTTTGCAAGGACTCTAGGCCTAGGCCCACATTACTTACAATCACAAATTTGGATTAAGATCTAATGAGTTTCACCCCTCCTAGGAGGCTTCCTCTGAACATTCTAAGATTTCTACTGAGACTATTTCCAATTCTCAAGAATAGAAACCATTGTGTGTCCATCATTATTCTACTTATTTTACTTAATATGTTTGATAGGTAAAATAGGTAAGATAGGTATCTTACATTTTTCAATAAGCAGGTGCCAGTCTGGTTGATGATTGGTCACAGACAGAAGCTCACCACATGCTCTTCACACTTCCATTGCTTTATTATAAGCTAGGTTAAACTACCGTATCCAGGACTACCCTGTATGAAGAATCACTGCTATCTATATGGCTATCCTGTAAACCTAGAGCTTTATTCATCATCCTCCTCTGACTGCAGTATTCCTGCTTCACCCAGCACCACAGAACAGCTTTATTTTGGTCTATCAAGAGAACAGCGGTCAATCACAATCTAAAACTCCAAATACATAGCTAACAATATGACTTTATGAACATGGAGTTTACCCCCTTCTGACAGTAGTGTTGTCTATGCCTCTCCTTCACAGCACAACTTATACATAGCTAAAGAGTCCAGTGGTAGCTGATCTCTTTCACATCAACTCAGCTATAATATGCTAAGGAGGAGCAAAGACCACAGAAGGCAGCAGAAGTTTTAATTGCCACAGGCATAGGCAGGGACATGAGGACACATAAAATAAATTTGTTTTCATGAAAACTTGCAGCATTTCTACATTTATAATGAGGTTATGTTAAACAGACATTTCCAATGAAAATCATGCTTAGCCGAGTTATCTAAGCACCAATTCTTTATCATAACCGTAAACTTACTTACATCTGCAAGCCATGAGATTGCACCTGCTTGGTGCCCTTTATCATAGCCCTCATTTAATGAGAATTTTGATGAGATTTATAATTACCTATTAATCATGAAAGATCAGAAATTCAGTCATTTGCTCCCGGCAGAGAATGATTTTATCATCTGTACTCGCAATGGCATTGACTTGCACGTTGGCCTTAAATTTTATATCAGCATGTAAATCTAATGAGCAGGTGGTAGATTGATAATGACACTGTCTCTAAATTACAAGACAAGGTTCAAAATGCCTTGTGGCAGAGGCAGCTAAGTCATCAGTTTAAGCTACGAGATGGATAGCGATCTGCCAACTATTTCTACAGCAAGGGGCTTGTGAGGTGTCCATCTTTTTGCATATCAGTGATCTTGACCTGTAGTAAGGCTTATTATGGACCATAGCAAAGCAAGTTTATTATGGACCATATCAAAGCAAAGATGCACCATATTTCTATCACTGTTGGATAAGACCAAAATAAATGTTCACCAAAGACACCATCTCTATAGTTTCTTATTGTTGACTTGTCATCCAAAACAAAACTTAATCTTGTCAGTTAATATCTAGATCCCAACAGAGGGAAGACTATATTAGATAGAAGTGTTTCTTCCATTTCACTAAAAGTACAATGCACATATTCTATATTATAAAACACAATGGAAATTGCCTTCAAATAGGCTTTTTTTCTCTTGCAAATCCTTCATAATGTGGCTGGCTCTTTTTGCCTAGTGTTTTACAAGTCTATAGAGCTATGGGGTCTTTACCTTACCATTGACCATGCTAGACATTGCCTAAAATCAAGCAGGTGTGTACCAAACTGAATGAATCCTAAAGCCAACCCTATTATGTTCTCTGTATGGAATAAATTCTGGCGAAAGGAAGAAAAAACTGTTTTTTTTTAATGTGTACAAAATAGTGGGCTGCCAGTAGAGACCACCAAGGCCCCCCTATTATCTATACAGATCAGCCGCTCTACAGATAATATATTCAAAAAAATTAAATGTTTATTATTGTGATAGCCAAAAAGACAACAATTAAAACAATGTGCATGAGATGGGGGATATACCGGACTAATAACAATGGGTATAGTTACCAAAAAGGTTTTTCGAAAATTAAATTTACACCAGTATACAGATTATGCCACGGGGTCTCCCCCTCTGAAAGTGCTAGTGCATTGTGCAATAGATTATAGAAATATATAAATCAATTGGTGTGCAAAAGTGTGCAAGAAAAATTATTCAATAAATAAATAAAGTGGAGATTATAAAGAAGTAAAAAGGGGGACCAAGATGTCCCTTTGTTAATGCAGGTAAGTGTTTGCTTTTTAAAAAAATGCCGGCATGGTGGGAGCGGGCAGGGCAGCCCGCTGACAGCATAGCCGCCCTGCCCGCTCCCACCATGCCGGCATTTTCTTTTTTTCAGATGAGCGATTCGTGAAAGTTCGATTCGGGCGAACCCGAATTTCTTGGGGAAATTCGGCTAATCGCCCAAATCGAACTTTCAAGAAGTTCGCTCATCTCTAATGATAACCATATTTTAAAATATATTAAATAGGGTCAAAAAACAGTGTACATTACCGCATAAGACAGTCCTAGTCCACCTCAAACTCAGCATACCAGCACCACTGTTTTTTTTTAAAAGAGCCATTCAATTTTTATAGAAAAGGCCTTCTGAACTCTGTCAGACCAGCATATCTCATAGACCAGCCTGTAGAAAATACTAACATTCAAAATTATAATCTTTGCCCTAAGCATTGTATGATCGGGAAAATTTATCTACAAGAAATAAGCCATCCCAACAGGAAGCCCAATACCGGATAGACACTACTTGCTGCCTAACCAATTGTTTTTTTTTTTTAATGTTTTTTTTGTCCTAACTAGAGATGAGCGAACTTTTGAAAAATTCGATTCGACTGATTCGCCGAATTTTCCGACAAAAATCGTTTCGACCCGAATAAATTCGCGACGAATCGCTATTAAAAACGGCTATTTCTGAGCCTCCTAGAGCCTCAATAGGGTTGTAAACCATTCAGCCTTGCTGCACAGGATGCGTGCTGGGTTAGTTAAATAATACTTTGAAGAAATATCACATGCAGATCAGAGGCATCGCTAATAGAATCGCAGAGCGGCACAATTGCAGAGAGTTGAAGTGGCATCACTATGAGGGGCAGAAGGAGCCCAAATATACACTGGAGTTGGCCTCAGGAGCCCAAAAATTGGATGAATCACACCCTGGAGTTGGCAGAAGTTGGCAGCAGCAGCAGCAGGAGCCCAAATATACACTGGAGTTGGCTTCAGGAGCCCAAAAATTGGATGAATCACACCCTGGAGTTGGCAGGAGTTGGCAGCAGCAGCAGCAGGAGCCCAAATATACACTGGAGTTGGCTTCAGGAGCCCAAAAATTGGATGAATCACACCCTGGAGTTGGCAGGAGTTGACAGCAGCAGCAGCAGGAGCCCAAATATACACTGGAGTTGGCTTCAGGAGCCCAAAAATTGGATGAATCACACCCTGGAGTTGGCAGGAGTTGACAGTAGCAGCAGCAGGAGCCCAAATATACACTGGAGTTGGCCTCAGGAGCCCAAAAATTGGATGAATCACACCCTGGAGTTGGCAGGAGTTGACAGCAGCAGCAGCAGGAGCCCAAATATACACTGGAGTTGGCCTCAGGAGCCCAAAAATTGGATGAATCACACCCTGGAGTTGGCAGGAGTTGACAGTAGCAGCAGCAGGAGCCCAAATATACACTGGAGTTGGCCTCAGGAGCCCAAAAATTGGATGAATCACACCCTGGAGTTGGCAGGAGTTGACAGTAGCAGCAGCAGGAGCCCAAATATACACTGGAGTTGGCCTCAGGAGCCCAAAAATTGGATGAATCACACCCTGGAGTTGGCAGGAGTTGACAGTAGCAGCAGCAGGAGCCCAAATATACACTGGAGTTGGCTTCAGGAGCCCAAAAATTGGATGAATCACACCCTGGAGTTGGCAGCAGCAGCAGCAGGAGCCCAAATATACACTGGAGTTGGCTTCAGGAGCCCAAAAATTGGATGAATCACACCCTGGAGTTGGCAGCAGCAGCAGCAGGAGCCCAAATATACACTGGAGTTGGCCTCAGGAGCCCAAAAATTGGATGAATCACACCCTGGAGTTGGCAGGAGTTGACAGTAGCAGCAGCAGGAGCCCAAATATACACTGGAGTTGGCCTCAGGAGCCCAAAAATTGGATGAATCACACCCTGGAGTTGGCAGGAGTTGACAGTAGCAGCAGCAGGAGCCCAAATATACACTGGAGTTGGCCTCAGGAGCCCAAAAATTGGATGAATCACACCCTGGAGTTGGCAGGAGTTGACAGTAGCAGCAGCAGGAGCCCAAATATACACTGGAGTTGGCCTCAGGAGCCCAAAAATTGGATGAATCACACCCTGGAGTTGGCAGCAGCAGCAGCAGGAGCCCAAATATACACTGGAGTTGGCTTCAGGAGCCCAAAAATTGGATGAATCACACCCTGGAGTTGGCAGCAGCAGCAGCAGGAGCCCAAATATACACTGGAGTTGGCCTCAGGAGCCCAAAAATTGGATGAATCACACCCTGGAGTTGGCAGGAGTTGACAGTAGCAGCAGCAGGAGCCCAAATATACACTGGAGTTGGCCTCAGGAGCCCAAAAATTGGATGAATCACACCCTGGAGTTGGCAGGAGTTGACAGTAGCAGCAGCAGGAGCCCAAATATACACTGGAGTTGGCTTCAGGAGCCCAAAAATTGGATGAATCACACCCTGGAGTTGGCAGGAGTTGACAGTAGCAGCAGCAGGAGCCCAAATATACACTGGAGTTGGCCTCAGGAGCCCAAAAATTGGATGAATCACACCCTGGAGTTGGCAGGAGTTGACAGTAGCAGCAGCAGGAGCCCAAATATACACTGGAGTTGGCTTCAGGAGCCCAAAAATTGGATGAATCACACCCTGGAGTTGGCAGAAGTTGGCAGCAGCAGCAGCAGGAGCCCAAACATTACTTTAAACAGACCCTGGGGTTGGCCTCAGGAGCCCAAAAATTGGATGAATCACACCCTGTGGAGAGTCATGTGGAGAAAAAGTAGCTTAGTTAGTAATATCTACATAAAATTATGAATAAACAAATGCAAAAGTTTGCCAAAGTGAAGTTTTGTTTGAGGGTGTGTTTCCACCTTTTAATTAAATCAGAAACAAGAAGGTGTCATTGCCTCTGACTAATTAGCCCTCAAAAATTCTTGGAATTTTTAATCTGGAATCATGTCTGATCCGTCTTATCCGAAGAATATTAATAAAAAGTAAGAGTAACGTAAAGGATTTTTTATCAATACTTACTTGTGGTCCGATGCGGAGGAATGTCTGTAACTTGAGAGCAGCGCCTTAAATCTGTTTTGCACGATCCATCTTTCTTGGTCTGGCCCCGTCATCAATCTACTGGAATACATCAGGCATTGTTGGGAGGAAAGCTTGGCTGATCCATGCGCCATTCATTTCCACGCAGGGCAGTCTCTGGAAAAAAAAAGTCTGTATAAACCAGGGTCTTTTTCATATAAAAACAAATGGTTATTCTTGCTTTTCAACCATATGTTCCACAGCTTTACCAGTCATTGTGTCAGCCAATGAAGCAACTTTGTCTGGAAGTGCTGCAAAAGCAGTCCACTGCATCACAAGTGGCATCTGACACCCCCAGTCAACTGTCTGCCTGTTATGCTTTGGGTTCAGCTCCACTATCCATTGATCTGATATCCAAGATCTGATAATCATAAAATTCAGCAGCTACTGCCCAGCCAAGAAGTGGAGGAGACACTCGCCTCTTCTTCCACTATCCGGCAACTAGTGATGAGGAGAGTGTCGTGGGAGGAGGTGTTGCAAGCCGAGGTAGTGGAAGAGGGTCCCTGGAGTCTGCGGCGGTGGCGGCGGCAGCAGCAGCGAATTATTGCGGACTGTTGGTAGGAAAAATCAGCTACTCAGCGATGTGGCAGTGTTCCATGCAGCATCCTGTGGAGAAAAAGTAGGTTAGTTAGTGTATATACATAAAATTATGAATAGACAAATGCAATAGTATTGCGAAAGTGAAGTTTTGTTTGAGGGTGTGTTTCCACCTTGCAATTAAATCAGAAACAACTAGCTATCATTTGCCTCTGAATAATTAGCCCTCAAAAATTCTTGGAATTTTTAATCTTGATGTCTGAGGGATTTCTCCTCTCAGACAGCGTCACCATAAGTCCAGCCTGCTGCATTACCCAGTGGTGGACCTTTCAGAGAACTGATGGCTTGTGCCGAGCCGAGGTGGAGAGTCACATGGCATGGTTGTTGAACAGAAGGTGGGCCAGTCCTTTAGCCTGTCAGTGTGTACCAAAGTGCACAGTGTTGTCTACGCCTGGAGCTGTAACTATAGACTCATGGTGGACAATATATATCCTTTTAGGCCCCCTTGGTGATTGTGGTTTCACGCTGTTCTTCACATGGTTTTCCTTGACCATCAGAGTCACACATGGGAGGAACTACTAAAAATGAGAACTCAATCCATGAAAGCATTGCTTAATCCACGAAAACTGCAAATTTGGACCCATGGTGACTGACACTTGGAAGAACATCTTGTTTGCGCTGCGACAAGGAAGCCAGAGTCATGCGTCCTGACATGGCACACGTGTTCAGTCTAGTTTTGAAGTCTTGCCCCCATCTGAAAGACATCCGAACAACAGGAAAGAAAGTTAGCATGCACTTCTGGCACTCCTACACCACCAAGCACAACCTTATTGAGCCTCAGCGTCACAAAGGTGTACCCCACCATAGTCTGATTTGCGATGTTTCCACCCGTTGGAATTCCACCCTCCATATGCAGGATCCACTATAGCAGTGGTCCCCAACCCTGTCCTCAAGGCCCACCAACAGGCCAGGCTTTGCAGATCTCCACAAAGATGCTCAGGTGGAGTAATTAGTGCAGCTGCAGAGCAATAGAGCTGGCTATTTGGAGATCCAAAAAACATGACATGTTGGTGGGCCTTGAGGACAGGGTTGAGGACCACTGCACTATAGGAACAGAGAAAAGCCATCACGGATTTCTGGATGATCCAAACGGATAGGGGGACACCCCTGTGTAAATTCAATGTAAACCATTGGCAGCTCATACGTGACACCGACCGTTTGTTTAGGCCCTTTGAGGAAGCTACATTATTAGTCAGTTGCCAGGACTATGAGATGAACGATGAGATTCCACTGCTTCATGTACTACAACACATGTTGGAAAGCATGGCTGGTCAGGGCACTGGAGACATGGCACATACATTTCACAGCCACATGAAGCCTGTGGGGGCTGAAGTGGAGGAGGAGGAGGGGGTGGGGCACAGCAAACCACAGTTTAGGTTTCACAAAATGACCATTTTATCTAGTCATCTGACAGGAGAGGAGGTGCAGCCACAGGAGCTAGAGGGTTGTGAGTAAGGCGAGACAGAGGACCCAGACACACCATGGCAGTTTACAGTGGAGATGGAGACAGGTAGTCCCTCCGAGTCACTTGCACAAATGGCACGATGCATGCTCACATGCATGCGTACTAGTGAGCGCAGAATTGTCTCCATTTGTCAGCGGGAAGACTTCTGGCTCTCCAACTTATTGGACCCTCGCTTCCGGCACAAAATGGGGGCATTTTTTACGCCCACTGAGAGGGAGGAAAAACTGACCTACTACAGAGACATCCCACGTAGTCAGTTGGGCGATGTCTATTTGCGCCATGGCCCATACTCCCGCAGGTCTGACTCTAGGGGAACTTTGCGATCACCTTCCACTGCCATGGCTGCTGGGGGGGTGGAAGGAGCAGCAGCAGCTCCATCAGCAGCAACCTCAGTCTTCAGTCGCTAGTGAGTAGCTTTCTACACCCGCATAGTGAGTCTACTCATGAGAAGCAGGAAGACCTGGAGCTGGACCTCAAACAGCAGGTCATGTCATACCTTGACATGACCATGCCAACACACCTTCAAGATCCACTGGATTTGCTGGGAAGCCAAACTTGACTTGTGCCCGCAACTAGCAGAGTTTGCCCTGGAAAAGCTGTACTGGCCGGACAGTAGTTGATTTAGATGGCAACTGGGCTGCTCTATATAACGAAGCAAAATGGCAAATTTACCTCACTATATAAGCTATTGCCCCTCAGATTTACACAGGGGCTGCTCTATATTATGCTGCAAAATGGCAAATTAACCTCACAATATAAGCCATTGCAGCTCTATATAAATAAAAATAAATAAATAAAAAAAGGGCCTGTAGAAGCTTATTTAGTATAACAGATAGGGTGACATGTGCTGGTTTGGGATGCCCATATGGGCTAGTGTTTTGGCAGCAGTACAAAAACCAATGCAAAATGCAATAGCTTAATAAAGCTGATGCTGATCAACGCTTATTTAGTATAACAGATGGGGTGCAACATGCAGGTTTGGGATGCCCTGCGGCCTGGTGTATTTAAAGCAGACCAAAACCAATTCAAAATGCAATAACTTAATAAAGCTGAGGCTGTAGATGCTTATTTAGTATAAACAGGTAGGGTGCAAGGTGCAGCTTTGGGGTGCCCTGCGGCCTGGTTAAATGAAAGCAGTCAAAAAGGAAGTGCAAACTGAAGTAGCTTAATGAAGCTGATGCTGATCAACGCTTATGTTGTATACCAGATAGGGTGCAAGGTGCAGCTTTGGGGTGCCCTGCGGCCTGGTTTATTAAAATCAGTCAAAAACAAGTGCAAACTGAAGTAGCCTGATCAACGCTTATGTTGTATAACAGATAGGTTTAAAATAGCATGTGCCTTGGGATGCCCGTGTGGCCTGTTATATTTCAAGCTGAACAAAAAGTAACAATAATCCAAGTATGAGACATCATTTTGACCTTCTTCACAGCGCCATACTTTGAAAAAAAAAAATTAATTTCATGCCGATCAATCCAAAGGTCAATGCCCCTAACAAAAATAGTGTTCGGCATAAGTTTTCCTTCTGGAAGGACGTAACCTTTAGTTTACATGGTTGGGGTAGGTTATCTTACAAATTGGGATACCCCAGGCAGCAGTGTCATTGAAAGAGACAGATTGTAATGCAGGCCATACGCAAGCAGAGAAACTCAGGCTGCAACAGGCCTATTTAGTTTACATGGTTGGGGTAGGTTATCTTACAAATTGGGATACCCCACTGTATATGAAACCGAATATAAATGCACACCCAAAAGTGGACACTCTTAGTTTAAATAAGAGAGCTGCTTAGTATGGTAGGTAGGTTATGTTATGTTACAGAATGGGATGCCCCAAGCAGACTTGAGATCAGTATATATGCACACAGCAGCAGTGTGTTAGCAGGCTCATACAGGCCAAATTTCTTTAAATAAATGTGCAGCTTACAGTAAATGCAGAGGCTAATGGTATGTTACAGAATGGGATGCCCCAAAGCTGACTTGAGATCAGTATATATGCACACAGCAGCAGTGTGTTAGCAGGCTCATACAGGCCAAATTTCTTTAAATAACTGTGCAGCTTACAGTAAATGCAGAGGCTAATGGTATGTTACAGAATGGGATGCCCCAGAGCTGACTTGAGATCAGTATATATGCACACAGCAGCAGTGTGTTAGCAGGCTCATACAGGCCAAATTTCTTTAAATAAATGTGCAGCTTACAGTTAATGCAGAGGCTAATGGTATGTTACAGAATGGGATGCCCCAAGCAGACTTGAGATCAGTATATATGCACACAGCAGCAGTGTGTTAGCAGGCTCATACAGGCCAAATTTCTTTAAATAACTGTGCAGCTTACAGTTAATGCAGAGGCTAATGGTATGTTACAGAATGGGATGCCCCAAGCAGACTTGAGATCAGTATATATGCACACAGCAGCAGTGTGTTAGCAGGCTCATACAGGCCAAATTTCTTTAAATAACTGTGCAGCTTACAGTTAATGCAGAGGCTAATGGTATGTTACAGAATGGGATGCCCCAAGCAGACTTGAGATCAGTATATATGCACACAGCAGCAGTGTGTTAGCAGGCTCATACAGGCCAAATTTCTTTAAATAAATGTGCAGCTTACAGTAAATGCAAAGGCTAATGGTATGTTACAGAATGGGATGCCCCAAAGCTGACTTGAGATCAGTATATATGCACACAGCAGCAGTGTGTTAGCAGGCTCATACAGGCCAAATTTCTTTAAATAACTGTGCAGCTTACAGTAAATGCAGAGGCTAATGGTATGTTACAGAATGGGATGTCCCAAAAACCAGAGAGCACCTGGCAGGCAGCAGTAAGACTATGCACAGCAAAAGTGTCTTTATCATGCCTAATTTCAATTAGAATAGGTGCAAATGGTTAGGTTCTTAAATAGAGGCTGGTGTAGTCACAGAATGGGATGCCCTAAAAACCAGCAGTAAGTACACCTGGCAGGGACAAGTAGTGCTATGCCCAGCAAAAGTGTCTTTATCAGGCTAATTTCAAATATGATAAGAGCAAATGCTTATATGGTCTTAAACAGAGGCTGCTTTAGTCACAGAATGGGATGCCCCGGGCAGGAATCGAGCTGCCAGGGTACAGTAGTGCTTTGGCCAGCAAAAGTGTCTTTATCAGGCCTAATTTCAAATATGATTAGAGCAAATGCTTATATGGTCTTAAACAGAGGCTGCTTTAGTCACAGAATGGGATGCCCCGGGCAGGAATCGAGCTGCCAGGGTACAGTAGTGCTTTGGCCAGCAAAAGTGTCTTTATCAGGCCTAATTTCAAATATGATTAGAGCAAATGCTTATATGGTCTTAAACAGAGGCTGCTTTAGTCACAGAATGGGATGCCCCGGGCAGGAATCGAGCTGCCAGGGTACAGTAGTGCTTTGGCCAGCAAAAGTGTCTTTATCAGGCCTAATTTCAAATATGATTAGAGCAAATGCTTATATGGTCTTAAACAGAGGCTGCTTTAGTCACAGAATGGGATGCCCCGGGCAGGAATCGAGCTGCCAGGGTACAGTAGTGCTTTGGCCAGCAAAAGTGTCTTTATCAGGCCTAATTTCAAATATGATTAGAGCAAATGCTTATATGGTCTTAAACAGAGGCTGCTTTAGTCACAGAATGGGATGCCCCGGGCAGGAATCGAGCTGCCAGGGTACAGTAGTGCTTTGGCCAGCAAAAGTGTCTTTATCAGGCCTAATTTCAAATATGATTAGAGCAAATGCTTATATGGTCTTAAACAGAGGCTGCTTTAGTCACAGAATGGGATGCCCCGGGCAGGAATCGAGCTGCCAGGGTACAGTAGTGCTTTGGCCAGCAAAAGTGTCTTTATCAGGCCTAATTTCAAATATGATTAGAGCAAATGCTTATATGGTCTTAAACAGAGGCTGCTTTAGTCACAGAATGGGATGCCCCGGGCAGGAATCGAGCTGCCAGGGTACAGTAGTGCTTTGGCCAGCAAAAGTGTCTTTATCAGGCCTAATTTCAAATATGATTAGAGCAAATGCTTATATGGTCTTAAACAGAGGCTGCTTTAGTCACAGAATGGGATGCCCCGGGCAGGAATCGAGCTGCCAGGGTACAGTAGTGCTTTGGCCAGCAAAAGTGTCTTTATCAGGCCTAATTTCAAATATGATTAGAGCAAATGCTTATATGGTCTTAAACAGAGGCTGCTTTAGTCACAGAATGGGATGCCCCGGGCAGGAATCGAGCTGCCAGGGTACAGTAGTGCTTTGGCCAGCAAAAGTGTCTTTATCAGGCCTAATTTCAAATATGATTAGAGCAAATGCTTATATGGTCTTAAACAGAGGCTGCTTTAGTCACAGAATGGGATGCCCCGGGCAGGAATCGAGCTGCCAGGGTACAGTAGTGCTTTGGCCAGCAAAAGTGTCTTTATCAGGCCTAATTTCAAATATGATTAGAGCAAATGCTTATATGGTCTTAAACAGAGGCTGCTTTAGTCACAGAATGGGATGCCCCGGGCAGGAATCGAGCTGCCAGGGTACAGTAGTGCTTTGGCCAGCAAAACTGTCTTTATCAGGCCTAATTTCAAATATGATTAGAGCAAATGCTTATATGGTCTTAAACAGAGGCTGCTTTAGTCACAGAATGGGATGCCCCGGGCAGGAATCGAGCTGCCAGGGTACAGTAGTGCTTTGGCCAGCAAAACTGTCTTTATCAGGCCTAATTTCAAATATGATTAGAGCAAATGCTTATATGGTCTTAAACAGAGGCTGCTTTAGTCACAGAATGGGATGCCTCACAGCAGACTTAAGATCAGTTCAGTATATATGCACAGTTAGTTACTATAAGCAGCCTGAAAACGCTAACAAAGGCTGGATGAAAAAAAAAAATCTCCCTGTCAGCCAGCTCCGTTTTTCCTACCTTTCCCTGGCTTTCTGTCTGTCTCCTGTCTGTCTCCTGCCTGTCTCCTGCCTGTCTCCTGCCTGTCTCCAGCCTGTCCCTGTCTGTCCCTGTCTGTCCCTGTCTCCAGCCTGTCTCCAGCCTGTCTAACTGCCTCAGCTACACAGCGTTCTGTCTGTCTGTCACGAATGCAATAGAGAAATGAGGAAAAGCAAGATGGCCGCCGTTAAATACCGCTGTGTGACGTCACCGGGCTTGCTGGCTGCTGATAGGCTGCATGTGACTGCCCCAGCTTGCACTGGCGCGGGATACATGTCCAGACATGTCCCGCCCGCCATCTTAGAATGCCTGTAATGTAAATGAATGGATGTTAAAGGAAAACTTCGAGTGATCGAATCGCGGGGAAATTCGGATTCGATCCGAATCGAATTTTTCCTGAAATTCGGATCGAATCCGGGTTCGTCCGGATCGATTCGCTCATCCCTAGTCCTAACCATGCTTTACAGAGAACGTAAAACAAGAGGTCCACATAGCAGGTGGTTACACATGTTGTTTCGTTTCTTCCTTCATCTCCTTTCATAAAGGACATGTAGTCTTTCTTGGTTTATTCAGCATTGTTGAATATCATGAAACTCTTAGCGGAAGTCCTTTTGAGGTTTGAAAATCAAATATGTGAGTGGTTATAAACCGCACCATACTAAATTCATCTTCAAAAGAATTCTGTGAAGACAGACATACAGTATAAATGGTGGCCACTGCTGGACTCTAATAAGCCCACGACTACGCGTTTTGATCCAATAGTCTCATCTCTTTCAGACTTTACTGGCAGCATGTTGATTCCAGGTCAATTGTTCTGAAAACAGTGAAGCTGAGAAGAGCAGCAAGGGCAAACTCATGAGAAAGATTTTTCTTATCTAAGTTCTAAGGCGACAAAACCCAGAAACTCAAAAATAATATGCCCAAAACACAATGTTCTTGCTAGCTGAGCCTCAATAGGCAGTCACTTACTCTTTGGTTTTACAAGCCTTGGCGTGCAGTATTAAATCGACTCCAGCATTGTAACAATCACAGATCCCACAAGTCAGGAGTCTTGTGCTCCTACAGGGCTGACAGGTGTTTATTAAAGGAGAGCTGTTGAGCAGATAGATGACAAGAGGAGGGATTTAATGAACCCTATGTGGAATTAACTCCCGACAAACTTTCCTTATGTAAAGGAATACATTTTTTTTAGTGTTCCATTCTATTTTAGAGTGGAATTCTTCTGAACTCTGTCAGGCCAGCCTGTGGGAAGTAATAGCATTAAAAATTATAATTTAGCACAAAGCATTTTATGGCATTGTGGCATCTATAAACATTAGCAGCTTTGCAATAGAAATAAGCCAATAATCCAGAACAGGCTGTAGAGCTGAGTTGCCCTGTAAAACCTGCCCCCCCACACCAATTTTATTTCTTTAAAGTAAAAGAAAAATCTAAGGTTGGAGGAATTTTTTTCAGAGGGGCAGATAAGGAAGGAACTCTCTTTTACTGCTTACGTGCTGTAGTGACGTGGCTGGGTATGGGAGCGTGCATAGGGGTGGGGAAGACTGGGATGCAGCGGCCAGCAACCACAGCGTCAGGGGACCCACTGGAAAAGGTGAGTTTACCAGTGATCAGGGGGGTGTCACACAGCGGGGCATCCCGCCCCAGGGGCAGGCTGGTGGCTGACTCTAGAGACTTTTCAATTCCAGTGCAGTGCCGAGCGGGTTTTCACCCACTTTAAAAGGGAAGTCCCCTTTTGTGTACATTTCCATCAGACAAAGTCCAACATGGCAAAAGGCACAAGTTCTGCTTAAATAGGGGCAATCCAACAGTGTCTATCATGCTCTTGATGCCCTAGTGTCAACAGCTCTATTCAAGGTCTTCAGTCTTGGCGGATATGTGCAGCATAGTATAGGATCTGTCCTATAGGAATATAGATGCCTTGGAGTCATTGAAAATAAGCAGCGCTCCTGGTCTGGGGGTTTAAAGCAGACCAAAACCCACTAAACTTGTAAAATACATTTGACCAAAGCCCCTGCCGATACTCTTTTCTTAAGGTGTAGAACCAGAAATGTATATTTTCGCTTATCTAATCGCCCTGGAACACTGTGTTTTTGCTCTCCCTCTCTGTAGGATTGCAGGTGATTAGTCATTGCATAAGTGTGGCAATGACATCATTGCCACACACAGCAGTGGCAAAGAATGGAGGAGGCGGAGCTTCACAGCTAAAACAGGCGCCATTATCTTTGAATAGACTGAAGTGGGAGCAGTAAAAATAGGCAAAAGTTACTGTTTGTGGGGGGGGAGCAATTCAGGGGATGGTAGTCAAAAATGTGGGTTTTGGTCCGCTTTATGTGGAAAATACTTGAATGTAGGTTTAAGGATTTTAACATAGGTTTTTGGTGATGACATTTTCAGACACAAAATTACCTATGGCAAAAACTCTAGGAGAAAAAATGTAACATGTGACATGCAGAGTGTACATGTGCTGATGTTATGGAACTACAGGATGCTGAGTAGGTACAAAAGGTATCCAAGACATTGTAGGTACTGCTTGGGTAAAGAACTGTTGCAGATTATTTTATCAGCAAAGTCAAACACTTTTTCATTGAGACAAAAATTTCTATTATTATTTCAGCACTAATCTAAATAACCAAATTCAAGCCCTAGAAGCATAATCAGTCAAATAGCGGATATGTTCCAAAATGATAACTTGCTGCATTGCAGGTTTCTTCTTTTAATGAGATATTTTTTGCAAGTCCTGATAGCTTTTATTGCAAAATATGGTTACCTATGAGAAGAAAAAGTTATCTAAAAACGTGCTCTGAAAACAGAATCGGTAGAACCTTGTTTTGATCTTGCCCTTGGATTAACAGGAAGCGTATTTTAATGGGACCTGAAACAAAGGGAAAAGGAAAAATGTATTTCCTGAATACAAAGGCCTGTATGAAATGTTAGATAAATTGTAATAATTGGAGCCAAGGTGTTGACTGATAATAATGCCAGTGAAATGAAAGAAAATGGTGTTTCGGTTTATCCAAGTTTCCAGTCTTTGATCTACTACTATCTAGGATGCTAATTATTTGGAAAGAAAGTAAAGAGCTGGTAGTTTGGTGGAATTATGTGCTACAATCCTGAATAGGATGTTGAGTGTTCTCATATGTATCCAAACAAAAACTTTGCTTTTTATGAAAGTGTTGGATTCTTGTTTAGATGCTTTCATTACTGGCCAGCTGGAGGGGCCTGGACTTGCATTGTGTATTTGATATGGACTTTTTCTTGGGCATTCTCATATGCTGTTATAGCAGCCCATGCTGTTGACTGTGATCCTGAATGTTGGGCCCTTTGGGGCTATTCATTTGAAACAACCTAAAAACAACTCTGATTCTCTCTAGATGGGGTCTTCATGATACCATTATGAGTGAAATCAATTCAAAAAGATTTTGATGAGTGTTTGAGGTGTAGGGATTAACGTGGTAGGACTGTATTGAGAGAAATGTATGCCACTCATTGGCATTTCTCCTTCAAACATTAAGTCAAGGTGAGTGCACGGTGAAGTCCACTGAACAGAGGCAAATGCAAACAAAAGAAAGTCCAGCACCAATGCAGCCATAGCAGAGTTAGTATGTAGGATAAATAGAAACCTAACCTTAACTTGTGCGGCTAAAAAACTGTTTGCTGCCATCAAACCATAGCAGTGGTCCCAACTCTCCCGTCCACCACTATGCGTTCCAGAGGTTTCTATTTATCTAGTGATGTTTTTTAACTGAATAAGTAAAGGTTACATTTAAATCTCTTCTACATACTCACTGTGCAATGGTCGCATTTGTGCTGGACTTTCTTTTGTTTAAATTAATGTGGTAGGTTTCCCCATACGATTGGAGGAAAGGGAAACATGGGTTTTTCCTCATGACACAGAGGACTAAGGAGACCACGACAGGAAAATGTATATATGTTCTTTATTCTTCTGGTTGCTAGCTGGAGGAAAGGGAGGCACTGGCTCTCCCTCCTCACCCCTGGGCATCCCACCCGAAACTAACAACCTTGTCAGAGCAATGTCCATATTTAGACAAAGTATAACCACCCACCCTGCCACTTGACCCTGGCTCTGAGGTAGGATGAAGGGGGGGTTTACAAAAAAATTAGCGGAGAATGGTGTGGGACAGTGACCAAAGTACAACGAGGCAGCAGGTGAGTTTTTACTTCTTTTTTTAAGATTTCAGGGAAAAACTTGGTCAGCACAAATCACAGAAAGTTATGACCAGTTCGCTCATCTCTATCCTTGACTATACAGACATAAAATTGTGTTTTTGCATATCTCTGTAATGACTCATGAAATATGTGTAGCTATAAGCCACATGGCCCCCCATTAGAATTTTCATGTCTAGCTTAGTAAGTGAAAAATGTAGGTATTATTATATCCAGTCATTTAAAAAGGACTTTTGCTTTCTGCCTGCAATGTACTCTCCCCCTCCCATACTCACAGCTACTGCACTAGGTCTCTGATGCTTTGGGTGCCAAGGGGATGCATGTTCCCTTTAGCGGTTTGAAGAGCATGGCCTTGAGCAAAATGCTCATGGGCTTCTCATGTGAACTACTGTACTATGATGCCTATGCAATTCTATCACCTTCAAATTGAGGGTGCTGGACTATAGTTACACTAAATATGACTACTATGACTAAAATGTATTCCTTGATATTCTGTATCCAGGGAGGGAAGCTTTATATAAAGCTGAGTATTTATCTGAATCTAGCCTCTTTCTTTGTACATCCTGAGAAATGATGCAGCAGAAGCAGCCAACACCAATACATATACTGAATTGATAGAGCAATAGGGTGAAGCTCTAAAGCCTGAATTCCCCTGAGCAAAATTCTCCATTAAACACTGCATGGATGTTATACTGCCGCTGACTTCTCAACTGTGAAAATTCAACTAAAAGAGCAAATGCAGAAAAGGCCGCCAAGCTCATATGCACACTGCGGCTCTGTGTGATGTAAAGTAAAATGCAAAATGAATATTGGAACACCCAGCAAATTAAAAAATGCCTACATTACAAAAGCCCTTTTTATGAGGTTGCATCAGGCCATTTGTAGAACTGGATGTGCTTCTATGCTTTCTGCACACATAAGCTCATCTTATCCTCCTGCCCCCTTTTTAAGTCTTTATTTAATGTGTCAAAAACTTCACAAGGTTAATGTGACGAAACCCGTCGCTTGTGGCAGTACAGGTCCAAATGACCATGACCGGCTGCGGGGTTCCTTCACTACCATCTGTGAACAGAACTCTGCCAGCATGTATTATTGCCACCAGTTCTGTTAGCCACAGTTCTGTTTGAGAAAACACAGACAAATGTATTAGTAGATCAAGATAATAGAGCAGCACACGATTAAAATATATATTTAATATTTTTAAAAGCACACTAGACATATTATATACATATTGTGAGTCCAGAGTGAATATGTGAGGTCCAGAGTTCCTTCACAATATGGGAGCCTGCCATTGCCCTGTATTGGTCTTTGTTGGCTCTATTTCTTGGCCCCCCGCCGTACTATGCTGCTCCACCAGCAGGTGGTCATCTGCTACAGAGGTGCTGGTGGTCACCTGTGCTAACTTCATAAGCTGGTCTGCCTTGCAGCTGGTGGGTCAGAATTCCACGTCATTTCAGGTCATCTGAGGTTAGATGTTGGAATTTGCTTTGGACTTGGACTGGACTGTGGACTGGATTCCTTCACACTTTATATTTGCTTGCTTCACCCATGGCATCTGCAGCTTTAGGTATCTTATACTTCCCCACCAGGCCCCTCTCCCGTGTGAGAGGCTAAGCCCTCACACCTTTATTTAAAGGTCAGACACTCCCCGAAAAACTATTATGGAGAACTTTTTGCTGGAAGCATGCAGGTTCTGTTGTCAATATACTCAGCCAGGTGCCGTTTGAGATGGATCCCAGCCTTCTGCAGAACTTAGGCCCCTGTGCATCCTAGGCTAACTTTAAACCTATGTATAGATTGGTCAGGCACTTCAGATTCTGAATATGGGCTTAGCTTCTGAATACTGGTCACAGCAACCTCATATTTTTTAATGGAGCACTAGCACCGTTATGTCTGCTGGTATGTCTGTATTTATGCTTTGAAGCTGTGTGACTAGAGCAGGCTCAGAGCAGGGGGTGTGTCTGACTGCAGGGGGGAATACTCAGATCTCTTAAAATATCAGAAAGGTCTGGAAGTAAACTACCCTAGTCAGGGCAATATCCTTTTCTTCTTAGTTCTTCTGGTTTCTAGATGGAGGAAATGGAAGCCTAATCTCCTTCCTTACATTTAAGCTTTAGAATATAAGAAGGGACTTCTGTCTTTCTGTCTGGCTTCTGTGACTGTCAGCTCTTCTTGCCCAGCCATGATCTGCAAAGAGCAGTGACAAGCAGTGGGGTGAGAAATCTATTTATATAAAGCCCAAATAAAAGCAGATCTTGTTTTACCTTTTTTCCTCACACCCATTCTGCTCACCCAACATTAGGTTAGGCCTAATTTGCTTTGGGACCCCAACAACAGCAGGGTCGGCAGTGGCATCATATCTGCTTCTCTGCACATCTTATGCTTTATGGTGACTCCGCTCCAATTAAGCTGAATGTCGCTTTGCTCCTATTAGACTTGAGCAGTGACTGTTGGCCAGGCCCAAAAATTCTTGCAAGGAGAATGGTCACACTTTGGACAGTGCTCAGTCTGGCACACCCAGCCCAGCACTAGACACAAATGACAAAAATGCCTAATCCAGAGCCATTAGGCCAAGTCTGAAGCCAGCATTTTAAGGGGTGAATTTGATATGCTGCATCTAACTAGCAATTAAAAGGCAAAATTTTGGTTTTACAGATAAAATAAAACTTTCCCTTAGTATTTGAAAATAAAAAGCAAACATACCCTTACATCATGTTGCTCCTTTTAGAAAGGCCGATAGGAGAAATTCTGCAGCATATCATACAGAATGAAAAATAAGTTATTAGCAATAAAAGTAGCACTACCGAAAAGCTTAAATTGCTAAAACAAAGGCAGCAGATGAATGCAATTTCACAGGAATACAAAGGCAAGCCAGCAGGCCAGGACTTATTAAACGGCAGAGCCTTGCACGACTTTTCATGAAACAGTAACGTATAGGAGGTCTGCCGTCTGTTACTTACTGTTTAATTTTTCAGCGTCTCACCCCCTGGAGAGAGAGAGCGGGGAAAGCTCTTGTGGAACAATGACTAATGGTTTGTACTGGAGCAAATCTGTCTCTGCAAGTCACTTTTAATAACGCACACATCTATACACAGCTCCAAAAAGCTTGCTGGAGCCATTCATCTGCCCATTTGCAAAGTAGGTTTTCATGTTTTTTGGATGAATTTGAAAAATGATTGTTTTCTTATTTTTGTAGAGGAATATAAACAGCTTGAATATATACTTCAGTCAGAATAGAAAATCTTATATTAACTAAGAAAAGAACTAGTTAATTAGTTTATAAGAACTAAAAAAGAACTACATAATAGGTTAAAATTAGAAATGTTAAAAAAATGTTTCTTCATTCTGTTCTATTTTTTTTTCCCGAAAATTGGCGAAATTAAACATACAGTATGTACGCCTCCTGATTGGCATCTTGGCTACAAAACAGGTGTCTGCCTTGGCTGCATTCTTCAACCTCCCCCTATCTGATTGGTCACAGTGGAACCAGAAAATAGATACCCTTCCATGGAATCCTAGTTGATGATCAGTGATGGCCAACATAAGGTCTTTCAGCTTCTGGCCCCTTGTAAGGAAAAGTCCTGATGCTGAAGAAGATTAGCAAACAGAGGAGGCAGGAGGGTTGGTTTTGGGTGTAGGTCCCTTTTTATTAAAACTTTTTTATGATCCATGTGACTGTAATTTTGTGAGTGTTTGGATCTCCAGTCCTGACTGGAGGTCAACATTAAGAATTTTGGGGAGCTGCTTATAACATGCATAGTTGTTTTAACAGCAGGTGGTTATATAAAGGCCCCTTATTTTAACCTCAACATTTTTAACAAAAAATTAAGAGGCCTTTGACTATATCCCCGTTACTTAAAATGGCGAACCATATCAAAGGCACCTACCCAAAACTCTTGGATCTACATTCAAAAAGGACTGGAGATTTGCTTATCCCCAAATCTTTAGGGTATCTTGATTTGGAACACCCCATCATACACACTGTAAAAGCAAGACAGGGCAAAATTACCTGTCATTTCCATGTTCCAATGACTGGTCTGGTGTCCCACATTCTGCAAACAGTCGGAAAATAGAAATTGGTCTGAATTCCCAAAGTGAGATACGTGCCCCAACAGTAATCAATTAGGTTAACAGGTGTTTTGCCAACTGAATGAAATTTCCAAGGGTCCGTAACAGCTTAGAAGCCATTTTATTAGATAATTAATAAGATAACAAGCTCAATAGACTCAGCCAAATGGAAAACCTAATTGATTAATGAGCAACTAGCCTCAATTGAATAGCAGATACTGGGTGGTTTTGAAGCATACATTTGACAATAACAGAGACAAAAGTTAAATGCATTCAAATAATACCATACACATTAATGTAACTTATTATCACTGAACTCTATAATCTATAATCCAAAAAGCGCTCAACAAAGATCACTCAGAAAATTTCACCCCAACACCAGTAAATAATCTACCTTAAAATCATCATCATACTAGGAAAGTAATGGCAGAGAAGGTAGACCAACTTGGCCCTTGTGGGAGACCTCCGTCCAACGACGTCCCGTCAGGGTGGTACACAAAGACATTCACAAATCTCACCGTCACGTCAGGTAATATACCCTTCCCGCAATGCTGGGAGGGGCCCTTCCCACCTGCCATAAAAGTCTCTCTAGAACTTGCTAGATGATGGCTCAGTGTCCACATAGTGTCTTTTTGAGGGAAAGCACCCCTTCTCTCAACAGAATATGAGTTAATGCTAGTCATGATTTAGTTAGAGATAACTGGATGTACGTGCAAACTTGAATAACATTCAACCATCTTCCATGAAATTCTGATAAATAAGTTCATACAGTGGACAAGTATGGAACCTAAGTCAGCCATCTTGTTTGTTTAATATTGGCTTAATCACCTAATAATGGGCCTAATCGAATAATTAACTAATGGTTCAGAATATCCATAAACTACTTCATATCCCTAGACTATTTAACCCAATTTTTACAACAAGGGGGCACTTGCACAGTGCTGTGCACACACCTCCCAATGGACCCCATTGGCCACAGTGACAGAATGACAGAGTGACACAATGACAGCGGTCACATAAGACACTGGCCCAGCCACAGTAGCAAGGGAATGTGGATGTGGTAAGTAGCTCTTTCTTGTCTTAGGCTTGCTTTTACAGTACACCCAAAATCCAAATCCCAGGGCAAAACCCAGTTGCACATAACGGCAATATTAAAATCTTACCGTGGGCCCAAACCCTCCTTGACAGCTCTGTGCCACAAGGACCTTAACCCACATACTCCAGCTGCCTGTAAACTGAAAATTTGGGGGATTCAAGGCCTGTTTCCCTAGCTTAACACTACACCTACAGAATGATGCACTGCTAGGTGAGTATTTCTCTAATGCAAGGCCTATTGATGATGTACAGGGGTAGGCTAGGTTAGTTTGATGTCTCTGTGGACCAGGTCCTTGCCTGCACAGAGTTGAAAAGGGGGGGTTTAGATCTGCTTTAAGATATTCCTCCCAAATATGGCTACAGACCAAACAAAGCTAGTTATTTACTGACACAGTTGCTCTGAAACTCCTCTTCTGCATAAATAGGGAGCAGTGGAAGCATGGTCTGTCGATTAATTCCATATTTTGCAGTTCTTGTAGCCTAATTAAATGGTTTATGTTTCATGTGGTCTTACAAGGCTGTGAAATTAATTTTCGTAAATGGAATAACCAGGAAAAAGTATGATTTTTTTCCTGTGCCTAAGCTATTAACAGTTTTTCTTTGCCTATAACTCAACTATATAGCTTTGATTTGCTCGTAAACATTACAACATAATAAAAATTATTAGGCAGAAAATTGTCTCCAAATACCCGGGGTTAATTTGTCTTCTGAAATGAAGTCGAGAAATATGGGGTGTGCCAGTAGGAGACTATATTGCTGCTAATGCAAGGTTTTATAGTCCAATATAAAGCTGTTACATTGTAGCATTAGATTTCTGTCAATGTGATGGATGTTTCGAAGTGTCCATCTACTATGCCAGTACATTTATACATTTATATATACATTAGTATTGTACTTCTGTAACAGCTTTAGATTAGGAGTGGGGAGGTGGCAAATGCATTTTCTTCCACTAAGTATAGTTAAATAGTACAGGTGAAAAAGGAAATCCATGAAGTTCAACTCAGGTGTCCACCAAGCATTTTGGACATCTAGCATCACTTTCTATCTGCGGTGATCAAGTTAATCTACATAAAAGTCTACATTAAATTACATGGGTAATGCCACAAAGGATGGCACAGTAGTCGCAAACTTGCTTCTGATGAAACCTCACCCAGAGCCTGTTCCAGGATTCACTCCACTCTGTGCCTGCCAAAACTCCCCCGACCCCTCTTTTCCAAACCGAACTCTACCCCCTATCCAATGTACCTAAGCCAATGTTCTGCCACTGCAATGCTACAGCCTCAGCATCAAGGTAGCATCATGGCTGTGGGGGGCCATACCAAACCATTCCCCCATATCTGCCCCTACCATAATAAAGCTTCAGTACCGTTTCCATAACCTGTCCTTGCAATGCTAAATAATAAGTAAACATACTCCACAACCAGTTGGGAGGCACATTGGGGCAGGGCTTTTGGACTGATTATAGGCTGGCATGGGGTAAAAACCCAGGCTAAGTATGGTCCCAGTCCACCCCTGACTGCAATTATCATTTTTAAATGACTTATTTTTACCTCCAGTTTGAAGAGTATTCAAAAGAGAATAATCCTGCTACTTCTGCTTCCCAACTGGTAGAGCATTCTAATTTCCAAGATCCCAACTTGTGATAACCACCCAAGTTAAAAGTTAATTATTGGTGACTGGTCACTGGTGCACAATGAGGTTTTACTCTGGTTTGATCAACCAGTGCATCTCAAACCGGGATGCCCCACCAGTGGAGGTATAAGAGGTTCTAATTTCTTCTTAGGTTTTAGGTCCTGTAAGTTTGACCAAGGAACACAATAAATACATTCAACAGTGAATCCTCCACTATGCAAAGATATGCAACCGTATTATGTTAATAATTCCCATTGACACTGAACAAACCCAGCAGTGTAAAGAGATACATTCTCTGGGGAATCAGAGGAAAAGGGGTGGGACTGTGACCTGTCTTTTTTCCTAGTGGTGCCTCTCATAAAAGACAGATCTAACAGGATTCCTATTACACCAATAGGAGTTGATAGGTAACAGTTAAGCTGACTCAACACCTAACTTAAAAAATGTTATATTATTGCCATGGAACTTTTTTCTCAGAGAAGCTTGTTTCATGTGATCATGGCCGGCCTCTGGATTGGCACAGGGTGCCAGCATCCTAGAACCGCCAATTACATAATGTTTGTTTTGAAATGGACTGGCACAGTTTGGTGCTTTGCCAGATCGCTTTTTGAGGGGCAAGTGGGGTTCATTGGATGGAGGGAAAGGGTTGCTCCTGCTCACCTCTGCCACATTTATTGACAGAAGTTATGGGTCTTTTGGAGGCACACAGTCTGTTTTGTGCAGGAAAGGGGGGCGCCCATCCAACAGTCTTGCACAGGACGTCTTCCATTATAAGACCGGCCCTGCATGTAACGCAGTATGGCAGGTCCTTGGTCCTGTATGTAAGAGAAGTCTCCCGCATGCAGTGATAACGCATTATCACATGAGAGAAAAGGGTAACATCTCCAGCAGATACAATGGAAAATGAACAGGAAACAAGGCTTAAGGCAGGAAATCATCTTTCGATCCTCCAACTGACGCAATAGCCAGAGGTTCTATTTGTCAGTGATGACATTTCTCTATTTATAACACATGCAAATCCACCCAATTGGCAAAAAAATGGCAAGCTGGCCTAGAGCGGCACATAAAGGACGGGATTTGTGTGTAAAGCCTTAGAGCCACGTCATATACCTTAATGACATTAAAGATTCATTTTCAAGGAGCCATTAAAAAATTCAAAGCTGACCTTTAATTGTAATGTATATATTCTGACAGGTCTTTGAATATTAATTTGTTTTTCACATTATTATGTGTTAATGGAATTAGTAAGGATAAGTTGACTTTTATAGGCAAACATCTGATGTATTGCCCATGAAGACATGGTCTTTATGTAGAATATATGGCTGGAGGCATAGAGTGCACAAAACTGATTCATGAGCTATAACACTCCGCACTGTAAAAGCCCACAATTGCCACTTAAAAGAGCTCTATAGAGAAATGACCAGTCCAGGTCCAGTAATAAAATTCCACATAAATATGCTGGAAAAACATATACACCCTGCACCAAAATATGTGAGACAAGCTAGTTACCTTCTTTTATTGTAAGAAAAAAGAACTAGGGGTTACAGGTTTTGAAGGTACCATTCTGCTTTTATAGGGGTAACCTGCTAAACTCCATCGGCCTGTCCCGTTAGCCAGTCTGTGCTGGAATCCCAACTTATTGCGATTATAATTTTTCTGATATGTGTAGATGCTTTTACCGATTATACAACGATTTGGGCAGATATTTACAAGTTTATTGTAAATAAATACAGGTTTAGCCAGCAGGATGAGATAAGTAAAACTTCACCTTTATTGGAAGCGCTTAAAATATCTGGCTGCAGGCCAATAGTCAAAGTAGTGAAGTACAACAAACATCAACCCATCTGGGCTCTTAATAATGACGAAATACAATATCCATTTACACATTTAAAGCAGAGCAACACTTTCCGTGGTGTGGATGTTGGTACCGCTGCTGGACAGAATGCTGGACCCCCCACCGCACATAACCCCCCAGAATGCCCACAATCCTTAACCACCAAAGAGAATCTAGCACCATGTTTACCTGTTGGTGTTCACGTGGGCCATGATGTTCTGGCCACTGAATGTCCTGTCCATGTGAAGGCTGGGCAGCCAACCGTGGCTCTGGATTCTTGTCGGTGGATTGAGGTAAAGGTAAGGATTACAGGCGTTCTGGAGCATATTTGTGGGGGGCTCCAGCATTCTGGATGCCCCCCCATACTGTCTTATAGCGCCGACCTATACCAGTTTCTAAGGCTCAAGGTCTGGAAATCACCCCCTGCTTATCTGCCTCCCCAAGCCCAGCAGAGCCCAGGGGCCGCAAAGGCTATGTGGGCTTGTAGCCTTTAGGGCTGGGGGTCACCAAGGCTGGCCTCTGAGCCCTGCTCTAAAAGTCCCCATAGCTGCTGCCCGGGCTGTTTATGCTGTGAAGGGGGGGACACCACGCCATTTTTTAAAACATTTTTAGGGGTATTCATTCTTATTTTTTTGTTTTTAATTTAAACCCTTATAGTGTGGATAGTAGTTGTAGTTTATTTTAAATGTTATAAAGCGCTATTATCAGCATGGAGGGGTGGACTCCTGGGCAGGAACAGGGGGCTACTGATACATATGTTGTACCGCTGTAATCAGGAGAAATGGGGCTTTCACATGCAGTACGGTTTTCTTGAATAAAATACAAATTTTTAAAAATGTTTCAATTAAAAAATATATATATTTTTTTCAAACATAGCAATAAAAAAAATCTGTCAACAGAGGGTGACAACATCTCAAGCAGCCTGGCAGTTAATTGATATTTTTTAAAAATGTATTTTTTATTCTGCTTTTTTATACATTTTTGCTTTTTTATACATTGTCCACTACAACAAGCTGGGGATGCCCAGAAAGCCTAATGTATGTCCTTTCAGGCAGTATGTGGTTTCTGGGAGTATTTCAAATGTAAAGGGTTGTCTTGGTAGAAAAAGCACAAGGTGCGCACTTTGCAGAGCTGAAATTTTCAAGTAGAATTACTCAACAGTAGGGAACATAGTAAATCACCCCTTTAATAGCTTTCCAATGAAGGAGTTACATGGCCACGGCAGTGAAAACAGGAAAATCAGGTCCTGTCTTTTTACTGCTGCACCCTGCAACCTACCTTGCAGGTGGATGCCCTAGGCACAGGCTCAGTATTGCCTATTGGGAAATACAGCCCTGTATCTATCTATCTATCTATCTATCTATCTATCTATCTATCTATCTATCTCTTTCCTTATATATATAGGGATATATATATATATATATATATATATGGCTGTGTATACATATGAAGATATATATATATATATATATAAATCTTCATAACAGGATTCAAGCAGTAGTATCCAGTAAATGTCTGCCCATGCGCGGCACTGCGCGCTGCTCTCAGACCTGTACGGGTGCCCGGTAATCTTTTAAAATCATGTTTCTTGAAATAGGCAGGAAAAAAATGAACCCAGGAGAATATAAAATAAATCATACCCCGTCTTAGCTGACTACGTGTTGTTCTTCATTCCAGTTTTGTTCCAGGGTTAAGACTATTCCGAGCACTTTATAATCAAGATGTCATTATCCAAGCCCTATGCTGTTCATTGATTTTCTGCCAGGCTCAGGAAGTTATCCCTCTTTGTTCTGAGCCCTGGCAGTGTAGCAATATTCTTAGCCACCATCCTTCTCGCTCTTTCTCTCTGACGCTGCCTCCATCCAGGTCATCCGTCTGTCTGCACATGTCCAATCTGAATTTTAAATGTGTAGATTCTTCACAATAATGATGTGGCCTAGTGGAAAATAAATGACGAGACAGCTGGAAGTGTAGCCGGCACGGCGAGCATGCTATGATTTAATCATGTCCTGTACTAAACATAATACAGTCGCTACACTCTGCTGTCAGAGATTTGTTTCCAGCACAGTGTATAGCCACCTACGTATTTACAGCCAGTTCAGCTTTAACTAGCAGAAATCATTGTATTTTGGACTATACTTCAAAAAGCCTAAAGTTGTTCCTGTATTCATTAAAGTGATTGACCACCCATGATTACAAAAACAAAAGCGTACTCACCTTTTGTCCTCTGCAGCTGATAGGTACAACTTTAGCGATAAGCTACTCTCCTGATTACTGGATCACAGAATGCACTGCCAGGAGCCTGAACAGCAGCCGTCAGTGCTTTCATGTTGGGATCAAGCTCCAAACATCAGTAATTCACTACAATGCAGGGGGCGTGTCAGGCCTCGGCACCCCCCCCTCTATTGTAGTGAATGGAAAGGGTGTAGCAGCGCTTCTGTGATTGATGGCTGTGGGCACAAGACCAACGTGCAATCAAGTCCAACACCTTCTCCTAAATTCAGTGCAGGCAGGTTAGGTCCCTTCAGACCATACCAGGCTGTCTGGAAATTTTGAAAGGCTACTGTCTCTCTCCCTCATGCTGTTTAAAGAGACATTCCAAGCAAAAGGTTAACTAAGGGAGCTATGTTGTTATCTTATGCTTACGTCAGTTACTGTGTTTATGATCAATTGTTGTCTGCAGTTTTTCCTTTTAAAGTCGACAGGGTCTGATTGGCACTGCTCCCAAGTCCTTCACTGAAATGCCTTTGTCTTAATGCTTTTCAATGAATGTCGTTGAGCGCCCCAACGCATAGCGCGATCAGGAGGTTAGCGCTAAGTAAAAGGAAATTTCAAACAATGATTGTTCAGAAACACAGCGCCTAGCACAAATATGAGCTAACACATAACAATACTTAGTTAACCATTTGCCTGGATAGTGCCTTTAAAGCGGAAGTCCAGTCTCCAGACAATTCCACCTGCCCCAAGTGCTCAGACAGGACAGGAAGATTAGACTGAAAAAACCCTTACCTTACCTGCGGTACAGAAAGTCATAGAGTGAAACCCCCTGTACTGTACACATGGAGCCAGGGGATGCTTCTCTGTACTTTCTCTTAAGATGGCGGCTCCCAGGACCCAGAGTGCAGAGAGAACAGTGCTGGACTGCGGCTGAGGTAAGAGTTTTCTTTCTTTGTCCCCCCCCCCCGTCCTGCCTCAGTTCCAGGGGAGGGTGGCAAGGAGGGGGTTACCTAGAGACTGGACATCCTCCTAAATGTAACACGCAGGATGAGTTATGCTCTTACATTGCAAAAAGCCAACGTCCTGCTGTGTTACCTTTTAAACAGACAGATTTCTGGCTGCTATACATTGTAAGAACAGCAGCCCCCGTAGCCTATTGCGATTGCAATGTTTGTATGAGTCATCTTTCCAAAGCGCTGGATCACCCTAAAGAATGTTATATATGTAGCTCCAAAAATGGCACTACTGTAAGAAATACCTGGCAGCCTGAAGCAGATAAAAAGGTAAAATCATTTACCTGGCAGCCTGGAAGTAAGTGATGTTTTGCTTAGTTTGCAATTACTGGCTATTTCAACCAGAACAACACCTAAAAATATGTGTTGACCCGCTGAAGTAGGAGGGCATCTGCTGCATCTGCTCCCACACCTCATACCACCCACATAAGTCAAATCCCATAGCCCCAATACTCACTTCTTCCGGGATCTCGCCTGCTGATGTGGAACCACAATGCAGCATGGGATTCCGGGGGATGCGGGACATCCAGCAATCCCAAAAATAATCAGGACAAGACACAATTCTGAGTTGTTCTGGTTTAACAGTCAGTATGGAGAAGCCACAGAGACAGGAAACACTTCAGGACTCAAAGGGTTAAATAAAAGAGCATAGAAGAAATAGCATTGCATTGCTGGGAATGGTAGTTCTACCCAAGTGAGCAGCAATTTGCTGATGTCTGCCCTTCATCCTGTGAGAATAATCTATTTCATGCTGCTGCCTGGCTCTGATCAGGTGGGGTTTTTGTGCAGGCAGATATGAAGGAAATAAGTGGTGCGTGTCATGGTGCTGCTGCGCGGCGGTTAGCAGGTGCAGCCTGTATTAAGAACGCATTAATCTGGAGCAGAAAGTGGGTCAACGGCTCCATTTTATCTATTAGCTTTCTGCCAATAACCCGAGCTTTGGCTGTACCTGCCGACCGCCATGTCTCAACCTCACATGCACTGAATTAATCCTTAGAAAAGTTGAGGCATAGAGGTTGGGGGGGGGGGGGGGGGGGGGCTTCTGCGCTAATACGTTTCACCGCAACCTAAGATATTGCATGCGTCAAATAATGAGATACAGAAAAATCCTTTCCACCAAGGGGTCAGCTATGTCTTTTTGCCAGACTCTAAAGTATAGAAATATAGAAAAGTATTTGGAGCAACATATTATTTAACAAGTGTTAATAAAAAGTAAAAATGAGGTGTAAATAAATGTGATTGGGCCCTGATGCGGACTTGGGGCTTATACAGTAACCTTGTTTCTGTTGTTTTAACAAAATTAGATACAATGAACCAGCCAAAGAATGAAAGAGCAGCGATGAATAGTGTTTCCTTATCAGGGCAGGCATTAAGGGTTGGCAAGCTGGGCAACCCAGGGCTCCCGTTACCAGAGTAAGGGCAGTCATGGCTTAGTGGTTATCCCCAAAGAGCAATCCACAAAGCCCCCCCAACATACACAAAGGATATGAAAAAGGCTATACCACCAGTAATGGACCTAGTGCCTTGTGACCATGCCGCTTTCTCGGGTGGCACATCCCCAATGAGTCTCGGAATTTATACTGATCACAGGAGTGCGCCAACCCAACCACGAGTGCCAGCGCCATAACAGCGCAGCCTGGAAGTGAAGGGGGGTGACGTTGTGTAAAACGAGGGCAGTGAAGGTAGGAGGAAAGAAAATTAAAAAAAGGGGAGTGACACACTGACGTCTGGCTATGCTGAGTGCAAGTGTCGTCACGTCATGGGCCCCCCATCAAAGTCAAGTAACAGGAACTACGGTGGCTGAACTAAGATGGACCTGCTTGCTGGACAGAGAGGGGACTGTGTCAGCTGCTAACTGTATGTCTACTACAAAGAAACTGGCCCCAACTCCTAAATTAATATCATAAAATCTTTATACAAAATGAAAATAAAAACATAAAAACGTTACTACATACATTGATACCATAGTGAATCTAAGGATTAATGAATTATTAAAGAAATATGCAATTAATAAATCAACTAACAGTCAATATATAAATAATAAATTAGTGCAGTAATAAATTGATGAATAAATGATACTGGCTTCATCATGATATCCAAAATTCCAAGAATTTCAGGCGAACCAAGGGGTTTCACACAGTGGGGAATCCCAGTCCCTTTCAGTACATTTCAAATTTTACAATCAGTGGATCTATATTTACCGGCCCGGATTGAAGGTTTAGGGTCACTAAACCCAGTAAAAAACAAGCACTCTCCTTCTCTCACTGGTCCTCCCAGTTTCTGAGAACAGGGCTCCTAGTTCCTCATACGCTGTCCTGCCTTCACGTCAGTCACTGTGCCTTATCATGCAATAATTTTAAAAAATCCTTTAACCACGGATATAACAGTAGTTAAAGAAATTTTCCAGGCAACTACACAGACCAAAGCTTGTAATGTTCCCCAATCCCCCCCCCCCCCCTCCCCCAAAGTGGAAAAAAAATATTTTGAAGTTCTCATCCTTTTGTGAAATTTGCAGCCAGGTGGCGTGGCCAGGACGATAGCATGCAGCGTGTTTATATCAGCATACTTCGACACCTGATCACAATGCTGCAATACATAAGTTATAGACCACCAGTCGAGCCCTATGATTGGTGGTCTACCGCTTGGGGAATCAGAGGGAGTGTTAGAAGTCAGTGGCAAGTTTCTGCTTCTAGGTGCTGCTGTGAGGTTACAGGAAGGGAGAGGCCAGATATTAGAAGGTAAGCTGCTGAATCCAGTTTTTTTACATTGTGCCTGGATAGTCCCTTTAATTGTGCTGCTCCCCACAGTCTAGCTCGGAAGTGAGGCATTGGAATGGTGCAGATCACCCCTGTAAACCTTGAATGGTATGCTCAAAAAAATATCCCTGGACCTCAAGCTTGGCTGGACTTTTTTTTTCCACTTGGGATTTATAAGTGGGCCCTATTAAAACACGTTTATATGAATTTTTAGTTTTGAGCGAGTTTGCAATAGAGCTGCTTTAACTACCGGTATTTTTTCCAGTTCATCCATTTGCGCGCAAAATACGTATATCTACATGCAACTCATGTGCCATAATGTTAGAATCACAATCATATAAGGAATAAAATTTAGGTCGCTGGCATCTGAGATTAGTCACCCGCATATTTGCGACAAAGATGAGCGTCTTAGTGCAAGTTTTATTTAGCAAGCCAGATGGCCGAGCAATTGAATTCAAGAAAGGAAAAGAGACGAAAACAGACACAGGCACTTCACCAGCCCCATAGATGAATCTTTTCTGGAACTGGCGGCCAATATAATGAACGGCTGGCAAGCCTCTCGCTCTGAGTCAGGGACAAGGAGGGGAAAAAAAATAACAAAGGCACAGGGACTGTATTCCATGGGTCTTAGAAATTACACACACCAATCTGCTAGTGTTATGATTTGAGGGCCACTAACAAAATTAACAATATATTTGCAATGCAGGCCTGCCATCTGCTCTGCGCGTGTTTCCATAGATTTTACTACTTGGCTGTCTCGGGAAGAAATTCAATTTCTTCGGAGGGAAGGAAACGGCAAATGTTGGAGAAAATATCACCTTCAAATCTGGGATTGTTGATGTTATTGTCCAGCATTTTGAAAATTCGTATCGTGTTGTCAAAATATTTGAGCCCAGAAAGGGTGTTGAAACATTTACAAGGCCCAAATATGACTTAACTGGAGGTGGATTTGTTTGGATTTGAGGAGCAACCCAACTGTTAAGTCTTTCAGCACAGAAGGTAGAGGTATGCTAATAAAACCTGTCTTTGTATTCACAACATTCATGCTTTAAAGTGGCCCAAAACCCAGGATTTTGACTATTTAGGGTTTTGGTCCTTTCCCTGGGGACACCCCGATTGAGGGTGCCCCGCTGTGAGAAACCCCCCCAAATCGCTGCAGCCAACTAACCTCTTCCCGGTCTCACGGCGCGTCTAAGAGCAGCGGCTCTGACGACCGCATCCTCCGCTTCCCTCTAGTAGTGTGCGTGCCCGCGCCAGGCATTGGTGAATGGCCGGCGCGGGCACGCTCCCTGTTAGAGGGAGGTGAAGGATGCCGCTGTCAGAGCCGCTGCTTATAGATGCGCCGTGGGATCGGGGACAGGTCAGTCCATTCGGGCGTGCCCCCGGGGAAAGGACCAAAACCCAGAATAGTCAAACTTTTGACTATCCTGGGTTTTGGTCCAATTTAATATATTAAAGTGGACCAAGAATTTATTATAAATGAAAAAAAAATCCAACCATGTTGCGCTTAAAAAAATAGGTGAAGAAACTGACACAAACATTAAGTCAATGAATATAAACATGCTGGCATGCTTACTTGTTGCTCCCTGGGTTGTAGATTCCATAGAGTGGTAGATATGTAGCCACTGTACCACCACAAGTTCTTTGCTATGCCGCTCACAACAGTCAAGTCTATGCTGTTGCAAGACTTGTTTAAGTTGAACTACTTACGTAAAGTTGCAGTTGGCCTTTAAAAAAGTGGAACCTTTCCTACGAGAACTGTTTGGGACTGTGTTTGTGCTCCTGCAAGAGTGCGTAGGTCTGACCAGGTATGGCACCAGCACTGAGCATAGCCAGGCAAGTGTTGGCGCCCCTGGCATCTCACCTTCTAAGGCAGGTGTTCACTTTGCAGACCTATTCATGGGTGGCCTAAGGACCAGAGGACAACTGGTGACAATGAACATGGGCATGAGCAACAAGGAAGCAAGGTTGATCAATGTCAATTCAGTTGATGGTGAAGACATACCCAGGCAAATGTTGGAGGCACTGGTATCTCACCTTCTGAGCCAGGTGTTCACTTTGCAGACCTATTCATGGGTGGCCTAAGAGGACCAGAGGGCCAGGAGACAGTTGGTGGCAATGAACATGGACATGAACAACAAGGAATGAAGGTTGATCAATGTCAATTCAGTTGGTGGTGAAGACCAAATGACAATTAGTAGTAGCAGTGGCAGCAGAGATGACAGCAGTACTGGTGGATAAGCAGCAGCAGCAGCAGAGAAAGCAGTAATTGGACGTTCAGTGGCATTGGAGAAAGCACTGAAGTGTGGTCAGCGACAGAGGCGGACTCATAGAGGCAGTATTTGAAATGACACCCAAGGGCCAGTTGGAACTCTCTTTCCCAAGGGCCCACATAAACTTGGTACCCACCCTGGGTTTGACTGATACAACCACCTCCCCATATTCCCTGTGCTTACCCAGGATTAGTGGGCAGTGGGCTGGGTTCTCTCTTTATGTGTTTACATTTTTTTCCTTAGAGGAACCCAAATCAAGCAGCTTTGTCGCTTTTATTTGTTACTTATAGATGCACATAAATGTATACTAAACAATGCAAATGCCTGCCGCTTGCCGAGCACTAAAGATATGACAACAAGATGTAAAAATCCTCCAGGATTAATGGGGGGAAGAGAAGAGTAAATTTCGGCTATCAAAAGGAGAAAAAGAAAACTAATGAATATCATGTGGCTGTGAAAAGAGTAAATGTTTTATTTATAACACAAAACGTCAGCGCGGCTTATCTTCCTCTACAGCAGATAGGATCTCCTCACATTCTATAAAACAGCAGCGCTCCCTTCTCCCGGCCCTGGATACGGCACAGCGGGGAGGCTGTACTCATTCTTCCGCAGTTTGTCTTTTTCAGTGTGGGAAAAATAACTTCATTTTAACTTTATTGTGCTACTTAAGATGCGAGACGTGCGCCAACTTTGTGGCAGATCTTGAAAGCAATACTTGGGAAAAAAACGGAATTGCAAGAGAATAAATGGTTAACCTCTCTACGGCTGCCGACTGCTAGCCACTGCCGAGGGGAGGAAAATGTAATCGAGTCTTGGCTAGGAGAAGGCGTAGGATAATTTTTATACATGCAAGCTAGAAAAAAAAACATCACAAGTGCAAACAGATTGCCCAAGGAAATATTGTTGAGCATACAGTATATGGCCCAAGAAAATATGAGTTATGACCAGTAGCACCATTGGGAATTTATTGATTGTCACAGGCCCTCTATTAGGAAATCCAACCATTTTGAAAACCCTCCCCAGCCACCCCTCCCTATGCTAAGCCCACAAAAACTCACGGGGGTGGGTGGGGGGAGAATCTGAAAGGAAACTGAAGCTGTGACATTGAGTGACAGGTCAGGCCTACTGATCTCAAGTACTCAAGTCCAGATGTCACTCAAGTTCATGGCTGCCTTGGACAACAGGAGAGCATTGTGATCAGGTGAGATGTTTTATTATTTTAATTATTTCATTATTTTAATTTTATTAATGGCCCCGGCTACCACAATGGGTCACACTCCAGGCCAGCACCAAACACACCAAGTAATCACTGGAATCACTGCATTAAATAATCAACCTAGATTTAATTGAATATTAAGACCATAATAGACAAGACATAGGATGACAAATAATTGATTACAATTGGTCTACAACGGGGGCATCCCCATCATATTTGTGTACCATCTCAAAAAAAGACCCTGTGCATATATCCATAATCAAAAACACACACCTTTCTATCTAAATACATTTCAATTGGGTTAGCACAGGGGGAGGGAGGGTTGACTGGCAGTTACACAAATCTTGGACTTCCTCTTTAACTGGTGCTTATATCCAAAAAAAAAAGACACAAAGCCTCTATAGGCAAAAACATGTAAATACCCAACCTTGCAGGACTGAGCCACCGCAGCTTACCCGTCCTTCTGCTGTCAGCTCTGCCCTCCATGGTGCACATACCCAGTGCCGATTAAGTGGTGGTAGCCCCTAGACACAAAATCTGGTGGAGGCCTCTAAAACAGTGTTTTTCCCTAAATAATAGTCCAGCCAAGTAACTTATTGGTGGTTGTCTGGCACCCGCCTACTTACTGGAATGTCAGATCGAGTTGTGCCACCCTTGTGAGTGCGCGTGCTGCTCAGAAACTCCTGCTTTGCCTTTTTGGATGGGGGGTAGTATAGTCACCCAACTGCTCCAGCAGAAAACAGTTCCCTGCATTGAGCTGCCAGCGGCTGTGCTTGGTGGCTTATGTGCAGTGACAGCTCTGCACACACCCATCACTGTAGCGTTGCTGACGGCGGCTTTGCTGCTTTAAACTCTCTGTCCAGCCCTATGGTGGCTTTGGCTGCATGTTTGCAAAAACCAAAAAATGCTTGTCCAGGCGAATGCAGGGCTCCCACTGCCGCTGGTTTGTTGTTGGCCCCGTGGAGTGCACCCCTTGTCCCCGTATTATAATCCGCCCCTGCCCATGTGGGTATATGGATTTGCATATGGAAGTGGGCTACCCCCCCTTGGTTGATCATACCACTAGCCATCACTCATAAGACTATCAGCAGGGGGCACTTTCAAGCATGCCATAGTTGGCCCCAGGAATTCACGATCAGCATCTGTATTTGGATTTGCATTAATCACTGTACATAAACAAGACATAGGCATGGTGATTCCCTGAGGAAACAACTGCAGATACATAGATTTGCCCCTCCAGTTACATAATTAGTCACATGGGCTCCCTCCCCGGCAGACTGCCATTACTCTTGGCCCTGCAGCTCTACCCTCAGTGCTCAGCTTCTGGCCTGATCAGTGGTGGATTGTGTATTGTGTGGCCAAAAGGGGAGTCTTTTTTGTTTATTATAATGCCAAAATTAGGCTCAGCTCCATCTGCCCCTCTGTTGCTCCCGCTGCTGGTGCAACTAGTTGGTGGTCCTTTTTAAATCTCCCTCACTGTATCATTTATAAACACAATAAACAGCAGTGGTCTTGAAGTGAACCAAAAGCCCCCTGACTATCTCCCCTCGTGAAACCCCGCGAGTCCCACCTTCCCACGATACAATGGCGCATGAACAAGCCACGTAAGCTGTACCTTTAGCAGGCACGCACCCTGTAAGAGGGTAGTAGGGATGCTTTCAGCTGCTTTTGACTAGAATCGTCCTTTAGTTAATTTCTAGACGAAATTGACCAGCACAGCCGAGCGCGCAGCCTGGGGACTTCACATGGCAGGGCATCCCAAATCAGGTTCCCCTAGGGCAAGGAACAACGTTTTGGTCCACTCTAAAATGTGTGGCTAATGTATATCTAGTCCAGCAGCATCTATGCTAATCATATACTTTTGTATACAAGTGAACACTAGAGGGAGCATTTTGCATATGTACTTTAAGGACATGTGTGATGACAATATAGACGTTCAAGGCTGAATTTTACAATCCTGTCTGCGGTCACACACGCAGAGAAATGCTACAAAGGGAGTTGTATATTTGTATAGAAGTTTTACTTTTAAAAAGTTTGCAGTATTTTCTCTACAAGATGTTAAGCTAAGCGGAGCACTATGCCCCCCCTCCCCATCCTTCCCGCCCGCGAGAGTGAATGAGCACTCGGTACATAAATACAAAGAGCGACACAACATTTGCCGCGTTGTCTGTTTCTTTCTGATTAAGCAAATTGTTGAAGCAAGACCATGTTGGCAGGTAGGCACATTCTCATAGCACAACCTTTCCCTCTGTTTGGCTGGAATGCTGCTGCCATCAAAGGCAATCTCAGCAAACTTTTGGAGAACTTACAAAAAGTATGGTAAAATATTTCTGCATTTGCTTTGCTGCTTTTATGTAGATTTCAATTCTAAGTCCTTCACGCTTGCACAGCTATTGTGCCAATCTGCAAAATGCTGACTAAGCCCTATATGGGGTATGTGTGATATAATATCTCGCTCCCTTCAACACACACACATGCCTGATCCCCAAAAAGCTGTAAGCACACCCCCTATCATGGTCATATGGAGTGCAGCTAAATGCAGCACAATTCCCCCTCCCCATATACTCCAAAAAAAGTACAAAAGCCACTCTGCCCCTCATAAAACGATTGTGCCATGTCAGTGCACAGAGGCAGATGAGAAAGCTACACTTATTTTTTTCACATTATGACAATAGAAGGTGATCAAAAGGAGCAGTATACGTCTGATTGTGTTTGCCAGCAAAAAATGTGCTTACAGTATCTCAGATGTAAAATTCTAAAGTTAAGATGTAAAACGTGTAGTTGAACTGAGTTGAACTTACTGATGCTGCAATACATTTTAATTGCTCTTGGACCTCCAGCCCAAGTTCCAAATAAAAATGTACGATGTAAATCAATAACAGCATGGAGCAAGAGAATTCCTTCAAAAAGGCAGACTTGAGTGATGCCCCAAAATGCATGCACATCAACAATTGGTCACACGTGGCCTTCACCACTCAGATGTCTGCTTACCAGATTTAATATTAGGAGCGCATATAAGGTATCCCAGAATCCTTATTGTTGTTTGTAAAGAATTCGGAAATCCAGCAACACTGAGGATTCTGGATGTCCTCCTTTCTGCGGATCCGTCTAACACGTTTCGCTGTTGTAAACAGCTTTGACAAAGCTGTTTACAACAGCGAAGCGCATTTGGCGGGGCAGCGGCAAGGAGGACTTTTATTTGAGTTAATGTTTTATGGACCCTTGGCAACACCATCCAATATAGCAGTGGATTCCTGATCTACCTAACGGCCATACTGGAGGAGGAAGAAGGAGGATTGCCTAGGGAATTTTTCTGTCTGCGCTTTTAACCTGTGCAATTTGTAGGTGCAAACTTGGAATATTAAATGTATTTGTTTTTAATGATGGAGTTGCACTAGATCTGTTTGTGTTTTCTTTGTGGCCACCCAATGCAATTGGGAAGTTTTGCCACCACCTTGAATTATTGTGTGCTGGATGTTCAGATTCTTTACAAGCAACACTAAGGATTCTGGGATACCTTATATGCGCTCTTAATATTAAATCTGGTAAGTAGAGATCTGAGTGGCGGAGGGTACGTGTGACCAATTGCTGATGTGCATGCGCTTTGGGACATCACTCAAGTCTGCCTTTTTGAAGGAATTCTCTTGCCCCGTGCTGTTATTGATTTATATCTGTTTGGAACTTATCCGGGATGAGAGGTCTAGCATGTTGAAGCAGCCCTGAAGAATCTATTTTGTTAACAGAACTTTTTAAACTTGTCTTTTGTGAGGTGTTATTTATTCTAAAAATGTACAATGGCTAAAGATTAAAAAAAAAGAGAAATTAGGCAGTAAACTCTCTAGAACAGCTCTCCATCACTGCTTGCATATGACTCATGACTGCTGGAGGCCATTGGGGTCTATCAGGTAGATGTGACTGGTGCCACACATAGTCCTTCTGGTTACTAGGAGAAACGTGGACACACATATGCGATTGCAAAAACTGATTACTGTATCTGATTTTCCGGCTTCCAGTTGATTTAAATGGATGGGCATTCCAATTTGGTATGTCCAAGCGACCGTATAGTTGATATGACTTACCTGAGCCTCAGTTACCTATTTCTAACTTGAAAAGTGAGCTGCCTTGATCCTTAATGGAGCACTATCGTGAAATTGTGTAATATTAAAAATACATATAAACACATTGGCTAATGAGAGGAGGGGTCACTTATACACCTGAACTGAATAAAACTCCCGCCAAGCTTGTGGTTTATTCTCTCTTGGTAGGAATAAAATCCATGAGTGGCAGGTTTAGTGTATCAGGGGTGATGGAACCTGTCAACCTTGCTTTCCTCTTCTTTCTAGTAAAATATTAAAAAGACAAGTCTGGCTGGAAATGTCTTGGTATCGAGTGTATAAGTGACCCCTGCCCCTGCCATCCAGAATATCCATTTATATGGATTTTTATAATTGGGCCATTTTTTGCGATAGTTCTCCTTTAATATCTGTCTAGACAGCTGGCCATCATCTTTTCCTATGAGCATATATTTAGGTGAGCTTTGGCGAATACCCCGTTCATATCTGCTACTTTTTGGGAGTTAAAAAGTGCCATTCAGTTTCATTGTTTGATAACAGTATATAATATTCTATGAATGCACATCTTACTCCAAAATTATGGTTGCAAAAAATGAAAGGTGAATTTATTTATATATATACAACAGATATTTTTAGAAAATAATCTCTTTAGAATAACATACAAGTAACACATAAGGTTAAGGGACAGCTATACTACTACACACAATATTTACAATATGTACAATGAATCAAATCCTGGGGTATAGATTTGTATGGCTGCACATGGCTTGGTAAGGCTTCGAGGATCCCAGGATTTTAGTCAAAAATTGGTTTACAAGGGAAAAAATGGTTGGTTACTATACCTTAGGAAGATTGTGAGGCACTCTTGTAAGTTATCCCAGACACGGGATTTTTTGCTCCAAATGTCCTTAAAGTAAGATCAGCTAGAGAGGTCCTGGTATTGCTGCTCAGTCATTGAGTCCAAGAAATATTGCTGCCACAGCCGCTGACACGTGTTTCGGTTTAGAGATACAAAAACCTTCCTCAGAGCGGTGCACCTCGATCCGCTCCAGCCTCAATCGCGCATCTGGACACCACGCAATACTTACCGCTCTGAGGAAGGTTTTTGTATCTCTAAACCGAAACACGTGTCAGCGGCTGTGGCAGCAATATTTTGTACACATGAAAGTTCATTTTGTGTATTTGTTGCACAATTTAATGTGACAACCCATTTGGTACTCAGGATAATTTGAAAAGTTGGTACTTCATTAGAAAAGAAAAGGTTGGGAAGCTCCGGACTATTATATGTGCATAGTTGTCAGCTATGTTACAAATTCTATAGGTCCCTTTTCATAAGTTTTGCATGTATTGATAAATGATGTTTTTCTGTCTCAGTTACTTCATCAGATCCATTTTCCGCGCCTGTCTCTGCAACAAAGCATATTAGAAAGGTCTGATAAAGGTCTCATTAAGCGGCAGCCAAGCAGAATCCAGACATATTATCAGGATCACATCTTTACAGCGGCAAACATGCGCCCATATTATTAAAGTCCTTTGTGAACAGGAAATCTGTGACACAATGCAGAGTGTTTTGGGGGCCCCGGTCCTCAGTAACATAATGAATCAAAGCATAATCGACAAGCCATCGCCTTGAATAACTGGTGGGTCTTACAGTGACAGCATCTTGGCGACAAAATCAAGACCTCCTTTAATCTAGGAGGCTCAATTGATTCTTTTGATGAAGGGAGGAAATGAAAAAGGGAGCAATTTGTCGGCTCTTTCAATACAGCAGGCCTCTTTAGAAGAGAACATTATTATACCCTTTCATTTCTGGTGCCTCTTTTTTATTATCAAGGCAAGAAGACAAAAAAAAATGGAGAAGACAACACCATGGTAACATAATCAGACTTCCATTACACTTACACAATAATGCCACATATTTGCTTGGTCTAAGCAGAGAGAGCACAGTTATTTTCCTATTTTTAAAAGTCTACGCAAAAGTTTTGAATAAGGTGGGCATTTTCTTTAAAGTCGGCATCAAAATGGCTGCACTTGTGTTCAAGGTCAGTGGTTTATTAAATGCGTAACTATATAACAAGTAGGGGGTCCAAAGTCAATTGTGATTTTATCTATTGCCGTGAACCTAACTCCGGCTTTAATATGATACAACCTGACAAACTTTATCAAAAATTGGTAATTATTGACATCTCACCTGAAATCTTTAAATGATAGATACATTAATATGGTACACTAAGTTAGGATGGACCTCTTCATGTCCAGTAAAAAATATCATCAGCGCTGGCGTAGCACCAGGCTGCGTCCTCTCACCATTTTTTCATTACTTAACAATGACTATGTCTCCATTGTTAACACATTGTTCTTTATTTTCTGCCAACACTTCAATCATATACGCCTCATGAAGAATAGGAATACATTATAGGAAGAAATTAGATAGCATCAGCAGGTGGTGCTAAGCAACAGAGGATGGAAAAGGAGCAAAGATGGAGAAGACCAAATTTCTTGGCCTAACATTTTTTCATGACCTAAAATGAGACCAAAATATCATCGTAATCCCCATAAAAAAATTAAAGGCTTTACATCTTAAGTCTGCTTGTATTGTTCAACAACTCTTGTGCTCCTCCATTACCCCATAAGCGGGATGCTCTGTCTGGTCAAGGAACAGGCCTGACTGACTGCAGGTTTACCAGACAGCACACACAAACAATAATCTTACTTTCAGGAAATACCACAGAAAACAAAGCACTAGGCATGAATAATAAGGACCTAAACCAAGAAAGCAATACATTAAATTGAACATAGGGGACGCCAAGGTGGTAGTACAGTATTCACCTAACAAAAGTCTCCTAACTAAAATACCAGCAGGAAGTGTGCTGGGCCACAGGAGAAATGTGTGTCTAGCAGCCATCAGGGACTATGGCTGAGAGCCTTACAGCTCTAGGAGATAGGGACCTGCTAGCCCTTGGACCAGGATGAAAGTCTAGCAGCCTGCAAGGATGGAAGTGAGGAAAAGAACAGAGTGACAGTTATATAAAGGTATATAAAGTTCCCCAGTCAGACGCAGTAGATAAAAAGGGCTGATGGCCTGTGCATCCACTGAGGAACCAACACAGTACCACCAGCAGGATGTCCACAGAACTATCTGCCCATCACATCTGGTCAGCAATTTAAGCCATCAAAGCTGGGGTAAAAAGTGAAACTAGCCTGCTGTTTGGTGATCTGTGTGTGTTAGCTTCTAATGCAACCACTGGAAGATCTTTTACTGGCCATGTAGACACGTCATTAAGCAAATGCAGTAAAGGGCAGTAAAGACCAGCTTGGGGAAATCTTGGTGCATGCTGAAAGAAGGTGAGTATCACTATAAGCACCTCAGGAACACATTTCTTTTGAGGTTTCCTTTAAAAATAAAATGAGCTCTTCCTATGTTCCAGATACCTGGATAAGAATAGATAGAGCGAGAAGAAATTCTCCATTTTCTGTCAGTGCTCATCGGGTACAATAAAACTGTATTCTGGTAATTTTGTTCAGATCAGTAAAATGAGCTGCGCTTTCCACGCAGACGCTCTTTTGTAATTATTTCATGTTCTCTCCATCTTTATGAAAGCTTGTAAATTAAAAAGATCCAGTAAGGAAATAAGCGGTAGCTTTTATCACTGGAAACACAGCAAATTGCTTTATGGAGAAAAGAAACAGGGTGCAGTGCCAAATGAAAAAATGTGGGGGCATTGATAATATGTCCAACCCAGAATGTAGGAGACGGATGGAATATTTGGAAATTGAACAACAGTGAGTATTGAGTATTGAACCACCTTATAAAGGATCTTCAGTATCTACAATAGACCTTGCAAGATGAGGGATATGTTTTCATTAAGGTGGAAAGGATGGACTGTGAAAAGCCCTTTTGTATCCAAGATTGACTTTCAGTAGCCACACCATCAAAGATAGTGACTTGGGTGTAAAATTGGACCTTGTGACAATAGGTCTGGGCGAAGAGGAAGGTACACTGTATTGTCCACTGCAAGGTTCACTGCATACCATGGTCTTCTCTGCCAATCTGGAGTGATAAGGATCTTCTTGACTCAATTCAGGCGTAACTGGCACAGTCAATGCATAAAAGTAAGGGAATGCATAGATCATTTTGTACTGAGACCACAGAGCCACCAGGGCAGGGCTAGAGAATCTCTTATTCTCCCCACAAAATAGCCACTGAACAGGAAGAAGAGATCTTCCTACAGATAGGTGAAGCAGAAAAAATGGGAAAAAACTTAAAAAATAACTCCGATATAGAGAAGGAACCAAGTGAAAGTGTCTAACTTTCAAGACCCCACTGAGGTGCAACTATCAACCCCACCTGTAGTATGTGCATCATAGAGGTCTCCTACCGGAGAAGGATGTAGTTGGCGATCAGTTGGCAGCTTGCCTCAGGGCTTGTCATCAATAAGCAAGCCACGGTTGTTGTCACTCGGCTGGGAGAGAGTCAGTTACTGGCGTGCACGGCCAATTATTGCTCATCCCATCTCAGAGTAGGCTGCCAATAGAAAAACCGACCACTATTTTTAATCTGCAATGGCGTATGTATGCAAAAGAGACACCATTTGAAGTAAACTGAATGAAATAAATGGCGGCGACACAAAGAACAACAAAGCAGTACCTCCCGCACCCACAGTAAACGTGGGCCCTTATTTAACAAGGAATAGCGACAGGTAGCGCCTGGTGAGCGACCGGTAATGACGGGCCCCGCCACGAGAATGCCGGCTCCCCACCACAATCACACATTTAACAAGCCAATCCTGCTTACCGACTGAGATAGCGCCAGATAGCGACTCATTCATCGTTATTCCAGCCTCAGCCCACAGCGCCAGCGTCCGACCTTGAACAGTGACAGGTATGACCTCTCGCTACCTGGCGCTCTCCAATGCATTTCAATGGAACAATCTTTAAATATTCATAATTAATTCATATCAATGTTTTTTTTTTTTTTTTTTAAATGTGAAAAATTCTGTGACCACTTCTGCCATGTTAGATTTTTTTTTTTAAGGTAAAAGAAAAAAATAAAAAACTTTGTGCAGAATTGATATTACAGGTCTGATATTAATGTATTAATATTACAAAATGTTATTAAAAACTAGTTTTTTTTGGTTTCCAAAAATATGGTTGTTTGGGGGTTAAAAAACTACTTTTAACCCATCGCCGCCAGCGCTCTGGGGTTTAAACATGCATTTCACAGTGATGGTGATTTTTTGATGAATGTGGTGGGAGCCGGTCGCTCTGACCAGTCGCTATCATGCGCACCCATACATCGCGGAACCTGTCAAATAGCGACTCGTCACCCCGTATTCAACATTACCGCACACCGACTGAGTCGCTGTCAACAACCGAACAACGGCCAAGCACAGCGACTACTAGCAGGCGCTGTGAAAATACTGCTACAGTCGCTCAACTGTCGCTACCTGCCGCTATTAATGAATCGTCATGGTGTCTCAAAACTTCACAAACATTTAGGGCATAGCAGGGTACCAATTAAAAACACATTATGGAGTGCCTCTAAATGTGATATTTCCACTTAGAAGCTCTCCAAAGTCATTTTTTCCCAAATAACACAATAAAGTATATAAAAGATTTATAAACAGGCAATTAAAAAACTCAATTTTGAACTGGCTAGCTATGCTGAGCAAGGTTGACCCAACCCATACATATTGAATAAAGTCCTCCACATGCCCCAGATGAAAACCCTGATGGCTGCCCTAGCCAGTTCTTTTCAGTTTAGAACCAGTGGGACCTGTGAGTGCTCTCTTTATTTTATACATGTAGCTCCATAAAATGTCAGTTTCTGGTATGCAAAGCACAGCTAACAAAATCGACAGCAGCACAGCATCAGTGTTGTATGGATAAGCAGATGTGAAAGTTTAAACATTCACTTCTTTGAGCCAGACAAGCCATTGTCCCAGCGTGGAAATGCCACAAGCCATTCAGCTCTTCAGGTCATGGGAGAGACTGTCATTTATGGGAATCTGCCATCAGCAAGACATTTTCAGAAGTGACACTCTGTACACAGGAAGAGAAGATGCTAATCTTCCAAGTGAATGCTCACATCTTGTCATACATAAATAATACACAGTCATCCTGTCCCCACTGAGATGCTCGCTGTTCCGACTGGTCAAAAAAAAAAGATATGGGACGCCGACGCCTGAACAGCCACAGCATTTACCTCACTTCATTGTGTTTTACAGTTGTATTTAGTTAATGCTCCCATGTCTTCACATACTGATACACAATGATACAAAGATGGCCGTCTACCCTTAGCTTTAGCTTGCAATGTTATGTTTAATTTATTTTGTATAATTATATATTTAATGGCTTCATTCATCATTATTTTGACATCCTATTACAAAACAAAGCGTGGTTGCTGGTTTGGCACATACGGTCATGTGAAAAAACTCTATTACTTTTTAGGAGAGAAAACTGCCATCACTTTCATTGTCTACCCTGGGTGTGATTCAGCAACTGGATGTACATTTTCACCTGGTGCTGAATCAGCCTCAAGGGAGACAATTAATTTGAATGACAGTTTTCTCTCCTAAAAGTAGTTTTCTAACCTGGTACATGTGAAGTAGCTTCTAGCCCCTGAGGGAAAGGTGATCTAACACAACATGAGACTAGTCAACCCAAAAGAAAATAAAGGGTGGTGGTAGAATGGGTTCTTGAATGCTTGTGAGAAGTCTGTCCATTAGCCTTCCCCCCCAGCACCAATCCAAATGTGGGTGCTACCAATGCCCTGTGTAATTTATGTAGTTTTATATACAACCAACCAACTGGAGAACTAGTGGTATGTGCAAAATAAGTGGTAACTTTTCAAAACTAAACTGGCACCTAAAAAGACATGCCTGAATAATTATTTTAAAGAATAGATCAAAAAACACAATAATCAAACTGTAAGGCTTCCCTAAACAGCCCCCAGAAATCCCATTACTCCATATCTAAAGCCCTTGCTTGTAGTATGCCTATTATATAGATTTAAAGATAATGCCTGCCTAATCTACATGAACTCGCTGTGGATTTACCAGTAGACTTGCAGGGCTTATACAAAAATCTCTGTAGTAGACATGTAACATACTGCGTGTAGGTACATCTCTAAATGTGGTTGTGTACTGACAACTCTCAACACTGATATGCATGACAAATCCAAAAGGCTTTACACTCACAGAATAATTCAAAGTAAATTAAAGTAAGGTAGAGTGGATGGCAGGTATAATTCTTACATGTTACTATCAGAATTGTTCAAAAACCACTAAGTAAATCCAGGATTTGGAGCTTTCTCTTTTTGATTTAGAGGGCAGAAGGTCAGAAGCAGGACCTAAACTCTGAAACCTCATAGAACAACAGTGTAGGTACAGCTCTTGTGACTGTTTTTTGGGTGCTGACAGTCTATTTCTGTAGATCACCCATTGAATGAGTTCAGTTTTAGTCATTGTACCTAGTTCCGGTTGTGCCCCCAAAGGCATGGGCCAATATATATATAACATTTTTATCAACCTGGCACTAGAGCAATAGTCAGCTGTATGGTTATATCGCCTTGCACACTGAATGCCTGTAGTTTTTATGTTTCATTTTCCCCCAGTTGTTTATTAACTAGGGAAACAACTTCCATTGAAAAACCCAGTTAAAGAGATTGACCGCCCAAAAGAACAACAAAACAAAAGGATACTCACTTTTTGTGCCATGCAGCTGATCGGTCTGAGTCCAGCAAACTGCAACTCACTTGATTGAAGGATTTGAGCCATTGCCACCCCTGGCCTGTACATGGGGTCAGGATTGATGGTGTGTTGGCCTTGCGATCCATTACCAGTCACAGGACCACTGCCACACCCTCCCTATTCATTGCAATGGAGGGAGTGTGCCAAAAGCCTGACACGTCCCCTCCATTGTAGTGAATGGAGATGACATGGCTAAGCCCCTGTAAGTGGTGGCAGAGAGCGGGGCGCCAACTTCTGTTTGATATCTGAGTCGCGCGGAGAGCACAGGCTCAGATCCAGTGATCAGGTGAGCTGCTGATATCCAAACTCGGATCGATCAGCTACGGGAGATAAAAGGTGTGTAACCTTTTTTTTTGCATGGTCAATCACTTTAAGTACAGGATATTTTTTGCTCCAATGTTTCTTGGGTTTGAATGGCTTTCCAAACATGAAGCACATTATCTAACTACCGCCTTTATCGCAATTAGGAAGGTTGGAAGGTGCCCTTTGCAAGACTGTATCCTTGGGTAAAGCTGACAACACTGCCAAGTATCTTACACTGGACCTTCTACCCCTAAAAATTATGGTGAGCAGCTTTTGGCATACACCGCAGCTGAACAGTCCGAGTCCGACATTCAGCAACTCGCCTAATCACTGGTGCTAAGCCTGTGCAGTGAACCAGTCCATTAAAAAAAAACATGAAAAATTGCAAATAATAAAGTCTGGTATCCAATTTAAATCCCTAGGATGACACTGGCTGCTCCAACTGAACACCCTAGCCAGCCATGATCTCAATGTAGCCATCATACTCCTCCAAACTGACCTCAAAACAGAAGTGTTACAGATGTTCACAAGCTTCAGGCCGACTTGGACACTTTGAGTGGCTGGGCATCCACTTGGCAAATGAAGTTCAATGTGGGGAAAAAATGTGGGGGTAAAGTCATGCACTTGGGATGTAACAACCTGAAGGCCACATATATCCTCGGGGGAGTAAAACTGGGAGAAACACTTGTTTCTTGAAGCAGCTGCTTCCAAGGCCACCAAGATATTATCAAGCATTAAAAGAAGCATGGAATCACGGGATAGGGATGTCCTTTTGGCTCTTTACAAGGCTCTGGTGCGACCTCACCTGGAATATGCCATCCAGTTCTGGGCACCCATTCATAGATAGGACGCTCCGACTATGGAAAAGGTGCAGAAGAGGGCCACCAATGAATGAAAGATCTTAGTTATGAGGAAAGATTACGAGAATTAAATCTGTTTAGTCTTGAGAAAAGATGACTGAGGGGGGACATGATTAACTTATATAAATGGCCAATGACAAGACAAGGGGGCACTCCCTTCAACTGGAAAAAAATAAATTCAGTCTCCGGAGGCGACAATCATTCTTTACCATAAGAACTATAAATCTTTGGAATAACCTTCCCCAGAAGCTTGTTACAGCATCAACCGCTGACAGCTTTAAAAAAAACTTTAGATGCTTATTTAGAAGAAAATAACATTAACAGTTACTATTAGCAGTTATCAGCAAAAAAATTAAACAAAATAAAAAATAACTTCCCCTACCCCAACATCCTTGGTTGAATTTGATGGACACATGTATTATTTCAACCGTATTAACTATGTAACTATATTGTGTGTTTATGTGGAAAGGTTCTTCAGTATCAGTGTAAGTTTATGAATTCACTCTTTATCTCATATTCAGGCACTTTCTAAAAAAAATTGCAGTGCATCCCTTAAATACTTTTAATTTGACCCCAAAACAGGATTTTTACAAACTGGGGAAAAAAGGAGTTGAAAAGGCTCTCCAAACTCCAAGAACAGTACTGAATTATTCCCCTTTATATCCTGTTTTGGCGCTTCTTGTAATAATGCAATATAACCCTGATACGCCTCCAGTTTGACCCCAAAAGATAAGTAATCTTTTATTCTGAGACAAGTTCTTTATTAGTTCCAAATGTGTCATTTACTTCTGAAGTATTCGACAAGGGCTGACAATTGCCACTTTTCCTGTCTATGTTCTTGGAAGGCAAGAGCATAGCTCTTATACAAAAGAATACACTGAACATGAGGACATTTAAACAAACTAAACTGTTCCATCCAGATTGACAGGAGCTAAGTGACTGCAGCATATTGTGCTCGGGGTCTATGTTCTAATCCCCATTCCCTTTCCCGATGCTTTTCTGTATACAAATGCAAGACCACAAGACTTCCATATTCTGCTGTCAGCTTGTAACAATGGTGTTTTTTTTCAGCACATTCTAATAAGCCCGTCTCCCCCCTTTTCTCCCTGATATGCTTTTATAAAGGAGCTTATGTTACACAAGCTGCCTATAATTCTCTGTTCTGAATTCCTCTCCATCTGGAGGCTCCTGACACTACTGGCGAGCTGTCATTTCAGACTTCTTTATCCGTAACCTTTTATGAACCATTGCCGTGCTTGCATGTCAAGCTTCTCCCTTGTATTTTTCTTTTTCTTCATGTTCCAAAATTCCTGTCTTATGAGCCTTTTAATACCCCACTGACTTTTCCATCTTCCTTCATTTCCCTGGCTTCTTTTTCTGACTTACCCTTTGGCAGTGCAGACAAGAAGCACAAAAGGAAAGTGTTACCCAAACTTCTTACCCATTCTAGAGGTTGGCTTTGTTGCTTATAGAAACTGTATTAATTAGACAGTAAAGCTTTTCTTTATGAATGCTGCCAGCCCAGTGGCTTCATGAAATACAATAAAGGACGTGTAATGCTTTTGAATTGAATGTAGGGGAGTTATAAACGAGATCTGATTACATTATAATGCATGAAGCACAGTAGGCTGTATTCCACAAAACCATTTGGACTGCACACTGTAGCTCTAGCTTTGGAAAGAGTTCCTAAGCAGGAAAAATTGCAATCTATTTTTTTATTATAAATATCCTGAAGCCAAAAGTTGCTTTAGCCCACATTTAACCCTGACCCCTAGGACATCCCAGTCTATGCCCCTCTGGTTAAAAATCACTTAAAAAGCCCAACATTTGCCACTCACACATGACCATTGATGGTCAATGGAGTTTGTGAGGTGGTCCACATGCCATGCAGAGAGTGTGTACACCCATCTGGCACAACCATTTGCTTGTTGGCCCAAGAGAGGATGTGTGGGTACAGTTGCACTTAGGGTCTAATAATCTGAAGGACACATGTACTTGTGGGAGTAAAGCTGAGAGTCACTTGTTGAAAAAGATCTGGGGGAACTGGTAGACAACAGTGTCGGTGCAGACTTGGACATTCCTTGGATTCCCTTCGCCATTTTAAGAGACTGGCCCGAGTCCCAATAATCATTTGAGCCCCAATAATCATTTGAGTTCGGGAAGAACATTCTTTGGACAGACTTGGTGCAGACTTGGACATTCTTTGGGTTCCCTTCTCCATTTTAAGAGACTGGTCCCAGTCCCAATAATCAATTAAGCTGGAGTGTTGTCGTGGCGTGTGCAGGGGGACCCAGTGTATTACTCAACAACATTGTCTTTCTAGGGGGTGGGCTTTTGTGGAAGTTTTTCTATTTTTGTCACCTGTTAAATAAACAACATTGCCACCAGCCACAGCCAGATCAACCAGAATATGTCTGTTTGTTGTCTCGGGGTCAAAAAGGAACTTAAAGTCTTAACAGACTTTTGGTTTACTGCTTAAAGAGCAGTATCGCAAAATATGTCCCAATAGTAAAAATACATATAAATATGCTGGATGGCAGGAGGAGAGGTCACTTAACTCGGCATCCAGAAACAGCCAGGCTTGTTTTTTTAATGTTAATGGAGGGAAGAGGAAATCACCCCTGATACACTAAACCTGTCACCCCTGGATTTTATTCCTACCATGAGAAAATAAACCACAAGCTTGGCGGGAGTTTTATTCAGTTTGGGTGTATAAGTGACCCCTCCTCTCTTTAGCTGATGTGTTTTTTATGGATTTTGAGTATTACGCAATTTTGTGATAGTGCTCCTTTAAGGTCCCCAGGGGACACCCTGATCTTGGATGTCCCACAGTGTGTAACCAATTTGAACTGAGGGAGCTATTACACTGCCACACGCTCTGCTCTATGCCATGAAACTACACTTTGGTGTTTTTTTATCTGGCTGAACTAGAGCTTTTTCCTCTTTCCCTTTCTTTTCTTAGGCTAAACTTATTAAACATATATTCTAAGTTCAACCAAAATAATCTCTCAATGCCAAACGGCATCAAAGCACAAGTCCAATCAATTCCATAAAAAAAAAAAAAAAAAAACATGACTTGCCTCCCATTTAGTGCTGCGAGACATTGGCTGCCTAGTCAGCCTATATCTGCACAACAGCTGCCCTGATTGGCTGACTAAGCAGCATCTCAATAGCTTGGAACGCAGCAGTATTGCTTCCGGAGGGGGGGGGGGGGGGGGCAAGCATCCAGCACCAGGCAGATGGGTCCTGGGTTTTGTTTTTAATGGGTTGGACTCAGCACTGGAGAGGGACGTAGATAGAAGTGCTGTTAATTAACCGATATCAGTATGGACAGGGACCTGCTGGCTCCTCTTCTATAGGTGTTCCAGCCTGTATGCTTGGTGCACGGGACTTATAGCCCTTAATTATAGGGAACCTATGTCCCCATCAACAACATTTATGACTAAAGCAGTGCAGGGCTGAAGCAGTCGCTAAGATACAGAGGAAAAAAAGTGACATCTGCTGTAAAAAACAAACTCAACTGCGTGGTAAGTGCTCCCATGAGGCCTTTTTATGCATTGCCCCCTAGCAGGTTATTAGTTACAATATTAAAATGCACAAATGCTGCCTGTGAAAACCATGTTATCTTTCTGAAGCAGCCAAACCTTAAAACTATCAATAATGGCTGAGATTACCAGCCGCCACATTAACAGCATTAACATGCGGAAATCAAGTAACACATTTTACTGCATCAAGGCCTATGTAACTATGTAACCGGCAATGAATATGGTGCTTGGTAACAGGAGGTGCGAGAGAAGTGTGAAGATTCCCATGTCTTTCAGAATGATGTAAAAAATCTGCCGCCATAAATGTAGCTAGACAGATGGAGCAAACCAAGTTACTATAAAACCAGCATGCTGAGTGATATAACACAGGAAGCTGTAAGGACCACAAAGTGCTATGACAAAGCTACAGGTCACGCAGCCTCCTCAGCTATGGCTTATATACAATTAGGTCCATAAATATTTGGACACTGACATAAATCTTTTTTTACCTGTTTACTGAAACATATTCATTAATAGTTATATAATGGACACGGACACAAAGTCCTGACTTTCAGCTTTCATTTGAGGATATCTGCATTAATAGATAATGAATTGGATGAAGCATTTAGGAATTTGCAACTTAAATATGTGCCCCCTGTTTTTAAAGAGACCAAAAGTAATTGGACAATTGACACCAAGGTTGTTTCAGGAGCAGGTGTGGACGATTCCTTCATTATGTGATTCTCAGTTAAGCAATGCCTGGAGTTGATGTGTGGTGCTTGTATTTAGTAAAGATTGTAAATATTTTGCTGTGAAGAAAACATGTGGTCAAAGAAGCTCTCTATACAGGAGAAACAAGCCATCCTTAGGCTGCCAAAAACAGAAAAAACCTATCCAAGAAATTGCTATAATATTAGTAGTGGTGAAATCTACAGTTGGTACATCCTGAGAAAGAAAAAAAGAAAGCACTGGCGAACTCATCAATGCAAAAAGAACTGGACGCTGACGAAAGACAACAGTGGTGGAAGAGTGCAGAATAATTTCCATAGTGAAGAGAAACTCCTTCACAACCGTCAGCCAAGTGAACAACACTCTCCAGGATATAGGCATATCAATATCCAAATCTACCATAAAGAGAAAACATGGAATAAATACAGAGGGGTCACTGCACAGTGAAAGCCACTCATAAGCCTCAAGAATTAAAAGGCTGGATTGGACTTTGCTAAAAACACCTAAAAAGCCAGCACAGGTCTAGAATAACATTCTTTACACAGATGAAACCAAGATCAACCTCTACCAGAATGATGGAAAGAAGGCAACGTACAGCTTATGATCTAAAACATCATCTGTAACACACAGCGGAGGGAAGTAGTGTGATGGCTTGGCCATGCATGGCTGCCAGTGCCACCAGGTCACTAGTGTTTATTGATGATGTGACACAGGACAGAAGCACCTGGATGAATTCTGAGCTATTCAGAGACCTAGTGTGTGCTCATATCCAGCCAAATGCAGCCAAACTGATTGTCCATCTGTATTATGAAATGCTGACCAATGACCCAAAGCATAAAGCCAAAGCTACCCAGAAGTTTCTTAAAGCAAGTGGAATATTCTTGAATGACCAAATCAGGTAGCTGATCTCAACCTAACTGAGCCACATTTCACTGCAGGAAAAGCCTGGCAGAGCATTAAAAAGGAGCAAACACAGTAACGTGTGGTGATGTCCATGAGTTTAAGACTTCAGGCAGTCATTGACAACAAGGGGTTTTCAACCAAGTATTACTTTTGAGCTCCTGGCATGAAGGGATTGGTTTTTAAAAAATGCTTTAGTTCCTAACATATTTATACAATCATTTTGTTTACCCCACTGAATGAAAGCTGAAAGTTTGAACTTCAACTGCATCTGAAAAATGTTGTCTCTGTCCAAATATTTATGGACCTAACTGTCACTAACTGAGACCAGAACACTAAGCTCAATACTACCCACAAACAATGTGTGTAAAACAGGTACGCTGTGTTCCAAATTATTAAACCAATCATAAAGACCTGTGGCCCAATTAAGCAGGCCACAGTTTTCGAGCAATTTGGTAAAGAAAAAAGGATGGCTCTGCTGTTGAAAAGTGCAATATCTTTGGACAAAGCAGCAATATGCACACCGTAAAGTGGTGATTGGATGAGTGCTCACACATGTGCCATGGGAACAGCAGAAAGGTGAGTGCAGTGGGTGATCTGGGGGTTTCACAAAGCGGGGCATCCCAAACCAAGGTGTCCCAGAGGGACAGATCAAAACCAGAGATAGTGAAAATCCCAGGTTTTGGTCCACTTTTTAGTGGACCAACATCCACTTCGAAGTCTATGAGAACTCCAGGGCAGGCTTACTCCCTGGATTCTGTGATCCCACGCAGGCACAGTATAAATAGGTTCCTCGCAAGTGGCCAGATTTTAGGTTCCTTCTTACAATGGGCAGCTGCACAGATCATTTGGCTACTCCTTTCCCTGCACCTGTACACTCCACCTCATTATAGGGGGAGGACATTCATCCAAGGACAAGACCATTGTGATTTGTCAATCAACTCCAGTGCTGCGAGATTTGACTAAAGCCACGTTCAGATCAGTGGTGCTGGGTCATGACATCACTCAGCATTCTAGGTGCACCACCAACGTGTGCTGGGTGGGCGGGGCTTATGAAGAAATTGTGGCAGTCAAGCAGGGTGTGGAAATAACTTTGAGCAAGGAAAGCAATGTAAGGGCAATCTATGCAGGAGAGGAATGCATGAGACAGGAATAGTGGACTTTGGCTTGCTTAAAAAGCCAGTGCACACATAAACAATTAAATAGTGCAGTAAGTAGAAAACAAGAGGTTAGGGCAGGTGACCTATTTCCGCAGAAAAGGAAAAAGTCAAAAACAGAATAAAAATACATACCCAACATAGCAGTTACCATAAGAAATCTTACTCGGTAGGTGCACCTTAAGGTCTAGCTACCAATTAGCAACTAGCAGTGAAAGAATGTACAGGGCCATGCAGGGAGGACTAGGAGGGCACGATAGCGTTCACAATTTAGTCTGGTTCTGACCCTTACTTTATCATACACATAACTGCCAATTAAACCTGCAGCGGGTCACTGTCTTGCGCCATTCGCAACTTCTGGCTGCAATTGGTACATACAACACTAAAATCTCTTACCTATTTAGAAAACAGAAAAGCTTTGGCACATTTCTGATAACAATTATGCTAGTGTATATGCTAGTATATATCTAGAATTAGATTTTTTTCAGTTATTATTGAATGCGCTACTATATTTTTTTTTTAGTTCTCTGCAATCTGGGACTGAAGCCAAAGTCTAGCATTTCAAACCCCATCATTTAATTAATATGGAGGCACGCAGCTTTACAGGTCTAATTTTTTCATAACTCCATGAGCACTTGTATTAAAGTGTGTTTTTTTTCTTCCTTTTTAAGCTACACTTGATATACGTTAATTTCCCCTGTGCAAGGTGCTGTCTGCTATGTATTATAATAATCATCATTCATGTTCTGGAGTTGGAATAGAAAATCTCCCTTTCATGGTTATTTCATAAAAAGATGGATTGCGCTTGTATGACAACGGCTCAAATCCTAGGCTCAGCAGCTAATAATCACTGACCGTGAACAGAGTGCCTGGGGGATCTTAAGCGAAACTTTAAATATTTGAGTAATGTTTTCACCTGCTTCATATAGACATTTTCTGAATTAAACACTGATATTACTTGCAGCTGAATGAAGGGTTGGTTGTCCTGTGTTGCTTCTCTCTGCTTTGTCAAGCTCCTTTGCCTCACCAAACAACACATTATTCTCATACAGCAACCCTACAGGTTTTGAATATATGTGCCACTAAAATGTGTCTTGCTGGAGTATTTTGTTACTATACAGTTTGCCACTTAATATAGTTATTTGGGCTTTTTGATTTATTATTCCAATCTCCTCTCTGTACCCTGGTCCTAGCTTTATGTCCAGATTTAGTTGGGATGTATCCAGAGGCAACAGTGCTGACAGTAATAAAACTTGCACTAGGAGTTTCATAACACAAGCAGGATAGAGTCCTGCTCTTGGCTAATGTTACAAAGTAAAAATGTTCCCACCCTGCTGTGTTTCATTGTATAGCAGATCCGTGTTGTTACGATGTAAACTGCTCACATCTGAGCTTAATGTAATGTGTGAATGCTTTAAAATGGACCAGGATAATCTCTCGCAGAATTGAAAAGGAGGGTTTAGGTTTGATGTATTCAGCATACTAACTCAATGTTTAATTTTTCTGTAAAACTCTTATTCTTCTGAGGTCCTTTTTCAAGTCATTGACTTAACTTGATCATGGTAATCATGATACGCATAGTACATGCACACTCTTTCTTGAGGCTTTGATCCTTTTTCAAAAACACAATGGCCACTCTAAATGGAATGCTAGCCTATACTTTACTTGCAGCCTTCTGCCAAGTAGCTCCAAAAACTGGACTAGCCACATTGCCATGCTCAGGATTGAGGACATATGATTATCCCTATTTTGTACCACAAATATGGTTATTGCATTGTCACGCCCTTTCACTGCAGAATTTCAAAAATGTTTAACATTTAATGAACAAATGAAAAATTAAGTTGTTCATCTTTGAAGCGTGGCCTAATTATAAACAATAGAGGTAAATAAGAAAAGAGAGAAAGGAAGCGGGAGTAGGAGAAAACAAATGGGGGAGAGAGGGAGGCCAGGAGGAGGAATGGCAAAGGGCAGAAAGGAATCAGGGTCTAGTAGACTACTCCATCCACATACCTGTGAAAAGCCATTATTTTTACAGATAAATGCTTAGAATGCAAAGCTAGCCAATTATTATTATTGTCTATTTAAAAAGTGCCATCATCTTCCATAGCTCTAGCCAATCAAGGTGCTTTTTATGTTAGGAAAGGAATATTGTTATACAGTTTTTATAATGATTCAGCAGGCACCAAAACAAACAAAAGGGTACTTACATTTTGTCCCGCACAGCAACAGTAACTGACCTGATCGCCAGATCCACAGCTGCCGCATCCCACGCCCGACCACGTATGGGTTTGATGGTAGGTAGGGATCACAACTTACCATCAATCACAGGCATGCTGCCATGCCTTCTCTATTCATTGCAATAAAGGTAGTGGGCTATGGCCGCTGTAGTGAATGGAGGGGGGTGACCAAACTTCTGTAACTGATGGCAGGGGGGCATGGCCCAGCATAGAAGTGCCAGTGAATAGAGTTTGAGGCCTGGGGGCCATGGCCTTTGGCGTGGGCTCAGATCCTGTGATTAGGTGAGTGGCTGATTACTGGACCGGAAGTGTTGGACAGAATCTGATACTATGGTGTACATCTGGTGCGGGTGCCCCACCATAAAAACATTTTGCCACAGAATACTCCTTATTTCCGAGAAGATGGACAATCAAAAAGATGGGGTCATCCCAAGACAATGGAGATTGGGGAATAACCCACCTATCATAGACTAACGCCAAGAATTAGACAACCGGAGAATATAAGAATATTGTCAGACGACAACCAATGCCCATTGCAATACATTCTTACTTGGTCAGGGGTTGGGCTTTAGAAACTTCACCGATTTTTTTGAGTTATTGGGGTTCGATTGGGTCCTTTGGCTAACCCAGTGAATTGGCTGCTTCAGTGAATTTAGTCTTCCCTGCTATTCCTCTTGTGGCCCCTTTTTTCTTAATTCCCTCTATTTTTCATATTCTTTTCCTCGCCCTCTTTAATTTCCTATTCACCACAGGCTACTAGATGGAGGCCTATGATATTCAAGCAGCAGCTATAAATGCTGTAATTCCTATCATGTGTAATGTGTCACCATTGTACACCAAGAAAAGAGCAACATGCTGGATTGTTTATGCTAAATACATATTGGAGATGTGAGCCTTTCTTTCCTCTTTATATTTTTAGTTTCAAAAAGTTAGGGTCTCCTCGAAATATCATCCATAAAATATCATTGATAGAATTCCTTTAGTCCGAAGGCAGACAGCAAAGCCAAAATAAACTGCTTTTACAGAAGACAAATTTCCATCAGGCAGACTTTTCCCGGCATCCCTGGGTTTGCTTTGTGGTCTGCTACTTGGACATCAGATGTCAGCTGTAATCATATCTCATTGTTTTACCTGAGAAAGGAAGGATTAGGACACAGATTCCTCTGGAGGATGTCCCTGGCCTGCTTCATTACCCTCATTCTTCATCTCTTTACCAGGTACTCGGGGGGATATGACCTACAGCATTGCATGCCACTGCCAATTAACGGCTTCCTGACCAAGCTGGGACTCGCTGCCTGATTGTAGCTGGCCAGATTTAGGAAGTTCAAGGGATGTTCATTTTACTTTTTACTAAATTGTTAATGGTAACGGAACAATCTCCAAGCAATAAACCTGTCACATGAAATAAAACGTGTTCTTACATTATAGTAAGAAATGGTAGACACGCCAGTGGGCACTAGGGGCTGATTTTGAGTTTGCAGTAATAACGCATTTACAGCGGATGTTAATGATTTAAAGCTCAATGTGGTTGCTAGCGAGGAAGCGTCAACTCTTCGCAAGTTTTTTGTTACATTTTTAAACGAAACTAAACTAAAAATCTCTCAATTACCAAACCCTACCTCACGATCCTTCCTCTATTTTCTGTAAATATTATTATTTGAATGAACTGGCATTATATTATTATTATAATGCTATTGTTTTAGATTTTTTTGGTCACTATAAATGGGCACTCCAAATATAGTATTGGTGTATTTTACCTAACTAGACAAAAATAAATAATCCTTGGGGAGTAGCTTCCTCTCTGTCGGCTATTCAGTCTCCTAGGAAGGCCTGATTTTTGTTTGTTGTGTGTGCATATATGGCCATTGTACGCTTGCTCGTAGATTTTTCCTCCGCATTCAACCCATGTAACACAAACAGTGTACACATGCACATAGCAGTGGGCTTCCCTAACCATGGCACCGGGGGAGCAGTTTAAGATTTATGTGCTTTGATCAGGAGCACTTCAGTCATGTCCCAGTGAGGAATCGAAGCTGCAACCCTCTGGTCACAAGATTACTTCCTTACCACTGGGCCACAGCTGCCCCAATAAGCCTAGGCAGAAACCCTATGAGTTAGAGAACCAGAGGTCTGTTCTTAATGGCAGTCTCAAGAACAATCTTGTATTTACAAGATACAGGCATAAGTACTTATAGTACCACCTTCCTGGGGTCAAGTCAGCCGCATTTGCACCATTTCACCTTTGCCAACCTATCAGGTTCCCTGGGAAGCACACACAAGCCATCCATGTCACTGTACACACCTGTCTGCTAAACCCCATTAGCTGCCAGTGGTCATGTGGGACTCAGCAAGGGTGTAACGTGCCACAACGTGCCAGATACAGCATTAGTGTATCGTGCTGCTGTAAAATTCTCAGGTTTAGGTTGAAGACCAGAGCCAAATCTCCTGAACATCTCCTATACATATAGGTGTAACTATAGTGGGTGTAGTTACAGCGCACATCAGGTCTTAGAAAGTGAAGGGGGCATTTTTGTTTTTCCTCCACCTTGTTAATCAGATTTATGCTCATGTGGCATCATGGGCAGAAAGTAAACACAGTTTGTCACAGTCTTCAGTTGTCTAGTTTTAGTTCAGTTAAAATCTAGAGGGAAATGAGCTGCATGAGCCATGAGGGGTTCTTTCTCCACAATATCTCCAACACCACGATCTGTGGGGCAGCAGACACTGGTAACTGCATTAGAGGTATTATACAGACATGTCATGTTACACTTGACGAAGTGTCTTTATTTATTTTATACTATGCTGCATACATGAATCATGTGTGGAGTCCTTCATTACTGTTTAGAAGTTAATTTACTAAGCTGCTGTCCGGTTCATGACAGTTGCCTACCAAACATCTGCAGAAGGTTAAATCCTGGGAATTATAGGTAAGCAGTCTAAGATGCAGTCTAAGATGGAATGGTTAGTTGGTGGAAGGGCTGTAAAACAAGACCCCTGACTGTTTTTTTCATAAAATTAATATAGTATGTACCCAGTCTGCTAGGCAGTAGTGGCCCCGGATGCCCTCTGTCTTCCATTGCCCCCACCCCTGGCATCCTGCTCTGCTATGATCCCTATTGCTCATTACCCAACACTGCAGCAGCTTCGGACAAGAATTGCTGAGTAATTAATATGAAAAGGTCATGCTAATTTAACATTCAATTAAAAAGCCCTTAGCGGGTTTGATTTGTAGCCAATACTTTTCTATCTAATTAAATATGTAACACATTTATTTTCCTTTCTTTTTCTCCCCTCTCCAAACAGTCTCCTCCCCGACAGCCGAAGAGATTGCCTTCAATTACATTTCTTTTATTTAATTGTACGGCTCGGGTGAGATCACATCATGCCCACAATAGCAACAACAGTTGTTATCTTTGTGTATCACTCACATATTTCCAGCCAGACTGGATAAGAAAGAATCCCTTAGAAAAATGCTATTTATATGAGAGAGCTAAATATATGTTATTCAATAAAAGGATTGGGACACCAAAGCTTCAGAAACAAATGAGAACTGGAAAGATGAGGATGAAACAGGGGAATCTCACCCATCTATCTATCCATTCAAATATAAATTCAAATATATATATACCGTATATACTCGAGTGTAAGACGAGTTTTTCAGCCCACTTTTTGGGCTGAAAAAAGCCGCCTCGGCTTATACTCGAGTCCAGGGGCGGACTGCCAGGGAAGGCCGCAAACCTGAACCCAACAGATGCTGGAGGGTGAGGGGCGGCCGCTGCGGGTCCCTGCTGTACCCGCTGCTGCTGCCGCCGCCGCGTTCATACACACAAACACGCACACACATTCACACACTGACCGGCAGTTCCAGGCTGCTGCGCGCTGGTCGTCAATGGGCGGCGTCCAATGTTTTCATTGGATGCCGGCCATATGGGGCACGCCCACCGACGACCAGTGCGCAACAGCCAGGAAGTGCTGGTGTGTGTATGAGAACGGCGGCGGCTGCCAGGCGGAGCTGAATGGAGGGTGTTGTGTGCCGAGCGACCGGCAGGAGGAGGAGGGGAGGGGAGGGGGACCCCGCTGCCCCTCTGCAGGGTAACCTCGGCCAAACCCTGACCCCCGACACCAGCGCGTCTGAGAGCGGCGGCAGCAGCAGCAGCAGCAGCAGGTACCCACAGTGTGTGTGTGTGTGTGTGTGTGTGTGTGTCTCTTTCTGTGTGTGTGTGTGTCTGTGTCTTTTTCTGTGTGTGTGTCTTTTTCTGTGTGTGTGTCCCTTTCTGTGTGTGTGTGTCTCTCTTTCTGTGTGTCAACTCCAATTCCATTCGAAAAAAGCCACCTCGGCTTATACTCGATTCAATAACTTGTTCCATTTTTTTGTGGTAAAATTAGGTGCCTCGGCTTATATTCGGGTCGATCTATACTCGAGTATATACGGTATACTTTTTTACTTTCAAAAACATCAATTGCATATCAATGTATGTAACTAGCTGTCCATCCTAAATCTAAATCAGTAATTTGTTTCAAGCGTGTCAGTTATTTCTGATTTTTGCGAGTGTTTAGCCAGTGGACAAGTCTCTCTATTGCGAATAAGCAACAGAGAACAGACACCCAGAAACCATCTCTGGAAGAACACAAGCCAGTGGTGACAGCATTTTGGCCTGGGATAGAGATTAGCAAACTTTTTCGGTTGGGTTCGGCATTCACCAGAATTTCCACAAGAAGCAGGACAGACATGGCATAGAGAGAGAGCAGGTGAGTTTGGATTTCATTTCGGCACATAACCTAAAGGAATTTCCCTGAACTTTCTAGTTCGGTTCATTCATCTTTGCGAGTGCAATAGCTTGCCACTTTTAGGGGGTTATTTGAGAAGGGATAGCGCCAGGTAGGGCCTCGTAGCGGCGGACAGCGTCTGGTGAACGCCGGGGGCTGTACGCAAAACCACATTTAAGAAAACGAATCTGGTGAGCGCCTCTAACAGCGCCATGTAGCATCACATGTATTACTACAGGTGGCTCAGTGTATAGTGCCGGCGCTCTAGGCTCAGGGGCGCCATGTAGTACCTGTCGCTCTGTAGAGCTCTCCCATACATTTCAATGGGCTTTCATTAGTTGTGTATAAATAGCATGTTTCCCTTTTTTTTCTGCACAAATCACTGTTTGACCTCTCCTGGCTGCAAACAAACACTTTTACATTTTTTTGGGTCATTTTATCTTTTTTTATGCAGAATTGTCATTACAGGTCTGGCACTAAAGTGTTATTGTCCCAGTGTTAAAACAATGTCATTCCATGTGTTTTCACTTTGTTACTGGTGGATATGTGTTCAAAATCAAACTTTGATCACACAGCGTCTGGCGCTCTATGCTACAGCGCCCAGCGTTAGAGCGCCGACACTGTGTGTGTGTAGTTTTTTGATAAATATGGTGTTGAGTGCTGAGTGCTGAACACAGTACCCCTCGCTCGCTGCAGCGCTGTACTGTTTTATTGCGCCCAACACACATCATATTCATTAATGCCAACCAGGATAATACAGCGATCGAGATGCTCTGTTTCAGCGCCCGATACCCCCTTACAGCATCTACTAGCAGTCGCTCTAAGCGCCGCTATACAGATGCTCATTTGGTAATATGTGGTGTTAGTAGTGAATCAGCCTCTTAATCAATTTGTATATGAATCCATACTTGCAGATCAAATACACATATATACAGTGTCTTGATTGTCATCCCTGGGGTGGATGGGATCTTCCAGCAAGTCAATGCAACATATCACAAGGCTAGAAATTTCTGACATTGGTTGGAAAAGCAAAACCAAGACACCCAAGTACTATGCTTCCCCAGGATAGAACCCAGTTGAGCCATCATGTTTTTTGGATCATCCCCTATGCATCCTTCAGCAGCTGTGGGATACAATGCAGTCAGCATGGCTTCAGATACCTGTGACAACAGGTAACAAGAGTCATTCTTAGCCAGTCTAGTTGCTGTCCATTTCGATTTCTCTGGATATTAGCCAGTGGTCATAATAATGTGACTCTACTCTGCCTATCTATCTATGCATCTCTCCATCCTTCAATTTTTAACCTCCATCCGTCGCGCTTAAGCCATCTGTAGATAATGGCACAGTTCTTGGCATGGCATAATTCATTATGTGATGTATGATTTCCACTAATAAAAGCATAATGCATTTTTTTCCAGTAACAGTCCCTCTTCAATTCTAAAGGTCTTCTTTGGCTAAATACAATTTTTTCCTTAATAAAAAAGAATCCCACTTTAACAGCACAATTTAATGCTGGAAGTTCATTCAGTTTGTCAATTAATATATATATATATATATATATATATATATATATATATATATTCGACTGCACAATGTCATGTGGTGAGTGTCTTCTAGTCTCGAAAAAAATAAGTGTATGGGTTTGTTTTCTTGTACAATATGAATATTTTTATGCATGTGAACAGCTGCTAAAACATATTTGTTTAATGAGTTAGGTTGCTGCCTTTGGCCTTTATTTAGAAATGTACAGGTTCTGCACAGAAGAGCATTATGGCATCGGGACACGACTGCAGAAATCTATTGGAAAAGTTACAATATATTGAAGTATACGAGTCAGAGTAATTAGCAGGCGGGAAGTGTGAAATCACCCAGGAGAAGGAAGGGCACTGCTCCAATTAAAAAGGGATTCCTAGGCTGGATTATCAGAACATAGCTTTAGATCGAACGGAGCATGACTCGAGATCAAACAGATCATGTCAGATTAGTGTTATTATCCTTGACGATAAGGCTGCAACTTTGCATGACATGTAAGCTGATAAAGACCTGCTCAGACAGAGCCTTCAATCTCTCCCATCATAGTGCTGATAAACTCAGTTTTCCCTTATCCCTGACAATATCCATTGTGCGGATGCCAGCACTACACAGATCAGAGCGGGCATTGGACAGCGGATGTATGAATGTCACCTAACAGAGACTCATTTTACAAGTCATTGTTGTCCATCTACAACTTCCTCCCTGGAGTATCTATTCATTTTTTGTTGACTAAGGAAGTTAGACCTTAGCAATAGAGATGAGCGAACCGGTTCGGACGAATTTCAGGAAATATTCGATTCGGCACGAACCCGAATATTTTGTGGTTCGTGCCGATCGAATTTTTCCTGAAATTAAAAAAAAAATAATGCCGGCATGGTGGGAGCGGGCCGGCCGGTTCCGCGCTGACAGCGGAACCATCCGGCCCGCTCCGCTGTCAGCGGAACCGGCCGGCCCGCTCCCACCATGCCGGCATTTTTAAAAAAAGCAAACACTTACCTGCAGGTCCGGAGCGTGGAGGCCGGCGCCGCTCTCAGCTGTCATCTGAGGGCGCGTCATCAGAGGCGCCCTCTGATGACGCGCCCTCAGATGACAGCTGAGAGCGGCGCCGGCCTCCACGCTCCGGACCTGCAGGTAAGTGTTTGCTTTTTTTTTAAATGCCGGCATGGTGGGAGCGGGCCGGCCGGTTCCGCTGTCAGCGCTCCGCTCCGGGCTCCGCTCCCACCATGCCGGCATTTTTGATGGGGAACTTCGTAAAAGTTCGATTCGGCCGAACCCGAATTTCTTTGTGAAATTCGGCGAATCGGCCGAATCGAACTTTTCAAAAGTTCGCTCATCTCTACTTAGCAATTTTGGTCAATTATTTTTTATGAAACAAAAAATGCGAAGCAGAGCCTGGAAAGAAGTAGCTCCTCTTTGAGCACAAAGACCTCCCACCAATAAGTGGCGCTAGCTGCTGCAGTGTGTGCCATGGTTCCGAGCCCTTACAAACACACTTATCCCTTTAGTAACAGGTTGTAAGTCATTTGAGTTCCCAGTGATAGAAAAAGATTAAGAAACAAGGGGTTTAGGGTGTGCACAGCCAAATGAAAGGGTGCTGGCAGAGGGGAAGAAACACAATATACTATTAACAAAGGGACCCTAGACTAGTCCCACAGCCCCTACAAAATTCACTACTATGATAGTCAAGATAATTATAAAATTGTATACATTTATTAAGCCGTCCTTAAAAACTATTTACAAGCAACATGAACGACTCATTAAAAAACATAAAACACATACAATACGCTGTGTTCACCCTGGTGAAGTGGCGATAGGCCACGCAATGCGTCGGTGGCAGGCCGCTGTTGGGGGACCCTGACTCCATGTATCTGGTGATGTAATTTTATGTTCATTCCTGTATAAGATTCCTTCTTTTATATGGCAATTGCACTGTTATATGTTGAACACCTATATTTGTAAGTTGAGCTTTTGTAGCATTTTTTTTAGAATTTGTATTTTTTGCACTATGCACTGGTACACTTTATATAAATAACACATAGCAGCTTTATTGACCTGCTGATTTTAGTTAACACATACTTTTCTTTTTAGCACCATTTTTTACATATCTGTATATATCAATTAATTACTTTTGCTGCTTTTTTCTCTATATGCGATATATATATATTTTTTGAATGGATCCATTTGGATTATTTATTAATTTCTTTATGTATTTAATAATGGATGAACTGTTGAATTTACAATAATAAGAGAGTCGATTGAGGGATAAATATTTCCCCCCCCCCCCCAGCGTATTGTATGTGTTTTATGTTTTTTAATGAGTCGTTCATGTTGTTTGTAAATAGTTTTTAAGGATGGCTTAATAAATGTATACAATTTTATAATTGTCTTGACTATCATAGTAGTGAATTTTCGCGTGTGCGGCAGATTTGTAGGGGCTGTGGGACTAGTCTAGGGTCCCTTTGTTAATAGTGATAGAAAAAGAGGCTAAACCGTGGGTGCGATATGCTTGACTCACACAATAAGTCCACATCCTAGCAGTTGGACCTTTAGCAGGCAAGGCAAGCATCAACCCTTCAGTAACTCCTTTGCAGATCATCCCTTCTGGACAATGCTGCAAAAATCACTGGTTCAGTAGATCCCAGCGCCCTTTGAGTGCTGGCGACCATTTTGCTTCCAGTAACGTTTTTATCCTGTTGTCATCACTATGCTCAGCTCCCAACACAACGTGCCAGATACAGCATTAGTGTATCGTGCTGCTGTAGAATTCTCAGGTTTAGGTTGAAGACCAGAGCCAAATCTCCTGAACTTCTCCTATACATATAGGTGTAACTATAGTGGGTGCAGAGTTACAGCGCACATCAGGCCTTAGAAATTGAAGGGGGCATTTTTGTTTTTCCTCCACCTTGTTAATCAGATTTATGCTCATGTGGCATCATGGGCAGAAAGGAAACACAGTTTGTCACAGTCTTCAGTTGTCTAGTTGTAGTTCAGTTAAAATCTAGAGGGAAATGAGCTGCATGAGCCATGAGGGGTTCTTTCTCCACAATATCTCCAACACCACGATCTGTGGGGCAGCAGACACTGGTAACTGCATTAGAGGCATTATACAGACATGTCATGTTACATTTGAGAATGGTGCACTAATTTTCACCTCCATCACTCTAAGCAATCCCCAATTTAACCCCATTTTTAGTTTCCAGGGAGTGTCTGTGTCCTGGCACCATGTGTCTGGGCTATCATGCAATCCAATGCTGCTGGCTGCACATTAAACCAGACCAGCGGTGCTCATATGCCTTCATATTGCTGCACATAAAATTAATGTACCTTTTTTTAACACCTGCTGTGGCCAATTTTACAAACAGAGCTGCAGGCCCTGCAAAGAGGGTTTCCTGTCGCTGTGCATTGTGGGTTATATTAGTTGAATCCATGCAGCAGCACAGCTGGCATGCTGGGAAAAGAAGCTCCAAAAAGGGCACTACCAGGAAAAAATCGGTGAGGCTGCAAGAGTAAATGTAAGTGCTGACAACGATTCATGCATACAGATGGAGCAAGTGAGGTTTGGGGAGTTTCTTTTCCCAACTGTGCAAGACTGTTGCTCCGGTTTAAGGCCACAAGTGTGTAGGGACTTAAATGAGACCACTCAGGACCCTCTGTCTCCCACTGCCTGGACATCCTTCATTTCTAAGGGGTTAAATGTTGATCCCTATTTGAAATGCCTGGGAGGTGTGGGATGCAATGTATAATTAGAAAGGGTTAAGTGTTAGTCTCAAGTTAAAATGAATCAGGATGGCAGTTAGCGCACAGCAGATAGTTTGACTTTTGCAGAAGTTGAGACATTTATGTAAATATACTCAGTCTTCATATAATATTAGTAGCAATGAAATCTGTGCATTAGGAGTTTTATGTGTGTGCTGGTTCCGATAGCCTATAATTAATCTGTGCTCAAAACTGACATAATAATAGGAATCTTGCCTTATGAGAATGGGGACCCTTACTCACTATGCGCTAATATATATGTATCCTGAACTCATCCATAAATCTATAGTAGAAAAATCCCATTTCAGGCAATATGGCACAATATACCACCTTACTTTTTTATTGTTACAGATGGATCCCCCTTGCCTTTCTTCCCCCCCCCCCCCCCCGAGTATTTATACTCACCCAGCATCGTTCCGCTGTCTCTGCTGTGGCACACACACCCCGTGCGCCTGCGCGCCGCCATCATGCGGCTGGCAAATATGCCTGGATGACTGGCGCGAGGTCGGGACGTGCGTCACCGGAAGTGACGTGGGATGACGCGAACACCGTTCGCGTCACCGCCGCATCACGAGGGCCGGCCCGGGGGGGATTCGCGCGCTCCCAAGCGCTTTAAAAACAGCTGACCGCGGCACAGCTGACAGGCACCGCATCCTCGCATACTTGCATCTCCGCACCAGCTCCGACGAAGGTTAACAATAAAACCGAAACACGTGTCAGCAGCATAACGGGTGACAGACCGGACCAACAATACGCTACAGCAAAGCCTTGCCTGATATCCACTAATCCTGTATGGACTTCTTATGGACTCAGCACTAAGCAGTATCTGAGCTCGCAGCTAAAGGTGCCTCCTGCACTACCTTCCATCACTCTTTTGAGACTACAATTGCCATCATTTCTTTACTATTAACTAACAGAATACTGTGCCCACACCAGAACTTGAATAGCCAAAAACGTCCACAGTATTCAGCACCGCACATATGTAACTTCACTTTTTGTAAATATTGTATATATCTGCGTGTCTTTGATAAATATGTGTGCCCCATACCGAATGGATTATAATCTCACAAGCGTACCTAAACCACCACAGTGTGATTGATATATTGTACCACAATAAATGTGTTATTTTTTTGCATCCCCCCCCCCCCCCGGCTGTTACGGTGTGCATTTATAAATTAGTTCTTTATACTGGTTTCTGGGTTAATTCCCTAATATGTATAGATGCACCCATATATGAGGTAATTGACATACCTAATTTGCATTGAGTGTGCTGACCAATTCATATCCATTTTGTGCTGGTTCCTCAGAAATTCAGTTTTAGTGACAGATACTTTTGATGTAATTACATTTAAAGTACAGTAAGGTCAGACAGCCTGCGATATCTTTCTACAGTGAGGGTGAAACAATTGTCCAGATGTTCTGCAGCAAGATTGAGACATACTGGATGTCCAGGCGCCCTGCAGTGCCCTCATACAGCCAGAGTGAGGCATGCCCTGAAGTGGCCTTTTATGACAAGGGTGTGAAATACACCAAATTATTAATAATATGCCTAACTAATTGTGATCCAAGGGGAGCACTTCTCACCAAATGCCATGTATATGATACAAGCACTCCCAACAACTGACAAGAGGACAGCACTGCAACATAGGGCCTTATTTATCAAGGGCTAGCGCCAGGTAGTGTCTGACGAGCGCCAGGTACCGCCAGCTAACGGCGGCTACCGACTCAAGTACGCCCGGCGGCGGTCACAATGACGCATTTATCACGCTAAATGAGGCTAGCGCCGGCGAGAGCGTCAGCTAGCGCGGGATTCATCATGTAGCCGACTGCAACGAACAGCGCCGCTACTAATCCCATCACAGCGCCAGGTATGACCTGTCGCTCCCTGGAGCTCTCCAATGCATTTCAATGGAGCAATCTTTAAATATTCATAATTAATTGAGTTTATGTTTTTTTTTTTTTTTTTTTTTTTAACTGTCAAAAATTCTGTGACCACTACGTCAATGTTAGATATTTTTTTTAAGGAAAAAAAAAAATTTGTGCAGAATTGATATTACAGGTCTGATATTAATGTATTCATATTACAAAATGTTTAGAAAAACTTGTATAATTTTTACATTAAAAAAAAATGGTTGTTTGGGGGTTAAAAACTACTTTACACACATCGCCGCCAGCGCTCTGGGGTTTAAACAAGGAATTCACAGCGCGAGAAATTTTTGAGCGTGATTTGTTAATGAATCTGCAGCAAGCCGTTCGCTCTGGCCATTCGCTGTCAGGCGCACCCATACAACGCAGAACCTGTGAAACATTGACCCCTAACCCCGTATTCAACATTACCGCACACCGACTGAGTCGCTGTCAACAAGCAAACCCCGGCCAAGCACAGCGAATACTAGCTGGCGCTGTGAAAATCACGCTACTGGCGCTCATCTGTCGCTACCTGGCGCTATTAATGAATCAGCCTCCCCATTTACACCACTGCTTCTAAACCTGTGGTAGGCATAGGTAGGGGGGCTTTGATAGGTCTGGTTAAATATTTTAACAGTAAAACATTTTTTCTTGCTTCAAAAAGTACTACAAGGCCAATGACCTACTTATGTTGGTAACATTAGTAGTTGATCTCCTCTTTGGTTGTAACTGTTTGTTGCTAGAGGGTACTTGGCATACAAAAAGGTTGAGAACCACTGATTTACACCATTATTATTATAAAATGCTGGTGGCATTTTTTTTCCGAAAGAGGTCAGCTAAACATTTGTACAAATACAAAAAACATAGTTTCTTTAATAATATATGCCTCTTTAGTGTGTTGTTCTGAATTATTATTAGTTCCACAATTATAGTTATTCAAGAAATAAACCCATAAATATTTCAAGGCCATTTGCATGTAGCAGCTGAGGAACTGAGGAAGATCAGAAACACTGCGCAGGTTTACTGCCCTGACACTGCACTGAAACAGGGCCCAGAGTCCAAATTACACACCGCACACAAAGACTCATGCTGCAGCCTCATCCCTGCCTGTGATTCTAAGAGGGGATTTATTAAAGGGTTACCACGTCCCTCACCCTAGAAGACGCATCTGCCCATAATACACATCTAGGATTTGGAGGACGGAAAATATACTGAACCATATAGTGTGCTGAAACAACCCCCCACGGGACATCATGGCAGAATCGCCCCAGAACATGAGTGTGCATGAACTCCCCTAGTCCCCTATAACAGGCAGTGTGCAGAATGCCCCCGCAAACACTGTAACAGGCAGTGTGGCAGATTCTCCCCCAATCCCCAATAACAAGCAGCATATGGAATCCCTCCTAAAACTCGCAATGTGGCAATGCCCCCTATCCCTCAAAACAAGAAGTGTGTAGAATCACCCCTCCCCCATATAAAAAACAGAGTGCAGAAAACACCCAATCCACAATCGAAAAGGTAGTGTGGCAGTTTCTCCCCTATCATTTCTAAGACCTACCAGAAGAACTCATTCTTGGTGCCCACCAGAGGAAATCATTCTAGGGGCCCACCAGAGAAAGTCAGACTTGGGATCTACCACAGGAAATCATTCTTGGGACCCAACAGAGGAAATCACTCTTGTAACCCACCAAAAGAAACCTTTCTTGGGACTCACCAGAGGAAACCATTAGTGGGGCCCATTAGAGAAAATCATCTTGCTTCTAAGTGTTTTGCTTTCTTGTTTTTAATTGGTTTTAGTCATTTGCATAATAGAGACAATTCTTTTATTATCTTTGTAATATTTATTTGAGTTGTTTCTACCCACAGCCTAAATGCCTTAATCAGGGTGACTTCCTTTTGGGAGTTTTTATTTTTATGAGAAAATTCTTAGGATCACCAGGAAATCATTATTGGTGCCCAGAGGAAATCTTTCTTGTGGCTGGCTAGAAGACATTATTCTTGTGACCCACCAGAGGAAATCATTTTTGAGACCCAAAAGAGGAAATCATTCTTGAGGAAATCATTCTTGGAACCAACCAGAGGACACCAATCTTGGAACCCATCAGAGGAAATCTTGGGGTTCTCCCTTGAGCTATATAGAAATACTGCACGGCCACTTTTTATCATGTTTGTTGCACAATATACAGTGTAATGTTTAAATAACAAAGGTAACTTACTGAATAAATAACGAATTCACCGAACACATCAGACAAACCAGAAAGACTGTGGACTCCGTGTACTACCCTTATAGTAGCTTTGAGTAGGTTCCTGGGGTCCAGAAATGTATACACACTGGATTCTCTAAAATAAATCTCCTGTTGTGCTTATGGACTTCTAAGTTATTTTTTTAGGTTTAAGAGGTCATCCAGTCTAAAATTTCACAGGACACCTCAGGAATCACTGCATTACACCCTCCTATGAATCAGAATTGAGATGCCCACTGGGTCTGGTGGCCACTAGAAAAAAAAACAGGCAGTAAACTTACAAAGCTTATAGAGTTCCCTGAGTGGCCTTATGTGGCACCGTGAATAATGCATTTCCACCCATCAGGTAAACCCCATGAATGTGCCTCGGAAGTCACTAAGGATTTATCACAAAAGGGTGAGCTTTGGCAACCACATCTGCATGCCCATTGCACCACCAGTGACCATGGCACATACAAACCCACCCAGACACGCATATTTCCTGCTGATACGCATATGGGACATACAAGCAGCATGGAAATTTGGACCCTGTGAGGCCTATACCCCATTTTTGGGCTTAGAGAGCTAGAAGCAAACTGGCCTTAAGGGAGTGGGAGGCATGTGCCCAATCAGCTGCTGTGGCTGCGGTAGTCACCTTAATTCCTTGTGCCCTATTCAGGTTTTAAATAGAAAGGCTCTCCAGATTGCTTACCCACTGTGTAACCCCACTCGGGAAGCCCTGATACACTCATCTTCTCCCAGAGCCCTTGCCATGTCTCTGCACCACAACCACATCCCTGCTCACCTGTAGCCATACTCAAAACCAGCAGAGCCGAAGGAAGCCGAGTGAAAGCAACTGCGCTGCTTGGACAATTGGGCCACTCAGCCAATCAGCGCACTCATTCTTGCCCGAGAACCAGCAGATAACCAACATTCCTGCTCCCGTCTAGTCTTTGCAAATCTGATGATCTGCCAGCAGTGGCACTGCTGGACATCCATAATCAGGATGCCTCCAGAGGACATTAGCAAGGGATATTAATGCCTTTCCAGACCTTTAGGATAACTTTAAAGCACAAGTCCAGAAAAAATGTGCTGCAGGAAAAGCGAGTACACTTTTTCCTGACTTACATTTTTCCATTACTTTCTTAGTGAGCATCAGCAACTTAAACCTATCAGGTTAAAATCAAGTAAAATAAAGTAAAGTAAATAAAGTAAAACCATTCTGGAGTTGTATATCCTACAATCAATTATTAGTACTCTAATATTATACATTTATTATTACATATTAAACATAGTAACATATTATGTTATATTATGTAAGGCTGAATAAAGACCTTGGTCCATACAGTTCAGCCTGTACAGAAAAGAAGATCTCCTTTTAGTATTATTATTATTAATATTATTATTATTATTATACTGCATCCCACTACAGAATGTTCTTGCACTTTCATTACTTTGTTTCTTCTGGCTTTAACACACCCCCATTCCTCCCTGTATTTATCTGGCAGGTTGAAGCCTGGTCAGCGCTTAATATATCCAAGATTACACGCTTCACGAAGATCAGCCGATGCGCTTGCTCACTACGGATATTAGCAACAAAGCCAGGGATTAGATTTGCCTGTAAAGGAGAAGGAAAAAAATGTACGTCTAGCACTTTGTAGTCCATTAAAAATGATTGAATAATACTCTGCGAAAAGTTCAAACGCCTCAATTCTTCCTAAAAAAAAAAAAAGAAGCATGTCACTGCCTGGTGTTTAAAGGACTGTGATCACGCTACCGATATCACAAATCAGGCTGACAGATTAACACAGACTATATAGTGTATGTATCCTTTAGAGAGGACGGGAGGGCAATGGGACTGGAGCTGCATCCCTGTGGCCAAAGATTGTGACAGTGAAGAGTTGATGGTTTTCTGAGCAGATTCATAAATGCCAGGCGGCGATGCGTGACGCCTGGCATGGCATACAAAGCAGCCACCAGTCCTTCCTGCCAGCAGCAAAGGGCTCAGCCGGGTTAAAAAAACAGGCCCGCTTTTCCAGTTAATTGACTTCAGTTAGAAAAATGATAAGTGGCCTTTATACAAGAAAGTCTAGCGGATGAGTTATAAGTGGAAGGACGAGAGTAGCAGCGGCGCTCGCAGATGACAACACTTCACTGGGTAATTGCTTGAAAGGGCATTCAAAGACTCCGCCACCAAATCCCGCTAAACCTATGGAAAGCCAAGGGCTATGTGCGGTAAGCACAGATATCTCTAAAAAACTGGGCCTTTAATAGGAAGGGAAGCCGGTCTCACAATGCATCATATTCTTGAGTGCTTAGACTAGCCATAAAATGCAATACAAAAATCCAATTCAGCAGTGAAGGCACACAGAGAGGATAACTAGGGGTCAGAGATGGATTCCATGAAGCCTGACCACCTTAAAGCAAAACCCCCCCAAACCCTATCTTCCCTACGTCTCCTTTTATAATCCACTTCTGATAGAGGCCGCAGAAAAAAATACTTACATTCCAGTTACATCCCCCAGCAGCAGACAGAGCCATTATCTGGCTATTTTGTTCTGTACTAGGTCGGTTTAACTGGGCTCAACCTGCATTGTAAAGGATTGTCAATTTTTAATTTAATTCAGATGTTCTAAATATTACAGTAACTATGGGAAATCCACTGGGGATCCCTGTGCAATCCTGTCGACTACGCCAAATGTTGGGAGACCAAAGACTTAATTAAAGGGCCACTCCAGCCCCTTTGTTAAAAAATGACATACCCCCCCCCCCCCCCCCCCGGCCTGCCCCTTCCTATTAGCAATCCAGCACATGTAATAAAAGAAAAAGAATTGAACGGCCGCTGCCATCTTCCTGAAGTCTGCCTGGCCGTTGGGAGCCGTCACTCCCACTCGCCCATTCACGTAAATCAAGGGGAGCTAACGCAATGCAGTGAGCGCCGACACCAAGTGGACGGCCGGGACTTCAGGAAGATTGGATTCGGGGGAAAAGCGAATTATCGCTAATAAGGGCAGGGTGGGGGGTATGTCATTTTTCAACAAAGGGGCTGGAGTGGTGAACCAGCGGTATGCCTTGTGGTGTAAATTGCAGCCTGTATCTCTGTGAGCAATTTACTGATATCACACAAGAAAGTGCAATAAAATGATTTTTTTTCGCAAAATATTACCTGCACACTTGATGGGGCATTTTTAAAGGTGATGGGCACCATTTTTCTAATGAGATAAGAGTAATTTTCTTTACGTTTGGAAAACAGTGCTCTATGGGCAGAATATTTGGGCATTTTTTTTCCGCATACTACTAACTACCTACTACTAACTATCTACACTACAAAAATCGTCTTTTTTTTCTCTATGTGGGCTGTAAGTATACTATTGTATGCAGTGTTTATGGGAAATGTGAAGCTTAAATAACTCCTTAGATAAAGTAAAGCGTTCACTGAAACACTCAGGTACGACTTTCTTAGGCAGCCTTCCACTCGGTAAAGCGCATATAATGGATTGCAGAACAAATATCTGGCTCCTTAAATGTAGCTATTATAGACTTCATAACGATAATGGCGCAGAGCCAATGTAAATATCAGTGTGTAGGCTGCAGCATTCTGCAATAATATATAGTTACTCCTGAGTATGTGTGCACCACTGCATTTTAACTGAGCAAGGAATACAGGAGGGTGTGCACTATGTGAATAGACAGGATAACAGCTGCCTGTGTTTAGGTGTTAAAGAATAAAGCTCTATTGGTTAATTGTTAGTGGATGTGGGTGGGTGGGTGGCCTTATAAATGCTTAGGGAATGTACATTATGCAGACATTTTGGCTTTTTTAATATATTCTAGGAAACTAGGCAGCGTTGTGAATACAACCCCTAATCTTAGATTTTGGAGCTCATCTATGCTATAGGAGTACAGCATGTCGTGGTAAATAGGGAAGGCCTGTGCAGGTCCCTTTCTAAAGGCCAGTACCCAAAATGTACCCACAACAGTTAAGCAATTTCCAGCTCTCTTTGAGTGACTGCTTATACTCGAAATATGTTCTCAAGCCACCACCTTACCCATAACATGCTTTAACCTCCAAAATTACATGAGGTTGCTGCTCTGTGTTGATCTAAGAAAATCTAACTTGCAGCCCTCCCGGCGCCTACTACGTTGCCATCAGCGGTACAAGACCCAATTCTGCACTCATCACCAATAAATCGAATTAGTTGAAACTGCCTCTATTCTCTTCTGGTGCAGTTCTGCTCAATGGTTTGCAATATTCTGGTTCTGAATCATCTGAATCCCAATAAAGTCTATGGAGTCTATGGACACTTCAGAATGTGCCTTTAGGTATCAGGAAAGCAACTAAACTAGCCAAAAGCCTAATGATAGGAAGACCACAAAATCTTGGTCATGTTGTTCTAATTGAAACCAAAACATCATAGGTCCCCTTAGCCATATAATGTATATTTTTCAATTGGAAACAGAACCGAATCATGTAATTTTAGAGTGAAAGAATTGCACTATTAAACTAGAGCTTTCCTTAAAAAATAACTATCCCAAATAACCTATTTTTTGTTTGTAAAGGAGGAAACTTTAGTAACCGCCACCATCAAAGGCTTCCTCTCTTTGTTGATAAAATTCTAACCCTTCGTAATAAAATGTAACAATTTATGCTAATAGAATGATGTTCAGAATATACACAATAAAAAGATTGATAAAGAAAATGTAACAATTACCGATACATTTGCATTTTTGGCTTTTTATGCAAATATTATACCATAAATAAAAAAAGAAAATCTTCCACTCCAAAAGGGCTTCCAGCATTACATAAAGATGATTTTGAAGGAGTTAAAAGAACTATTCTTTCCCTGTGAAAAAAAACTCTGGTAAAGGGGTCCACAACAATGTTTACTACAGATAATGGGGGGTTCTGCTATCTTTTTCTATTTTCAAATGCATTAGTTGGTGACCTCTGTCATTATTTACAGACAGATTTCTGGTGTAAAAAGATTTTATCAAAAATCTGGGTTGGTTGATTTGGACTGATGTGAATTTTGCTTATTGCTTATCCTGATTGGGCAGAACGGAACCAAATTTGCCCACCTAGACCCAGCTCTACCCGGGACCTTCTCCTGTCCCTCATCACCTCCTCTCAAGTCTCATTGTCAGGACTTGTATAAGCCACTCCTCTGCAATCATCACTGCATCACTAATTGATGAATCCAGTGCAGTGTCCTCTGCCAACCAAAGTAGAAAGGTTCTTTGGCACAGGCACTTTATGGGATAAAGTATGAAGTATTCATTATATGATTTGTTGGGGAAGTTTGTTTTTGATATATATATATATATATATATATATATATATAGAGAGAGAGAGAGAGAGAGAGAGAGAGAGAGAGAGAGAGAATTTGGATATGTGATTGCATTTGCACTTTATTGGATTCAATTTATTTTTTGCACATAGGCCTTGCACAATTTACTAATGTAGGTAGTTTTTGATGGATTTATAGTATGATTTTGGCATTGAGGAACAAATTAATTCTTTGGATGGTATATTAATTAGAAACTTGTGCAGTGCCCCCCATAAAAGAACGCCATGTATTTGTGTATATGTTTTTTTTTGTATTATTGTCTTTTGTACGGTTGCCCAAATATAATAAAATATTATTCAGTGTAACTATACAGTGGTGCGGTGGTTTGCTTCAGGTGTGGTTGTGGGGGTTTCTGGGCCACCTCCACTTTTTTGCATCTACCACATAAGTACATACTGTAAGTGGGTAGGTTCTACTATGAATGACAGGTCTTCATTTTACATTAGAGACTAAGCGAGCACTGCCATGGTCATGGAAAACTGACGGTGTAATGGTGTGAAAAAAGCTTAACGTTATACACTGAGGCATTGCAATGTTTTTATTCCAAATGCAAAACCATTCTATGTGGAAATGAGCAATGCGTACATGTAAAAAAAAAGACAAGCACGCGATCCGGGAATATGTCTTCGCTGTAATTCAGGAGAGGTTGAGATGCTGATGCCTGAAGGAGGCAAAGCTCTAAAAGAGGCGAGGCTGAGAGCGTGAGTGCACAGCGGAGGCCAGGAAAACATGTCACAAGTGATCTATTTTGGAGGAGACTGGGAAAGGTTTGGTGGAAGCGCGGAATAAATTGGATAAAGCAATGAATAAAGGAGATCAATTTGCTGGAAACACGCTTGAAAATGCAATATATATATATATATTTGAATTCATCTCAGCTACAGGGGTGATCTAAGGCAGTGGTTCTTAACCTTAACCCCTAGTAACAACCAAGTATCCCCAAGGAGGTGATCAAATATAAATTGTACCAAAATAAGTCGGACACAGGCCTCGCAGTGCTTTCAAAGCAGGAAGGGATAATGTTTCGCTGTTGGAATGATAAACCAGACCAGTCAGACACCCCCTGTTGGTGTTCCTCTGAACACCACTGCATACCCTCCTGGGGTACGTTTGCCACAGGTTGAGCAACAATGATATAAGGGGCTAAAACAGAAAACTGAGATTTTTGATTCATTTTTTATAGTCACAAGGGTGTGTAACTCATGATGAAGTGGGCCCTTTGACCCACAGTGGTTCAGGTTGAGGTGACATGTTACGGGGAGACTCTTTGCCCCACTCTCGCTGGGCATTGTAGTAATTTGCACTTCAGTTGTTATTATGATGCTATTGGTCATTGATCATGGGCAGCCACTTTGAATGATGTTGTTTATGTATTGATATTTAGTGATATATAGTGAGATATAGTGGTATTTTGATATATATTTATTATTATTATTATTATTATTATTCATTGGATGTGGTGTATTTTCATATTTAATCTTGGTTATTAATCTTGGTTATTAATTGGAGATCATGTCATTTAATTAATTTTGCTCTTATCCACAGTAAGGATCTGGATCATAGGCAGGGACTTATTATCAAATGAAGTGTTGATATTATATATTTGTTATTTATTGTGACTCTCCCCTCTGCCTTAGCCTAATTTTTATGTTTGTTTGTCTTATGTGATTTTTGTATTTTAGATGTTTTAAATATGTTATTTGTCTATTGATTGATTTTGGTTTATAATAAAGATGTACCGTATTTGCCGGCGTATAAGACGACCCCCCAACATTTCCACTCAAAATATAGAGTTTGTTATATACTCGCCGTATAAGGCTACTCCCTCTTCCGCACACCAAATAAAACGTAAAAGAACATCAGATTTTATTTCAACATGTTCATTTATATTCAAATGCTTATGACATGCAGGAAACCTGTCACAAGGCTATATGTTATCAAACCCTTGTGTACACCTGCCAGGGATGGCTCCGGGTTTTGATGGGCCCTTGGGCGACATTGTCACAGTGGGCCCCTTGCAGTGATCATGTCTGTGATTTTCTTCTGTTCTTTTCTAGTGCTCAGAAACCAAATGTTCTTTTCTGGATGTTTATTAGTGATGCAGCAGGACCAGCACCTAGGCAATAGTGGGTGTTGATAATGAGGCATCCCAATTTGGGATTAAACACTTTATCTGTCCTGGGAATCTAAAGCTGCCATGGGAGCTGTGGCCAGTGAATGTGCAGAGCAGGCAACAACACGATGGATAAAGTTCAAATGGAGCCATCCCCGCTCGCGCATGCACCGTTAGATCACTGGATAGGTAAGTTTATGCACTGATCCAGGGGGGTTGACACAGTTGGGTATCCCAATTCAGGATTTGATCCACTTCAAAACACACCAAAACCCTGGTAAAACAGATCTGAAGAAATCAAAGGCTGGGTTACAGCTTGTTCCTACGGCATCCCAATACGGGTTGCCTGGCTGTGTGAATCCCTGTTACTCCTGCAGCTCATGTGGCATCCACTGCCAGCATGTTTGAATGGCAGGCAGTGGCTGTGCATAGCACCGAGGAGCAGTCAGCAGAGGTTGCTGCATTCAGAATAGATTGTGGTCAATAATATGCACCACAATCTTTTCTGATTAAATGTTAGCCTGTGCATGCACCGTGGGTGGGTGGTTGGAGTTGAGTTAAAACCAATGTGGGTTTCACACACATGGCTATCTAAAATTCGGAATGTAGACCAAAAACCAGGTGAGGGAAACTCCTGGGATTGGGTCTGCTTTGAGGTACTGACAGTTTGCCTTCTGACCTGCTCTGATGCTTCATGTTTCTTCTGTAGCCATCTTCTTATCAGCTTCTTATCAGCAAGTCAGTCCCGGCAGCTCATCACTTCACACATGGCCCGGGAAGGGGAACACATACTGGCGCACGCTGACACAGAAAACAGGAGGGAGGAGGGGGAGAGGAGGAAGTGAGGGGGGAGAGGGGCAACGCGGGGGAGCTCCACGGAGAGGAGAACGTGGAGAGACGGCACTGCACTATCATCACACACGGCCAGGGGAAGGGAAAGATATAATAACGCGAGCTGACACAGGAAGCAGGAGGGAGAGGGGAGAGGAGGAAGAGAGGGGGGAGAGGAGGAAGAGAGGGGGGAGAGGGGCAGCGCGGGGGAGCTGCACACACACACACTGACAGTTCCCACTGTTTCCAGCCCAGCAGAACGGGCTGCTGATGCTCGCCGCTGTATGTGACCCAGGTGCACCCGGCGTATAAGACGACCCCCCCACTTGGAGGCATGTTTTACAGGGGGAAAAAGTCGTCTTATACGCCGGCAAATACGGTAATCTATTTATTACATACACTGGTGTGCCTCCCTTTGAAGTTTTTGGTCTTTAGTATACAATAACTAACTTGTGTTTAGTCAGCAAAGAAAATTTGCTGACACAAAAATATATAAATATACAAAATACACACTGGTAGTTGTGTATTTATGTTACTGTTATGTTGGTGGGCGGGACTTCTCTCCACTGGTTTGCTCTTGCAACTATCACGGTCACCAGAACACTGCAGGTCAAGTGTTGCACATTTTGTGGTTGGATTTTTTAGATGGGTGAGTATTGACCTTCTGGACACAAAATGATCTACTGCAGAGAAAGAAAGCCGAAAGGATCTCTAAATGTTGCAGGCATGAAACTGATTGGTGGCTGTTGGACAGTGCTTGGGGCTTGGGGGCCTTTTCATGCCACTGTGATTAAGGCTACAAAGTGCAACATAATTACAATACACTTTACCTGTGTCATGATGCCCTACAAATAAAAGGCCAGGCCATATGGTACACTTACTGTTGCTGATGCCAACAATCACAGGGTCCACTGGCAACAGAGCAAGTTTGGAAGGGGAAAAACAGGGGCAGATCCTCAAAGATTCTAAGAAGTAATATGGCAACTGGGGAAAGAAATCAGAGGCACCAGGATCCTTGGAGACTCTAATTAGCATTATGCGGACCTGGAAGTAAAGATGTCAGCAAGATTCCACAAAAACTCAGAGAAGCATAATGGCAGCTGGAAAGAGAAAAGGAAACAGACATCTCTTGAAAGATTTTCAAAAGTAATGTCAGTTGGGTAATGGAAGATGTAGCAGATAGATCCTAAGAGACTGATAAGAAAAATGGTGCAAGTGCAAGTAGCCAGATCTTCAAAGACTCAGAGAAACAATATGGCAGCTGGAAAGAGAAAAGGAATCAGGCTCTTGAAAGATTCTCAAAAGTAATGTCAGGGAAGAGTCAGCAGCTAGATCTTAAGATACTGAAAAGAAAAATGGTTTAAGTGCAAGTAGCCAGATCTTCAGAGACTTGGATAAGCAATATGGCAGCTGTGGAAGGAAAGTGGCATCAGGCAGATTATCAGAGACGCCAAGAAACAAAAAGAAATGGATGAGGAAATGGCTAGATCCTCAGAACCATCCACTGCCAGTAAAAAACTGCGATGCAATGCAAGGCCAGCGTATTTTTAATCCATGTGATTTGTATAAACAGACAGATTTCCCAACATTTTGCTTAGATTAGTGAACAATATATCAAATAAGGTTAAAGTCTATAAAAAAAAGAAGGGGTTGGTTGGGATAGTTCATTTTAATTGTCATTGTGACTGGGTCAAGTTGATGGACACCTTACATCATGCTGCCCAGTTCTGGTGGCAAGGAAGGTGGCACAGATATGGAGACTGTAGATGGGAGTAGGGGGAGGTTGGACAGATAGGTCCCACATCATACTAGTTAGGTGGCTTAAACCAGGTAAACACCCTAAAAAAACCTTTGTGTATCTGGATAGTGCACCCACGCTATGGAGGAGGTATGGAGGAGGAGGAGGAATAGACCAAGTGGAAGTTGCCTGCAGCGGACAAAGTCAGGGAAACAAGCCTGGAATAAAGTAACAAGCCTGGAATAAAGTGCTTTGCGATGGTTTAATCCAGACAGGGGCCCTTGTGTGCGATTGTTCTCGCTACCACACAGCATCTCTCAGCTAGGATGTGGGTGTCTCGGGTTATTGGCGAGGCAGGGCTTTTGATGCAAGACCTTGCATACTAATTTTTACATTTATTCCACTTGATTTACTGGTTATGCGCTTAATGAATAGCTATTCTCCCACAATCTTGTAATCAAGCCAGGCTTAACCCAAATGAGACCCTGCTCGTATTTTGTGAAGCGCTAAGTGTTATCGTCCATACATTACACAGCTCTCCGCACCAGGGCATGAGAGCACCCGGCTGCTTTTCTAATGGATGCATAACCATTAGCAGGGGTGGCGGCTGAAGGACGAAATGGAGGACCCCATAAACAAAGCGCAATTAGAGAGAGTGCAGATTACCTGGAACGGGCTCATCTCTATTAGACCTGAAGAAAGACCTTCACCTCATTATAACAATCATAGCTGGAGCCTGTGCACACATAATTAGGGGTGACTCTTAAAAACATGGCTACACTCTCGCCTTTTTCAGAGCCAATTACCCACTGAATAAAAAATAGGCAGAGGCGATGACACAAGAAGTATTGTAAGTTTGCATTTTTAATTATTTTTGTACACAGTAGGAAAGTCAGTTATTGACTCACATTTTCATGACAGCATTTGGCAAATGTCAATCAAGACCATATGTAAAAGGGGGCTCACCGTGTGGGGCGTAACAGGCTATACACAAAAAGAGTTTCTAACAACATATTGGAGAGTCATCATCTCCTATCAGCTCCATTCGATTGGGATGAGCAACATGCAGACATGTGGCAGAAGTACCACGTCCTGTAGCAAATATTCCTTATTGCAGTGCGCAGCTATTGTGTTAGAGGGCCACTTTAATGCCCAACTTAAAGCAGCACTACAGTCAAGTCAGCCAACTTCCACATTCATTGTATTGCTGCTAATCACATGGCTGCTGGTGACCAATCATGTTTGCCAAGTGGCCTTGCATTTTAAACAAGAATGGTTAATGCTGGTCACATGATTTGCTGCCTTTTTCTGCCATACATGACAATGAAGTGATGACCTGACGATAGTGTCCCTTAAAGTCAGTTGCTTTTTCTTTTTTTTTTTTTTTACTTTGGATAAAGTTGAGAAAGTTTATTACCTATTCAGTATCTTTCTATGACCCTTTTGGGGAGATACAGCATAGCTTTCTTCATGATCAACAGAGACAAAAGTGGACCAAAACCGGTTCTGGAGTCTTTGTGACTACGGGGCCATCTGATTCCCTCCGACTCGCCCGGTATCCTTAAAGCGGACCTTCACCCTGAATAACAGCATATCTCATATGTTTTCCACACCCTGTACATACAGATTGCTCACATTAAAAAACATCCTACCTGCATCTACTGCATGTTATGAGCCTTTAAACATCCAAAACGGCGGCTCATGGAGCATCAGGCAGCCTGCAAACAGGAAGTGTCTTCTGACTGTGTCGCTCTGCGTTCTGGGATTGATGACCTTTCCCTGACCCCCAGCTCTGCTCTGTCTGTGCAAAGCACAGCTATAACCCCGCCCCCTGTACTTTATCCCGCTCTCTTTTCCTCAATATGTGCGATGCTTCTGAGTCAAGATGGCGGCGCCCCTATCCCAGGGTCCTGAAGAGAGTTGCAGCCCAGTGGGGGAAAGAGTAATAAGTAAGTGAAAAACGTAAAACATATTAATTTTAGACGCTGGGGAATAGTTTTTTAAGGGTTTGGGCTTTTCATTAAACCATGCTGAAGGTCCGATTTAACTGTTCGGCGAGCACATGGTACAAACGCAGTCACCAGCTACATTGCATCCCTTCTCGGATGCGCGCGGCCATGCCGCTGCAAATGAATGGCTGAATGGCTCACTTGCACAGCCAAAGGATGCAAGAATGCCATGAAGGATGCAAGTGATGCCATGAAGGATGCAAGTGATGCCATGAAGGATGCAAGGATGCCATGAAGGATGCAAGTGATGCCATGAAGGATGCAAGTGATGCCATGAAGGATGCAAGGATGCCATGAAGGATGCAAGTGATGCCATGAAGGATGCAAGTGATGCCGTGCACTGCTGATGTGTGCAGCTGGGATTTCATTCAGCTTCTCTAGCTGTGTATTAATATGCGTGGCAGGAGAAGCTGATTGGATGAGCGGCCTTTGCATGTGTCATTGGACTGAGGAGAGGTGAGTTTACTCAGACAACAGTGCAGTGAGGTTTTACAGTGTGGGACACACCAAACCGGGGTGCCGCAGGGGGACAGACCAAAACAGGATAGTAAAAATCCAGTACTCCACTTTAAATAGGAAATCAATAGGCTTAAGTGTGACAGAAAGGTGGTACCACTCTCTTGTTTGTTTCAATATACTCTGTGCAGGAAGTGATCCTTATTACTATTATAGCTATAAACTGACAGTTATTCATATCAGAAACTGTTTGCAAAAACAACATATCAAGGTTGGAAAAGTTGTGCAAGTTTGAAAATGTGTCAGCAAAACAGAGCTCATATACCAGATATGGGGGTTGAGTAGATTTTTACCTGTGACCGTCTACCAACCTGGGGTAGGGTAAGCACTGCATTGTTAGATGGTAAGTGCCTGCGTTTGTATTATTGAATGCTTGCCATTTGTGTACTGTATATTCAGGGCCGGACCAGGTGCGGTGGAGGCCTCTGGGCACAAAATCTGGTGGAGGCCCCAGATACAATATTTTTTACCTTTAAAATAATAGTCCAGCCAAGTAACTGATTGGAGGTTGTCTGGTACCCGCCTACTTACTGGAACGTCAAATCGAGTCCGTTGTGCCACCCTTGTGCAGGTGTGTGCTGCTCGGGAACTCCTGCTTTGCCATTCTGGGTGGGGTGTTGTTTAGTCGCCCCACCTGGTCCAACAGAAAACAGTTCCCTGCCAGTGGCTGTGCTTGGTGGCTTATGTGCAGTGACAGCTCTGTACGCACCCATCACTGTAGTGTTGCTGACAGCGGCTTTTCTGCACTGGACTCTACGTCCTGCCCTGTGGTGACTTTGGCTCCTAGTTTGCAAAAACAGCGAGCGGGGGCCTCCACTACCGCCGTTAGCTTTGTTGCTGGCCCTGCAGCCCATCAGACTGAAAATCCTCCTGAAACAGACCATAACCCAAAGGTTGGTGGAGGCCCCCTTTGCAGGGAAAGTGCTGGAGGCCCCCTTTGCAGGGAAAGTGCTGGAGGCCCCTTGCGCCCCCCTCATAATCTGTCCCTGTGTATATTGATTGCATCACCTTAGCTGTATTTTATTTGAATCATTCTATGAAGTCACTTTGGTTCACTAAACTTCCTGATGTATCCTTGATATTTATTGTACAATCCCCTTGAACCCTGTATTTAAACACATCCAAGTACATCATCTTAATTTTGATTAAAAATAAATTTCAATCAACCTTTACTACAAGCCTGCAAAACATATTGGAATAATAGATTGTATAAGCCCATGCATATGGAAATATTTAGCTTTTGTACAACCCATTGGATTATCTGATGATTATATAATCATCATCGACAACTTTCCTCCGCGTTCTCCATCAGAATCTCCGGAACGCATTCCTTGTCTGAAGTTTGTTTGCAGAATTAGCATTTGTGGTTAGCCAGTTATGGCGGGTGAATTGGAACTGCTTGATCGTACATTGCAATCTTACAGTGAGCAACACAATACGACACCATGCTGTTGCTGTGTTGTGCAGAGCGGCCATTCTCCATAGAACATTTTTTCCTTGTGCCGGAGCTCCCGGAGAGAGCGGTTTAGAGACCTCCCATCACATTACGGCTAAGTCTGTTTGCTTCTTTGTCTCTGGCTGGCCCACACATACAGCGACTTCATTATGACACTTTATTTAGCATATTTCCATAATGGAGCTGCGGAGCGTGGCGCAATCAGCTTAAGGCTCTGAAGAGAATAACTCAAATGCAATCACTGCTCCATTCTTGCATCGGTGGAACGAGTGATTGTTACAATAGAGCAGCAAGGTTCTCTTTCTTAGATAAAAGACCATCACTTTACCCGTGAAGGAGAAACAAAGTGCGCCAACGTGACAGCCTCTGTGTACAAAAATAAGGGGGGAGAGTTTTCTCCTTTCTTTTGCTTTCTTCTGTTTCCTCAATGCTAGAAGTTCCTAAAGTACAATTCCATCCAAGGGATGGTTCTTAAAATGGACCAAAACCCAGGATTTTGACTATCCTGGGTTTTGGACTTTTCCCCGGGAGCACCCCGATCTGTGTGAAACCCCCAGGGACACCAAGACCTGCTCACCTCTTCCCGGTCCCACACGACTAAAAGCAGTGGCTATGATGGCCGCATCCTCCGCTGCCCTCTAACAGGGAGTGTCCCCGCTCCAGCCATTCACAAATGCCTGCTAGAGGGATAGTACCGTAGGATGCGGCCACTGTTCTTAGATGCGCCGTGGGTCCGGGAAACAAGGTTTGTGAATGGGGTGACCTGGTGGGTTTCACACAGCGGGACATCCTGATTTTGGATGGGGGGGGGGATCAATCAGCCCAGGAATCTTATAGATTCCCAGCCAATTGACCTGGGTTTTGGTCCACCTCAAATTGGACTGAAACCCACCCAGACTTACTCCACCCCTGGGGGCTTCACCAAACTGGGGCATACCGAACACTTTGTGAAATACCCCAGGGTGATCAATAATTTTTTCTTACCTCTGAGTTTACAGCGCATGTCCAGCCAGAATCACTCATCTCCTGACGCAACTGAATGGCCACACACAGCGGGAGGGAGCCGAGTAATGCCGCATGCTGCTCGCAAGTGCGGCTAGGATTCCATTGAGCTTCTCTAGCCACACATTAATATGTGCGATGGGAGAAGCCGATTGGAGGAGAGGTGAGTGAGCTCAGCTTTCTGGGGGGTTTTACACAGCAGGGCACCCCAAACCACAGGGGGAAGTACCAAAACCCGGAATAGTAAAAATCCTGTGTTTTGATCCACTTTAAGGTCGAATGCAGGAAAATAAGTCAAAGTTTCCGATAAATTATACCTGTGTTCTGGGCTGTCCTTACGGTCATGTTGTCCACGGCAGTTAACCTAATAACCAAGTAGCCCTACATGTCCTCATACTCATAGTTTTTTTTTTTAAACAAAGTTTGCAGTGCAGAGAAAACTTTATGTTTTATGTTGATTTCTACATTTCCCGGGCAGTGGGCATGTCCTGTATCTCAGTGTACTGCTTGTATGAGCACAAGGCTTTCCTGCAGAGAGGAAGGGAGAGCTCAGAAGACTGACAAGAAATGAGTGAGTGGTTAGCAGCCAGAAGGGGGAGATACAGGGGCATACTTTCTGAATGGAAGGGCAGTTTATGATCAGCACTTTTACCTTGATTGATGGATGATTGCCAGACATAGGAGGGGGGTGCCAAAGGAGCCCTGAAAAGAATGACTCACAGCATTTGAAGAGGTCAGCTAAAGCCGTACTGTCATTTACAGACAGCTAAGCTGGAGGCGGGGACGAGGATTGGTCACCGCAGCAGCCAGATGTTGCAGCAGCAGGCAGCGGCGACATCCAAAAGGTAAGTAGGGGCGATGGGGGTGATTGGCCCCTTTTTATTTCATGTGCGAAGTTCCTCTTTAAGATAGAGAAAGACAGAATGAAAATATGACAAAGAGGGATGGCGGGAAGGGGAGACGGAAATAATGTGAAAGAGGATGAAGAAAAAGAAAAAAGAAGGACCGATAAAACAAGGGGAAAAAAGTATGTGAACCAAGAGATTGCATGCCAAAAATCTGAGGTAGAAGGAGACAATAGAAGAAAGAGAGGAAAAAAGAGAAAAGTAACATTAATAAGGAGGAGGGAGGGAATGTGAAAAAATGAAGGAGCAGAAAATGTAGGAAAAAAGGAAGCGGCCATCATGTGAAAAATAAAAAGATAGAGGGAAAGTGTAAAAAAGAAAAAGATGGAGGAAATGTTGTGTTAAAAAAGAGATAAGGGAAATGAGAGGAAATGTTAAAAAAAAGAATATGAAGGGAATACGAAAAAAGACGGAATGTGGACAAAGAGGAATAAAAAAGGGGAATGTGAAAAAGAGAGGGAGGTGGAGGTAATTATTGGGACAGAGGCCAAAAAGAACCAAGGAGCCCCACCTAAACTAGAAAAGGAAAAAGGCAGACTGTGAGCAGCAATGATATGAAGAGCTATCTGCCGTCCCTGGGTGCTGCTCCTGTGCAGCTCATTGTATTAGATTACACTGCGATTGCTGAGGGCTCGCCATTTCCATGATCTGGAAGGTCTCGCACAGCTAATTATAGATGCTCTGTAATTACATCTCTCCGGCCTCATCACACTGATTTTCTATCCTTTCCCCCCAGACATGCTCAAATCTCTGTTACACAAATAAATCAGAGGGAAAATATTAATTTATTTTCTGGGTGATAATTAAATTATTCACCTTTACTATTAAAATGCTTGGAGAGGTCTTATTTCGAGAGCAGGTGTCATTTTAATATTCACATGTTTTGATTAATCGGCACACTATAAACTGATGACTATTTATACCCTGAATGGAAGGGTATGCAGAGAGAGTGCACAGCCATTAAACAGAAGATACAGGAGTTTCTCTGACAACTTTTTATTCAGTCCACCAAGGGAATCATTTTTTGGGCAGGCTGATTCATTACTAGCACCAGGTATCGACAGATGAGCGTCTATACAGAGACGCCAAGAGCGACCGCTAGTATACGCTGTGATCGGCTATCGGGCGCTGTAACAGAGCGTCTCAGTCGCTGTAGTAACCTGGCCGGCATTGATGAATGAGATGTATGTTGGGCGTATGTTTGAGATTTATGTTAACACCAGTACAGCGTTGCAGTGAGCGAAAGGTAGCGTCAGCTCATTGCAACCGACTCTCAGCGACTCACACCATAGGCTCGATTCAGAGACACATTCGTCTGGACTTCCGTAGCTGTCTGTGAAAGTTTTAGTGGGTGTTTGTCATTTTTTTGCTTTTTTTCGTCCATTTTTCATTCGTACGAACGTTCGGGAAAATGTGTATATGCGCTTTAGATGAACGGAAGCAAATCGCAAAACATTTCCGTTGGTTCAGATCATTTTCCAAACAAAATCTGATATTTTTCGTTCGTTCAGATAACTTCCGTTGTTGGGATGGGCTTGCGTCTCATTCAGAGAGCTGATTGCCGACGGGCCACCACCCTATAAATCCGTTTCATTTGCGATCCACTTACCTTTCAGGGCTTGGATTGCTATTGTTGAACATGTTTTGCGGCTATGTGGAGGAGTCTGCGCGCCTTTAGCACCAAGGCATTGCATGTATCAGCATGGCCGAGGCCATAAATTGTATAGCAATGCATACCTGAATCAATACATTTCATGTATGCCTTATAGATGCATTTTAATGCTGACCATAATTAGTCCTTAGCATGTAAACCTTTATTATCCCACACATCCATATAATTGCTATATTTTTTTAGACTAATGTCCTTTGTGAATTATATTTGGATTGTTGAACTTGAATCTTAATTTGTTGTAGGAGTTATTGTTTTAGTTGGTTACCTTTGCTTTGTGTAATTATTTTATATTTGGTTGCAGGAAACGCAAGATGTGCCACTCGCACAACATACAAGCAGTGTTTGGTCTGGATATGCGATTCCTCAGTGTTCTTGCAGGGCATCCAGGGTCGTCCCATGATGCTTATATATTTCAGAGCTCCGGCTTATTTAGTCAGTTTGAGTCAGGAGAATTATCTGGTGGATGGCTCCTGGGTAAGTTTGCTCACATTCCATCAATCCATTTTCACTGTATGGCAATGAATATAGTTGATGACTTATGTCTTAACCTATGGCTGTTTTTAGCCCTTGATGACATGTTAAACAATATTGTAGCTTAGAATGTGTATTTTATGTATTGTATGTATTTTTAAATACTTTCAGGGGATTCAGGATATCCACTCCTGCCCTTGCTCCTGATGCCCGTTCTCTGACTGCAGAATGCGGGCCAGGAGTTCTCTAATCGGGTACTATGCAAAACCCGGGCCATGGTGGCGAGGGCCTTCTGGCTTTTGAAGTCCAGATTTAGGTGTTTGGACCATACAGGGGGGGAGGGGGCACTGCAGTATGACCCCAACAAGGTTATACCAATATTTTAATTTACGTTTTTTAACAGGGACCACACGTGCCAGAGTGGCACAACTGAGTGTCACAGTCCTTCAGTTGGTGGGCGAGATGCAGGAGCTGCGTAACTTGTTGGGGACCACAGATGAAGAATAATGTTCAGTGGCCTGCCGTTGCTATGTAATTTGTTTTTTATAGTTGTAAAAATTTGACATTTTCTAAATGTTTAAAAATGTTATATTTTATGATGGAATAAAAAAAAAATGTTACAGTGTCATTTCATTTACAAAATACATTAACACAAAACTAATGGGCCCAGAAATATTTAAAGATGAATATTCACATGACCGAGAAGTGATTTGGGAAAGTTTTAGGGGGCTAAAATGGAAGAAGAAACTAACCGTGAAGTGCTTGGGGTGAGTTTCAAGGGTCCAAAAGGGAAGATGGAGGATAGTGCTCAGTGGTTTGGGTGAGCTTTAAGGGTCCAAAAGGGAAGATGGAGGATAGTGCTAAGTGATTTAGCTAAACATTGTAGTAGAAGTGAGGGTGGCAAATATGTAGGCGAGCACTTTAATGAGTTAAGTTTGTAGTGTGCAGGCGCAAGATCATAAGGATTTCCGTCCGGATGAATATTTATTGAAAAAGGGAAACAGAATCTATCGGGAAACGTAAAGGATTCATGGGAGGATATGATGGGAAAAGGGCAAAAACGAAAGCCTACGTTGTAACATGTGAAAATGAAACGGAAAAGTCACGATGAAAATGACATCCTCGTACTCGTACTCTGCCGTACAAACGGACGGAAACTTTACAGAAGGATTGCAATGCATGCATAGAATCGCTCGTACACTCATACGAGAACGGAAACATTTAAAAAAAAACAGATCGGCACTAAAACTGAAGTTTTTTTTTTTGTCTCTCTGAATCGAGCCTCATATTCAACAAAAAAACAGACAGGGTAGGCGCTCTGGACCTGGTCGCTATAGCATAGAGCGCCAGACGCTGTGTGATTAAAGTCTGTTTTTGAACACATATCCACCAGAAACAAATCGGAAAAACACATGGAATGACGTTGTAACATTCTGACATTAATACTTTAATGCCACACCTGTAATGACAATTCTGCATATAAATAAAAGAAATCAAAATGTTTTCAAAAATGACTTTTTCTAGGGGTGACAAAATTTTTTGAGAGAAAAAATACCCTGTTTAAACAGAAGAAAAGAAACGTACATTGAAATGTATGGGAGAGCGACAAGTAGCGTCAGATAATACCTGGCGCTCTGGAAGCTTGAGCTCCGGTGCTATACACTGAGCCACCTGTAATGATGAATAGTACGCTACATGGCGCTGTTAGAGTCGCTCACCAGAATCGCCTTCATAAATGTGGTATTGTGTACAGCGTTCACCAGACGCTGCCTGCCACTACGAGGCACTACCTGCCGCTATCCCTTGATGAATAAACCCCCCAGTGAGTGTTCCCACCTTAGGCACTCTCTGTGGTGTGCAACCTGTTCAGCTGCACAATCTCTATATATATAAAGGCAGACTCCCCTTTCTCATGTTTTCCCAATCTCTCCCACTCTGTTTTGTGCTTTGCTTTCTTGTGTTTTCTTTTTATCTCTTATACTGTTTATTCTTTTCTTCTAAACCAGTGTCTATATCCTTGCTTTTCACTGTCTTTTTTTCTCTCTCTTTCATATCCCCTTGTTTCAAATGTTTTTCAGATTCCCTTCATCTCATCCCTACATTATTCTATTTTCCACATCCTCTTTTGTCTCTCGCTTCCACATTCTCTCCAACTCCACTGAATCTCTTATTTCACATTTGCTCCTTCTCTCTTATACCTTCCATCTCTCTTCTCCTTGGTCTTCCTCTCTTTCTCTACATCTTACTCTTTTACCTTACTGTTGTCTTTTCCAAAGAGATACTCCACCCTCCATTACCACTCGACCACTTGCATGTCTCATCGGCCAATGGGGTTTGCCAGCTGGGCCTATGTTCCTCATAATTATGAGCTCTGACCAGGGATGGACTGGCTCCAAAAATCAGCCTGGGGGTTTTTACAGGTTCGTGCAATCCCACAACATCAACACTGATACCTGTGCTAAAATGAGTTTCCTGACTGGTCAATGAGTGCCCTCCATGCCTGGGGCTATAGCACGAGACAGATCATAAGTATGGTTAGATGCCCACTTTTAAATCAGTGGTAATTTTTCTATTGTAGGGGTGGATCTGGCCTAGTCGGGGAGACTTGGTAGGTAGCAAGTTGAAAGGGTGTTAAAAGCGACAGCAAATTGAAAGAAGAGAGTAAATTGTGACACAGGATCCAGATGAAGAAGGATGTGTTCTGGAGGCAACCCCCAGCCCAGCTAGCATTAAAGCCAGGGCCGGATTATGATCTTTGGGTTATGATCTGGTTCAGGAGGCTTTTCAATCTTTGGTCTGATGGGTCGGCAATGAACCTATTGGCGGCAGTGGGTTCCTCCCCTGCACTAGGGCCGCCAAAGCCACCACAGGGCAGGACGGAGAGTCTAGAGCAGCAAAACCGGCTTCAGCAACACTACAGTGATGGGTGCGGCCACTCGCTACACATTAGCCACCAAGCACAGCTGCTGGCAGCTCAATGCAGGGAACTTTTCTGCTGGACCAGCTGGGTGACTACACTACCCCCTGCCCGGAATGCAAGGGTGGCACAAGGGACTCGATCTGATGTTCCAGTATGTGGACTGGTACCAGACAACCAACAATCAGTTACTTGGCTGGACTATAATTTTAATACTGTATCTGGGGCCTCCACCACCCTTGATCCGGCCCTGATTAAAGCTGTCTCTTCCTGGAAATGTTTCCATGGCCAGTCCACCCTTGCCCTTGACATACTGTCCTCAACTGCAAACACTGAAAACCTGAAGGTGTGACTGCGTAGGCGCCACAGCATTCTTCCTTGTTTTTTAAAACATTTTCCCATAGACAAGCCTGACATCACCCCCGGCAGAATAACATAATTTTCTTCATTTCCAAGAAGCACAAAGGTGAAAAATACACAATAAACAGTCTTGCTGCTTTGAACGATCTATTTTTCACCAACGGCACAGCAATTTTCTCTTATAGGATGCCACAGCAGAAAAAGGTAGGCAATTTTATTTTCATGCATAGTCCCCTATAATTCTTCCCTCCCATAAATCACAAAATGTTTTCTGTGTTCATTACCATACAAATGAAAATTTTAGTCCACTGTATCCATTTAGAGTTGACCCATGTGGCACTCTATAGCAGTGTATAATTTTATCACTGTACATTACAGGGCTTAGACAAGATCAAGCGATAATGCTGGAAATAGTGTGTTGTGACAGCTCGCCAGAGGACATTGATAACCCCCCGATGTTCTCAGCCCTTATCTCTCACACACTATTACATGATACCATTTCATCTGATTTGCAATTGAATCTTAGGAGCTGTCGCTCTGACATCAACCTGATGGTGTGGGTGAGTTTTTCTTTTCCAGATATTTACCTATCCCACACATACACACACACCTCCCTCCCCCCGGTTCACACATCCACCCCCTTTCTGTGATTTCTGGAAACATCCTATCCTCCCTCTAGCTGTCCGTTAACGCAGACACATCCCCATGTCCTCCATCTTCAGAGACACATTTTAAGTGTCTTCCAGGTTCCCCCATCTATAGCATACTTGCATCTCTGTATATTACCACACTAACCTTCCATATCTCTAACTTTACACTTAATCTTACATAGTGTACCAAAACTAACCCAGGACCCAGTTTACCAGACCAAGACTCCTCCAAATCTTCCCAATAGCGAGGCCTGTGCAGGCAGCTCCTGGTTCCTGGATCCCTCCATAACCTTCACATAACGGTCTCCTAACTTAAGCCCTATGTTGATCAGCTATCTTTCTAACTCATCTCACTAGTTTAACTGACCCCTTACAAACCTGCATGCCTCATACTCCTTTCTTTGGTTCCCTGAAATAGAGGCCTGGGAAAAAAGTGCCAGGTTCTGGGGGTTAACTCTCTTTTCTCAACCCTAGACCCATGTGTAAACTGTTGACTGCCCCTTATAAACAATCCCCTGACTGTCCTGTCTACCCTGTTTCTAAAACCAGTTCTTAATCTTTACCCTTAATCTCATTGTGTATCCAAGATGGCCCTAGAACTATTTTCTTGGTTTCAATAGATGTTTTTCTTCATCCTAGATCCAAATGTACCAAGCTTACCTGGTATAACAAAAAGAAACAGTATGGGACTGACAATACATCAGGTAATCTGCCAGGCAATTGATTTTACCGTTTGACTGGTCTGTCCTTTTCAAGTGATTAAAGTGCTCATGTCAGGAAATAATTAATGAGACTTGTTTTGGAACCTCCCCTGTTCATCATATACCTAATGTGATTCATCATAACTTCATTGGGAGGCCCTTGTGCACATTTAAGATACAAGTTATCATAGAAACTTCAATACAGTGGTTTCCCAGGTCTGGGGTCAACAAGGGGAGATAGTAGTAGTAGAGCTATCAGCAGGGCCACTCCTGTTCAGAAAGGTTTTCACAAAGTTCTAGCCATAAAATATTTTCTGAACAACCCCAGTGGTAGTAACAGGGTTCTAGGTCCTGAGGTGTCCCGTTTTCTACTTGAGGGATGTTAGCACTGTCAGACTCTCTCACACACTCTGCAGGAGTACAGTACACACATTTAGTATTTAGTATTTCAATTTACTTTTTTAAAGGGTTGACTCCAATGGGTATTTTCAAGGCACAAATTCTATACAACTTCCCTTTCAGTAGGAGTAATGTCCTCCTAGCAACCCACACTGGTACAGCCCAGCATGGCTCTCAGAGGTCACACCGGTAAAAAAATTTGACTATCCTGGGTTTTGGTCCTTGTCCCCTGGGAATCGCAATCAAGGGTGCCCCGCTGTGTGAAACCCCCCAGGTTGCCCGATCTGACTTACCCTTCCCCGGTCCTACATCACCTACGCAGCCTCTCGTCCAATCAGTGCACTCGGATCCGCTCCCGCCTCTTCTTCTAAGAGTTTGCATCCACACAAATGCCTAGTGCTGGCATTCGTCCTTCTATAGGGATAGCGGGGATGCAGCCGCTGCTCACACATGTGCCATTGGACCGGGGAAGAAGATGAGTTCCGGGCAACCTGGGGAGTTTCACAGCGGGACATCTAGATCCTGGATGTCCCGGGAGGTGGGGGGAATCAAGTGGCCCTGGAATCTTTGATTCCTGGGCTGTCGAACCGTGGGTCCACGTTAATGATGACACCTGGGCCATAAGCTTCCTTCCCAGGTTATCTGGAGCTGCTTCCTAGCCTAGCTCCTGCTTCCCTGACTGGTTTCAAACTGCTTCCTCTTGCACCCATATCTTCTCCAGCACCACTACCAGAATAAATTATCCAGTTATAACCAGAAAGCAACTTAAATATCTTCTGATTCCTCCCAGCTACACAAGCTACAAGATTGAATGGCCATTTTGCATAAGACTGAAGTAGGTTTCTCCACGTGCAGAATTCTTTTGAAGCCTTGGCATTAGTTTGGCTAGTTAACGTCTTCTGTTCAAAATTATAGCTCCTATGGTGTAATACAGTTGCCTCTGAATATGGGGTGTGCCTTACTTAAGCTAAATACCCCCTCTGAAACTGTTTAAAATATGAATTCTAAATACAAAAATGTACTGTACTTAATTCTCATATTTACTTTGGGGCACAAGCTTAAAGCCTTTTACCATCATCAAGAAAAACACAGCTGTATATATATATATATATATATATATATATATATATATATATATATAGATTGCCAAACAGAAAGTTTGATTTAGCGTTTTCCTCTTTCTCTTGTTACTTTGTGTTACAGTAATTCCATTTTAGTTACCACTAAAAAGCATCCAAGCCCCCATCAGACATCGCTACGTTCTCCACATCTGTGATAAGCTTGTATTATGATGACAATGATTCTTTTGTTCCAGCTTCTTCTTGTCTGACTCTCCTGTTCTCTATTGGCTTTTGGCGCTCCTGTTTTACTTGGTAGTTGCACATTACTTTTTTTATACCCCTGTCGTGTGTTGCAGCTGTTTTCTTTGTTTCTTTCTATTCTGTGTACATGGGTGGTGATTGTTGGAAAATATGCAGCGAATATAAAAGGAACATGACAATAACATCCAGATGTCTTATTCTTGTATTGTATTGTTGTCTTGTGCCTAATAATCTGGTTCTGTCAGGCAGCCGATTGGCTAAGTGCTGCTGTGACGAGGTGCAGCCAGCTGGCCGCCTCCCTGGCGTGCTGTTCGGGCGCACTCCCGCGTTCAGCCATTCAGAAAGGCTGGACATGGGAGCGTGCACAGCCAAAGAGAAACCAAGGATGCGGCGCCGGCGGAAATTGCATTGCGAGACCCATCAGGATAAGGTAAGTTCATCACCCCCCGGGGGGTTTCACACCGCGGGGGAATCCGAAGTAGAATGCTCCAGGGGCAGGCTAACGGCCTGGCCTGGAATCTTTTATATTCCAGGGCCCAGCCGCGAGGGTTTTGACCCACTTTAAAGGAAGTGGTCCCTTGTGTCTAACAGTACTTTCTACCCTGTAGTCATCATCCCTAATAATGTGTTAAAAAAGCCATTATTGCTGTCAATAATGTACTAAATGATGCACATTATATACTATATGTTTCTAAAGCAGACCAAAACCCAAGAACTTCCTCTTCCAAGTTTTTGGCTCGCTTTACAAGAGCATCTCGTTTTGAGATGCCCCTCTTGTGTGAAATCCTCTGCTCGTCCTGTAACTCAGCTAAATCCCTGCTCCCATTTGCGGGCTCTTTACAAACAGCATTCAATGGCATTCCAATACAATACAATGCTAACACTTTAGGGCCATCACCAAATCCAACATGGCGTGTCCCTGCAATGCTTTAGCTTCATCCATGGAGTGCAACTGTTGACTGACGGGTAAGCACATTGAAAAGGGGGGTGTGCGATGGGTATGACGGATTCTGGCCAATGGCTGGCAAAATCCTGGGTTGAAATCCAACAGGCACAGCAAGTGGCTACTTTATGCCAAAGAGGGGGTAGTTATCTTAGGTAAGGCACACCCCTATATGGACTTTATGCCATCTAAAACGTGGCATTAAATATTTCAATACATTTTCATGGTATTCAGCTTGAGCGCAGGTGCGACCTCAGCTACATGTTTCAGGGCTGTAGGTCTTCTCCTTTATCGTGCTGGATTGATTTTTGTTCCCAGTCCATTACACCACACAACACACCCGAGGGCTCAGAAGACTCCACTACCAGCATACACTGTTACAGCCCTCAGGGTGAGGGGACCCCCATGCACAAAAATAATGGTGCTTGGACCATACTATGACCATCTCTGATGTGGACAGCTAGTCCGGGGTAAGGTGAATTAACATTTTATTTTATTTTCCAGTATTTTTGCAAGTCCCAAGAAAGAGTATCTTGGCAATTTTTGCATTACCCTGGTAATGATACATGTATCAGATGTAAAGCCTCGACTCCTTAAAGTGGACCAACACCCGGGGGGGATCAGATCCCTCCCCGCGGGGCATCCGAAATCGGGATGTCCCGCGGGGTGAAACCCCCCAGGAAGCCCACAATCCTGCCTTTTCCACGTTCCAGCGGCGCCGCCGCCTCCCGCGCGTCCCTCTAGCAGGGACGCGGGGAGGCGGCGGCGGACGCGCTCTGCTTGTCCATCGCTGCCTCTCGCTTGTCCGTCGCCAGTGATTGGACGAGCGATTCACATGGGAGCGGGGTGAGGTGAGTTTTTCGGGGCTTTCTGGGGGGTTTCACACAGCGGGGCACCCCCGATCGGGGTGCCCCACCGAAGTGGACCAAAACCCAGGATAGTCAAAATCCTGGGTGTTGGTCCACTTTAAACCAGACCTTCAGTATCATTTATTGAAAAGCCCAAATCCTTAAAAAATTGTTCCCCAGCATCTAAAATTAATGTATTTTACGTTTTTAGTCACTTACTTTTTATTCTTTCCCCCACTGGGCTGCAACACTGTTCAGGACTCTAGTATACGGGCACCTCACTCACATTCTTTATGTAGAGTGTGGGAAACATATAAGATATGCTGTTATTTGGGTGAAAGTCCGGGTTAAGTCATTCAGCACTTAAAAAATGTTTTTCTAATTCTCCTTCTCCAATTGTGACCCTAGGGGGAGCTTTCTATACATAGGCCCTTATTTATGAAGGAATAGCGACAGATAGCGACTGGTGAGCGGCCGGTAATGACGGGCCCCGCCACGAGAACGCCGGCTCCCCACCACAATCACACATTTATCAAGCCAATCCTGCTTAGCGACTGAGATAGCGCCATATAGCGACTCATTCATCATTATTCCAGCCTCAGCCCACAGCGCCAGCGTCCGACCTTGAACAGCAACAGGTATGACCTCTCGCTACCTGCCGCTCTCCAATGCATTTCAATGGAACAATCTTTAAATATTCATAAATAATTGTTATTAATTGTCTTTTATTTTTTTTTTTTTTAAATGTGAAAAATTCTGTGACCACTTCTGCCATTTTAACAATTCCAATGGGAGTGGCCATGCAATCCACATACCTCCCTCCCTGCAAGGAGCACCAAAAGTCTACCAAAACTAAATATATAAAGTTTATTGTAGCATATAAATTCATAAAACCATATACACACACATAACACAAGACAATTTAAAATAAATAAGTGGGTCCCAATTTATCAATGTTATCTAAACAATTCATATGCCCCAATCCTGGGGAATCTCATATCATATATAATGTGCTGCAGACAACACTCCCATATGTATGTTCAATACTGGACAAAGTATACCCATATGTATAGTATCGGGGTCTGTGCTTGCAGGGGTGAACTACCCCTACACTCACTTATCCCAACACCTGTGCCGGCACATTATGGACCAGAACAAGGGTCTCTATGGGTTTATACAATCCTATCACCAATATAAAAAACCAGTATATTGAGGAATTATGACTATAAAATATATACAATAAGGCAAAAAAAGGGTACAATTCAAGCTAAACCCAACAATTAATGAACAAAACCGCTGTGCAATATATTAAGTAAAGTGCTAAGTGCAATGTCTAATCCTATGAACAAAGTGCTAAGTGCTATCTACATATAATACCAAGAACATCTTGTGTACATTAATATGGTTCAATACAAATACTGATCTAAACCCTAATTGCTGAAAATACAGTGAATCAAAAATGTAAACTAATACACCATATATAATTAGATAATAAATACACTGTAATATGGCAGGTGATATAGGAAATAACCAGAGCACAGAAAGGCACAAGTGAGACTGTCAGCACAGGAAATCAAGATATGTAAACCAGTGTCCAACGTTACTCAGATAGGCCCAGGAGCATGTCAGCAGACATCTTGCAAAGAGGGACCACACGAAAGAGACCCGGCCACCCGCGCCCGCCGCCCCGTGCGGCTTCTGAAGGGTTTTAGATAATTTTTTTAAGGTAAAAAAAATAAAAAATAAAAAATTGTACAGAATTGATATTACAGGTCTGATATTAATGTATTCATATTACTAAATTATTTTAAAAAATTGTTATTTTTGGTTTCCAAAAATATGGTTGTTTGGGGGTTAAATAACTACTTTTAACCCATCGCCTCCAGCGCTCTGGGGTGTAAACATGCATTTTACAGTGCGAGAATTTTTTGAGCGTGATTTTTTAATGAATATGGTGGGAACCGGTCGCTAGGGCCAGTCGCTATCATGCGCACCCATACAGCGCGGAACCTGTCAAATAGCGACTCCTCACCCAATATTCAACATTACGGCAAACCGCTATCAACTACCGAACAACGGCCAAGCACAGCGACTACTAGTGGGCGCTCTGAAAATGCCACTACAGTCGCTCAACTGTCGCTACCTGCCGCTATTAATGAATCGGCCTCATAGTGAGCATCCAGTTCTGTAATATTTGGACAATGAAATGTTCACATCACGAACACTGCGGTATAAAGCAATCCGGCTGGTCCTGCACTCAATTCCCCCAGCAACTTTGAACGTCGGGGAACTCGCCAGATGTAATGTAAAGGGCATAAAGGGCAGGATAGCGAAACCATCCAAAAGTTACTTCCTGGGGGGGTATTAGTCAAAAAGATGGGGTTTGGTCCACTGTAACTTCATTCTCCTTGTACAGCTGGCTTTACATTTGTATCCTGTATCTGAGCTAGTAAAGGCGGCCACTATGTTCCCTGGCTTCTAAATCTTTTAGAGAGCAATGGTGTGTGGCACAGACATGAGGCACACTATATAACTCCATGGTGAATTGAGTATTCTTTTATATGCTGCATTTTAGCACAGCACTTTTTTACTAGACATGGTAACATTTAGCACAGTTTATGTTTACCTTGGTTTTTCTTTACATTTTATTCTGCCAGAGAAATGAAAAAGTAAAAATGCTTTTCCTTGCTAAACTGAGGACATTATTAAAACATAATGAATAATTTCTGCACAATAATGAGCGCATAGACACTTTATGCTGTTCTTATGGCATCGCAAATTCCCAGCATCCTATTAATTAAGAGCATTTTAATAAGCATATTTATTACATCTGCAGTTACAAGAATATATGATTTTTTTTTCCAACAGCGCCCTCACAATTAGTTCATTTTTTATCTCTTCTATAAAACACAGAGAAGGTTCTTCCCGCAGAACAGACGCTCCCAGTTTATACAGCACGACACTCGTTTCATGACTCCCTCCTCGCCCGTCATTCTTTTATGATCTCCTTTCATATACCGATTTGGCCCGCCTATGTTTGTATACAGAGGCAATTAAAAAAACGGCCTTGCCGCAATGTACGCGCCTCATACTGGCCCAAAGGTGATTGCTAATCTCTTTCTCTTAGGAGAACTGCAAAGTTGATAGTAAATACTTCATCCCCGTGAAGCACAGCCCTAACGTTTCTCAAAGGCAAAGTCATAATTTGGAATAATGACCTCTCCGGGGCAGCCAAAACTAGCTTGATGGCCCATATGTCTTTTGTTCTTCATTATACCTGGTTGTTTATTCTGAGTTTTATTTTAAGGCCTTCAAGGAAAAACCTGCTTTTAGGTCGCCCATCTGCCACGTGACTTGTGCCATAAATCACCAATTATTTCACACATCTTCAGTGCTGTTCACTTTCTCTATTAAAGAGGACCTAACCCTAATAGCTATTCTGGTAGGGTTCAGACGCACAAGGACCATAACCCACCTTACGCCAAATGAGGAAATACTCACCTCTGACTGAAAATGTAAGGAGACTCTGGCCTGTGGCAGAGGCTGTGGGGAGTGAGGGGGGGTTTCTGGACCTAGGGTAGGGCGACTCAGGTTGTTGTGTCTTGTGGGGTGAGGTGCACTTACTCTTTAGTCGTTGCTGGTCTAGAGGAATGACATTTCTTGTTATAAAACACAACTGGCATTTATTTCGCTTCTGATGGCACACGGTTTACGGCTACTCCAATAGGTCATTTTAGCAGGACAGTTCTTGAAACACAGTTCCACCTACTTACTTTAGCCAATCACAGCCACAAGCTTACCTCTCAAGTGTCCTGAGTTTAGAGGGACAGTCATGCTTTTCTGAGACATTTCCTGCTGCCCAGTGCCTTAGGAAATTGTCCAACCAATGCCTGTGATATGGGCAGAACGCATACTCCTGGCACGTTAGGGGATACGCAAAGGTTGCAGTCTTACTGTTAATTCACCCAAGATGGCACCATGATTCAGCGAAATGCAAGAGTAACAAGGGCCGACTCAACAGTAACAGTAACAGTAGCCCCTCACAGCCAATCAGTACTGTAGCTTCCACTCCCAGCCAATCAGTACTCTGATTCCCTATCTAAGCCAATTAGTGCTCCAAATCCCAATCTCTCTCAGGCAGTAGGGGGTGGGTCAGACTTACGAGACAGCACCCCACCCCCTACCAGCAGGGCCGGATTATGAGGGGGCACAAGGGGGCGCGTGCCCCAGGGCATCCGGCACTTGCCCTGCGAAGGGGGCTTCCACCAACCTTTGGGTTATGGTCTGGTCCAGGAGGATTTTCAGTCTTTGGTCGGATGGGCCGCAGGGCCAGCAACAAAGCTATCGGTGGCAGTGGGCACCCCCTGTGCCTGGGCAAGCCTTTTTTTGTTTTTGCAAATCTGCAGCAAAAGCCACCACAGGGCAGGACGAAGAGTCTAGAGCCATCGTCAGCAACACTACAGTGATGGGTGGTGCAGAGCTGTCAATCGGTGTCCACTAACTGCACATAAGCCACCAAGCACAGCCACTGGCAGCTCAATGCAGGGAACTGTTTTCTGCTGGACCAGCTGGGTGACTAAACAACACCCCACCCAGAATGGCAAAGCAGGAGTTCCCGAGCAGCACGCACCCACACAAGGGTGGCACAAGTGACTGGATCTGACGTTCCAGTAAGTGGGTGGTTGCCAGACAACCACCAATCAGTTACTTGGCTGGACTATTATTTTAAAGGAGAAAGAATACTGTATCTGCGGCCTCCAGCACACTTAATATGGCCCTGGTCACCAGCATGACAAGATGAACAGAGGCTGATGACAGAGGGAATAGAGCAAAAGTTTACAGTTTTCAGCTGCCCATTGCTGCCATTTGTATTACACTGGAGAACACTTTTCTGGTTCCACAGACAGGTAAAGATACTCAAGTCAAGTAAAGGTTATACTAACTTAAAAAAAATGGACCTGAATCCTGCATGTAAAACTGACAGCTTGTGGTACATATACAGACACAGACAGAACAGTACTAATCCAGGCTGGCAGACTGCCAATTCAGCAGTGGTGTCTGTGTGGATAATTTCCAAAGGCTGTTTGGCAACTTGGATTAAAATGGACCAATAGCAGCTGTGGAGTCTATGAGACTCCATGTATGTATCTTTTCTTTACAGCTTCCACCCAGACCACATCCACTCTCATTTCTCAATCAACACATGTTCCATGTGAATAAAGTGACCACTAATTATCCACTTTAGTTCCTGCCTAAATCAGTTTCTCCCCCTAACCTTTTAGTGACATCCATTCCCATTCCTGTCTATGAAACTTATGTTATTCTATAGGAAGGTTCTCACCATTGCCATCTAATGTCCATTTTCCATCACTACAATGCTGTATTGTTTCTGGCACTTCTTACTCCAATAAAAGCAGTGCACTTTTTACACCTGATGCTAAGTCGCTTCAATTTACCACCAGGTACAAAAAGTGTACAGCTTCTTTTTTGGAGTACAAAGTGTGATTCATTTTATTGTTTTTATGTCCAGAGGTTGATTCAGCACCTTGAGTAAAGTGCACTTTTTACTCGTGTAAACTTTTTGCACTTGGTGCAGAGTGGACCCCATTGTCCGGTGATCATAGCGTTCATTTGGAACCTTGTATTTGTTTCTGTACTGTATGTTTTACCCTGTCTCTAACTACTACTACAACATTGTAGAAGAAGAGGGCGTTATATAAATAAATATTTATAATAGTAATAATGAGTACACAAAGGCTCAGTTTCTAAAAATGTAAAATCATTAAAGACGACTATGGTGTTGATTCAGCGCTAGGTGCAGAGTTTACTTTGGTATAAAAAGTGCACTTTAGATGAAAAATAGAAGTGCAGTAGTGAAGAATCACCCTCTAGTTCAGCGATACTCAACTGGTGGACCAGGGTCCAAATGCGGACCTCTGTGCCAGATTTCTGGACCCCCACCCTGACAGCTCTGCACAGCTCTTGCTTTTGCGTTGCCATGCTCAGAGCTGCCCCCTTGATCAGCGATGTTGTGCTTAGTCTCCCTGCCAGTGTCATGGCTCCCTGGCACCTAGCATTGCAATATGAAGTACTGCACGGGCAGGAAGTGGCATTGCAAGGTACAAGCAGCTTTTTTTAATTTAGCCTGGGGAATCTTTAGCCCCTGCCCCAGTGTGCTGATTTATGACTATCCCCCCCCCAGCAACAGCCGTCCTCCCAGACCTTCACCTATAACCAGATGCCTTTAAATGGACCTTTACAAGAAGGAGTTGAGTACCCCTGCCCTAGGTAGACCATTAATGTGTGTGAATGGCACTTACAGGTGCAAAGAGTGCACTTACAGAGGCGACAAAGCCCAGCGAGCCATACATTGGGATGGGAGGTAAAACCTTGGGATGGGCTATCTCTTCTTCCTTCTTGTACTATAAAAAACAAAATGATTAATTCTGAAAAACCTACCAGCTCCCCACTGATAGGGCCATTGAGTTACATTATTTAGGGCAAATAGCAATTCGTGCATCTTAATTATTTCTAATGTAGTCAGCTCTCATGACCCTACTATTGGAATTTAGATAGCTTACAGTGCAATGTGTGTATCCTGCTTTGGGATGGAAACAACTCTAAAGATTGTCTCCTCTGTATTTATTTATTTATATTTTTTTTGTTATATTTATATTTTTTTTATTATACTTATGCCCTTATTCATCAAGCGATAGCGCCAGGTAGTGTCTGACGAGCGCCAGGTAGCGGCAGCTAACGGCGACTACCGACTCAAGTACGCCCGGCGGCGGTCACAATGACGCATTTATCAAGCAAAATGAGGCTAGCGCCGGCGAGAGCGACGGCTAGCGCGGCATTCATCATGAAGCCGCCTGGACCGAACAGCGCCGCTGCAAATTCCCTCACGGCGCCAGGTATGAGCTGTCGCTCCCTGGCTATGTCCAATGCATTTCAATGGAGCAATCTATAATTAATCATAATTAATTGGTATTAATTTTTTTTTTTTTTTTAATGTCAAAAATTCGGAGACCACTTCTGCAATGTTAGGATTTATTTTTAAGTAACAAAAAAATGTAAAACAAATTTGTGCAGAATTGATCTAACAGGTCTGAGATTAATGTATTCATATTACAAAATGATTCTAAAAACATGTATAATGTTACATTCCAAAAATATGGTTGTTTAGGGGTTAAAAACTAGTTAATACACATCGCCGCCAGCGCTCTGGGGTTTAAACAAGGAATGGACAGCGCCAGCACATTCGGAGCGTGATTTGTTAATGAATATGAAGCTAGCCGTTTGCTCTGGCCATTCGTTGTCAGGCGCTCACATACAACGCTGGACCTGTGAAACAGCGACCCCCCAGCCCGTATTCAACATTACCGCACACCGACTGAGTCGCTGTCATCAAGCTAACGCCGGCCAAGCACAGCGAATACTGGCTGGCGCTGAAAAAATCACGCTACAGTCGCTCATCTGTCGCTACCTGGCGCTATTAATGAATCGGCCTCTTATATTTAAGTGCACTTTTTACTCCACAGTGAACTTCCCCACTGTATTCAAATCTACATTTTCTATGATGAAGAGCTAATTTAGGTATTGGTGACCAATTCATTATAGAGTCTTTACTTACAAACCCTCTAATTTAATTAAGGTCAAAAACATGCTATGGAATCATTTTTCTTAGCACAGGTTCTGTTTCCCACATGGCGCTTCGACTAGGTAGGAGTTTTGCTGACTCTTACAATATTCTGCTGATATTGAAATGTGAGCCATAAATAGTGAGAAGGTCTATGGTTGATAATTTATTGTCCCACTGTTTAACTTAATCAACTTCAGTCCTGGAATTGGGTAATAGGATAATTAATATGCATTTTATTTCCATGGCTGGCCACCCAGCAGCCTATTAAATATGCAGCATCATCTCATCCATAATGAAACGCACAGCCATGCTACTAACTGAAGATTCATATGGTTATACTGCGGGGTGGCTAACTGGCCAACACTCCTGCCTTCAGTTCCAACTACAGACATCATTTATTACTTGTTCTTTCTACTTTCCTCAGTTTGGGACAGGGTTCAATTTTTCCTGAATTGTCCCGAGTGTGTCTACACCACCCTGATGATAGCCAGGCCTTACATTTTCCCTACTGGAGCTTGGCCTGGGCAGATTTTGAGCAAAGAGCCAATAAGACAGTGCTTTTTTTTTTTTTTTTAAAGCATGTAAAATTTCGATCCCAGTTTTGGGCTTCCATGTATTTTCACTTATAGAACGCAGAAGGTGTATGGTCAAATGTTGCATTATGAAGCTCTAGCTTTAAAAATCAGCATTAAAGGGACAGACCAGGCAAAGGGAATAATAAAGCAGCAAGCAGCTCACCTGATCCCAATCACACCTGTCCCAAGTGCCTCTCCTCCAGAAAGTGGTCTAACAGCCACTATGGGGTTTTTTTATCAAGGGCTAGCGCCAGGTAGTGTCTGACGAGCGCCAGGTACCGCCAGCTAACGGCGGCTACCGACTCAAGTACGCCCGGCGGCGGTCACAATGACGCATTTATCACGCTAAATGAGGCTAGCGCCGGCGAGAGCGTCAGCTAGCGCGGGATTCATCATGTAGCCGACTGCACGAACAGCGTCGCTGCTAATCCCATCACAGCGACAGGTATGACCTGGCGCTCCCTGGCGTTGTCCAATGCATTTCAATGGAGCAATCCTTAAATAATCATAATTAATTGCTATTAATGTTTTTTTTTTTTTTTTAATGTCAAAAATTCTGTGACCACTTAAAAAAAAACAAAAAAAAAAAATTGTGCAGAATTGATATTACAGGTCTGATATTAATGTATTCATATTACAAAATGTTTAGAAAAACTTGTATAATTTTTACATTTAAAAAAAAATGTTTGGGGGTTAAAAACTACTTTACACACATCGCCGCCAGCGCTCTGGGGTTTAAACAAGGAATTCACAGCGCGAGAAATTTTTGAGCGTGATTTGTTAATGAATCTGCAGCAAGCCGTTCGCTCTGGCCATTCGCTGTCAGGCGCTCCCATACAACGCGGAACCTGTGAAACATCGACCCCTAACCCCGTATTCAACATTACCGCACACCGACTGAGTCGCTGTCATCAAGCAAACCCCGGCCAAGCACAGCGAATACTAGCTGGCGCTGTGAAAATCACGCTACTGGCGCTCATCTGTCGCTACCTGGCGCTATTAATGAATCGGCCTCTATGTCCATTGGAGCTCTGAGCACAATTTAGCACCGCAAGCTCCAGTGGTCCCAATGCTGACTGTCTCACAGCAGAACATGCGCGTGACTTATAAAGCTTTTTTTCATCTTTAAAGTGGACTAAAACCAAGGATTTTGACTATCCTGGGTTTTGGTCCTTTCCCCCCCGGGGCGCCCCCGCTGTGTGAAACCCCCTAGATTGCCGTGCGCAACTCATCTCTTCCCAGTCCTATGGCGCATGCACGGCCGTTCGTCCAGTCAGCGCTGAGCCACTGATGTCACGCCGTCTAAGCCAGAGTCTGTGGCCAGCGGGTCATAGAGCGCTGGCGGCTGCATCCCCTGCTTCCTTTTAACAGGGAGCGTGCCCGCGGCCATTCACAAATGCCTGAAGCGGACACACGCCCTGCTAGAGGGATAGCGGCCGCGGCTCGTGCATGCGGGAAGCAAGGGAAGTGAACAGGGCGACCTGGAGGGTTTCACACAGAGGGGCATCCTGATTTTGGATGCGCGGGGGGGAGGGATCCCGGATCGATCACGCAGGGTTTTGGTCCACTTTAAGGAAGCCTGGGGTTCGACAAGACAGCATATGTGTGGGGGCATAAGCAATCAGGATGCCCTGCACTCGGACCAACACCAATGTTGTATAAAAATGAGTGTTGGTCCACTTCAATGTCCGGTGGTGGGATGCAATGGGAGGTGCGGGGGAAGCTGTCCTCGAATCATTTAGATGGTTAATCATTAGAGGTTGCCTTTAAATATGGCTACATGCAGGTGCGCCCCCGGTATAAAAGCCTTTACAGTAGGCAGTGGTTGCAGCGAGGGTTCAGCATGTACAGCATCCTCAGCAAGACAAAGGAGGCTGATCCAGCAGAAGGCGCCTAACGGCTGCTTGGCAGTTTAGCGGGAGAGCATAATGTAGCAGGATACAAATTGCCTTGCCATGTATCACCGTCTTCCAAAAGAAAAATATTACAAACAGGAAGTCGTTAGGATGACTAGCAGAAGAAAGTTATTAAAATCTAATGTTTAAAACGTGGAAGTGTTCATTACTGTTTGAAGGGAAGCCATTCATCAGCGGCGCTGTTTAAAAAGTCATGGCGCAGTAATAACCTCATTCATTTAGCAGACGATTGCATTTATGAAAGCCATAGATCAGATCAATGACGCAGAGTCAGCGTGAGAAGCCAGCGCCAGGGGCCAGCAAGGATGGACACCGCATCGCGCCGACCCCTCCGCCACAGCGTGCCACCTGAATTATTCTGCCGGATCTCCACTGCGAGGTGCAATTGAATCTAATTTGCTAATGTCTTTTTAATGCGTTTAGAACACAACGGCCGTCGCCCACTTCTAATCTCGCAGAGCAACACATGGCGGGTATTGAATTCCCATTACTATGAATTATGGCTACAATATATTTCACCCAATCTCCTCTGCCCCCGGGCCGCCGTTATTTGTGAAGGTGTTGCGGCCGGCTCAGCACATCGCAGAAACACGAGACAATAAGAGTCCTTCTAATTTAGCCGCTTCGGATATCAATGCAATACTTCTGACCTTACCTTCATTCTAGGTTGGTTCTGCTTTGACGCCGCCTGACGCTTTACTGTGTTTTATTCGAGTGCCGCGGTGACCTTTTGCCCGGCAATAAATGCAATACAATTCCTTGTCACACACCAAGGCAAAATAGAATAAAAGGAAGGCAAATGTTTTAGGGCCCTCTCTAACCTAATTCTACAGATAATTCTAATTAGAGTGACTTTTTAACTCTTTCCCCTGAGGCATACCAGCTTGGGATGCCTCTACAGCTGGGTATTAAGCCCTCTATGATAAGGGGCAGGAAGTAACTGCACACTTCAGTAAAGCATGTCTCCTATTGGATGAGCTGTGGATCCTGCACTTGTGTACACAGTACATACTATGGGAAGCAAACCATTGCTGGATTTGCTGAGCCAGTGGGAGTGTGGCTGAAGACCAAATAAAGCAGCCACTGAATAGGTAGCTTTTGAAGCAGCAGACATTAATCTACTGCAGCGCTTCTAAACCTGTGGATCGGGACCCCAGCGGGGGTCAAACGACCAAAACACAGGGGTCGCCGAAAGCCATCGGAAAATACATATTTCCGATGGCTTTAGCCACTGAGAAGTCGCGCTACCGTCTGCAGCAGCGCTATTCAGCTGGAGCGCACGCCGTTATGGATGCGCGTTCCAAACTGAATGACTGCGTGCATGCGCAGACGTGATTGCATCATCTGTCCGGGGCCTAAGGGGCGGGGGAAGCGGGGGGGGGAACGCGTGTCAGGCGCTTGTTGCCGTCATCAGTGGGCGGACGCAGCAAGCGCCGGAGGACAGAAGCCTAGGAGGCGGAGAGGCAAGAGAGCCTGCGAGACAGCCTGCTGATGTAAAAAAGGTTAATCATGTAAAAACAGTACACACACCATACACACAATACTGTGTAAGTGTAAGGTGCTTTGTGTGTAATCATTACACAGTACACAAAGCAGCTTACACTTACACAAAGCACCATACATTTACACAGTGTGAACTACATCGAACTTATACTATAAGAGACCACTATAAGATTTAGTTCACACTGTTCCCCAATGTATAATTATCTCCCATATCTCCCACTATTTTCTCATATTCTGAATGAGGAAACTGCTGAAATCAGTGGTTTCTGGCATTGAATCCGCCTCCTATTGATTTCATTGTGAGTGCGGCGGATTTTGTGGAAGAGAGCTCCCTAGAATCTTGAGTTACCACACAATCCGCAGCAGCCTCCTATTCATTTCAATAAGAGGCGGAGAAATTACAGTTTCCGACACATGCTATGCCATGGTGAAATGTTATTTGTTGGAATTAGTAATAAATATTTCTCAACATATATTAAATATTGTTTTTGTGATTAATCACTATGTTTAAATTATGTTTGATTTGTAGCAATGAGAATACATAATGCATTTCAGGTATTTACATTCCCAATCATAACTGTAGCAAAATTACAGTTTTGGAGTAGCCACCAAAATAATTTGTTGGTTTGGGGTCACCGCAACATGAGGAACTGTATTGCGGGGTCACGGCATTAGAAAGGTTGAGAACCACTGATCTACTGTATCCAATGTTATTTTGAACTCCTTCAGATGCCCTTTAAGGAGTAACAACACCCACAAAAATTACTTTTTGGGTGTTGTTCCTTCCTGGGGGAGCATCCTGTGTGTATCCCCATGGATTGCCTGAAAACTCACCTCTTCCTGGTTCCCAAGTGCGCTTTTTCCATTCAGATTTCCTAACTCATCTGAGGAGTTACAGGCGCGGAAGAGAAACTGCCTTGGGACCTTGGAGAGGGTCAGAAGAAGAGGCCCTGGAGTTCAGCTTGGTGAGATCACTGGGAGTGGGATGGAAGAGGACTTAGGCAGTAGAGTCGGTGCCCTTATTAAGTCTTCACAGGAGAGGCAAGGAAACCTTGGGTCATGGGAAGGTGCCCCTGGAGTAAGGCTCATTGGGATCCAAGGATGGGGTTCCCTGGAAAGGAGAGAGAACAGGAGGAGACCCCATTGAGAGATATTGGGGAAGAAACCATGTTTTCTTTTGAACTGTGTCGCATAAGAACATGCTGGAGAGTGAAGTGTTTAATAAAGAAGGGGCATCCCGCAAATAACCCAATGTGCTCTAGTGTGCTTACTATGCTCCTGAAAATTGTGGCGATCATCATTCATCATGTGTGAGTACAATGCCCCATTCCTGCCAACCCCCTGGGTCCAATTTGAATAACTTTAACCCTTTTCAATAGGGTTTCCCCAGGGCATGCACCAACCCCCACATATCTGCAGATAGCAAAACAACACCCACAGCTGAAAGCCAACTTATATTGGTCGATATACTGAAATGTAAAGGACTGGAAAAACAGATTTTGTGCAGCTTCAGGATAAGTGTTAATGGATCGATTCTCACTTAACCGAGAATCCAGTTTTACTAACATTCAAGGGCACCTATAGCATTGCTTTAACCTGCATAAATAGTGTATTACACAAAGCATTAACTGTTACTTTATGAAAAAAACTGCCTGATATTTGGCACTTTGTCGAGTCTTCTTTAACATAGCATCCATCTGATTTTCTATTAGCTATTTTAGCTGCAGGCACTTGTAAAAGCAATGATCTACATTTAATCTGCTGTGAAACCCATTGAGACCAGCATAGGGTCCCTCGCTATATCTAAGTGGCGAGCAGACAGGTGGCTTTCCCTGGGAGATGGTAATATCTGGCACTAGCAATCTTGCTGAAAAATATTGCTTTAATAAAGAGATATTGAGCAGCTAGTGTAACAAACAGAAATAAAACCCCAGAAACACTTGCACTTCATATAATGGCCTATCCAAACTGAGTGCTTGGCATCCAGCTTATGATTGAATTTATAAAGCAGAACTAGCTCAATATTATCCTCTTGCAGAATGGTCGATTGCAATATGCCAAATATCTCAGCAAAAATAGCCAGTGTCTCATTGTTCTGAGAGCAGTTTGTATACTTGGGAATTTTCTTGCACATCAGAAGAATGAAGAAAGCTTTAGTCAAAGCTCTCCCACCGGCTTGAGGTCACTTTATATGCTAATGGTAATGCAGTGCTGATTATGGCTAGTCTCTTAGCTGTTAGCCGCCCCAACTTGACATCGGAAATGTGGTTTGCCTTCAGGCTGCCAAGCCAATTTAGTCTTCTTATCTGGCCAAAGATAATTTATAGACAGAACTTACATAGCTTGCAACCTGCAGTACATCAAAACCATTCTTTACATGGTGTCTGTTAATCGTGTTTTCCAATACTTTCCTAATTATCAGATTAAGAATTATTTTTCACTGTAAGAATTTATAAGGACACTTTTCTACATTTTGGTAATAATAAAAACCTACCACCAGGAAGACCCAAAAGTGTTTGAAAGACATAGGATGAAGTTTCACAGCCTTATATGTGACTGTTCCTGCAGCTTCACATCTACAACAAGGATTTTTAGGGCACCTGGATATGCTATTATAGTCTCTAGATAAGATAATGTCCTGTACCTTAATAAAGATAAGCCTGTTCATCATGTCAAGCCATGATCCTGCACTCCAGTTCATTTGCAGTTCAACCTAACAAGGTCCTCACCCTCTTTTTGCCCTAAGGAATATATAGGTCTGCAGGGACCTTAACACACTAGGGTCGAATCATTGTCAGTGGGCAAAAAACCCAAACCAAGGGCAAATGATTGCATCTAGGCACCTGTTTCTTGGCTTCATGTACATTGCCATGCACACCTGCGTATCACACCAAATGGCATGCAATCACGATAAGAGTAAAATTCCTCTTCAGACACCTTCCGCCTAAAATTCTGCTGTTTTTAAGCGCAAATGGCCCTGCCCCATGTGCGTTTGGCTGGCTTAGCCCTTAATTGGTCCCGATGGTCCCCCATGTTTCTTCCCTTTTACTGTTTCTCACTTGCAATTTTGTCTCTCCAGCTTCTGTGTTTTAGGTGAATTTCTAATCTTCATTTCAAAGTGTATTCTGGTGTATTCAGGTGAGTCAGGTGACAGGGAATAACCAAAGAAATGGAGAATAGAGATTTGCCTAAGACACAGAAGCTGGACAGTTGAGAAACAGTAAAGAAAAGGGGAGAATTATTTAGGTGTCATTTATTAATAGATGCTTATTTCTACTTATTTTTAGGTGTTGTGTTTTATTAGGGATATCCTGATTCCAGTTCACCTGCAGTGTTGTTTTTCCTCATGTTTAGTCCCAGGTGTTATCTTTACCCCCCCAGCCCTGCCCTGTTTTGCATATTAGTGTTTAATAATTGTGCTAGCATTTTTTTTTATTTAATTACTTTTAATGTCCACCTTTTTGTTGTTTTTATAATTTAACATTTTGTGATTTGTCAACTTTGACAACTTTTAACCATTTCCCCAAAAAATGGCTGACACTTTCATTACTAAAAAACATGCTCAATGCAGTTGACATGTGTTTTAGGAACGAAATAAGCATGATAGTCAGTGAAGTCGGCAGTTTACTGCAGCTTTTTGCTGGAGGAAATTCACTCTGAAAATTGGCTTTTAGCATTACAAACTGTAATGAGACCAGAGTTAACCCTGAAGGAGTTGCAGAGTTCCCAAGTAGAGACTGAAGTATCTGTCCATATGGCTACAATAAGCTGTACACTCCATAGAGCTGGGCTTTATGGAAAAGTGGCAAGAAACAAGCATTAACTTACAGGCACAAATAGGAAGGCTCAATTTTGAGTTTGCCAAAAGGCATTCAGAAGACTTCCCAAATGTATTGAGGAAGGTGCTCTGGTCAGATGAGACCATAACTGATTTTTTGGCCACCAAGGAAGGAGAAGGCTATGTCTGGTGCAAAACCAAAACATTCCAAGAATGGCATCCCCACAGTGAAATATGGTGGTGGCAGCATCGTGCCCTGGGGATGTTTTCAGCAGCAGAAACTGGGAAACTGTTCCAAGTTGAGGGGAAGATAGACATTGCTAAATACATTTTTGAACTACATCTGTGTCGGTCTGTCACTGATTTGAGACTGGAATAATCTGGGATAGGAGTTTCACCTTCCAACCAGCCAAAAAAAAAGCAAAACATACTGCTCAAGCAACACTCAAGTGGTTTAATGGGAGACATTTTTTGCAATGGCCTAGCAAAGCCCAGACCTTAATTATATTGCCAATCTGTGGTCAGCCTTGAAGATCTTGTTTAGCAGTGGAAACCATCTAACTTGAAGGAGCTGCAGCAGTTCTGCCTTGCGAAAGGTGAAACTTCCAGAGGCCAGTTGTGGCAAGCTTATAGAGACTTATGCAAAGTAAATCGCAACTGTAATTGCTGTGAAATCCCACTCTACAAAGTACTGACTTTGGGGGGGGGGGGGGGGGGGGGTTAATTATGCACACTGAAGTTTAATGATATTTTGACCTATTTGTTTTTTGACCTATTCTGACGCTGCTGTCTGTTGTCCCCTCCTCACTCTCTGCCTCCTCAGTGCCTGTCACAGACGTAAGAAGAAAAAAAAAAAAATGGTTAGCCAATGGGGATGAGACAAATCTTTATAATGTCTTTGTATTTCCTGTGCATAGCCAGAATTTGCCCATGAGACTGAATGCCTGACATAAGTAAAGGTTCACAACACAAGTGGAATGTCAGCTGGCGAACATGTAATACAGTGTATATAATGGTTTAGCACTACAGGACACATGCAATGCCCCCATCATCCATACAGTCACACAGTATCCTAACCAACCATTTGCTTTTCACAGAGCTAACCATTTAGCGCCTGAAGATGCAGAGACTCCCTAAGGGAATAAAAGTATAGCAGCACACAGTGTGATCAGAGACAGGGGGCAAGGTTCAGGGTAAGCTGAACATGACAAATCATCAGTTTCCATGCTTCATTTACCACTCCACAGGACTGCTGTGTGCCCGAGACATGACAGCGACATGTTACACTAAAGGGCCACAGACTCAAACCTGAGAACCTGAATCCCAAGAGACGGACACAACAATCTGCTATAGAAAGAGATAGCGTGAGGAAGCAAGCACAAGAGATGGATGGAGGGATTTATAATATATACTGTATATATATATATATATATATATACACACACAGACCTTACTATATCCATCTCTCTCTATGTATATCAGATTTTACTTGCTTTACCTTAACTCTAAGCCATGATTTCTGCTTAATACTACATCAAGGGGCACTTAATACTGTGTATACTTAATGTTAAATATACTTAATACTAAATTTAATTACATTACCCTTACAATACTAAGGCTTTAGTACCATCGATTTAAAGGGAAGATAACCATGAACTGTCCCTAAAATGCTGTAACCTCAGTCTTGGAGTGCACTTGTTGACTTTCCAGGGAAACGCATTGGGGTGGGGGGGGGGGGGGGGTACTAAGCGAGGATGTCTTGGGCTTGTGGTAGACTGGGAAAGGGCTGCTAAAATCCTGTGCTAATTTTGGTCACAGTTTGCTGTTGGCTAGCACCATTAAAAAAATGTCAATAGATGTGTTGGTAGTGGATTGCACAGGACACTCTTACAGTGTGCAGGAACAATGGCTGTTTATTCAGCAACAATCAGGAATATACACTTGAACAGGATACATCAGCAACAGATCTTAGCATGGAGCAAAACAGCTTCTTTTTGTTAGCAGGTTAAACACACTATACATACATTTACATGGTCTGCATAACACCTCCTGGTTTTCTTTGAAACTAACTTCCTAACAAGCAGTGGTCACATATACAGGATGTAGTTGTTGCATTAAAGCTATTCCAAAAAGATGGCACAGTCGCGCCCACTTTCTTGGCCAGCCTGGCAGGCTGAAGACCATAAGGATTTACCACTGAAGACTGGCCCTAGTAGGAAGCACTGGGAACAGGAGTATAGCTTTAAAAATACAAAGTATTACTGTGTAATAGTGATACTGATCCCTTGGCTTGAAACTTCTATAATAACTTTTAACTTGGTAAGCTTAAAGTTGTGTATGTCACTCTTTTTGAAAAGCTTTGAGTATATATAATCACAAAAAGAGATTCTTAGCAGAAAGGGATGAATTTAGGTCAGCCGGGCTAACAGTGTGTCCTGATTCATTCTGACATTGACAGAAAAGGAAAGTTGCTCTGTGTCAATCCATTCTGTGTTTGCCTTCCTGTATTAGAGAACAAAGTTGCGTCTTTATTTTACAAGTAGCTCCTGGCAACTGGATATTTTTAGGTGGTACACACTCCCATGTATAGGCAGGCCATGCAAGAAGACTCTCTTATTGCATTGCTACATACACTACATTTATTTAATATACACTCATTTACTATGTGTAAAGTTCTTCATATGAATACTCACGTATATGTATATTTAACAATGGAATTAGTTATATGCTGAGAGCAGTAGTTCATTTAAAACATTTTGGACAAATAGTCTGGAACCTACAGTATGTTATCAGACATGGGTGGAGGCGCTGTCAGATTTATTACCATATTCTACATAGTGAAGACTCACATCTTCTGGTTACCAAAAGTTAAGCTCCATGGTCATATCAATTCACAATTCACCCACTCCCCACCCAAAACAATTCTATACTATGCATGGTGATTGTGTAATTTGAAGGCCACTTAAAACCCTGTCTATGGACCAATCAACATGGACCTAAAGCTACTCTAGGTGTGCTATAAAATGAAACTTTAGAAAGGACATATGGGTAGAGGCTTCATACCACATTCCAAGTGATTATGCAAATTCAGTTTTTCTCTCATTTTCCCAGAAAGTCAATGCAAATGACAGACCGTATAATCATCCACCACTAAAGTATGAATCATGTTTTATTGAACAAACCTCCCAATGATAACAGTATTTTTTTCACAAATTAAAATTTCGATTTCAAATACACGGTTTCAATGATTAGAGAAACAGAGTTTCAAAATCTTTTATAGGTTGTGAAGAACTGATAATGGTCATTTACTATGTTATTTTATTGGAAAAATTCTGGGACTCTGGGTAGTCCATTGTTGTTACTCATGAAAACCACTCCCACTGCAGCAAGACAGAGCTTTGGAAATATGGAAAACAGCATGCTGGTAAGTAACTCACAGGTCTGGGGGCACAATCCTAACACAAATGTTTATTTTACATTCCAAAAGAGGAAAACAATAAGGCACAACACCAAAAACCTCATAAAATAAGTTCTATTTTCTAGGTGAACATATATAGATCCTGACCACCAATGAAAAATTGTACGAAATACGTATATATGTATGTAATAAAATCACAATAAAGTGTGATGTATAAATATTAAACTAATAGAAATTGTGTCTAGATGGTGTGATTTGTCTCTAGTACATTGTTTGGTTTTCCTTTGCCTTGATCATATTTTATAATTTTTAAATAATTCTGTTTGGTAGCACATAATGTTACGAGATACAAAGTTGAAAAAACTTTCATTAATTTGCCTTCTATACATTGGTGCTTAATACTTGGATGATGAGAGGGTTAAACTGGGTGGTAAATTGGTTCCCAGGCCCTGAATAGTAATGATGATAATTTTGTATAAATAATAGTGATGGAGCTGCTCCCACCCCCTTTGCTCAGTTTGAATTGCCATGAACACACACAGGGAGGGATTCAGCCACTATGGATCTCTTCCTATGGAGTGTTCTAAAGGGAGGCTGGCAGCTGCCCAGGTGAGTAGCTCTGGCTGCATTGCATGTCCCAACTTTGGGGACTCAAAAATAAGAGTAGGAACCACACTAAACACAGAGTGCCTTGCCGGGGCAGTGTGGCTTCCACATGTATCTGCAGATATGTGCATCCAAATCTCTGTCTTTCCACATAGCTAGACATGTTTGGTGCTTAATACTTGGCTGATGAGAGGGTTAAACTGGCCAGTAAATTGGTTCCCAGGCCCTGAATAATAATGATGATTTTGTATAAATAATAGTGATGGAGCTACTCCCACCCCCTTTGCTCACTTCTATACATTACCCATTGTGGTATCTAATTAACACTGCCTACCTCAATATCAAAGTGTTTTCAGTTTTAAGCAATTTTTTTTGAAAATCAATATTTAGCAGGCCTTAATCTGAAAAACAAGGCCATGTTATCTTCAAAAGACAGCAGTTTATTGTATAGGTAGGTCTTAACAGGTTATACACAGGGGGACCCTCTAAATATATTAAACATGCAAACTTTTCACATCACTAAATGTAGAGAAATGTGTTTGAGATACACAATCTCACTAGAGTTTCACTGCTATTCTAGAGAAAAATAACTCAGACCCTTATTGAGTACAGCCTACGTGTAATAAAGTATTAAAGTAAACACTGCAACAAAGACAAATAAAAGAAAAGACATCATCAGAACAGATCGTGCAGAAGAAAATGCTAAAGGAACAAGGGGAGGGAGGGATTAGGAGTGTCTAGACATTTTGGCCAATATACCATTAAATTGTCATTAGGTCTGGATGAAAGCTAAAGGGGGTTGTAATTTGCAATCAAGGGATTCCAGATATTCTGAAAAATGGTTATACTATTACTCAGTATAGCAGCTGATTTTTCATACAACATCTGAGAGATGAAACAGCTTGTTTTCTCAGTGTTTAGCAATTATCTGTTTTTCTGCACGTAAATACAAGATAATACTCAAGACTGCCATCAGGAACAGACCTCGGATTTTCTAACTAATACCGCCTCTGCATGAGAATCATAGAATGTCCTAATATAATAGAAATAATTTAGTACACATTTGGTACCCTTTTGTCTACAAGCAGCCTAACCTAGGACAGGTCAATCTAATATGCTAGTAGCCACCATTTCCTCTGCATTCCCTAAAACAACAAAGCTCTAGAAGTTTGAAGAAATTGTTTTATGAGTCCATTCTGTACCGTCTAAGTAACAGTTGTTTATGCCGCAGGTGTAATTATAAACCTTTAGGATACAAAATCCCGAATTAGCAGTCAATCGTAATTATCTAAGTTGATCAAGAAGTCTGCAATCCATTTAGAAACATTAAAAGCATATTTATTTGTAAAGCAAAACGTAAGCCCAAAAACAGAGCTCCCATGGAGCCAAAGTATCACGGGAGATCGTGTTAGAAGTTCTCTAAAATAAAATGTATCTTGGTCTGGTGGAAATGAGTGTTTCTCATAACATGTCTGGAGACATCCGGAAAGTAAATTCTGCTGTTAACAAGGAACATGTGCCTCCTATCCCCCTTTTTACCTATCAAAGTAGGTACAAATTATCCTCCTTTAGAGACTATTTCCAGTTAAAATTAAAAATATGAAAATAAAGTAATTAGCTCTCCTAAAGCTCCCCTTTGATGACCATATGATGTTTGAGATGGCTTAACCCCATGCAGATGTTGTGGAATAGCTGCATTCTTAGAATTACATGGGAGCAGCCATCTTCAATTACACCTGGGAGCCTACATAAGCATAAATAGGGGGTTGGGGAAAACCTTTGCTAGCATACAGACACACTGCAGTTGAGCTGGGAAAGTTCTTAGGATTAGCCCAACCAGCCAGAGAGAGAGAATTGTATCTGTTTCCACTCAGAATGGTAAAAGGAGATAAAATCCTTATCTAACTGGCTGAATTGATGCAAAAATCTGCATGGCTGCAGGATGCCTGCGTGATATGTCTTCTCTACATAATTCAAGCTGCCTCGAGATTGGGATTTTGCTACAAGCAGCCCACACCCAGGGATGGACTGGCGATAGGAAGAACTGGGAAAATTGCCGGTGGGCTGCACTGCTTTGAGGCTAGTTGGGCTGCTGCTTCTAGCACCCACATTCAATCCCTACCCCCTAGTCTCCCTCTGAACCACCTGTACCCAGCCCCACTGTACCTACAAACCAAGGAACCCCAACCCCCAATGCGATAGCTCCAGGATCATGGTTGTGGTGGGCTCAGCAGGAATGTCTGGGGCCAGTTATGGGCTGGTAAAATCCCAGGCCTATTTTTGCCCCCAGTCCGCGACTGCCTGTACCAAACCGAGAGGGATATTTACATCAGTGTTACACGCACTCACACACTGAATCTACAGTTGCTGGAGGGGATGAATGTATCAATGTAAGTCAATAGCCCATGTGGCCCACAGTGTGAATCATGACGCATCTGACCACCACAGGATCCTAGAACTAAGTGACTGGGTAGCATGTGCCGAGGGGAGGGGGTCCTATAGCAATTTACACTTTCTAGACTTTTATTCCATTTTTATTAGAGCTCTGGTTTTATTTAAAGAACATTGCCAGACCTCGATCTTCAACCATAAGGGAACCTCTGATCTAGCGTGATAAGCTATTAGATGTGGTCACTAGATAGCCTCTAGACAGCATGTGACTTCACATACAGATGTGTTGTCCAGCTTTAGCTTAACTTGAATTTGGTTAAAGAATCCAGTTTCTCACATCATTCATTCTACAAAAGATCATGATGTATTAACTGAAGGCCTCATTTTACATAATTAATACAGTTGAAAAAAGCCAATTGTTAGACCATTGTGTGGGGCTACGTTTGGCGATGTCCTAAACGTTTTTTTGTTTTTAAATTGCAGAATAAATGGCCAAGATATTAAGGTTTACAGTTTTACCTTATGATTTCTCTGCTGAAGCATGTGGGCTTGGCCCTTGGAGCTGTGATGCTGCATATTAATCAGCGTAATGTTGGCATTGGGGGCAAGATCGCTTGCTAGGAGGAGGTTGGGTGGGGAGGAGAGACGGAGGGGTTTATCTGGGCTTGAATAGCAGCTCTGAGAGTGCCATTCAAGCTATCAATACAGAGGGGGGGCGTGGTCTGGACTAGCTCCTCAAGTTAGTATTGGTGGCAGGGTGGTGCTGGACGGTCAGATGAGGAAATGTATTTCACGGTGCAGAGCTGAGAAGAGGCACATGGAGCAGCACTTAGCAAGATAAGCTGCTGTTTTAGCCGAGTTTTAGCCAGCTCAGCTTGAACCTGGAAATGCACCCCTCAGAGGGAAACTCGCAAAGTACATGTAGAAGGACAGCAAGGTTCCTGGAAGGAGGATGCCTGGAGCACCCAGTAAGGTACAAGAGCAACAAGTAGCCTTAAGATGGAAGAGGGACCAGAGGGGACCCAGAAAGGCTGAGGGGCTAAACAAATCTTGTGGGGTCAGAAGCAACCAGCAATCATTGCCCCACTAATGGGCTTAATAGAACAGGGAACATCAGGTAAGAGAAGAGCTGTTGTCAAAAGCTGGTCAAGGCTAGTCATCCTGTGACACTCATGATGAGATCAAGAAAATCTAAGGGCACATCTGTGGCTGGCTTCCAAGTCAACTGGTGACCCGGTGGCTGCATGTTAGGGATTCTGGTGGTGTTACAGATAAACAGAGTGGGATCAGCATTGGTCTGTGTGCAAAATATCAAAGGAGGTCATTGGTATTACAAAATGGGAGCTAACATCTGACAGAGAAAATGTAAGCTCTAGATATGAAGATTTCTGGAAAGAGGGCTTGCATGTAATACTCTGTCCAGGAACTGCATAACTCTGAGACTTCTCTACGGCAAGCCAAGAACATTTAAAGGACATCCAGATTTCAGTATTTGGAATAGAAAAGGAGAGAGCTTAAAAGATATCAACATGTAACCACAAATGTGAATTATGTGCGGCATGCTTTCTTCTTACAATTTATCAGCAGGATTGTAGAGGAGACCGCGGCACGCTGAGATGTGAGTCATGTCTGCCGTGCGGCCCCTGGCTGCAGCCTGCATTAGGACTTCATTTCAATCACGTCATTCTCTACATATAGCAGGCATGTCATAATTATAGCTGTACTATAATGAATGAAAAAAAAAATACGGCCCTGAAAAACTGCACAGCAGGAAGTCAGCCACAAGATCCTCAGATATAGGAGAATTAGTCTTCTTACTGGCTGCTCCTCCATCGGTGGGTCACAACACAGTCATGTCTATATCTGCTGCCCACTGGAATACATAGGTGTGCTGGAACAGGCTGCCTCGGCAAGAGGCTAGGAAGGTATTTCATTTTAGCATAAATCACAAAAAAGGGAAACTTGCTTTGTCAGAAGGACATCTAGATTTAGCACAGAATAGTCCAAACTCCATCATCAAGGTGCAAGTTGCTTCAGTCATTATTAATGTTGGATAATTGGGTTTTGGTCCTTGCCACTGTGAAACCCACCAGGTCGCCCGAACAAATTCACCTCTTCCTGATCCTCCAACACATGGTCTGCCGCTCACCCAATCAGCGTGCACCAGTTCATCCAGGAGCTTATCTAATTTGAGCTGATCCGAGTGCGCTGGTGGCCGCATACCCTGCTACCCTCTAACAGGGAGTGAGCCCGTGCAGGCCGTTCACAAATGCCCGGCACAGGCACGTACCCAGCTAAAAGGATAGTGGGGATGCGGCCACTGCTCGCGCATGCGCCATTGGCCCGGGACGGAATGTGAGTTTTCATTTTTTTGAGCTTAATTTTTACGATTTTTTGACAACGTTCAATCCTTAAAAAGAACTTGTGGCTGACACTTTCATTGTTCACTGGAATCAGCAGTTTCCTCTACCTATTTGCTGGAGGAAATTCACATTTGCGCATGCTTTTCTGTTTGACATTCCCTCAAAAAAGTACAAAAGTTTGGGCACCCCTGACCACCGCTTGTGAACTCTGTTTCTTATGTTGATCTGGAGTGGATGAACTATCTAACTTGGTTTCCTCAAGACAGCTTGGTACATCTTATACGGCTCCTTACTACTACCCCATTTATCATATAATTCATATAATTTTAAACACGCCCTCTGTGATCTACAGTATACTAGAAGCATCTTCAGTTTAAATGACAATAGGGATAAATTAGGCATAACGTGTAGCAAACAGTGCGCTGTCCATGGTACTTGGATTACACTATAAAACTAAACAGATGTGTCCTTCCTTACCTCATATACATATATGCTGATATATTTTGAGTGTATGTTACCTCTAGTTTTGCTGGTCTATTATTGATGCTTGTATAGTTTTCCTGTTATTATAGAGTTATTATAGATTGACTGGTTCAGTTGCACAAATCTATTTAAAGTGCACCTATGGTTTATGTGGTCACCTTCTATCCCCAGCCCAGTGCCCCAAAACAGCATGCACCGTAGGCTCACTGGAAAAGTAAGGAAAGCAAGCGAGTGGTGGGTTTTCACATAGTGGGTCTAGACCAGAGGTACTCAACTACTTCTTGTAAAGGTCCATTTAAAGGCATCCAGTGAGAGGTGAAGGTCCGGACAGAGGACTGTCGTGAGGGGTGGTTATGGTGTATATTTAGCCAGCTCACCAACCTTCTATTCGCACGGACAGGGGAGATCCTGCATCAACTCCTCCAAACATGAGTAAAGTCCAAAGCAAGTTTGTCCAGCGTATCCATAAAATTCTATGACTAAGGGCCTACCCGGGCCTGAAAAGCGTAACGTTTTCCTGCCTCCATGACTCAGGCCATTTACACCTGATTTTGATGGATGTGGATTTTAATGATTCTTCAATAAAGGTTATATAGAATTTTATGGATACGCTGGACAAACTTGCTTTGGACTTTACTCATGTGAGGGGTGGTTCGTTAGTAATCAGCACACTGGGGGAAGGGCTATAGATTCCCCACTTCAAAAATCCTATTGGGCCCCATAGAAACTACAGGCAAAGCTGGGAGGCCGCTGATTTGATGGGCCAAACAGGGAGGACAGGAATGGATGGGGCAGAGAGACTGGACTGGATGGGACAGAGCTGAGGGGACTGGAATGGGTGGGGCAGAGATGGGGGAGACAGTGATGAATGGGGCAAAGCTGGGGGGACAGGAATGGATGTGAATGGGATGGATGGGGCTGGGCTGGGGTGGGGGGAAAGAATTGGATGGGGCAAAGAGACAGAGAAACAGTTTGTGTGTACTTTGCAATGCCACTTCCTGCCCATGCAGTACTTTATATTACAATGCTAGGTGCCAGGGAGCCATGACACTGGCAGGGAGACTAAGCACTACATCGACGATCAAGGGGACAGCTCTGAGCATGGCACCACAACTGAGTGCAGGGCTGTCAGGGCAGGGGTCCAGATATCTGGTGCCGAGGTCTGCATTCGGACCCCAGTCCATCAGTTGAGTATCTCTGGTCTAGACGGGTCCAGAGGGTTAATCAAGAAGTAGATCCCAGCAATCAGGATCCCCCCCCCCCGCAGTGGATCAATGGCCATTTTATGTAAAATAGGTGTTGCCCTGGATTTAAGATCTTTCTGATCTCCCCACGCTGGTGAGGGGCTGCATCTGTCATTCAGCAGGCTCCTGTAACACTTTGCCTAGAATGTTGCTTTAAGTTTTCATTCTAATCCTCACGTCACAGGGACACAGGGTTCACCTGTTTGCTGCTCTCCTCGTGTTGGTTAGCATTCTATTATCCTCTGCACAGCTCCCAGTGTTTAAACACAGCACAATGCACTTTCAAAGCCTTAAACAATGACAGTGCTTCCTTGACCAACTTGTCGGTTTCTGTCTATTCATCTATGAACAAGAAGCTGATATCAGGGCACATTTTAGGTCCATTTTCTAGCTTTTACATCAAATCCACATATAGCTTTTTTTATTATTACAAGACTAGATTAAAAGATTTTTTTTTTCGTTTTACAGCTGTTAGTGTGTCTGGCTGTCTGGAAATGAATGTTTTTGTTACAATAAAAGTGCCATTACAGTAAGCGCTGGAAGTGAGCCATGACTCATCTCATTGCATGAGAAGCATCGACACATGTCTTGTGTTATCGTTCATCGGCGACACCGCACATGGCTAGTGAAGCATCTGTTCCCTGTAAATGAGATGTGATTTATATGTCCTCCCATTACACACGTATGGCTGATTTTTACTCCTCTTTTTTTTTTAAGCAAGTCTATCTAGGTAATTATTGCCTGAAGTGTTATAAAGTTTGATTTGGGTACAAACTTCATAGCACATTTTTACCACCAGTGACAGCTAAAACATCATCTAGAACTGCAGACGTCTCAAAAAAGTTTTTAAACTGAAGCAATGATTCGGTAACTCACAGTATATGGTTATGTAACATGGTCAATCCCCAACCATTTTCTTTTGGTTCTTACTTGTCCTATGATCCCAGGGTCATTCACTTTGGGCACTTCTTACCTGTTCAAATGGGCACAAGAACCTCACAGGACATGATCACCCATATAAAATAAAAAATGTTTCTCTAAATGAGACCAAAGATATTAAAGAGACAACAGAATGGCATAGATAAGGCAGCAAGGAGCTCACCTGAAGCCTGTCCCATTTGCCTCTCCTCCGTTTCCTGCAACATGCTGTAGCAGGGTTTCAAAGTTTGCCTCTATTTCTCTTTCCATGACCACACTCCAAATGTGGTCTCAGGACTGTCCCAGTCCCACAGTCAGTGGTTGAACTTGTTGGTGTAAGATCCCCGGTTCGACTGGTGCCCGGCTGGCGTCATTTATCACCCTGCCTGTAGTTCCGTCAGCCACCAGCGGGTGTCAGCAGAGCCCTGGCAGCTCTCTCTCTCCCCCTCTACTGCTGCACCTGGTGTGAGGCCTATTTAAATGGTTCCACCCTTCACCTGGTGCAGCAGGATTTTGTTTGCTTTGGTTACCCATCTGTTTGTAGCTGTACTTTGAGTCTGTACCTGAACATGTACCTCCGTGGAATCTAGTGGCGAGCCTCTCCCTGGCTTTCCTGAGGCTGCTTGGCCATTTGCAATCCTTGCCGCTGGCCTCCTATCAGCTTCTGGAGGCTACTGGCTCCTGTCCAGGGCCCTTGGGTGAGTTTGCCAGCGCCTTAGGGTTTCCTTTGTTTTCCTTATTGTCTTGTTAAATAGCCTTGTTTCTTTGCTTTGCACAGTGTATCTGTATCCAAGATCTTTTTGTTTCCTTTGCCTTTATTAATAAAACAATTGTTAGAGCATTTTCCTTTGCACTGTGTCTTTGCTCTGGCCAAACAATCTGCTCCCCTGGCAGAGAGATCATTTAGGAGAACTCTGCGACATGACAGTTGGCTCAATTCTGCTGGGAGTGCAGAGGAACACATTTTGAGCAGAGGACAGGCACATGGGACAGTCTTCAGATGAGCTGCTTGCTGCCTTATAATTGATATTGCCTGGACTGTCCCTTTAAACTCACCATACGTCTCCATATTGTGTTGTAATGGTATTGTGAGAAATTTAGTTATGGCAATACCTCAAAACCGTACAAAACCCTTGCTCTCCTGCTGATGGTGGAACAGATTCTCCCCTTCATTGACCTTTGTATTAGTTTGCCTGGACTGTAGCATGGGCCAGGCATTTCATTTTATCACTGATGTGCTCACGGCTCTGGCATCCCTTGTGTCTGACATCCTTTGTAATACACAGATAGCCTAACGAAGGGACAAGAAAACGAAATGTGTCTTGCAACAGCGTGCAATTTACCAATCAGCGGTGTTAATACACAAGTCCGCCATCACTCCTCACACCGGTCAGGCTCCAGTGATTGACAGCTGAGTGTTCAGCGAGCCCGCGGTGACTGCCTTACAGCCAGATCTGGCTTGTTTATTTGGAATCAGAGCGCGGCCCTGACAGGCGTAATGTACCCAGATGGAGTCAGGAGGTTGGAAGGAACATTTATGTCTCTCCAAGCTGAAGAAAGAACCGAGATGTGTCATCACATTGGGAGACTAGTGAACTGTCTGGCTGAGTGATTTACGCAATGATTGCTGCAAAACGACACAATTTAGATACAATTTAGTCTTGCAAAGTGCGGTATATGAACTCGCCGTGAGGCTTTTTTGATTTTTTTTAAAGGCAACATATACGGTATATATTTTTTTGTTTCAGCAAAACACATAAACAAAGAGGTGAAATACAGATATGATGTGTTCTACCTGCCAAATCATTTGTAATTCCTGCTGTTTGCAACCACCTGCCACAATGAACATCCAGCCAACAGCGGAATAGCTGCTGATATTGATCAGTGACATAATGAAATCTAAGCAAACCTTTAATACATTTAATTAACTGTGTACACCTGATCAATCACCTGTTCATGTAGCTAGTAACTAAGGTGGGGCCCTGATGAGGGGAGCACACATGGGGGTGATCTGGTGGACCACAGCACTGCTGCAGGTAACCTTGATGTGGTGGGTAAGAGCAGACTAAAGACGGGAGCTGCACATTCATGGAGCTCAGGACACATATCAGCAGGAGAAGGAGATGCAGGTGTCATGTTCAGGAGGTGCCTTAGAGTAGGTGCCGGGCAACAAAGCGCACAACAGCCGAAACACCTACAAAGTCATCCAAAATAGCCAATGTTCCTGCATCCACAGATTCAGCATTTCAGCAACTGGGAAATGCAGAAGCCAGGCCCCCTAATGCCCTTCACCCAGACAAAGTTCCTGGGTGAGCACTGGCTGTCCTGGTATAGTTACAGATTGGTGAAGGATAACACTGTCTTTACCAAGACACATACGAGGAGCTTTATTAAGCTAATGTTAAATGACCTAGGTGCATGGACGGCCTTTGAGGTACTCGGTCTAGTTGGTGGCAAAAGAGAAGGGGACACCCCCTGCTCGGGTTCTGCCTGATTGTTTTTGAGGGGCTAAGTGAGGTTTATTAGAGGGCAGATTTTGATATTGGTATTAAGGTGCCTATGGCCTCAATTCAATAAGGGTAGTAAAAAATTCACTTTATGGAGGAAAAAGCCGGAGAATTTTAATGTTACCGAATCACCAGATAAAAAGACAATGAAAGTCAATGGCACTTTTTACTACAGTGTAAAAAGTTCTCTACTTTTCTTAGAAGTAAAAAAATACCATTGACTTTCATTGTTTTCCTAGCTGGTGATTCAGTCAATTCTCAGGCTTTTTTTCTCATTAAGTGAATGTTTTACTACCATGAGAATTCTTTTCAACTCTTACTGAATCAAGGCCTATATGCCAAAATATGCAATGGAATCATTAAAACCAAGCTCAGAACTGGGTAAAAAACCTAGGAGAGCCACAGGTCTGAGAAGCGCTAATCACAGTGTGTTAGGGAAAAGTAAGAAGAGCACCCCTGTATGTTTTGTTCTGCACTCCCTGTGCAGGGTAAGGTCACCTTCTTTCCTGGTCCAATGGTGCATGCATGAGCAGTGGCCGCATCCCCGCTATCCCTTTAGCAGGACGCGTTCCCGCACCAGGACCTTTGCGAATGGCCGGCTCAGGCACACTCCCTGTTAAAGGGTAGCGGGCTGTGCAGCCACTAGTGCGGGTGGATCTGAGCGCGCTGATTGGACGAGGGCACGCGCTTGCTCCGTCGGCCCGGGGAGAGGTGAGTTTGTACAGATACCGACCTGGGGAGTTTCACACAGCGGGGCTCCCCTGATCGGGGTGCCCGGAGGGCAAGGACCAAAACCCAGGATAAACTTTAAATTGGTTTCCCTCTTTGTTTAGAGACTTTTCATAATATTCCTATTTATCCATAATGAATATATCACTGGTAACATTTAAAGTAAAGAGAAAGCTCCGCCACCCAAAATACATTTGTAAACCAGATACCAGAATAGAAAAGGGCAAAAGGACAAAAATGTTGAGTTTTAGAAGTAACCTGTTAACATGATAATAACAACTACACAGATTTCCAATAACTCTAAACCACTTAAAAGACACACTGCTACATAACCAATCATAGCATACAAATGTGACACATATAATGCATCAAAAGAATAATAACTAGATGTGCATCACAATGACTGACTGACACTGACTGAGAAAACGACTGCAAATAAATATGCAGAGATCAACCCAACCACAGGCTGACCTTGCTCATTTTAACATATTCATGAATATTTTTTTATTTTTATTCAGATGACCAGATGGTCTTCTTTACAGCCAGAGAATCGGCTGGTATACATTAAGGATTTATAAATAAGACCTAAAAAAGCACATGTTCACATTTCTAGAATGCCTAATAAATACTGCATTCAAAATGGTGGTTTAAGTTCAGAATGTTATTCTCCTCCTGCCATCAAGCCAGTACAGGCAATACTCCAATATAGGGTCCGTCTCATTTCCTACTGTAAATGGAGTCCAATGCTATCTTATTTCCATGATGCCGCGCATTATGATATATATATATATATATATATATATATATATATATATATATATAGACATTAGAGAATAAGACTGGCTTCAGAGTTTCATGGGGGACCCTGGAGGAGTATGAGTGGCCTCATGATGATAAAGAGGTATTTCAGTGATATATGGCAATCTTTAAGGATAATAGGGGTGGCCTAGGGTGGGCAGCCGTTATGGGATGGGACAGCAGGTAGAGTAAGCATAATCCTGTGTATTAGAAGGAGGCCTTTATTGGTAACTCCCCTGAGTGGTAAATGGGACCTTAGCATGATGGCACGATGGCACCCTTTAAACCGGACCTTCACCCTGAATAAGTTTTACCCACCCTGTATACACAGATTGCCCACATTAAAAATCATCCTACCTGCATCTACTGCTTTTTCTGAGCTTTTTCAAGATGGTGGCACATCGAGTCTCAGGCTGGCTGCAGACAGGAAGTGTCTTCTAACTATGCTGATCTGCATTCTGGGATTGTTGTCATTTTCCTGACCCCAGCTCTGCTCCGTCTGTACAGAGCCCAGCTATAACCCGCCCCCTGCACTCCCTCCTCCTCTCCTCAGTATGTGATGCTTCTGAGGCAAGATGGCGGCGTCCGTATCTTAGAGACCTGAGCAGAACTGCAGCCCATTGGGGTGAGAGGACAATAAGTAAGTAACTAAAAACATAAAATATATTCATTTTAGATGCTGAAGAATAGTTTTTTAAGGGTATGATGCTGAAGGTCCGGTGTAATGGTATGGGTCAAAAAAGGGTAGCATGGAAGGCTGCTCCCAAATGGGGTGGTTTAAAGCGAACCCAGCTAGGTTTCGTACCTCACTCCATGCTCCCATGGCACATTCTTGGGCTCTCGTCCTATCAGCACTTGTTTTGGCGCATATTAATTCCCAGCAATTAAAGCTGAATGGACAATTCTGGGTGGTATGCACAATGGATAGAGTGATGCTGGAGGAGACCCACACATATGGGCTTGAATCCCCAGGTGAGTATACTGGTGATCTTTTCACACTGTGGGGGAGGGCCTTCATCCAGCCCTGGAGACGTTTAAACTCTAGAGCCAGATACGATGGAATTTGGCTCACTTTAAATGAGAACCCCATTAGTTTGGCTGTATGGGGCTCAGTAATTTTTGGCCCCAACCTTAAGTTGTTAACATGTCCCCTGAATTTCCATTAGCCTCCCCTTAATGTGGGTATTAGAAAGGACAGGTACCATCACCCAAAGCTCACATTAATGGCTACCCCGAACAAACTGCGACTGTTGAGTGAGTAGGTAAAAGAAAGAAGGCCAGCTTTACCACTATCAATGCCCAATGCAATTAGAACAAAACCTTACAACCATTGCATAATAAAATTACTATAGGGCAAAACACACAGTATTGTTTGTTATTTGTACTGGAAATTAAAAAAAATAGAAACATAAGATCTGCTGAGATTATTCAACAGGTTATAGAGTGTTTAAAGTAATCATCCAACCAAAAATTTAAAAAAATGGCTCAGCCAGCACCTCCACCATCCAGACCCAATTGCCCAACTTACTGAGATCTGAAATTAAGCAAGGAGTCATGGCAGCCATGAACATGTTGAGTTTATGCCCTGCAGCACGTCCACTCCATTAATTGCAACAGAATGGAGCGGGCACGGTGTGGGGTGTAAACCTAACATGACACATTAATGGCAGCCATTTTGGTCCGGAAAGGACCATCGGAGCGTTTAATATCTCGGTAAGTTGTACACCAGCAAATGGAGCAGGTGGACCTAGGCGGGACAAAAGGGGAGAAGTGCCATTTTTTTGGCTGGACAATCTATTTAAGTTGAGGAAGCTCTCTTAAGTCATGAGTTAGTTCTTCTCTCAATCTCCTACAGCATTATTTATTAAAGAAAGTTGAGGCCTCCGTCATCACTGACCTAATAGAGAGTGGAAATAAAAATAAAACAAAGAAAAGTGTACATAACTTGGATTGCTTTTAGACAGAGGATTACAGAATGACAATTAAGATATATCAAACTTCATAGACATTGAGAAGTATTTCACACCAGGAACCACAGCTGAGGTATATGTAGACATACTGCCCCACAACAAAAGTTATTCTTACCTTGGAGGCTGACGCGGCAGCCGGGTTGCTGGCAATGCTGGTCACCGCATCACTGCCCACGGTCATAGAGGTGGTAGATGTTGGCGTAGGAAGGCGGGATGGCACGATGGGCAGAGGCAGCAGTCCAGGTCTGCTGTTGCCATTTCCGTTGACCGTGTGGTTGATGTTGCTTGTGTTGACGTGCTTGCCATTCGAACTCCACTCCCATCTCTCCCAACCGCCACAGAATTCTCTCTCAAAACGACTGTGCCGCGACATTCTAAAAGCCAGCTCACGGCCAGAGGTGTTAAGCCAGCTCACGGCCAGTGGTGTTAAGCCAGCTCACGGCCAGTTATGTTGCTCTTCAGTGTTTCTTCCACAAAGTGTTCCTGAAATGATAGAATCTAGGTTATATATAGCCAACCTGAATAAATGAGCAGCATTATTTATAGGCAAATTCCATATGATAATTGATATGAAGTCACAGTATGCCCACTGAGAATAATGAGGAGAAAAAAAGGTTAGTATATAGCCGTGTAATTATTAGAAAATGAAATTTCGCTCTTTGAAAAGCAAAAATAAAAGCAAAAAGTTCAGAAAGCAACTTGGAGCATCTCCTGCTGTTTTCATTTAGAAAATAATAAATCCTAAACTAATTTCTCTTTGGCTGTCCTCTATCTCGTAATGGTAAACCTCTAGATTAACTGCATCGCTGCTGTGGAGAGACAAAGGAGTCTGTTACAGAATCCTGGTTTAATGTACTAAATAAAATTATGGTTTGGATTGGCTTCCTTTAGATAATGGCGGGGCATTCTGCACTATAATAAGGTAATGGCTCTATTTTGTTATCACTGCAAGGTGGTCATTAATGGTCTGCGCATTGCTGTATGTGTTTAATCATTCGCACCGCCACTGTGACATTCATTTAAAATTAATTGTAAGGCAAGACATCTGCTTTATGTTAGCTCATTTCTAACAGGAACGAAACATGGTAGAAATCGTTACTACTGTTTATTAAAAATGTATAAGGAGTCAGCCTAAGCAAATGGCATGTTTTGTATGCAGTGGCCTAGCACAACCTCTGGCTTTCTGTATTTTTCTAAGCCCCCAGAAGTTTCCTGGCTGTGTTACATGTCAACTTAATTTCATACAGCTAACCTAACCTCACAGATACCTAAAATTTATATTAAGTGTGTATCAAGTCACTTGGATCAACTTCTGGCTTTGACTGGCTAGTCTTGATATGTCAAATGAATCAAAAGATGGGAGACCCCACAGGTTCTATTATGTGCGCTGCCCTGACGACTGTTTAGGGTGACCCACTAACCATTATAGCACTGAAATGGGACACAATTGGTTAAATGTGGGACTGGCATTAAAGGGACCAATGGCAATAGATCTGCCCAAAACACTCTAATTTATTGAAATATTACATATATGTATAAATAAAGAGTGTTCGAGTGGTCAAGGAAGAATAAGGGGGGGCATTTTCTTAGCCTTATAACAACATTGTTGTCACGGACCGGGTGGAGCGGACTCAGGTGTGGATCCGCTTTAACCGTGGGACCGATGGCGGGTACCGTGTCAGGGGAGCGGAGTCTAAGGGGCCACCGGTATTCACCAGAGCCCACCGCAAGGCAGGTTGGTCTTGTGCGGTGAGTGACCCCCAGGTCGCTACCCCCCAACAGCGGCCCAGTCCTACAGTCAGCCGAGGTTCAGCGAGGTACACAAGTGGCAGGCAAAAGGCGTAGTAAGTACAGGCAGAGGTCAGGGCTGGCAGCACAGGTTCGCAGTAAAGGTGAATAGCCGAGGTCGGGGCAGGCAGCAAAGGTTCAGAATCGGGGACAGGCAGAGGTCGGTACACGGGTGAGCAATCCAAGAATGTCTGACTTTCAACAAGCATGGAGAGACCAAGATCCGGCACTGAAGGAAGGAAGTGCCTCTTTAAATAGGGGAAGAGGATGCAGGATTGGATGACCAAACACCAATCAGTGCTGTACAGGCCCTTTAAATCTCAGGAAGCCAGTGCGCTCGCCCTCTAGTGGACGGAGACATGCGCGCACCTGAGCATGTGAGGAGGAAGCATGGGGGGAAGGGCGGCAGCTGGATGCAGCCATGAGGGAAGTGCTGCAAGATGGATGACGGCTGCACGCAGCCATGGAGGTAAGTGACTTGCTGTGAGACGGGCGTGCAGCGCTCGCCCTAACAATTGTGTTTTAAATGGTATTGTGGGATACTAATGTGCTTGGTAATGTGCCAATGGGTTTGTGCAATATTTCAATAAATTAGAGTGTTTTTGCACACCTGTTGTGTTCCTTTAGTGCCAGCCCCACATTTAACCAACTGTGTTTTGTGTCCCATTTCTTGTCTTGATGTGTCCATAAAATAGATATGACATCACCATGCACTACTTGTAAGTAATATTTTTTTCTTCTTCTTTATTTTTGCCAAACATGTCAGATAGTACTGTGACACTAATCCTAAGGCCTTGAAAAATAAGATCTCCAATAAAGTTTTAAGTGTGTTGGTGGCAGAGCAAAGATGTCTTCTCCCCATTCTCCCCATTTGTGCAAGAGTGGCTGCCCATGCCCTGATGCAACAAAGCATCCTTAAAATACCCCTCAAAACCTTTACATTTACTGTGAGTATCTTCTACTTGGTTTCCAACAAACATGTCACCTAGTACTGTGGCCAGTACCTTGTTGCAAGCCACAGAAGCATTTGTCTTTGCCTTAGGTTTCATGAGCAAACTTAATCAAAATTCAACCAAAGTCTTCCAATTTAGTTAATTATCAACATGTTTTACTATGGGTATCAGGGTCCTCTTTTACTTGGGTTTCGCCAAACATGTAATTTAGTACTGTGGTCAATATATCGTTGACCGATCTGTCTACAGCTAATTGTACCAGAAGATTTGGTCTTTGCCTGGAGTTCATGAGCAAACCTTATCAAAATTAAATCAAAGTCTTCAAATTCAGTTAATTCCTTTTTACATGGCAATATACTGCATTTGCATAAAAATGTGCTTCACTTTTTGGAAAATGAGCTCTTAACGCAATAAAGTTTTTAATATGAATCAAGTGGTTGGCATCTTAAATAATATATTTTCAAGATGGTGGCAGAGCACAGATGTCTTCTCCCTATGCTCCCTGTTTTTGCGTGGCTCCTGAGACACCGGACGTGCTTTACACCCAGTAACTTGTGTGTGAGCCCCTAGGCTCCCAGTACAAAGCACTGTGAGGAATGCTGGGAATGACAAACTGTATGTGCTCCTAACATTCCGATCCTGGTTATGAGGTTCATAAAAAGAGAATTTGACTTTAATGTTTTCAGAGCCATAACTATTTATGTGAAAAGAAAAATACCGCAAATTCTGAATAGATTTCTTTGGCTCGCATTCTTAGATTATATTGTGAACATGGAGTACTGAATTTTTTTTTCTACGAAATACATTTTATAATGATAAACAAATTGTTATTGAAGACAAATGGGTTCTTTCGAATGCAATGCTGTGAAATGAACAGAGAGTAATCCAAAATACTTTCTCCAATTGTCAATGTAATCCTTATCTTTTGCAGAACATACACATCGTAGAACTAGAAAAATAGAAAGGTATCTTATTTACTTACCCCTTAATCCCCTTTCTCCTAATGAAAAACACTACCTGGTGCTCCCAAACCTCACCTCCATTCAGCTAAGAACTCCATGCCTTGTGCTGAAGAACGAGTGCCAAAATGCCCGTAAAGTGTGTTTACAAGTGGGAGAATTATGTAAAAAGACATATCTTTACAATGCACATCTTAGAGACTCTGAACTCTGAGACTGAGTCTAGTGAAAAGAGACATTAAAAAAGGATTTTCCTGCTCACTAAACGTGATAGTCAATCCTATTATTCTTGGTAAGTCTGTACCATGCACATTCTTTCCATTTTGGAACATATTACAAATGTCAAACAATTCTAAACTACTCCTTCAATGCTAGCATTTTTTGAATGAATTCTGATATACTGTACATGTCACATGCTATGTGTGGAGCAAGCTGCTGTAGCGTAGTCACAGCCATGTGCTATGATCCATCCTGATTCTCATCTTTTGCTCCCTCTTAGTTGCTCCCCTGTATGGGACTCCGAGAAGTATCATGATAATGGCAGCTTCACAACAAAAACATGTTTGCTATAAATACGACAGTGATGAGTCAAAACCTGTCCTCATGGGTCCTGTGTGGCATACACCCTCCAGCTAAACCAATAAGGAATTCACAGGACCATTTATCCTAAGGGTGTCATTGCTTCCCCTAGTCTACAAAAAAGCATGGGGGGTATTTTATAGCCTTGGTAGCTTATACATGCTTCTGGTCTGTGGGGAGCAGCCAAGCAGACCAAACTAAATACTACCTGTAAGTTAAGCCCCTTTCACACTAGGCCATTTGCGTTGCGAGCATAAATACTCCAATGTGTCACAAACAGCCAGAAAAAATAAAATTCTGTGATTACTCACCTGTAGAATTATTTTTACTGTGTACAGCACGGCTTGTTTCATTTCAATCATTACGTCTGGGTATTCTACCACAAGGTGGCGCAGTTGACTGCAGAAGACTTGTGGCTCCTCCCGGCCCAATAAAAATCCAGGAATCACCCATAGACTCCCAGTGTTGAAAAGCAGTAATGCCAGAAGCCGGGAGGCAAATCATGATAAAATAATAAACAGCCCACAACAAATAATTTCTTTAACAAATCACCATAAAGAGGCAACCAAGGACAACGATAACAAGGGAGGGATGAAACAAGCCGTATACAGTAAAAACAATTCTACAGGTGAGTAATCACAGAATTGTATTTATCCTTGTATACAGCACGGCTTGTTTCATTTCAATCATTACGTCTGGGACATCCAATAGCAGTGTCCATAAAAGTAGGGTGGGATCCCCAAAGAGTAACGGCAGGCAGTTCAAGCCACGCTGAAGCCCGCCTGAAGCACCTTGCGTCCAAAAACAGCATCAGCTGAGGCCCTAACATCAACCTAGTAAAACTTAGAAAAAGTATGAACTGAAGACCAAGTAGCAGCCTTACAAACCTGTTCAACAGAAACCTAGTGCTGAAAAGCCCAAGAGGCACCAATCTCCCTAGTAGAGTGAGCAGTAATACAGAAGGGAGGTTCCTTCCCTTTAGCAGAATAAGCTTGCACCACCTCCTGTCGGATCCACTTACTGATAGTAGACTTGGCTGGAGGCAAGCCCTTTCTAGGCCCGGCATGAAGAACAAAAAGAGCATCAGACTTCCTAAATTTGAGCACCCTCACCACATCCAGGGAATGAAGGGTCCGCTCCTTAGAATTGGAAGGTGCAGGACACAAGGAAGGTAAGACAATGTCCTGATTGAGATGAAAGGCAGATACAACCTTGGGCAAAAAATCTGGTTTAAGACGAAACACCACCTAATCCTGATTCTGCTCAAAATAAGGAGGTTTCATGGAGAGCGCTGCCAGCTCAGAGACGCGACGCACCAAAGTAATAGCGACCAAAAAGGCAACCTTAAGAGTCAAAATGGGAAAAGCAGCATCGCGCAGGGCTCGAAGGGAGAACCCTGTAGAGCAGAAAGCACCAAGTTTAAATCCCAAGCTGGTAGCAGAGGCTTATGCAGCAGACGCACATGAGTAACTCCCTGGAAAAAAGTCTTGACAAGCCTATGATTGGCAAAAGATCTTTGGAAATAAATTGCCAGAGCCGAAAACTGTCCTTTGAGGGTACTAAGTTGTAGACCAGAATCTAGACTATGCTGTAAAAACTCCAGAATCCTGGGAATGGAGAACTTGGACTCACACCAAGCAATATAAGCATGCCAGACCCTGTAGTAAATCATAGCCGAAGATTTCTTCTGAGCCTGAATCAAAGTATCGACAACCAAAGCCGGCAAACCCTTGCCCATCAAGATGGAGGTTTCAGCAGCCAAGCCGTTAAAGCCAGCATTTGGGATAGAGCAGCTGTCCCTGAGTGAGAAGCTCTGGATCATCGGGCAAGACGTACCGATGATTGCCAACTTGACGATGTCCGCGAACCATACCCTCCTCGGCCAGCGGGGAGCCACTAGAACGGTCGGTACCCCCTCCTGGGCTATCTTGCGCAGCACACGACCCAGCAGAGGAAATGGAGGAAATACATAGAGGAGCCGAAACTGCATCCAAGGAATTGCTAGCGCATCTGTGGCGAAGGCCAGAGGATCCTGCGACAAGGAGACGAATCTTGGAAGCTTGTGATTGTGATGGGACACGAACAGGTCCACGTCCGGCTGACCCCATCGGTGACACAGGGCGAGAAATACTTTGTCGCAGAGTGACCATTCCCCCAGACGAGATGTCCCCCTGCTCAGGGAGTCCGCCTCCTGATTCTCCACCCCCGGAATGTAAACCGCCGAGATGCAGGGAACAGTCTCCTCCGCCCAAGATAAGATCAGGGACACTTCCTTGAGGGCTCGCTTGCTCCGAGTCCCTCCCTGATGATTGATGTAGGCAACCGCCATCCAAACGGACCTGTACAGCACGATCCTGAAGGTGGGGAGTCAACTGGAAGAGAACCAACCTGATCACAATTCAACTCCAGAATGTTAATGGGTGCATGGGCCTCCTGGGGACCCCACTGACAATGGAACTTCAGTGACTGCCAAACTCCCCCCCAACCGGTCAGACTGGCATCCGTGGTGACAATCTCCCTCCTCTCTCCTGATTCCGATCCCAAATAGACAAGAGATGTAACTGAAGAGGTGTCATGTGGAAATGAGCAAAGGGAACCGCCTCAAAGCAAGACACCATGAGGCCTACCAACTGCATCCCCAGACGGATGGAGGGGTGAGTGTGACGATTGCACGGGTTGATCAGACCTATTGATCGTTCATTTGATCAGACCGGCCAATGGTACCCCATGTGTGTCATCGCAATTCTTCAATTGGCAACACACGTGGCTATAAACTGCTGCCACCAGAGCACAAAAAGTGCTCCACTCTATAATATAATACAGGCCACACACAATACAATCAGATCGAACGGATCGATCTACCCACAACCACTTCCAGGCGGGATCGATCAAGCGTCCTAGGCAAGTAAGGTAGCCAGGCTCTTCAGAAATAGCGTGAGCTTTTTAGATCCTTAATTAGAAGCATAAGTGACCCTCTGCTGTATTTTTAGAGTTTATTTAAACAAAGAAAAACACAAAAACAACAAGAAACATGATGCAAGGTGATAACAACAGAATTAACTATAAAACGCGGTAAATAAGATAAATAGCAAGTGATATAAAAAAAAAAATGACAAAATACTTAGTTGTCTGTCTGGGCTTGTGGTCCGATTAAATTAAGTTCTTACACGCTTTCTGGTCTTATTCTGCTTGGATGCTAAAAGCCCGTGTGTGTCATTCTTGATGGTCAGATCGAGTGTCTTGTCCCCATTCTGCAGCTCACCTTATTCCCTCTAACCAGGGGTCAGCTTCTGACCCGTCCTATGGGCAGAGCGATTGGAGTCACCCACTGATTGGTGCATCTGGGATTCTCCATCTTTGAGGACCTAAAAATTGGTTTATATGACATCCCCCATCTGTTCTGGGATCCCACAGGGAGGGGGGACACTTTGGGACTTTGTGATCTGTTGTTTATTTGGTTTCCACACTGGGGGGGTTTATTACCCCCAAACCACTCTCGTATTTATTACTAGGAGAGGGTTAGATAAAGGTTAGAACCAAGTGGGAGGGGGACAAGAAATGAGGGGTTTACACCAAAGGCCAGCTAAAGTATATATATATATTTGAATTATTATATGTACCGTATGTTTCTACCCTGTCTGTAATTACTACTTTGGAAAGCGCTATGGAAGATGATGGCGCTATATAAATAAACATTAATAATAATATATATATATATATACACACACACATATATAGTACACCAACCTACACACATAGAGAAATAAAGTACACCTAGGATGTTCTGTCACAGTGAGGGAACAGCAGAAGCGCCTGCATCTGAATGCCCTCCACCTTCTGCTGGGGAAGAATTACCTTGACCTGAGAAGTATCCAGTGTCATGTCCAGGAAGGACCTCGCCAAAGACGGAGATAGTGAAGACTTGGGATAATTTATCACCCCGCCGAAGGACTCGAGAGTGGAAGTCACCACCTGAGTATCCTTCTCGGCCTGATGAAGAGATTGAGCAGCAATCAATAGGTCGTCCAGGTAAGGAAGAATACGAATGCCCCGGCTTCGCAGTAGAGCCATGACACCCACCAGCACTTTGGTGAGGGCCGAGGGGCCGAGGTTATACCGAACGGCAAGGCCACAAACTAGTAGTTTTCATCCCCCAGAGCGAACCTCAAGAACCTCTGGTGACCTGGAAAGATCGGAACGTGAAGATAGGTATCCTTGATGTCCACCGTGGTCATGAACTCGCCCGGCTGAAGGGAACTCACAGCCGAGCATAAGGTCTCCATGTGGAAAAGTACCCACGACCCTGTTCCTGAAGAGGTACCGGGCAAATCACTCCGGAATCTAGAAGACGCTGCACAGCCAACCGCAGGCCCTGAGCCATCACAGGATTTTGAGAGATCCGGGACCGGAGGAATCTTGGGGGCGGCCAGGCTGCAAACTCTATCTTGTAACCGGAGGAAACCACCTCCTGAATCCACCGGTCCGAGACGCGAAGTCTCCAGACATGAGCAAAAAGCCGAAGCCGTCCCCCCACCCGGACGGGTGAGGGCACCTCCTCATGCCTGAGGGGTCTTGGGGGTGTTTGGGCTTGGTTCCCCAGGAGAGACCAGGGCGACCACAGGTGTTCCCCTACCGTCACCTGATCCATTAGCCAAGGCTGGGAGGCATGAGGGTCTGGAAAAACGGGTGGAAACAGGCTTACAGGGCCGACAGGCTGGTAGCCCCGCTCGCCTGCAAATAACCAGAGAGAGCTATCTTCGATCTTCGCAATCAAGACTGCAGAGAAACACTGGGAGTCTATGGGTGATTCCTGGCTTTTTATTGGGCCGGGAGGAGCCACAAGTCTTCTGCAGTTAACTGCGCCACCTTGTTGCGGAATACTTAGACATAATGATTGAAATGAAACATGCCGTGCTGTACACAAGGAAAAGAGGCCCATTAAAATAAATGTGCCCTTTCATATCAGTGTGCTGCGGCTTGCAAAACTCAGCATGCTGTGTTTTGCCCACATCGCAACTGCAACATGCCCTCATAGAAGTTTATGGGAACCGTAGGTAAAGCGCATGTATTGTACTTTACCTTTGGTGCATTGCAGTGGGCCATACTCACCCCCACCTCCCAATCCATGCAGCAGGTCCTCCGGTCAGGCACTGCTGAAGACAGTTTCTTGGGGCCTTCAGTCCTTTGCTTCAGCAACGACTAGTGAAAGGCCCCCAAGAGGTGGTTGCAGCAGTTTCCGGTTCAGCCTTATACGCTGCAAGAATCTCCTGCCACCACTGCCGGGATCTCCTGCCTCACTGGGATGCTGCTCCGCCGCTGGGATCTCCAGTCTCCGTCACAGCCATGTACATGCCACTGCTGCACCGCACAGGAGACACAGTGCTGCGCACAATTGTGTGCAGTGCGTCTATGCATCTCTACCACAATAGTAGTGGAGACTCATAGTGTGAAAGTAGCCTCAGGACATATCCCATGGAGAGGCTGAACTTTGACAGCTTTAAGTAAAAATAGAATTATGTACCTAGAGCTTCTACATTGCAATGCATTGTGGAAAAGTCACCTAAAAGCTCTAAAACCTCAACTTCTACAGAGACTCTAAAATAATTTGGATAACCCTCATAATTTTATGTACATTAGAAAATATCTGTATATAGGGGGAATACGTCCTCTGACTAAATCACCTGAGAGTTATGGAATATATCATATTAGTAGGTAGATACCATCGTTGATTTGGGAAATATCTCCTATGAGTAAGGAAATATTTCCTGTTGATTAGGAAATATCCACTGTAAGTTTGGAAATACCTGTGAGGTAAGAGATATCTTCTATGAGTTAGAAAGTACCCCATGCGAGTAGGGAGATATCTTCTCTGAGTCAGGAAATACCTCCTGTGAGATGAAAAACATCTGCTATGACTAAGGAAGACACTACCTAAGATGGTGAGTAAGGAATATAGCTGCTGTGAGTCCGAAAATTCCTCCTGAGAGCTAAGAGATATCACATATGAGTAGGTACATAACTTAATTGAGTTAGGAAAAAACACTTGTGAATAAGGCAATATCTTCTGTGATTTAGTATACACCAAGTATGAGGGAAGAATAACCTGCCAGGAGATACATACTGGGTGTTTTATAATATCTTTGGTGAGTTTGGAAATGACTCTTGTGAAGTAGAAAATATAATTTGTGGGTTAGATAATATTTCATATGAGAAGAGTTAAATCTCCTATAAGGAGTGAGGAAATACCTCCAATTAGTTAGAAAGTATACCTGATAAGTAAGTATCCGCTTTAAGTCTAGAGCAGTTGGGTACCTTTAGTGAATCAACTCATTTAACACAGTGAGGTCTTTTTAGGACAGCACACTCGGCAGGAGGTCAGCTTTAAATGTGACAGTGTGTCATTTGCTGACTTCAATATGGCCATATGCTTTGCCCCACCAATTAACACATTTACTTGAATCTCTGCGGTTCTTTCTGCTCCTTCGGTTTCACTGTAACGAAAATAACTCTTGATAAAATACGGTCACGCTCTAGATTTCTTTATATGTACACATTGTAGGGGCGCATTATTTATAGCCGAAGAAATGAAATTAAGCAAGCCGCACTGTAATTCAAGCTGTAGGATGGGGAGGTGAACAGCACAGAGCGGTGGTTGGCGGTGGGTGGTGGGAGATAAGGTTTTCCTCTATATTGTTCCATATGTTACAATGTTTCCCTTTTTCTATCTGGAATAATATAGTGGTACTATAAATATTGCATGCAAACATGCCACCGCTCTGACTGGGTGTGCCAAAAATTCTCAATCTCCCTCTTTCTGCCATCCGCTTATCATGCAATCCCATCCAGGTTCTTTGCGCAGTTAATTAAAACGGAATTCTAAGACACGGTTAAATTTCTCGCCACAAAGCAAAACATTATCTTCTGTTATAAAACAAACAATGGCATTGCATTGTGCAGATTTATTGACAGAGTGGGAACGATGGAAGGAAATGTGGCTCATAACAGCACTGGCAGAAAATCTAATCTGTCTAATGAACCATCTGAATAATCGATGAGATGTGACCTTTGCGCATGCGTAGGATGGACTCATTGCATTTGTTGTCAGTCTCCCCATTCTGGCACAAATCTCAGCAAAAGCTGAGCAGTTTTCATATTCTATGACTCTAAACTATACTGTATGGTTACACCATAACTAGAACTGCTGGATTAAAGATGACCAACCTTTGACATGTCAGTATACATCTTGGGATTGCTAAATCATGGCAAGACCATCACTGCCCAAGACTGTCGGTGGGGCATCCTGATTGGTGCACAAATCACCCGCAAGTCTGCTTTACCGTAGCCTGGAAGTCACCTCTTACAAGACCTTGCCCTCAGTGACGCACATAGCCAATTGCTACCCCCAGTGTGGCCATCACGATTGGCCGTCGGTGTGAATGTAGATCCTGTAGCCCTCCAGTAATGGTTGTGATCATGGAAGGGGTGAGTATATGGGGTCCTGGGACAAATGCTTGTGCTTGTGATGCTCTGCCAGTCATAAGCAGCAGGGATGCCCCAATGCAGCACATATTGAAGGAAGTCTTTAACCTCCCATCTCTGCATTTCAGCTATGCTCTCATTGCCCATGTAACCAAAGGTGACCAATGGAGGTGCCACAGAGGGAGCATGCCTCCCCGTTGTACCCTGCTGATTGCCTTTGCTCACCCAACCAATATGTGCAGCTGTTATATAGAAGAGGCATCTTCGGAGCTTAGAGATGTAGCTTTCCAGACCCCTTAAAAAAATCCTGATGACCAGTGGGTCAGAGACACAGCAGCTCCAAAGGGCCACATTTGTGATTAATGCCGGCTTTAGGTCCACAGAAAACCCCTCTCCCTTTTTATCCATGCCCCCTCTACTTCCACTCAGTCCACTATAACTCATTATCCCCAGACAGCGACAGCTGAGAGAAAACTCCAGGGTCAGAGTACCTGTTTCTTTTTATGTTCAAGCTGAGCTTGGAAGAGGCCTGTGTTGAAGGGTATAGGTGCTGGTATGGTCACAGATGGAGGCCTCTGAGCCCTGGAAATACCAGCCCCTTTGGCTGGTGCAGCAGGCTGGTAGCCCCGGGGGGGAAGGGGGGGACATGCTTTTACTTTTTATTTTTTTTAAAAAAAAGGGACTAAACGATTTGACCAGAACATTGCAGCCATTCCAAATGTAAAACGGACCAATAGCCTTGCATGGGTGAAAAAACTCCCCAAAACTCACTTGCCCCATCTGCATGAATGATACTGAATTATTGTCAGCACTGACACAACCCAGCCGTGTAGCTACTTAGACTTAACTAACATAACCCACAATGCAAAGCGGCAGGAAACCCATCAGCACTTCCTCTGCCACTGGTAGATTATGTCCAGCAATCTGAATCACCCTGGGAAGGGATGCATATTAGCACTGTTTCTTGTAAGGGTGCTGTTTAACACCAAACCAAATCTGAAGGTCGTCACTGCTGGGTGACTCTGACAGCAATAAAAGATTGAGACGCATCTCAGTGTCCTTTCTTCCAGCAGAGATGATGGAGGTGCTTTGCGGCATCACCTTTCAGACCGTTGAACATTGTGTATCTGAGTTCTTGGATGAAAGCCTCCCTAGGCATCCAAACCAAGCACAAGGGGGAAGCCCAGAAATAGGAGGAGAAAGGGGAAGAGTACTCAGGAATACATGGCCAGGTCCCAGGAGGAAGAAGTACCCTCCAAGGACAATTCTTCCTGCCCTAATGTTTTTAATCTTTCCAGCTTTAGTCCCAATCAATGTTGTATCTGGTTACTGTCCAAAAGACTGTCTTTCTCTAAGACATCAGAAGACACATTTGGACTCTATAAGGAAAGTTTTGTGTAAAGTACAGTTTGAAGACCCATCCTCTAGAGGTTAGGAGTAGTGGTGACGGTCTAATTGACCCCCTCCATCTCATATTATTGAATTGGCAATGGTCCCAATTCTTAAGCCGGACCAACAGCCTGACACAGTTGGAAAAGAAAGTTAGCGGCCATTTTGGAGCTTCCTCTCCCAGCATCTCAGCCATGCTGCTGCCTGGATTCAACTGACATAACTGACAATGCACAGTAACAGGTAACCCAGCAGCACTTCCTGTTTGCAGAAGGCCTGCAAATGCGCAAGCCACCATTTTGTTTCTAAAATTCACTACAGCAGGAGTTAGAAAAAGGTAAAATAATGTTTATGTGCAGCAATGTAAATTGCCCTGGGGAGGGATAGATATGAGCACTGTTTGTTGTGTTGGTCTGGTTTAAGGTGGACCAAAACCCACGGCGATAGATTCCCAGGCCGATCGATTCTCTACACCCCCCGGGGCACCCAAAATCAGGATTCCCTACTGTGTGACACCCCCCAGGTCGCCCTGTACACTTACCTTGTTTCCCTGTCTAACGCTGCATGCGTGAGCCGTGGCCGGATCCTCGCTTTCCCTCTAGCAGGGCGCGTGCCCGTGACAGGCATTTGAGAATGGCCCGCACAGGCATGCTCCCTGTTAGAGGGTAGCAGGGGATGTGGCCATCAGCGAAGACGAAGGCTTAGATGACATGACGTCAGTGGCTCCAAGCTCGCTGATTGGACGAGCGGCCGCACATGCGCCATAGGACCGGGAAGAGGTGAGTTGGCTTTGGTGATCTGGAGGGTTTCATGCAGTGGGGCACCCCCGATAGGCCGGGCAAAAGGACCAAAAGTCAAGATAGTCAAAATCCTGGGTTTCGGTCCATTTTTGACTGCTGGTTTGCTTTAAGCCGGATTTGAGTGGCTTAAGATGGGGATGGGGGGGTTAACATTCCAGGGAATTCCAGGGAAGCGGGTACAGGATAGACTCAGTGATAGATGGCTGAAAGCATTGATCAAAGCAGCCAGCACTGTGACACCAACCAACAGGTTAAAGCGGACCAACAGTCAAAACTGACGTAAACCAGACCAACACAGCAAACAGTGGTCATATGCACCCCCCCCCCTTCCCAGGACAATTTAGATTGGTGCATATAAAAATGTGTTTAACTTTTTCTAACTTTTTATAAACAAGATGGCGGTTTATACATTTTCAGGCCACCTGCAAACAGGAGGTTCTGTCAGTTACGTCAGTTGGGAAAGGAACCTCCAAAATGGCCTTTACTTTTCTTTTCCAACTGTGCCAGGCTGTTGGTCCGGTTTAAGAACAGGAGGGCCCAGAATATGCTGCTGCACTGGGATTTAATTCAAGGAGGCATATTGGGAATTTAGTTTGGTTAATCTGTAGTTCACAAGACCTCAAACAATAAGGGTTGACAGGTGCGGGGTTGTGTGGCAAGGGGCAAATATGAAAATTGCTTTTGGCCCCAGGACTGGAAGGCCGCTGTTACAGTCAGGGCCCAAGACAAGCAAATTTCATGCCCTGGACACCAGGTTCCCAAGCACTCTAGAAACCCACCACTGCTGCTGCATAAAATGTTACTATTTGCTATGATTTGCCCTATTTGCTACTTGCTAATGTGCCCTTAGCGGGCTTGTGTGCAGCGTAAGGCAAGCTGTATATTAAAAGTCCCGGCTCCTGCATGCATATCGTGAGGTCGCATAGAGGAGAGGGACGAAGATTTAAGTTCAGCTCTATCAATAAATATAGAAATAGAATGTTTGTTTAAGGAAAATTAAGGCATTCATCTGAAAACAAGCCCTAGTGCTTGTTTTGGAACAAAAATTAATAAAAGAACCTGTCTTATTTTCAGGGGGAAACACTGCTCCAAGAAAATCCAGAAAGTCTAGAATAGTATGTAGAAATTAGTTTTAGGCAAAACTGATTTCTTTCATTCAATTTCTGGGACATGGCTGAGCTGGGAAAGACGTGTCATGGCGCAGCTTTATGAGTTATGAACACGCTCTGTTGTGGTTAGAGACAGCTGTGGGACCATTGTGGCTTGCTGGCCTTGCTCAAGCTGAGACTAAGAGGCCGATTTATTAATAGCGGCAGGTAGCGTCAGTTGAGCGACTGTAGCGGCATTTTCAGAGCGCCCGCTAGTAGTCGCTGTGCTTGGCCGTTGTTCGGTTGTTGATAGCGACTCAGTCGGTTTGCCGTAATGTTGAATATTGGGTGAGGAATCGCTATTTGACAGGTTCCGCGCTGTATGGGAGCGCATGATAGCGACTGGCCCTAGCGACCGGCTCCCACCATATTCATTAAAAAATCACACTCAAAAAATTCTTGCGCTGTGAAATGCATGTTTAAACCCCAGAGCGCTGGCGACGATGGGTTAAAAGTAGTTTTTTAACCCCCAAACAACCATATTTTTGAAAACCAAAAAAAACACGTTTTTTAAATAATTTTGTAATATGAATACATTAATATCAGACCTGTAATATCAATTCTGTACAATTTTTTTTTTTTTTACCTTAAAAAAATGATCTAAAATGGCAGAAGTGGTCACAGAATTTTTCACATTTAAAAAAAAAAAAAAAAAAAAATCATAACAATCAATTATGAATATTTAAAGATGGTTCCATTGAAATGCATTGGAGAGCGCCAGGTAGCGAGAGGTCATACCTGTCGCTGTTCAGGGTTGGACGCTGGCGCTGTGGGCTGAGGCTGGAATAATGATGAATGAGTCGCTATATGGCGCTATCTCAGTCGCTAAGCAGGATTGCCTTGATAAATGTGTGATCCGGCGTTCTCGTGGCGGGGCCCGTCATTACCGGCCGCTCACCAGTCGCTACCTGTCGCTATCCCTTGTTAAATAAGGGCCTAAGAGACAGAGTAGCTGTAGGACCACTTTTCTGTGTGGTCCGGGGAAATGAATCTGAAAAAAATTTAAACACTGGATCCCTGCTACTGCTCTTACCCTACGCTGCTGGAAATGGTGAGGCAAATGAGACCGGCATCAGGTCAGCTGCTTGTTTGGTTAATTATTGCCATTAGGTTTACATTCCTTTTAACTTAACACATGCCCACTACTGAAGGATAGCACATTAAGGAGCAGGTGCTTGTTAGTGAACGTTAAACATTAGTTCATAATTATCCAGCATAGATGCCATAAATACTCTCTGGCTCATTTAAAGTGGATCAAAACCCACACAGATTGGCCTGGAAATCTGTAAGATTCCTGGGCTGATCGATTCCCTCCCCCCAGGGCATCCAAAATCGTGATATCCTGCTGTGTGAAACCCCCCCCAGGTCACCCCATACACTTACCTTGTTTCCCGGTCCAATGGTGCATGTGCAAGCCGCGTTTGCATCCCCGATATGCCTCTAGCAGGGAGCGTGCCCGCGCCAGGCATTTTTGAATGGCCGGAGTGGGGACACTCCCTGTTAGAGGGAAGCAGGGGATGCGGCCACCAGCATGCTCAGCTGCTGACCTTAGATGAAGGCTTAGACAATGTGACATCAGCAGCTTCGAGCACACTGATTGGATGAGCTCCCGCGCATGCCCCATAGGACCGGGAAGAGGTGAGTTGGCATCGGCAATCTGGGGGGTTTCATCCCTCCAGCAGGGCACATGCCCGCACTGGGCATTTGTGAATGGCCGGCATAGGCACACTCCCTGTTAGAGGGAAGCAGGGGATGCGGCCGCCAGCTCTCTCAGAGCCGATGGTCTTAGACGAAGCCTTAGACAACGTGACGTCAGTGGCTCCGAGCGTGCTGATTGGACGAGTGCATGTGCATGCACCGTAGGACCGGGAAGAGACGAGTTGGCATTGGCGATCTGGGGGGTTTCACACAGCGGGGCACCACCGATTGGAGTGCCCCGGGGGAAAGGGCCAAAACCCAGGATAGTCAGAATGCTGGGTTTTGGTCCACTTAAAACATTCATCACATTGGATCTATGCTTATCTAAATTATGGTGTGGGATGCATCGGGCCTGTGGGTACATAAAGAGTGTGAAGTATAGGTGTGATTGTGTTCTATCTGTCTGTCTGTCTGACTGACTGACTGACTGACTGACTGTCTGTCTGTCTGACTGTCTGTCTGTCTGTCTGTCTGGTTCTATCTATCTATCTATCTATCTATCTATCTATCTATCTATCTATCCTACCTACACTCCACACCCAACAGACATGGTGATCCAGCACCCAGGAACAATAACCTTTTAAGAGGTTAAATATTTTGCTTATCTTTTATTTCGCTAAAAAAACCTTCTCCTTAAGCCATGTTCACTCTTTGGAACATACGGTAAAAATCAATTTACTGTGTTCTTTCACCCGTATAATCACTCAATATACTTTTGCCTTTTACTTAAATGTTTATACTGGTAATATTAAATGTTTTAAGAGATGGATTAAGAGATGGATTATAAAGTGGCCAGCGACGTTCTCCTATCTGCAGAACCTTTTTGTGTTAGAACTGTTCTGTAATATGTGCTCCCGTGTATGTTTGCAATGGTTCAGCACTTTACAAGCAGGAATGATGGGCATTTATTCACAGCAGCCAATCAGATTTAGCTATCACAACTCACTAGAGCTTTGTCTGTCATGGGGGTGTGACTTACCAGAAGTGTTATTTTTATACTGTGTTTTTTGCTCTATAAGACGCTTGGAGGAGAAAATAGGATTCAGAGTAAAAAAAATAAGAAAAACAAATATTTTGAACCAACTGGTGTGCTAAAACCCCTGTCCCCCAAGATCCTAAAACCAGGAAGTGTCAGGACCCCCCACAATCTCCCTATAACAGGCAGTTTGCAGAATCACTCAAATACCCCTATTGCAGGTAGAATCCTCTAAATACCCTGTGACAGACAGCGTGTTCCCCCCATCCTACAACAAGCAGTATGCAGAATCCCCCCACACCCTACAACAAGCAGTATGCAGAATCCCCACAATCCCCTATAACAAGCAGTGTGCAGAATCCCCCCACACCCTATAACAAGCAGTATGCAGAATCCCCCCACACCCTATAACAAGCAGTATGCAGAATCCCCCCACACCCTATAACAAGCAGTATGCAGAGTCCCCACAATCCCCTATAACAAGCAGTATGCAGAATCCCCCCACACCCTATAACAAGCAGTATGCAGAATCCCCACAATCCCCTATAACAAGCAGTATGCAGAGTCCCCACAATCCCCTATAACAAGCAGTGTGCATAATCCCCCCACACCCTATAATAAGCAGTATGCAGAATCCCCTCACACCCTATAACAAGCAGTATGCAGAATCCCCACAATCCCCTATAACAAGCAGTGTGCATAATTCCCCCACTCCCTGTAACAAGCAGTATGCAGAATCCCCCCACACCCTATAACAAGCAGTATGCAGAATCCCTCCACACCCTATAACAAGCAGTGTGCAGAATCCCCCCACACCCTATAACAAGCAGTATGCAGAACCCCCACAATCCCCTATAACAAGCAGTATGCAGAATCCCCCCACACCCTATAACAAGCAGTATGCAGAATCCCCACAATCCCCTATAACAAGCAGTGTGCATAATTCCCCCACTCCCTGTAACAAGCAGTATGCAGAATCCCCCCACACCCTATAACAAGCAGTATGCAGAATCCCCCCACACCCTATAACAAGCAGTATGCAGAATCCCCCCACACCCTATAATAAGCAGTATGCAGAATCCCCCCACACCCTATAACAAGCAGTATGCAGAATCCATCCACACCCTATAACAAGCAGTATGCAGAATCCCCCCACACCCTATAACAAGCAGTATGCAGAATCCCCCCACACCCTATAATAAGCAGTATGCAGAATCCCCCCACACCCTATAACAAGCAGTATGCAGAATCCATCCACACCCTATAACAAGCAGTGTGCAGAATCCCCCCACGCCCTATAATAAGCAGTATGCAGAATCCCCCCACACCCTATAATAAGCAGTATGCAGAATCCCCCCACACCCTATAATAAGCAGTATGTAGAATCCCCCCACACCCTATAATAAGCAGTATGCAGAATCCCCCCACACCCTATAACAAGCAGTATGCAGAATCCCCCCACACCCTATAACAAGCAGTATGCAGAATCCCCCCACACCCTATAACAAGCAGTGTGCATAATTCCCCCACTCCCTGTAACAAGCAGTGTGGCAGACTCATGGCAATCGTCCTATAACAAACAGTTTGGCAGAATCCCCACAATCTCCTATAATAGGCAGTGTACAGAATCCCTCCCTCCAATCCCCTAAACTGGGTAATGTGGCAATACCACCCAATCCCCTATCACAGACAATGTGCAGAATCCCCCAATTCTGGGGTCTGGCTCCTCTGACGTGGTCTTCCCCAGCAGCCGCACCCTGGCTTCCCTGTAGCTGTGGCATGCTATATGAGTAATAAGAAGCAAGCTATGTAACACACATCTCTATTTTGAATTTAGTGGACAAAAATTTGAATTCAGGCAGAGACTGGGGTACTCCAAAATGTGTACAACTGCTTTCCAAAAGTCACAGATTTGTTGACTTTTTTCTCCATACCAATTCCCACATTAAAGAGACACGTCAATCCACTTTCTCACTCCCTATGGCTTTTAAGCATGTGACCACCAGGGACCAATCAGGTTTGGTAAATCTAAATGGTTGCTAGAGGTCACATGATTGTCAGCCATAGGTGGAAATAAGCAAGTGGTAAGCATTGTATGACTTTAAATGGTCTCCTCCTTAAAAAGCCTAGACATCTTGCAGACAAGTGGACCAAGCTTATTTTGTCAAACCTGAAACAAATGATGGCACAAATAAAACCACTGACTAGCATCACAATTACCACCCCATGTCCTTATATATGTTTTGTCGTCATCCTCGCATGCGTTCAGACAAATACATACATGTCCAGACTCAAATCTAAAAGATGGAAGCCATTACAAGAATGATGGGGGGGGTTGCTATAAGATGCAGGACTGTTTAAAAGTCCCCATCCAAGCTCAAAAAAAACAAATGGCACTTGCCTTCAAGTCTCAGTCCCACAGATTCCTGCAGGTCTAAGGCCCTGAGTTAAAGCAGACCAAAACCCACTGAACTTGTGAAATACATCTGGCCAAAGCCCCTGCAGACCTGCAGATACTCCCTTCTTTGGGTGTAGAACTAGAAATGGATATTGTCACTTTTTGAATCATCCTGGAACACTGATTTTTTCAGCTGTCCCTCTCTGCAATCAGGCATTAGGCTCGATTCATTCTTCCGGACTTCCGTAGCTGTCTGTGAAAGTTTTGGTGGGTGTTTGTCATTTTTTTGCTTTTTTTCGTTCATTTTTCATTCGCACGAACGTTCGGGAATGTGCTTTCGATGAACGGAAGCAAATCGGATCATTTCCGTTAGTTCAGATCATTTTCCAAACAAAATCGGTGATTTTTCGTTCGTTCAGATAACTTCCGTTGTTGGGATGGGTTTCCGTCTGATTCAGAGAGCTGATTTCCGACGGACCACCACCCTATAAATCCGTTTCATTTCCGATCCCCTTACGGGACCTTTGAGGGCTCGGATTGCTATTGTTGAACATGTTTTGCGGCTATGTGGAGGAGTCTGCGCGCCTTTAGCACCAAGGCATTGCATGTATCAGCATGGCCGAGGCCATAAATTGTATAGCAATGCATACCTGAATCAATACATTTCATGTATGCCTTATAGAAGCATTTTAATGCTGACCTTAATTAGTCCTTAGCATGTAAACATTTATTTTCCCACACATCCATATAATTGCTATATTTTTTTAGACTTATGTCCTTTGTGAATTATATTTGGATTGTTGAACTTGAATCTTAATTTGTTGTAGGAGTTATTGTTTTAGTTGGTTACCTTTGCTTTGTGTAATTATTTTATATTTGGTTGCAGGAACTGCAAGATGTGCCACTCGCCCTTTCTCCTGATGCCCGTTCTTTGCCTGCAGAATGCGAGCCAGGGGTTCTCTAATCGGGCACTATGCAAAACCCGGCCCGTGGTGGCGAGGGCCCTCTGGCTTTTGAAGTCCAGATTTAGGTGTTTGGACCATACGGGGGGGGGGGGGGGGGGGCACTGCAGCATGACCCCAACAAGGTTATACCAAAATTTTAATTTACGTTTTTTAACAGGGACCACCCGTGCCAGAGTGGCACAACTGAGTGTCAGGGTCCTTCAGTTGGTGGGCGAGATGCAGGAGCTGCGCAACTCGTTGGGGACCACAGATGAAGAATAATGTTCTGTGGCCTGCCATTGCTATGTATTTTGTTTTTTATAGTTGTAAAAATTTGAAATTTTCAAAATTTTTTCAAATTTTATATTTTATGATGGAATTAAAAAAAAAATGTTACATTGTCATTTAATTTACAAAATACATTAACTCAAAACTAATGGGCCCAGAAATATTTAAAGATGAATATTCACATGACCGAGAAGGGGCTAAAATGGAAGAAGAACCTAACCGATGGAGGATAGTGCTAAGTGATTTAGCTAAACATTGTAGTAGAAGTGAGGGTGGCAAATATGTAGGCGAGCACTTTAATGACTTAAGTTTGTAGTGCGCAGGCGCAAGATCATAAGGATTTCCATCTGGACGATTATTTATTGAAAAAGGGAAACAGAAACTAACGGGAAACGTAAAGGATTCGTTGGAGGATACGATGGGAAAAGGGCAAAGACGAAAGCCTACGTTGTAACATGTGAAAATGAAACGGAAAAGTCTGGATGGAAAATGACATCCTCGTATTCGTAATCTGCCGTACGAACGGACGGAAACTTTACAGAAGGTTTTCAATGCATGCACAGAATCGCTCGTACACTCATACGAGAGTGGAAACATTTCCAAAAAAAGACAGATCGGAACTAAAACGGAAGTTTTTTTTTGTCTCTCTGAATCGAGCCTATTGTACAGGTGCGCCAATGACATCATTGCCACACATACAGTAGCAATGAATGGAGGAGACGGAGCTTTACAGCTAAAACAGGTGTCATTATCTAGGATTAGAGTGAAAATTGGCTAATGGTGCTCTTAATGGCGGAAGATAGTTAAAAAAGTGGGCTTTAGCCTGCTTTAAGCTTTTTGTGCTCTTGAGACGGCCTCGATGTGTCGCTCTGCTGCCAGTCATGTGTCAGCGCCAGTGATTTGTATTCAGTGGGGGACGCTGGGGGCTAAGGCCCGGACCAACAGCACTGAGACCGGAGGGCTTGAGCTTGCAGTAGAACACTGCAGGATCAATTCTGTGGGCTGAGATGTAAGTATCCTTTGGTTTTTTATCAGGAGCCTGGACTTTTCGTTTAACTACATGCTACACCTATTAAAGCAAACTAATTAAATAGACATGGGCACACTTTTTCCCTATTCACACAACACAAATAGTATTAAATTGATTGTGAAGCCTCAAGTGGCTAAAAATGAATGGAAAGATGAAAGTGTGAGTCTCTGATAAGCTATGCGCCGCTGGTAGGGTTAAAAGCAAAATGTACCTTAAAGGAAATATCCTGTTGTATTTCCTATCAGAGCGGGAGGAGAGTTGTAAGGCAATTTATTCGCGGAGATGGTAAAGGGCAAAGTAGCAGATGTTTCATTATGAGGACTAACACGCAAGCAATTGATCTCTGGCACAAGAACTGGTAGGAAGTCACAACAGTAAAAAGAAATTCAGCATAATCGCACATGCAGAAAGGGCTTTTGTCAGGATATTTTATGTATTAAAGTATTTTTCCACCCGGCGTGTTATTTATTTACTTTCTTTGTTTACATCCCTGGATTTAGGTTTATATGCTGAAACTCACACCTGCCACCAGCAATCTTCCAGACAATAAATTCTGAAAAGGATCCGCCATGTTTCACAGCCCAAGACGAATGCGAGCATATTTCTCCTCTCGTGTCAGGGAATGTCGGGCGGAGAAAATGATGCATGTATGGGACTGTGTCTAAAAGCCAGGCATATTTTTAGCGTGGAAAATGCTTAAAGTGTACTTGTCATGCTGCTGTCATAAGTCTTTTTGTTCACAGTGTAGCTTGAGTAAAGGCCTGGGACAGAAATTTATACCAAATTTTTACAAAAGAAGTCACTAAGTTCACAAAAACTGGAACAACACTCTAAAATGAACACTGTCCCTATTCAAATGATAGCAGGTAAGGGCATGAATGCTGGATGCCCAGCTCTAAATGCAGGCCAGGGAAGCCTGTTCCTTGGTGCCATTATGCACCTATTTCCTGGAGCTCATGCTGCTGCGATGTTGCTGTTGGCAGTCATTGAAGGCCACCAAGTGGGTAATCCCTATGGGTCACTCGGGGACAGGTTTCCGGCAGGAGTTATCCAAGGAAAGGTGAATATTGGGACTTGGGCCCTTATTTAACAAGGGATAGCGCCAGGTAGCGAATGGTGAGCGAACGGTAATGACGGTCACCGCCACGAGAACGCCGGCTCCCCTCCGCAATCACACATTTATCAAGCCGATCCTGCTTAGCGACTGAAATAGCGCCATATAGCGACTCATTCATCATTATTCCAGCCTTACCCCACAGCGCCAGCGAGCGACCTTGAACAGCGACAGGTATGACCTCTCGCTACCTGGCGCTCTCCAATGCATTTCAATGGAACAATCTTTAAATATTCATAATTAATTGCTATTAATGTTTTTTTTTTTTTTAAATGTCAAAAATTCTGTGACCACTTCTGCAATGTTAGATATTTTTTTTATGGTTAAAAAAAAAAAAAAAAAAAATTGTGCAGACTTGATATTACAGGTCTGATATTAATGTATTCATATTACAAAATGTTTTGAAAAACTTGTATTTTTTTTTTTTTTTAAATATGGTTGTTTGGGGGTTAAAAAACTACTTTTAACCCATCGCCGCCAGCGCTCTGGGGTTTGAACAAGCATTTCACAGCGCGAACATTTTTGGAGCGTGATTTGTTAATGAATATGCTGGGAGCCGTTCGCTATGGCCATTCGCTGTCATGCGCTCCCATACAGCGCGGAACCTGTCAAGCAGCGACTCCTAACCCCGTATTCAACATTACCACACACCGACTGAGTCGCTGTCAACAACCGAACAACGGCCAAGCACAGCGAATATTAGCGGGCGCTGTGAAAATAACGCTACTGTCGCTCATCTGTCGCTACCTGGCGCTATTAATGAATCGGCCTCCCCATGTTCTTCCTTCCCCGATAGGCAAGATAAAGGACATCCAGCAATCGTATGCCCCTAGCTGATTAAACAGGAAAAAAATGCATTTTTTACTTTTCTTCCCGGTATAAAATAACCAGTTGAATTGCAAATTAGAACATGTATTTTATGCTTGGGGAGCACAAGAAAGGATTTGGACATTTGACCTGTCCATTAGCAGGTCCTAAAAAGACCTAGATGCATAAAAGAATGATCACTGGGAAGCCAGAAATTTGACTTTGATACAAAGCCCTTTCAAGGTGACAAATAGCTTTCCATTGGATGGACATGCATGGAATCTAACATGGGCAAAACTCATTGACCAACAGTCCAATGGTCATGTTGAGGTGCAAGAGCAGTGCAAAAGAACAGCCCAGGTGAGTCATTCTGTCCAATTTTAGCCTTCCTAGGGGGTCAATAGTTACAGGAGAAAATCTGGATTCCCAAGGTGGGCTGTAAGCAGACCTAATAACTTCAAACCTGTCCTGTTCTTTAATACTTGCCCTTCTTGAAGGCCCAGCCAAGGGGGACCAGATGCAGTCATGCAGTTTTTGGACTCCCATAGATAAAACTCCATCCCTGTCATTGTCACAGTAAAAAAAAAACACAAGTGGTAAGAGGAGGGGTCACCTAAACTCAACATCAAATAATTCCACCCAAGCCGGTTTCTTTCTTTTTTGTTCTGTTTACTGGAAGGGGACAGGGACTTTTTTAAGCTTTAAAGGGAGTGATCTGCTCAACTCTAATGGCCTTTCTCCTAACCTAGTCTGTGCTGGAATAACAGCGTATTGCTATTGCAGTTTTTCTGATATGTGTAGATGCTTTTATTCATCATGCAATACTTTGGGCAGATACTAGACTGGTTAATGCTGCTGCTTCACAGACTGGCTCAGGAGACAAGCATTGGAATTAAGCAAACCACTGTAAAAGTGTAATGATACACTTATAAACAGGCATCAATGTTTTCAAATTCTTCTGTTTTATTCCTCACCTGAAGCACCTTTTTTGTCCCTGGGGCTGAATCGACTGAACTGACACACTGAGAGAATGGGCAGCCAAATGTTAAAGTAGATCAATATGCTTCCTCAGGGCATTTACCTTTTTCTAACGCCTACTGAGATAAATTTTAAAACAAGATGGCCGCTCATGGGCTTGCAGGCTACCTGCAAACAGGAAGTATTACTGGGCTTCCGGTTACTGTGCATGTCAGCTGGGAGGGGAAGCTCCAAGATGGCCGCTACCTTTATTTTCCAACTGTACCAGACTGTTGGTCCGGTTTAAATAGGAGATAGTGGCTACAAACATGAATTGAAAATTTCAACTAGAGGGCATACCATAGTGGCAGTGAAAGGCTGGGGCCAAAATCAGCCCACAATTTCTCCTGCCCCAGACCAGCCTAAAATCAGCATGCAACATACCCAGCCATTTCTGAGTACCGGAACATTTCATTATTAACCTATAGAATTGCAGGGACAGATCATGGACAGGGGCAGATAGGATCACGCCTAAATCAATGATACTGAAGCTTTAGTATGGTAGAGACAGATAGTGTGGCATGGGTGGATGTGTACCACCCCCCTGCCATGGATTTGAGGCTTTAGTGCTGGGGGCACAACATTTGTTGGCTGTTGGGGTACAGTGGTGCAGGGTCCGGAGGCTAAAAGGAGACTAGGGAGGCAGGGTTTCAATCAGGGAATAAAAAATGGCAGCTAAGCCGAGCCAAAAACGTTGTAGTCCACCAGGAATTTTATTGTGCCCCCCCTATTGCCAGGCAGTACATGCTTAAAGGGATCACTAATGGAGAAATAATCTTGCTGATCAGACTTTACAACAGCGTGAAATGAAAAACTGATGTTTCTATGGTAAAAATAATGTTATAAGAAGCAATGCCTCCAAAGAGAGAGAGACATCTTTTGTCCCATATATACATTACTAATAACCTACAAGGAATGCACTATTCAGTTCTGGGCCTCTGTTTACAGAAAAACATGCCCTTGAACTAGAAAAATTGTAGAGAAATTAAATTAATAGGCGCCCTGGAGCAGTTATGAGGAGATGACTACAAGTCTCCAGCTGTGTGCTTTATTAGTAAATTATAACCAATTAAATTGTATTGCGGTCAGTGACCCTATTGTGTAGATCTAGCCACCCTTCTGTTTTGGGTCAACGGAGACACAACGTTTATATTGCAATCGCAGCTTACATTCCATTTCTGGTGAGGTGGAAGGCAATTAGTTGGCCGGATCTCTGGAACACAGTTAAAGTGGACTCACAGCAGAAGACAATGATATACATGGGTATAAGGTACCGTGTATGATTAAAGAGAAAGTAAAATCATTGATTTCCACTATACAGTCCTGTAGCGATAACCCTTATCGCCGGAGGGCTTCACCGCCCGAGATGTCCTTTTCCCAATCGTAAGAGGTGCTGCTGGAATTCCAGAGTCGTCCGTGAGGAAACAGGAACAGCCCTTACAAGGGCTAGTGAATTGTAATATAGCGTTTCCCCCAATAAGAGACAGAACTTCAGTATTGAGGGTGAAGGTGAAGACAACTTTATTAGTGCCACACTGTGCCTTATATGCAAGGCTCCATGCAAGGGGACCTCCCCCGTGGACCTGATGGAAGACTGCATGACAAACACACGGACCAATGGGAGCAGGGCACACAATCCCTCAACTCTGCCGGTGACGCAATCAGCAACACAATAGACGTCTGTAATACACTCAATCAGAACAATGCCATTGTCTGTGACGTAATCAATCAATACAATGGCAGTCAGAACAATGAATAACGTAATCAATCAACACAATGGCAGTCTGTACATGCTTAAGAAAAGGAAAGTAATGAACCTGTGTAAAGTCCAAAGGGCAGAGAGTCTGTCACAAGTCCCAAAATTGGAAGCATTTGGCGTCCCAGAATTGCCCAGCCTGCTGATTGTGGGTATGCCAATATCCACTACTTTCGCGATTCGGTGATGCCGAAGATTTGATGAGCATCATTATGCGCTGACTCACCCAGTGAACATGATTGCTCAAGGACTTGGCTACATCTTGGCCATGATGTGGCCATAAAGGACGCTGAGACCTGATACTCCGCCAATCTCTACATTCCACTTCCGCTGTTCAGTCAATTAATTGGAGCAGTGCCCCAGCCAAATTGAGCAGACATTCTGGACTGAGCGGGACAGTCTTCGTAATAATGTCAGTAAAGTTTTTGGGAGGACATTGGGACTAAATGCCTCAAAATAGGACAATCCCACTGAAAGTGGGACCCTTAGTCTAGCTTCTCTTTCTCCTGCTTAGGTCTTCTCAGGCTCCCATGACAAAATCAATGGCCTCGATTCAATAAAGGTAGAAAAAAATTCTCATGGTAGTAAAAAATTCAATTCATGAGAAAAAAGCCTGAGAATGTCACTGTAGCTGAATCCCCAGAAAAAAAGACAATGAAAGTCAATGGTACTTTTTACTAAGGAAATGTAGAGAACTTTTTACACTGTAGTAAAAAGTGCCATTGACTTTCATTGTCTTTTTTTCTGGTGATTCAGCTACAGTGAAATTCTCAGGCTTTTTTCTCATGAATTGAATCTTTTACTACTATGAGAATTTTTTTCTACCCTTATTGAATCAAGGCCAATGAGTCCTTAGACTCAGATTAAGACTTGATTGAGACTAGCTTCTCTAGTGGTTTATTCCTATATAGACTCTGCCCCCCCCCCCAACAATTACTATGCATTACCTATTTGCAAAATTGCATGAGGCAGTTGCATGTTGCTCTAGAAGCTAACACTTTTCTCCCTGTTACTTTTTAAACAGGCCCCTGTCTGGGCATATTCTTACTTAACTCCTTACTGACTAGCAGTAGGCATACTGTCTATTACAGCTGCTTTAGGCTCCTATGCCTCTAGAAGAAACTATTACATTTCTTGCTAGTGACACCACATGGTAATGCTATGATTATACGCACCTACTTTTTCAACATGCCACATAAGGGAAGTGGTTTTTAGACTTTACTTTCACTTTAAGGGTGTTATACACCTGTAACACATTGCAGGAATCTCAATTAGTTACATGGTCTGATTGCTTTATTGGTTTCACAGGACAAACAAGAACTGCCTTTATGGAGACATAGGCCCTTATTTAAGAAGGGATAGCGTCAGGTAGTGGCTGGTTAATGACAGGTAGCGACAGGTAGCGACTGGTGAACGCCGGACATGGCACGCAATTACACATTTATCAAGCAGAATCTGTTTAGTGACTGGAATAGCGCCATGTAGCGTCTGATTCATCATTTTCACAGCCTCAGCGAACAGCGCCAGCGTTCAGCCTTGCACAGCGCCAGGTATGACCTCTCGCTACCTGTCGCTCTCCCATACATTTCAATGGATGAACCTTTCTTCTCACTAAACGTTTTTTTTTTTTTTTTTTTTTTAAAAACACAAATAATTATTTGACCTCTTCTGGCATTGAAATAGCAGTTTTTTCATAATTTTTTCATTTTTTATATATTTCCTCAGAAATGACATTACAGGTCTGCCATTAAAGTGTTCATGTTACAATGTTGTTACAATGTAATTCCATATGTTTTCGCTTTGTTACTAGTTGATAGATGCTGGAAAACAGACTTTAAACACACCGCCTCCTGCGCTCTGGGCTTCAAACAACTATTTTTCAGCGCCAGAGATTTGTGAGGCTGTTTTTTGGTGTGAGTCGGTCGCTATGAGCAGTCGCTAACATGCGCTCCCATACAGCGCTGTACTGGTCAAATAGCAACTCCTCACAATGTATTCAACATTACTGAACAGCGACTGAGTCGCTATAAAGTAGCGACTCACAGCCGAGCACTGCGACTACTAGCGGGCGCTCTGAAAATGCCTGCTACAGACGCTCATCTGTCGCTACCTGCCGCTAATGATGAATCAGCCTCCCGGTAAAAGTTATGTGTTATCAATGTATGCATTTGCCTTCTGTGAGTGCTAGGATCCTTTTTTGCACTACACTGGGGATCCAGAAATATGTGGTTATCATCAAACGGAACAGGTAAAAAATATGGCAATTTTTTCGTTTTTTTCTCTTTATGTGACTTGTCCCCTCTGTTATAGGGTAAATTCTATTTTTCTGGGCCTGTATGTGCTATGTTAATACTTTGTTTTGGGATACCTTGTATCCTTGAATAGTCACTTTTAGACCAATATATTAAACATTCCAATTACAAAGCTAAAAAATTTGATACGATATTTATATTTGAAAAGTTACTAAATTATTTAATTATAAATGTTTAGACCTCGATGCTCTGTGCTCTAATATTTCTATTTGTATATTCAGCTCTGATCTCTAATATTAATGAGATAGGTAGCATCAAGGTTTTCAGTCTTTAAGTCCAAGGTTAAAAATAACCAACTTGACATAGAAATATGACTGATGAGTGTTGCTTCTGTCTACTGGCGAGCTGCCCTTGGCCTGGGTCTGCGGTATCAGTGTGCCTCCTACATTCAGGTTTCACAGTTATTTCAACCCACTGGACCTGGATCCAACAACAATCCCTGCACTGATCTCCAGAGTACAGCAGCTATGTGTGTCTCTGACACTGATGGGACCAAATTAATGGAGGCTTTGTGGTTGAGGTCTGTGTGTTTAAGGTGCCAGCATGCATAGTGGAATATGATTTCATGGAAATCCTCTGAAGGAGCAAATAGAAGCTTTCCTGTAGAAACCAAACTAAGATGAATTCATGAAAGTGAGGTTTTGAAAGTTCAACCATTTGTTAAAATAAAAACAGGTAACTATCAGGCTGATTCATCACTAACGCCAGGTAGCGACAGATGAGCGTCTGTAGCAGGCATTTTCAGAGCGCCCGCTAGTAGTCGCAGTGCTCGGCCGTGAGTCGCTAGTTTATAGCGACTCAGTCGCTGTTCAGTAATGTTGAAAACATTATGAGGAGTCGCTATTTGACCAGTACAGCGCTGTATGGGAGCGCATGTTAGCGACTGCTCATAGTGACCGACTCACACCATATTCAGCAAAAAAACAAATCTCTGGAGCTGAAAAAAGCTTGTTTGAAGCCCAGAGCGCAGGAGGCGGTGTATTTAAAGTCTGTTTTCCAGCATCTATCCACTAGTAACAAAGCAAAAACATATGGAATTACATTGTAACAACATTGTAACATGAACACTTTAATGGCAGACCTGTAATGTCATTTCTGAAGAAATATATAAAAAATAAAAACAATTTGAAAAAAACTGCTAATTCAATGCCAGGAGAGGTCACAGAATTATTTGAGATTTTAAAACAAAAAAAAAAACAGTTTAAAGAGAAGGAAAGGATCGTCCATTGAAATGTATGGCAGAGCGTCAGGTAGCGAGAGGTCATATCTGGCGCTGTGCAAGGCTGAACGCCGGCGCTGTTGGCTGAGGCTGTGAAAATGATGAATCAGACACTACATGGCGCTATCCCAGTCGCTAAACAGATTCTGCTTGATAAATGTGTAATTGCGTGCCGTGTCCGGCGCTCACCAGTCGCTACATGTCGCTACCTCTCATTAACGAGCCACTACCTGACGCTATCCCTTCATGAATAAGGGTCTTAGTCAGCTGAATGCAATTTGTAAAATGACTGTAGAAATGTATCAATTGTTTTCTTTTCAAATTTTCACAAAATTTTAAGGTTTATATTTGAGTACAAAAGGGTGAAGTTCACATAGCATGTGTTCTATGTCCCTCGTTGAGATCTAACTACATTTCAGTGGTCTTCAGTGATACAAGGTAAATAGCAATTTCTTTAAAAAGAAAGAATTTACATGGCACGACAGCAGCATGGCACCAGGCAGACTTAAACCGGACCTTCAGCGTGATTTAATAAAAAACCCAAACTCTTAAAAAACTGTTCCCCGGCATCTAAAATTAATATATTTTACATTTTTAGTCACTAACTTATTATTCTTTCCCCCACTGGGCTGCAACTCTGTTCAGGAATTTAGGATACGGACGCCGCCATCTTGACTCAGAAGCATCACACTTACTGAGGAGAGGAGAGTGGGATAAGGTACAGGGGGGTGGTTATAGCTGTGCTTTGCTCAGACAGAGCAGAGCTGAGGTCAGGAAAAGGTCAGCAGTCCCAGAATGCAGAGCAGCACAGTCAGGAGGCACTTCCTGTTTGCAGGCTGCCTGATAAGATGGCGGCTTCCATAAGCCGCCCTCTTGGATGTTTAAAGGCTCATAACATGCAGTAGATGCAGGTAGAATGGTTTTTAATGTGGACAATCTGTATGTACAGGGTGTGGGAAACATATAAGATAGACTCTTATTCAGAGTGAAGGTCCGCTTTAAGTAAAAATTTAGCATGGGATTTTACTGACACCAGCCAGCCCACGACTGTTAGTTATCTGCTGAGACAGTCACAAATGTGCTGCCTGGCATGGGTGAGCTGCGGCTATAGCATTGCAGGGATAAATCATAGGCAGAGGTGGATACTGCCACCTTTAAAGCAATTGTTCTGAGGGTTTAATATTGTAGGGGCAGATAATGTGGACAGGGGTAGTACTGGGTGGGGGGGGGGGATTGGTACAGTGAGGCTGGTTATAGGGGCTGGGGTTGAGAGGTCATAAGTGCACAGAGGCTTTGGGGGACATGGCCTGAATTCTATGCTCAGTCCAGTAGGCCTCAAAGCAGTATAGCCCATTGGAATTTTTTTCTGTGCTCCACATGGTCAGTCTACTCCTGCAAATCAAAAATAACATGCTAGACCTAATATTCTTTAGTGAGTGGGCGGGGCTGTGCAAAGAATCTATTTTTATTTATGTGTTATCCTAAGCAGAAGGAAGCTGAGTAAGCTGCAATGCTTATAGTAACTGTCCAGGCTAAGTAAAAACAAATCATTGTTTGCTTACCTGCCATGCAGATAATTCATTCTGGTGTGCTGATGAATAAACCTGCTGTTGTTGAGATTTAGCCTATTTCCTGTAGCCCAGCCCTGGATTTTATAACTTCATGACCACCTTTTTTAACATTGAGAAGTGGACCTACTATATCCCCACCCCTCTTCCATCAGATTATGTGGACACACTGATGCTTTTGTGTGAGAGGATAGCTGCTCCTTGCTTTTCTTGTCTGTCTTTTCCCAGCTTTTTGTATATTGTAGGTCCACCATTCACTGTTAAAAAAGGGTGGTCGAGAGTAAATAAAATAGAGAGGTTGGGACTAAAGACAAGAGACTCAGCAACAACAACTTTATTAAGAAGCTCATTATGATGAACAATGGACATATGTCTGAGGTTAGTCTCTCTCGTCAGCACAAGGCTGGACGCGATGGCTGTATGGGAATGAGATGTGAGAGCGCTGCAACAGACAATCAAGCCACTTTACATAGAGCTTTTATCAGGCTTAATATAGTAGGCTTAAAGATACAGAAAAGCCCCCTATTCAAGGTTACAAGGAAGAGGGTGCTTACTTAATATAGAAAGTCTTTACATTGCCTAGATGACAAAGAATAACATGTTATACTCATTATTGTTAGTGAATACAAATCCATCAAAAACATAGAGCAATCTCAATACACAGGCTCAAGGTAGCTTCTGTCAACCTGTGTGATTGTTAAAACTTCACATAAGTGTGTCCACCACCAGCTTATAAAACTCTTACCAGAGCTCATACAAGTCAGGCCAAATAGCATACTTCCATTAAAACACCATTTCCAACGTTATCCATTTTTCCCAAATAAATGAGGGCAACAGTATCTCAAAACATTCCAGTTATAGGTAAACCAGCAGATAAAAAGGAATAGACCAATCTAGCAGTGAGAACATCCTCTTTCCCTCTCCTTATCGGCCGCTATTGGACCGGGTCATGTTAAGGGCGCTTGGCGCCCCCTGTATATGATTATGCCCGTGTGAGTGCCTTTGGTAAAATTAAATGTTTTTTAGTTATGACTATTTTACACTAGATCTGTCTATTACCTTTGATCTTCACATGCTGGTTTACCTATGACTGGAATTATTCAAGAAGCCATCACCCTCATTTATTTGGGAACAACGGTTGTTATTGCAAATGGTGTTTTAATGGAAGTATGCTTTTTGGCCTGACTTGTATGAGCTCTGGTAGGAATTTTATCAGCTGGTGGTGGGCACACTTATGCTACCATGAGCTTTATTGCCTTGAGCACTGTGTACTGAGATTGCTCTGTGTTGATGGATTTGTCTACACTTTTGGGACTATAATTTGGAATAATAGTTTCAACACGTTGAGTCACAGAGGATATTTTTTATTCCTGAGACTTTAATCTTTATAAGACTTTGGCAAGCCCATTATTTTACACATTTAATGTTGTGTTTGCTAGTAAATAGGTGGTGCCACGCATATGCCACGGACCGGGTGGAGCGGACTCGGGTGTGGATCCGCTTTAACTGTGGAACAGATGGCAGGTACCGCGTCAGGGGAGCGGAGTCTAAGAGGCCACCAGTATTCACCAGAGCCCACCGCAAGGCAGGTTGGTCTTGTGCGGCAAGTGACCCCCAGATCGCTACCCCCCAACAGCGGCCCAGTCCCACGGCTAGCTGAGGCTTAGCGGGGTACACAAGAGGAAGGCAAAAGGCGTAGTACTCACAGGCAGAGGTCAGGGCAGGCAGCAGAGGTTCGTAGTAAAGGTGAGTAGCCAAGGTCAGGGCAGGCGGCAAAGGTTCAGCGTCAAGGACAGGCAGAGGTCGGTAAGGAAAAGGAAGGAAAGGAAATGCCTCTTTAAATAGGGGAAGTGGATGCAGGATTGGATGAGCAGGCACCAATCAGTGCTGTACATGCCCTTTAAATCTCAGGAATCCAGTGCGCTCGCCCTCTAGTGGACAGGGACGTGAGCGCACCTGACCATGCGAGGAGGAAGCATGGGGGGAAGGGAAATGGCTGGAAGCAGCCATGGAGGTGAGGGAAATGCTGTGAGATGGACGACGGCTGGATGCAGCCATGGAGTTAAGTGAAGTGCTGCGAGATGGGCGTGCAGCGCTCGCCCTAACAGCATATCATCTTGTGGCCACTCTATGCTATTCTAAGCACTCATCAAGAAGCTACACAGCACACAATGCTTGAGTATAACTAACGTGGGTCCTTTCCTAATGGGACTCCTCTGTCTTCAGTAATAAACTAAAAGGTTCATCCAACAAAAATTTGTGGCCATCACTAAGGCACAGAAACCACATATTCTAGCTAGTTACCACTAGCTAAGTCTATCTTGCCCAGCCAATGATGGTCCATAAAGGAGCTACTGTACATCATGCAATGAAGCTGAGAAATAGTTTTTCTATTAGACAGAGATGTGCTACATTTATACCCAGCCTTTAGAACAGGAAAAACTATTTCAGGTGCTTCGTTACTCTTGAAATCCTGAATTTCTGTCTACAGATCTGTTATAGAGACTCACGGTGCATGAAGAGCACATTTGCTACGGCGAGATAAAAAATTAATAACTAGAGCACAATAGGCAAAGATATTCTGAGCAGAAATGGGAGATTTTGTGATGATGAATTTTAAGGATGTTTTCAAAATTTAATATTCACATCTGCTGTCACATGCCATTAACCACTGTATGCCTCACCTGAACTGCATCGGCATTTTCATGCTGCCCATAGAATTAATGAGATTTAAAGGGAGACTCCATCCAAAAGACTTAACAGACTGCTGAAATCTATTTATTGGAAATGTTTCACCTGCTAAAACATTTGTACATTATTGCATGTGCCCTTATAAATCACTACTGTGAGGCCAAGCAACTATCACCTAAGAGGTATCCCTGCCTGCCAGAATTGTAATTGTTTTTCAATTTGCTGGGGTTAAGTCATGTTTGCATTCAACCTAGAAGCATGCCCCATAGGCTGTCATTTCTGCTTCTCACCTGACACATTCATAATAATATAGACATGGCGCTCTTCCAAGGATGAAGTGCATTTAAAGCTTTAGCAAAAGCTTCTAGTTTCCTTCCTCAGCTTCTGTCCCTAGTATTCCAGTTCTACCCTTATCCAGATTATTCTCTCACTCTGAAACACTGCTTGTCCTAACTTTTGGCTTTGTTGCCAACATGAAATTGAAATCCTTTATTCCCTGAACTAAGACTGATACGTGGATTACAGTTCTTCCCGATGTCCTTGTATCTCATACCTATGGTTTTATCACAGCTGGGGTTGAGTTTTGACAGTCAGTGGAGCACCAAGGTACCACTGAAAGCAAGGGCGGGCACTAAAGACTATTACTTAGAACCCAAAACTTGACCTAGAAGTCCAGGGCAACCCTGGTCTTCACTAGAAAGAAAGGAAAGTCACAGATTGCTCCACTTGGTAAACAATCTTCTGGACAGGCAGTGATTCCTTGACACTGATGTATTGGCAGAAGCTGGGTTGCAGAGACAGGGTCAGATGTAAGCAAAAATTTATAGGAGGGCGACAAGCTTTAATTGTAGTTGAAGGCCATAGGAAGAGGTTGTGGGCTGGCAGCAAAGGTTTGTAAATGAGAGTCTGTAGCATAATCCAAAATCTAGGCAGAGGAGATAGGCAGGCAGCAAAAGGTGAAGTTCTTTATCCAGACAAAGGTCGTAGATAGGTAGCAGAAGGGTAGCCAGAAAGACAGGCAAAGTTCAGCAATAGGAAAGCAAGATCAAAAGTCTTTTGGGAGCATGAATAGAAACATGCCAAGACAGAATCCTAAAAAAATCTTCCTGCACCTCAGCTTCCTACTTAAAGGACCTTGTGCATGTGTCATGTGCGCAGGAGCTCACACAGATTTACACTTTTAAGTACCATTTGAATCTGGATGGTGGGGATTCACCTGGGCCTATAGTCTTTTACACCAGGTTTTGGTTCACCTTAAGAGGCAATGGAAGTAGAATAAAGAAAGTATAGTAGGGTGTATACTATTTACAGATTTTAAAGTGTTCTTTAAAAGGTACACCCCGATACACTCATATACATTTTTTTTTTCGTTTTCTAAAGCTTACCAACAGAAAAAATAAATTAAAATCCTCACAAAAGTTATGGTTAATCTCTTTGATGTGAGATGTGGGTATCACTGAGGTTCGACAGCATTACAGCTATACATGTCTTTCTAAGTATCTAAATTACTGTAGCTCTGCTCTTTTGACATAGAGGTGTCATTTGTACAGTAAACTAACGGCAATTGCTGGCTCATGCTTCAAGCCAAACAGATGAGAGCGGACTACTGATGCAGGTCCGTAATGAACCTACGAAGGCAAAGAGTAAAATTAATTCAGTTGCGACAGGCATGGGCGTGCACAGCCGAGAAGGGATGCGAGTGATGTCGGTGACAAACACGCAGTCGCTATGGGCTTGTCGGGAAGGTAAGACTTGTGGGTGTCTCGGCAGATTTCACAGAGCGGGGCATTCCAGTTTGGGATGCCCCAGGAGGAGGGAATCAGCTGGCCTTGTTTTGGTCCACTTTAAGCATTGCAGGGACACGGTTGACTTGACCACTTGTATTGTAGAAGAAGAAACTGTGGCAGAGGCACGTATTGCCCCCACAGCCATGATGATAATATAGCACTGCAGGGGATTAACAAGGACTGGGGTGTCTTCCCTAGGTGGTATGACTGGGCCAGGTATGGGGTGGTTAGAGCAAAGATGTAGGAGGTAGGGAGTAGAGGGGGATGTGAGAAGAGTAATACGTGAATTCTGTCACAGGCTCTCGACGAGGTCTGCTGCTTGCCAGAGCAACACCCATGCTAATAAGCCTCAAATCAGTGTGGCCCACTGGGTATTTTCCCTGTACTGCCTATGGCCAGCCTGACCCTGGCACTATACTTACAACAAATGGATTCAACAATTTCTTGTTGTCTAAAAGACAGAACAACACAGGAAATGGTGTGTCCCACACTATGTGATACTGAAGAAGGAGGAAATCTGTCAAACTTTCAGTGTAAAAAACGGTATGTGGCTGTGCAAATTAAAAAAAAAAAAACGCTATACAAAATAGGCAATATTTAAGCTTCCACAGCTTTATTCTGCAGCACAGCAGAACTGGATAGAATGAATGCTTTGAGATTACATTTAGCCTGGACAATACCTTTAAGTTTGGCTCTACTGGCACCTATGAAATCAGAATTTCAGTGTAGACTGTCACCAATTTGACACATGATAATTTTAAAACAAAGCCTTGACAACTAGGACAGGTAAAAACTATTATACACACATTAGAGCAGCCACATAATAATGTGTTATCGCACATCCACTCTCTTAGCAGAGGAGAGATTTACATGTCTGGTCTTGATCTTCCATGTCTATTTCTACCTCTCTTTTATGTGATCCTTCAATATTTAGCTTTTTCCTTATCCCTCCTTTTTGTAATCTTATTTCAACATTCCCTCCTGCTTTTCTTTGTCACATGCCCTTCATTGGTCTGCCTATCTGTCTTTCTATTTTTACCCACCCTCTTTGTCTATCTCCATTCCACACAGGGCTGGATTATGAGGGGGGTTCAAGGGGCGTGCGTCCCGGGCCTCCACCACTTGCCCTTCAAAGGGGGCCTTCACCAACCTTTGGGTTATTGTCTTGTCCAGGAGGCTTTTCAGTCTTTGGCCTGATGGACCACTGGGCCAGCAACAAAGCTATTGGTGGCAGTGGGGGCCCCCGCACCGGGCAAGCCTTTTTGGTTTTTTTGCAAACCTGCAGCCAAAGCCACCACAGGGCAGGATGGAGAGTCTAGAGCAGCAAAGCCGGCATCAGTAACCCTACAGAGATGGGTACGTGCAGAGCTGTCAAACAGCGGCCGCTCCCTGCACATAAGCCACCAAGCACAGCCGCTGGCAAAGCAATGCAGGGAAACTGTTTTCTGCTGGACGACTACACTACCCCCCGCCCAGAATGGCAAAGCAGGATTTCCCGAGCAGCACGCACCTGCACAAGGGTGGCACACAATCTAGTAAGTAGGCAGGTGCTAGACAACCACCAATCAGTTACGTACCTGGACTATTCTTTTAAAGGTAAAATAAATACTGTTTCTGGGGGCTCAAGGGGCCTTCACCACACTAAATACGGCCCTGATTCCACATGATCTCATTCTCTCTCACTTTTTCACATTCCTTCTCTCCTTCTTCTCCACATTACCCTTATGCCATATTCACTCCTTCTCTATCTCTCATTTCCACATTCCCATCTTCTCTCTCTCCCCATTCCACACACCTTCCCTCTCTTTCTTTATTCTATATTCCCTTTTCTTTTCCTAGCTCCATCCTTTTCTTTCTGTCTCCTTGTTCTCTGTGGTCCTTTTTTATTGTGTTCTATTAATCTCTCTCTCTTTTCTCCCTCGTTTCTCCTTTTCCCTCTGTCTCGCTTTATCTTGTGTATTGTTTTGCTTTGTCAATTAAAGAACATAAAAGGGACACTCTGGTATGTCCCATACATGCACCCAAAATAATCTGCACTCACCCTAAATAATTAGTGCAAACCAGTGTATAAAAATTGTTATGCTAATTTATTAAATTCAAACAATGAAACAACAATGAACCCAAATGGGCATTACACAGTTAAAAAACATATACAAGACAATATAAAAAGGAAAGGTGGGGGGAGCTTGGGCAAGGCAATGCTGAATAATCAATTTGTCATAATTTATATATATTTAGTTACATGCCAAGCAATAAAAAGGCATGGCATTATATACTGTTATCACCAAGCCAGTAAGTATAGATTAAACCAAATATAAACCAAGATGTGCTAAGAGGTGTGTAATCCAAAGAAATAGTGGAAAACAGAGGCAAAATTGTGTGTAGAGAGAATGCAACAGTGTGCTAGATATATGAGACCGAGTGCCAGAGAAAAGTACCCAGAGATGGCTGTGAAAAGTGGATAGAGTATATGGTGTAACTGAATACTCACTGGCTGGTGAATAGCACAATACAATTAAATGCAGTATAATAGAATATGAAATAATGAGTACGTCACCGTAATGTAACAATGCCTGCCGATCCCCTCCACACCAAGATCAAGCAACCATTTTGCTTTGGGTGTAAATCTTTCTGTGTGTGTATATGTGTGTGAATCAAACAGAAAAGTACAAAGATAGTACATACACCGCGCTGTAAACAATGAATAAAAATCTACTAACAAACACACACACTTAAATGAATATTATAAGTCCACAAATTGGGTGCTCCACGTGTATTAGTCCTTATTCCCAAATGGACCCAATGTAAATAAATAGTGTAGAACACAGAGCAACCTCCAAAATGAGATAGTGCCGAAGATAATCTCTATCCCACGACACATGCACCTCCACACGGTGAATCCGCCACCAATAGTGCAAATCCTTACCGACTAGTAAGAGTATTAGAGCCTTCAAAACGTCCACATAAAGGTACTTGATGGATCTTATTCCTCCTTATAATGCTCACCGACATCCAAAAAATGGGGCAATTTAACCGGTCACCGAAAAATAATAATGTAAACAAAATCTAGTGTAACTCCATTTAAAACCCACAAAGGTTTAATAAGTAATTTAAAAATTTACACTCACAAACATATAGTTAAAATCAGCTTTCAGTCAAAATCATGGCAGTGCTCGTCTCACCGGCCCTGGGATAAAGCAGCTTTGCCAGCAGAGAAGTCACGTCAACCACAGATGCACAGGTACCGATGTTGTAACTTGAAGAGAATTCCGCCACCGCCACCGCCAACGCGTTTCGTCGCCAAAGGCAACTTTAACTAGGCAGAGCCTAGTTTTGGAGGTTGCTCTGTGTTGTACACTATTTATATGTGTGTGAATGTTTGGGGGACACCATACCGAAATCCTGCACAGTGTGATATTTAACCTAAGGCGACCCTGGTTGGGATTTCCATAACCCAGCTAGGAGCTGGCAATGTAAAAAAATACTTTTCTTTCAAGGGGTTGAGGCAGAATCTACTGTAAAAATAGGATATAAAAATGTAAGATCTTCCCCTTCTACTTAATTAGGATTATTTGAGTGATTATTACAGCATTTGGCTTTACTTTGAATGGAAAACATTGTAAGATTTCTTTTACACACAGCATGGGTGTTTTGCCCGCTTCGGTCCCCTGACATTTTGCAGAGATAATGGGGTGTACAGTAAATACAATCCTTCCACTACAAAGACTGAGAGCTCTCTTTAAGACACAAAGGAAAGAACAGACTGTGCCCCTACAAAGCGCAAGTCAAACTCACTGATGGGTGGTTCTGCATCTGCTCTTCATATGTATTTAAAAAGATAATAAAGTGGAATATATTAACATCCTGTACAAGGAGAACATCACAGGAAACCAAATGGGGGAGATTGTTCAAATGTTTGCATTCAGCTGCTTTGTTATGCCATCTCTATGATATAAAGGGCCAATGAACCATCAATCACAAGATGGCTTACGGAAAAGGGCTATAAATATAATATAATGATATGGATGTCTGAAGACTTTTACTGAAGGTATCTGAGAAAGAATCAAGGTAAATATATTCCTGTAGTCATTGGGCACTAAAACCAGCATTTCTTGTTCCTCTCTTGGCTTACTGTTAAAATTACAGTGTGCGTAATTCTACCCAATTTTGCTAAATTCACTTATTAATTTGTACCAGTCCTATACTGTTCGGGTGGTAAAAAATACAACCATTGAAGAAAGATTTATAAATAGTGTTGAGAGAACCCGAACCCCAAAGTTCCGGTTTGTACCCAACTTTGTAAGTTTGTGTTCCAAAAACCTGAACACGGACTTCAGCCAGAAGGCGTTTATTTTGAATGGGCTACGGTTGGGACCACAGAAAGATTGCTGCCGTTCCCATGAGTGAGGACTCTCCTATTGCCTGCACCTGACTCCCCACCTACACACCCACCATCACGTTTTTTTTAACCCCAAATCTGCCTATGGAGGCTCTTTGACAGACCCCCCCCCTCCACCTGGGTGGGTCAGGAGTGTGGGGCCGCCAGAGGCAGAATCACCCCTCCCCCGAAGTTCAGGTCCCCATTTATTTCAATGAGGGACGGGTTTGGACTTGGGTACCGAACCTGAACTTTTATTCAAAGTTCAGCCAAACTTGCTGTACCTGAACCTTGAGGGGTTCACCCTACACTATTTATAAAGCAGGTGTCTTATGGAGAACGCAAAAGGCTGGTGAAGTTTCCTACCAGTGGTCAGTCATCTTTAATCATACCATAGCATGAGAGGCATTAGTAGCTCCATCACAATAGACATAAAAAAATTGGAAAAAGTTAGAATTCTTAGTGGCACTTACTAATAGGTGTCTTATGCTTACAAGGGGAACTAGCAAATAACTGCTATAGAAATCTAGGAGTGGTCATATGTCCAGGCAATAAAATAGTATACAACAACTTACTTCCACAAAGAGGACACTTTGGATACGTGGTACTCTTATTTCTAAGTTTCTGCTACTGCTATCCAATATGTCCTTTGTGAGAATTACTTCTGAACTTGGATCATCTCTAAGAACCTTACAGAGACATTGTACCATATTTCTTGCTTATTACTTACCTGTCATTCCTTGAACGGTTGTGATCCTGGAGCCTGCAGCTCAGCCATTCTAGCCTCAGTGCACCACCAGGCTGGCTGTGGCAAGACCACCCTGATCCAAAAATCAGGTGATGCTGCACACCTCTGCATCCAATCAACAAGGGAGACTGTTCTCTCATAGCTGGAAGCAATGGTGCTCAGTGCAGCCAGCCTGGAATCAGCACAGGAGCTAATAGCGCTGAGACAAATGAGCTGCAGGCCCCCGCACTATGATGGTGGCATGGCCTCTAATTTTAGAAAGAGGATGCTGGTTCCCCTTTAGAGACAGACAAAGAGGATAAGCTGAGATAAAAAAATGAAAGACCATTTATCTTACAACATACATGCACAATCTCCGTGTATCCTATGCAACAGAAAGTGCCAACAAAAGGGGCAAAGAAGAAACACTGCAGCAGGGATTTCCAAAAGAAAAAAGCTTAAACATAGCTTTCACTTTCATTATCTCATGAGCTACACCCAGGAATGGAAGCAAAGCCATCAGCTTGATGTAGATTGCATAAGTTATTTAATTAAAATTAAATGTTACATTGCAGATGGGGGGTGACACTGTGTGCCTGGAAAGGCCCATAAACAGGTCATGTGGATCCCTGCATAGCCGACTCTATAGCTCTGTCTAAGCATTACTCCCCCTGTGTGTCTGTGTGACCTGTTGGTGGTCCTTAAGGAGAAGGTTTGACACACCTCCTACAGCGGATGAAAAAAAAGAAAGAGCAGCCTAGCATGGAAAACTGACTAAAAGTAGATGTTTAGAAGTAAACAAGGGTCAAGTCTTGAATCTCTCCTAAGGTTGGCCCACAGTCACTGTAGCTCTCAACACTTTAACCCCTAAAGTAGGCACACCTGAGTATCTCCATTAAGTGTATTTGTTGGGAAAATTCCCATAAAGCTGTATGGAGCACAACTATCATGTTAGAAAAACTCTTACAGTGAAAGCGACAGACGCAAAATGGATTTACATCCCTGTTATAAAAGCAGATGAATGAAAGATCTTCTGACCCTTTACATACTACTAGTAAAGGGTCATCTTTTTAAGAGGTATGCGTTTTAATTCAACCAAGATTCTTCATTGTCTGCTCAATTTCTAAATGTCTGGAGAACATTTTCATAAATTAAACTGGCTAAAGGAGGTTTGGCAAACACATTTTCTCCAATTGGTTCCTGCTGCTAAAGCACTATTGTCTACTGCATTGCTGAATATGCCTACATGAACATTATATTTTATCCATTTTTCCTCTTATTACAATATACTTGATGATCACAAATTAACTTGTAATTAATCAATTAATCAAGACATAATTAACAGCTAAGTAATTCACTCAAGTAAATATATTGCTAAAAAGCTTTCCTGTAAATTCCTCAAGAGAAATGAGCCTGGTCCATCAGCAGAAAAGTACATAGATCATATAATCAGAGCAAATATATCATTAGTATTCATTATAGAGAAGTGTGCAGCGCTATTAGATGTGGTGATCTACAAGCACTGGAATTCTTCTCCAGTTCCACAGATAAATCAATCTAGCCACACATTAGCAGATACAATTTGCCTACATTGGATGACTATAATATGTGGATGATTTACCTGCAGTAGCTTTTCGCCTGTGCTGCAAATCACCACTGAGCCTTCTCCCCTTCCCAAATTGATGTTCCTAAACCTATAGTTACTGATTTGATTTAGGAACACAAAGACTGCTGGTTACTACTCATTACCACTGCTTTACAAAATACTAAGGCCAACCAGATTTGCATAGTTTTTTTGGTTTCTGCCAAGACATTCCTAGATTATTTTGAATGTGTTTGATTAAAACGAGTCTAATTGGCATCTGTTTGTATAAAATGTGTATTTGGAAATACCAAATTTCTGTGTCACTTTATTTCAAACAGATAAAAAAAAACATGTGCTTCCCCCTCCGAATTCTACACCATGGGGGTGATTCACAGCCAGGTGAGGATTCTCACTTCTTTTCTTGGAAAGAAAACTGCCATTGATTTTCGTTTGCCCTGATTCTTTTTCGCACACATTCCCGCCAGAGGGAATGACGTCAAAGGACTACATTTGGTCTGTTTATTTGTGTTGTGATTCAGAGCTTTGTTTTTGTGGCCGAGTTGTCTTTTTCGGGGAAAATTATGGTATGCGTACACCAAACGAGTGTTCATCGTTTAAAATACGGCTCAAGTCATCCATAATTTCACGGGTTTAGCCTGCGCTTGCGAGGGATTCAGAACCCTGTGTAGGTTATCGGACCTATAAAAGCCATAGGTTTCTGGTTCAAACTTACGCCTTTTTTTCTAGTGGGAAAACTTGAGGTGTTCGAATTGACCCAACTGAACTGCCTTTATCTTGAGAAGCTTTACTCAGAGTTGCAGCCATGGTTGGCGACCATGATTGACTTCCACTGCTACTGACTTAAAGTGCTGTGGATGACCCGCTCAGGGTGGCTAGTGTGGGTATCAGCAGGGAAGTGCCTGTGGGAAAAACAGGGGGTCCTAGTGCTGAGGCTGCTGTACCTGGGCCGGGTGCTGCCAGTTCCTCGGCCATGCCTGTGTTCCTGACTCTGGGGGCAGTGGTGGCACCTATGGTGTGGCATAGTGAGCTTCTAAGGCAGCAGTGGCAAGCAAATCTGATCCTCAGCTGTGTTTTTTTATACATAATTGAGTGGGTAATTGTATTGGAAACTAATTTTTATTTAACAGCCCCTTAAAGGTGCAAGCAACCTATAGGCTACATGTGCTTGTGCGCCTCGGTGCAGGGGTGTTTCATACAGAAGACATCCAAAGGTCCAACATGGCATCCACTGTGTTCACCCGTGAGCAGCAGAAGGATATTATGATGGTAAGTCATTTTCATGAACCCTTCGGTCACTTTTAATGATACTCCGTCACTGCAGTACAGCCATTAATATATTAATCTACGGAACAGACCAGTGTATACGTCCCAATTTTCTCTCTCTTTCTCTCTATCAGGAATCTTAAAATCTAGAACAGTCATAGTCAAAGCCAGATAAACCTTGGAGGCCTGATTCCCTCTTCTTTTGGATAGGAAATTGAATCCTTGGATGTTTTATTCAAATATTTCATTGCATGCTTTTCCGGCCGTAAAGCCTGTGTTGTCTTTCAATGGGTTTAAAATACTCCTTAAGCTCTTTCCAGTGAAAAGCCCACTATATTAAGCCTAACATGGGTCTCTTCGCAAGTTGACTTGCGACCCTGTTAAGATGCTCGCAAGTCTCAAAGAGGCATCAGCTTACAGCTTTGTGCTGTTGAGGGTTGAAGTCCCAAAAACACATGGCCATATGCAGGAGTTGATGGCCATGTAAATATAAGATGCTGCTGCTCCTGCATCACCACGTTGATTTATGAATGTATCTATGATACCAGTGCAACCTCGAGGCTGCAACCGGGAGGATTGTGGGACACATGCACATATTCCGGGTGCTGCAAGATGGCAGCACGAGATCACGATGTATGGAAGCCAGCAGCTAGGTAGGTGAGTAGGTCATTGGTAAGCATGCAGCAGTTTGCATGCTGATCAATATCCTTTTTTATTTTTAAAACTAAAATAAAAACAAACAGAAACTGACTTTTAGTCTGCTTTAAAGTTGGCGATATAAACTATCTGGGTTTCTTACGTTCATTCACAGGATTAGTATGAATAATATGATGACCACTAATGCCTGGGTATGCTTAAAGAAATAAAGATTGGTCGAGAAGAGAAGTAGGAGCACAGGACTGCAACATGTGCCAAGTGAAATTGAAGGCCATCTTTCATTTGTGCACATGGCAGCAGAAAATCTAGATTCAAACTTGCTATTTGCCAAAGAGCCCTTCGGTATGACAACCTGGATTCCATTTGTGCCACAAACACGACATAAAACTCAATTTGAAATATTTACCCTATGACCACATGGCTCAGATTGCTGCAAATGGGGATTCTAATTAAAGACTTCAGCAGCACCACACAGTATATTCTGTTTCCTCCTCCGCCAGGAATTCTGCATGAAGGAATCGACATTCAGATCACATTTCATTTTGTAAAAGTACCTCGCTGTCTGAACTTCCAGAATTACAAATTTTCTGTGAAATCTATAGGGATGCTCACTACATGGTTCAATCAAATATTTCAAACCAGAGATAGAAGATTCTAGTTCTCTTGTGTTGGTGCAACATCTTTTAAATGCCAACTGACATAGTTCATGCCTACCGCCTCCTCCTTAGTATAGGCTCTCCTTTTTTGGGGGACCAAAAATCTAAAGTTTTCACAGGGCGCATAGTGAAAGTTTTACTGTACTTACTGATACTGCAGACTGCTCTGGGGCTGGGGGGCAGCGACAGTCGGACTCAGTGTGGTCTGCATGCAGGGGCATGATTTGGTAAGGTTCTCAGGTTGCAAAGGACATAACTAAGATGTCAGCATCCATAGAAAAAGAGCCGGTGGAAACAATGTTCTAGCATCTTTGTTCCATCCTACATAACTTATGACCCAGACCCAAAAATGGCCCATACTGGTCGTTCTACGGGTTCTGGTAGGACATCTTGCATCGGGATGATTTCTGCCATGGATTACACCCGCTCCCACACCAGGAGCTCAAAGCTACAGTCTTTTGGGTCATTGGAGTTTGGGAGTAACAATCTTGTTGTCCAATCACAGCCACACTACTGCCACTGGAAATAGGTGACGTGTAAGTTACTTAAGATTTTTAGTGGTTGCAGCCGCTTATGAGAACCCTGCTCCTACAAAGGGATCAGGCTAACCATTGGAACAAAGTCAGAACTTCTTTAATTCCCTAACTGTTCTAGTGAAATAAAAAGAACTTTCTAAACATCCAAAGATATGCCTTTATTAGCAGGGGGAGCTTCTCACACACCGTGCAGAGTGTGGGGTCCTGGCACACAGAGTGAGGGGGCAGGAAGGGCCAACAATCTTCTCAACCAAAGATTAAAGCTCCTTTTACCAAACAGTGTCCTACAGCAACAACACAACTCTCCTTGAAAGCCACCAACAGATCCCTTTCTGCTCCATAGTTCTGTTGCTCCACTTTACCTGTGTATCTGTATAGAGATTTGGAAAACCTGATCTGTAGGTGCCTCTTGAGGAAAGGGTTGGGGGACAATGATGAAGAGAGAGCATATTCTCGTAATAAAGCCCCAACTCTTCAGGGAGATCCAGTGTTATCAGTCTCGTGTATTCCATATGTTGCCTTGTTTTAGATGTCATGATTATGGTGCCAGTTTTCTTATATGATGCCCACAGTCCTTATAGAAATTCCAGTTATAGTCATGCGGCAGCACTATTCACTGAAGGATAAAATACACCCAAACAATGAAAGACAGTATATAAGTTATAACACAGTTCCTTTCAGCCATTACATCTCTTTAAATTTCTACCTTGTATGTGGCTAGACAAGCCAGGCACAGATGACTCCATTAGGCACCTTCTTACAACACGGCTGCGTATCTGTTTTTTTCCTAAACAAGCAATCATTCCCCCTCCGGAATGAGATTGCCGGGCCACTTTGCTCCTTGTTAATGTTTATAGAAGAGATTGCGCCTGATATAATCCAAAATACTGTTTAACAGGCGACTGATGTCTCTCGCAAGCAGCAAATTGGCTTAGAGGAGCAGGTGAAGTGTTAAGGTGCAAATTGATCAACAACAGACATTAGGCATTTTTTTTCCTCGCTTCCAAGGAGTTCTAAGGATGGTGTCTTCAAACAAGACAAAGTGATGAAACAACAACATCATGGAGATGCTCCTATAGTTACATCTATACACTACACACAGGGACTTTGTTCTCTAATTCTCTCTGTTTTGAAACGTATAGGCTTTGATCCTAATTAAATGCAAGGGTTTTGGAGTGTTGAGTTGAGGTGAGTTTCAGAATCAGAATTACAGTCAGAATCAGGGTTATTTCGTAAGGTAAATAAGTTACATACATACAAACATTTTTTGTTGCAGGAAGGCTCAGTACATTTGGTAGAGGACAAAAACATTTAGCAATATATCTTCGACATTGGCAAAATACGGAATTGAGAAGCACTCATTTAAATAAATTGAGGATCAGGAAAGGACCATCACGGTCCCAGAAGTCACACGTCCTAGGCAGCCAAATTCAAGGTACCCCATATGGGGGGAGGGGGAGACAGTCCCGTGATGGAAAAATATGGAGTAGCTAGGGAAATTCATGTAGTGATAAGAAGACGCCCTGTGCCAGGGTCGAGACACATGTCAGATACCTTAAAGGGTGGGGGATATGTTTTTCTATATGTTTTGGTGACCAATGGAGATTGTGAGCCGTATGTGCATAGCTACGTGAATGCTTTCTTGGCGAATATTATTGGCTGCAATGTTTTAGTTGCCACTAGTTGTCATCTAATGGTGATTGTCAACTGTGTGCGTAGAGATATGTGAATGTCCTCTTGATGTATACTATTGGTTGATGCACTTCACTTGCCGTTGACCAAAATGTAAAGATATAAAGTTGGCAACCAACTGAGATTGTCAACCAAGTGTGCACAGGTACAGGCAAATACTATTGGTCGCTGCACTTTCTCATTTTGTGCACACTGGAGAATCTTTGCAAATATTATCGCTCCCTGCACAGAAATAAAGGAAGACAGCTGGTAACCAAATGAAGGGGCCTGGTAGTGTCACTGTGACTGATGTGAAAGGTTGGGTTGTCGTTCATCAATGTGCTTGCAGATGGGGCCTGGATGGGATGGGCCTCAAACTCAAAGTAAGGTAGGATACAGCACACCAGATTTGGAGCGATGTTCTCCATGGAAGAAATGTTAAGTATTTTTTTTTTTTTAATTTTAGTGTGAACGGTACCTTTAAGAAAAATCACATAACGTTCTAGCAGCTATAAGAGCTCACTTGGCTCCCAAGACTGACTATTACTGAGTGGGCCCCTGTGTCCAATTGTATGGCTTGGTGCATTACGCTTTGATTGTGAGCTGATTTGAGGAAATGCAATTCAAGTCCATTTAAGGGCAATCACTTGAACACCACTGCACAAATGTGATTACAAATCGAGATAGTGATTTTGCAAGGTAGCAGTTTGGATCCAATCTGAGAGTGCTTTCCCCTGTAGTTCAAGATCCCATAGAACAAAATGGGCTGAACTGGATTGTAGTGTTTAATGCTTATGGGCCTTATTTATTATAGGCGCCTTTTAGCTCTATTTTAGTGGCTACAGCAGCAGCTTCGGTGCGCCGGCATTTCCGTCTTCTCTGGCGCTGTGCCGTGGACTACATTGGCGCTAGCAGTGACTGCTAGTGCCAGTGTAGTACACATCGCCAGGTAAGACAGTAATGCCAAAGCTCCGAAGCTGGCGCTATAGCCACAAAGATTATGCTAAAAGGTGTACATCATAAATAAGGCTCATAATAAAAAAAACTTCTTTCTGTGTAGACTGTGGAATGCTCCAGTGCATGTAAATGCACAGTTGCAGCCACAGATGAATACAGCAGCTTGGGAGTCACCGGTGAAGGGATTCCCATGTCAAGGCTTCCTGATTTTACATGTCCCAGGACAGGCTAAAGGCCACCACTGGAGCCTTTTAGACACCAGGTATGGCTATTGCGGCTTTTGAGCCACTTTAAAATGCATCACTGTCCCTATTATATGTGGTAAAAAACCCAGTACCAGGGTTTCAGAGTAACGGATTGGGGGTAATTCGAAAGGTTTGCCTAGGCTTAGTTGCAAGTGCCTCTCTATTATGCTTGGATAGCCTGTCTATCAATACACAATTAAGGAAGAACAAAAGCCTCCATGGAATCTAACAGGCAGATTTCCTCATCTTATGGGTATCCTCATTTAGGTCCTGCTGTATGACCCCCCCCCCATTGCCTGATATACCTATGCAAGCTGTGGTAGACCTTTCTGAATATTTATTCTTTACTAGCTCATTTCAAGTCAGATCGGCGAAATAGGTAATTAATGGAGTGCTTGTGTTATGGGATTGCCATAAGGTGATCCAGGGGCTTTCACACAGCGGGGTCACTCCCAAATTCGTATGCCCTGCTTGAGAGGCAAAATAACCGGGCGAGGGAGAATCTCAGCATGAAAATTCTCTCCTGCCCTTCATTGAGTGCTCCAATGGGGCAGTTCAATATGTGGGGGCAGAATTTTTGACTCATTTGTAAACAACACCCTATGGGGTATCCAGTCAAACTTGGAAAGACTTTCCTGTCCTCCATCCAACGTTGGATAGTCTCTTTAAGTCTAAAAATATAATTAAATTGTAACTGATTTGTATCCCGCCCCACGCACAATAATTTTAAACTTTCAGAGTACTAGCTCTAAGCATTGAAACTGGAGGGGATCCACATCAAAATGTTTCCATGGGGCTCCATTTGTCTTTACCCCCCCTGCCAGACATGATAAAGAAACAAAAAGGAAAAGCTGGTAGCAGTGCTGCTGTGCAAGGAGCAAGGCAAAAAGTCATTAAAAACAGCCAGGAGGTCTGATTCTGAAAACTAGTGAAACTTGAAAAGATGTATGTGCCGCTGCCGCTTTCAATGAGTTCCATGTTTCATCTTGCTATAAAATCTCATCTCCTTGTGCCGAGCGGTGTCAGAAGCCAATCCAAATCCATCAGTGCTGTAATTCTATCCATGCACCGCTGAGAGAGGTCCGGGCTTTTCAACATTTAAGCACGCGGCTTGTAATGAAGGATATCTGTAACTGATTGGAAGTAACAAAGTTTCACTGCTGCTCCCTATCTGTTAAGCAGTTATTATTACCGGGCGACACTGGCGCCAAACTGAATAGAGGGGAGACCAGAGTCTCCTGCCCAACACATGCCCTACCTGCCTCTATAGAGACAAGCTCATTTTTATAAATGACTAACAAGAAACAAACAGGCACCCTCCTGTTACAGAATGCAAAATAGTGCAGTGAGGCAAGGATTTACATTTACAATTCTATAACTATATTTTATATATGTATTATGTTCAGTTATAAAAACTGAAATATATATATATATATATATATATATATATATATATATAGTTTACATAAAAATACTGATATTGTTTTCCCTTACTTTTTATGTCTTCCATTTTATTTTTTGCTATTTTTGGGTTGGGAGGATTTGAAATATACAGCAGCATGTTTCTCTCATATCACCCCTGACAAAGGGCATGTGTCGAAATGCGTAGAAGCAAATTATAGATTACTTAAGAATTCTGCTAAAATTTGATCCAATGTTTACAGTGCAAAGAAGTTAATATGTAAATATGTATTCTACTGCTGTTGAAGTGTAGTGAAAATGCAGTAATGTGCATTTTTAAAGGAACAAAAATAGGATAATTTAATTCTACCTGGTCGGGTTGGGGTTAGATGAATGTGGGGCAAGGTGGAGGATCTTAAAAGAAAAAGGAATGGAACAGCCAGCCCCCCGCCCCGCACACTACGACACATTATTGCTAAATTTGCAGTGGTGGACACAACTAAAAATGAATTAGTATTGTAGGCATGGCTGACCTTAGGGTAAGTCTCGGTCTGAGCAAAATTTCAGGATGGCACCCCCTAGACACACACACACACTCAAATGGAAAATGAGCAATGAGGGGGGTGGAGGCAAGAAATTCAGAGGGAATGCAGAAAGAGAAAGACTGAAAGGACAAAAGAGAGAAATAGAAGAGAAATGTGGATAAGAGAAGGGAGTTGGCACTAAGGTGAAAAGAAAGAGAGAGTGGAGGGAATGTAAAAAAAAGAGAAAGAAGGGGAAAATATACAAAAATATTGAGGATGCCATAGAAAGTAAGAGAAAGAAGAAGCTTGAATGAATGTGACATACAAAAGATGGAGAGAATGTAAAATAAGAGCAAGATGCAGGGAATGTGGAATAACAAAAGAGAGAGCGTGATGAACAGGACAAGAAAAAGTGATTTTAGCAAAAAGATAGGAAAAACGAAGTGTTGTTGGTGCTACGCCGATTATACCACAACTATTCATATGTTGTAGCAATGCCTCACCATCAGTAGCTTTTGAAACAATACTTTACTCCTGATTAATAGGTGGTGCAATAAAGATATTAGACTTCTCAGCATACTACCCCAGAAGATAAAATATTTTACATACAGTATGTTTGGCACTGTATGTAGCAAAAAAAAATGGAAGCAATCAATTCCCCCCCACACTCAAATTCTGGAGACAGCAGACGAAGAAGGTCATTAAACAAGTGCTTTCTTTTAATTATAAGGATAAGGAAGAAGATATGCTCCTAGATCTCTCAAAGCAGCCGACAACCAAGTGACGATGGCGGCCAATAACAGCGCTCTATTTGTAATTTAACTTTAGAGCCACATTTATCATATATATATATATATATATATATATATATATATATATATATATTTATATACTTTCCAGTGTCAGACTGGAGTATCATGATGAACAGAAATAGGAAATAAGGCTGCTATGGCTTCTAGAAACATTTTCATCTGTAAGATATTGGGAGCCTACGTTTGGGTAGATGTGGGGGTTACTAATGTGTAAGGGAAAATGAATAGAATAGTTCTATAGTTCTTTATTTGCCAAGTATATAAAGACAAAGTACATACAAGAAATCTTTTCGGCAAGAGGTTAAGGAGGAGATGGGGAAATGATAACAATAATATATTATAACTTTGCAGCACCTACACACAGAACAATTAGCTATTGTAATAGTGCTTCCACTTGTAGTCAGTTATAGAATCGTTCATACTGGATTCCTGGCGGACCTTAGAGATGATGCTTCAGGTGTTCAACTGTTCAATGGCCTTGGGGGGAAAAAGTGTTTTTATGTTGTGAGGTCTTTATAAAAGGGACTAGACGGCCTGGTGGGAGCTGCTGTAGGAAGGAAAAGCCTGGGTGCATTGAATCTTGGATGATCTATTTTGCCCTTGTTTTGAGTCTGTCATTGAAAAGATCTTGGATAGATGGCAGGGGACTTCCAATTATCTTTTCCGCTCTTTTGACTATTCTTTGTAGATAGAGCTTATTTTTCCTGTTAGCGCCACAATACCAAATAGTGAAGGAGGAACATACAGTATTACTGAAGCAATGACCCCATTGTAGAATAGGGTTAGCAGCTTCTTTAACAAGGCCATACCTCTTGAGTTGGTGCAGGAAGCAGAGCCTTTGTTGTCCCTTGATCAGTAATGCTGTAATATTCCTGGCTCACTTAAAGTGGACCAAAACTGGTCTTTGAGACTGATTCCTTTCCCTTGATGTTTGCCCACAATCCTTACCTCTCTCTCGAGCCCACAGCTCATTTGTGGGTGACGACGGCATCATTCGCATCCTCCTTCGGCTGTGCTTCTATTTATTATTATTATTGTTTATTTATATAGCGCCATCAACTTCCGTAGCGCTTTACATGGTATGATAACAGGCAGGGTAAAACATATAGTACAGAGAACAATACAAAATTAGATGCCACAGGTTAAAACCAAGTGTTGTGAGCACAGGAGACAATAGGGAGGAGTGCCCTGCCCTTGCGCGCTTACAGTCTAAAGGATGGGGGTGGAGACAAAGGGGGCGGGGTCACAAGTGCCAGAGCTTGAATATGGCTGCATGTGCCATTGAAGGTTATTCAGCTTTTCCACCCGCACTTTAATCTGCATAGCCAGAGAACACCCTGCTCTCTCTTTTCTGTCCCCCTATTTTATTTCATAGAAACATAGAAGGTTGACGGCAGAAGGAGACCATACGGTCCATCTAGTCTGCCCTTATGTGTATACTGTATGTACTCTTTATCTTAGGATAGATGTGTGCTTATCCCAGGCATGTTTAAATTCAGTGATTGTTGATTTTTCAACTACCTCTGCTGCTTGTAATATTTTCTAACATTGCTCCTGATCTTCCCCCGACTAGCTTCAGGTTGTGCCCCCTTGTTCTATCATTAAGTTTCTTCTTAAAAACACTTCCCTCCTCAACCTGATTCAATCCTTTCACATATTTAAAGGTCTCAATCATGTCCCCTCTCTCCCTTCTTTCCTCCAGACTGTACAAATTAAGTTCTTTAAGTCTCTCCTGATAAGTTTTAAGTTTAAGTCCTTCCACCATTTTCGTTGCCGGCCTTTGGACACGTTCTATTTGAATAATGTCTTTTTGCAGGTAAGGTCTCCAGAACTGCACACAGTATTATTCTAGCTGTGGCCTTACCAGGGCTCTATACAGCGGCATCATAACCTCCCTCTTCCTACTGGTGATGCCTCGAGCTATTATCATTATTATCATTTCATTATACTTAAAGTGTAAGTTCACTTTCAATTGAATTTTTGAAAGTGTATATTTTTGTGTGGCTAAATGATGTCCTTCACCCTGAATAAGAGTCTTTCTTATATGTTTCTCCCACCCTGTACATACAGATTTCTCACATTAAAAATCATCCTACCTGCATCTACTGCATGTTATGAGCCTTTAACCCTTTTGTTGCCAACGTAACACCTACGTGCTGGCTTGCCTGGGCCTTAAAGTGAACCAACATCCAGGATTTTGACTATCCTGGGTTTTGGTCCACTTCAGGGGGGCACCCCGATTAGGGGTGACAAGCGCTGACAGCGACGGACAAGCCAGCGCGTCCGCCGCCGCCTCCCGCACGTCCCTCTGACAGCGCGCGCGCCCGCGCCGGCCATTCACAAACGGCCGCCGCCGCCTCCCGCGCGCCCCTCTAGCCGTGCGCGCAGCCGCCGCCGAGGAGGTGAGTTTTTGGGGGTTTTTCGGGGGGGTTCCTCACCGCGGGACATCCCGATCTCGGATGTCCCGCGGTGAGGGAGGTGATCAGCCCGGGAATCTTATAGATTCCCGGGCCGATCACCCCAGGGTGTTGGTCCACTTTAAGTGCCAAGCCCGTAGGTGTTACATGCTCGACTTTCCCCGCTGCTAGTTAAAAAAATAAAAATGAAAAATACTCACCTGACCCCTCGTTGGATCCAGCCGGGTCTCCTCTTTAATTTGGTGCCATCTGATTCCCCGTGGAGGGTCGGATTGCTCCAGGAGAGCCCCCGGAATAGCCGCCCCCCCCCCGATTCGGCAGTCGCGCTGCCTCCCGCCGGGTCTTCTCTTCACTGGGGGGGCCTCCGATCACCCCCCAGCCTCTTCCGTGGCGAGGAGAGGGCAGAAAATGCCCTCTCCCCCCACTTCCTGGATCACGACTGCTAGCCCCGCCCCCAGCAGCCGGATGTCACCAGCAGCCGGCTTCTTCAGTCCAAGCACCGAGACTCTGAATCAGTCTGCTCGGTGCTTGGAGCAGAGAACAGAGGAGGAGGAGGGGGCTGTGATGCCCCCCCGCCTCCCCAGGCTCTCTCCTCCAAACACACGATCAGACTGTCAGCGGAGATCGCCAGGGGACACAGGATCGGAGGTGAGTAAAGTTAAAAAAAAAAAAAATAATTAAGATCTTTTTTTATTTATGTGTCAGTGTTTTTTTTTCAACATTTAACCCCTTGTGAACTGGTAGGGGGTCCATGAGACCCCTTATACCAGTTCACAAGGCTGGGGGGGGTGGCAAGTCACCTGCCCTAGCGGGTGACTTGCCATTAACTCCCAGCACCCCCATTACCTGCCTCCCCAAAGCCCAGGGGGGGGGCAGAAGAGCCCCGGGCCTACATAGGCTATGTGGGCTCGTAGGCTGCAGGGTGGGGGGCCACAAAAGCTGGCCCCCCACTCTGTGCGTACAAGCCCCCATAGCTGGTCCTGGGCTGGTTACTTTGGGTAAGGGGGACCCCACGTCATTTTTTGGGGGGGATTTTTAAGGGAGGGGGGACCCTATGTCATTTTTTTTTAATTAACCCTTTTGTGTTCTGTCATCCAGCAGCTATAAAAGGCTTCCAGCAGGTGAGCAGAAGCCAGTGATCGCCGAGGGACACAGTGCTCCAGGATGGATGGGAGGTAAGTATTAAAAAAAAAAAAATAAATAAATAAAATAATTTTTTCTTTTTGCATGTGTGTGTTTTTTTTTTACATTTAACCCCTTGTGAACTGGTAAGGGGTCCATGACCCCTATACCAGTTCACAAGGCTGGGGGGGTGGCAAGTCACCTGTGACTAGCGGGTGACTTGCCATTAACCCCTGGCACCCCCATTACCTGCCTCCCCAAAGTCCGGGGGGGCAGAAGAGCCCGGGCCAACGGGCTATGCGGGCTTGTAGCCTGCAGGGCCAGGGGCCACAAAAGCTGGCCGCTGTGCCCTGTTTCTACAAGCCCTGCATAGCTGGTCCCGGGCTGATTACTCTGGGTAAGGGGGACCCCATGTCAATTTTTGGGGGGGATTTTTAAGGGTTTTTAACCCTTAAACCCCCCCCCCCAAAAAAATGGGGTCCCCCCCCGGAGGGTAGTTGTATTTTATTTGTAAATGTTATAAAATGTTATAAAGTACTTGTTTCAGTTAGGGGGGTCTCCTGGGCAGGAACGGGGGGCTACCGATAAATATGTGGTACCGTTCTAATGGGTAGAAATGGGGCTTTCCCATGCAATATGCTTTTCCTTAATAAAATACATTTTTTATTTAAAATAAAGGAGGCAATTTTCTAAAAATGTTTTTATTTATTTATTTTTTTTTTACTTAATAATATTGTAAAAAACAAAATAAAATTTACAAACAAGACATTTCATGTTAAAGCCTAAACTCTGCTGCAAAAAAATATAAATATAATTTTCCTGAAAATTCCAGCAAAAATGGCGCAAAACATGGCGCAAAATATGGCGCAAAATGGGGAAAAATGACTGTCAACAGAGGATGACAAAATCTCAAGTAGGCTGGCAATTAAAAGGGTTAATAGTAGCTATGCATGTTGGGTATTGTTCTGTTCGGGGGATCTTGCGCTTTCAGATTTAGTTTGTTTTTTCTGGTGTGCAGCTTTATATTTTAGGAAAAGGTGTTTTTTATTCAGCTTTTTTATACATTTTTTAGGGAAACCCTGCGCAACCAAAGAATTCTTTGAGGGATTAATTCCAGAAAGATGAGCCCACTACAACAAGCTGGCTACGCTTAGAAAGCTTAACATGTGTACTTTCAGGGAATATATGGTTTATGGGGGATATTCCAAATGTCAAGGGTTGTTTTGGTTGAAAAATCACAAGGTGCGCACTTTGTCTGCAGAACTGAAATTTTCAAGTAAAATTTCCGTGACGCACATGCTTTACTTTGGGGTGTTTGGCAACTCTTCCCTTGACAGTAGCTATGCATGTTGGGTGTTGTTCTGTTCGAGGGATGTTGCTTTTTCAGATTAAACTTGTTTTTTATTGTTTGTATATAGTTTTTTTAGGAAAATGTGGCTTTGATTCTGCTTTTTTTAACCATTTTTTAGGGAAACTCTTTGCAACCAAAGAATACATTGAGGAATTACTTCCAGAAAACTATGGCCACATCAACAAGCCTGGTACACCTAGAAAGATTAGGCATGTACTTCCAGAGAATATATAGTTTGTTGGGGGTATTTCAAATGTAAAGGGTTGTTTTTCTGGTAAAACTGCAAGGTGCGCATAGCGCATAGCATAGTTGTATTTTATCTGAAAATCGCCTAAAGCGCTATTTCAGTTTGGGGGAGTCTCCTGGGCAGGAAAGGGTGTCTACCTATACATATGTGGTATCGCTGTAACCGGGAGAAATTGGGATTTCACACGCAATAAGATTTTATTGACAAACTTACATTTTTTATTACAAAAAAACCCTACAAATTGTAAAAAAATAATTTTTTTTTTCACATATTTCAACCAAAATTATTGAGAATACACCTAAAAATTACAAACAAGACATTTCATGTTAAAGCCCAGACTCTGCTGAAAAAAACAATATATCATTTTCCTGGAAAATCCCTAGAAATCCTTTCAAAAATCACAGTTGAACATGGGGAGCGCAAAGTAGTGCACACACATTTGTAACATCAGTGGAAAAAATGCAGGTCAGTAACTTGGGCCCATCTTTTTGGCACAAATACTTCCATTGAAAGTGGACTTACCCTTTACATTTTCTCTGTTACTAGTACCCACATCTCACCATATACTGACTCGGGGGCATAGCTAGGGGGGAGCAGGGGGGGGGCATGTGTCCCGGGTGCAGCAGATCAGGGGGGGCACAATTTCAAATCTTTGCCAGGAGTGCCAGAAAGCCTAGCTACTCCTCTGTCTTTCTATTTTCAGATTGCACCCATCTGTTGTTTCTCTGTGCCCCATTTTTATATCCTAACTGTAGCTAGACTGTTCAAGCAATGGCAATAATAAGGCAGAAAAGCAGCCCATTCAATTCAATGGCTCCAGGACCTCACAAAACACTTCCACTCTGTCCCTTACTGCTTTGCTGCTTTCAGCATATGAGAGCACAGCAAGCCGCATTGGTCCCGTAGCTGTCTCTGCCAATAACACATGACCCATGACTCATAAAGACATGCGTTTCCCAGCGCAACAATGACACAGAAAAGCCAGCAAAGAAATCAGTTTCATTTAGAAAACATAAGGGATTTACATCTAATCAGAGACTATGAAATGACTCATTTTACCCTGTTCCCAAGAGGGATAAGGGGGGAGAAAGTTAAAGCTTTCCTGGACAGGGACTTTAAATAGCACCAGAAGAGAGAAGGTTTTCCTCCCACCCCTAAGATAAATCCAAGGCTAGGAACAAGGCAGAGGGATTAGTAATGGGATCGCTACAGCAGCTTAGTAAAAAGAAACCTGTTGCTAGCTCGGGACCTCAGCCCCAATTGTTTCCCCCGCGCAACTTTACAGCCTTTTGAAAGCCATTAATGAGCGCTCTAATAACGATAGCAAATCAGTCACTTTGAATGGATCAGTTATTAAGCACTCGAGACGGATTCCGCAGGTAGCCACGGCAGGCGCCGCTCTTTGTGCCGGCGTGCTTTAACGCGCTGCGGAGTAATTCATTTCACAAGCCGGTTGTATGAATTAACAGCACGAGGTTGGCGAGTCGGCGACAATTAGAATTTTATTTCCTGGGCTCTCCCGATCCTGATAATAGGAGGATTGACAATGACGGCTGGGCTTGTAAAGCGCAGCGGGGAGCCCTGGCACCTGATCAGCCTGCCGCTGTCGTATTCAGTGCGCCACGTTCCTACATCGCCTACCATGAAATCAGCACTTTCATCAGCCTGATAGTCATTGCTGCTCCCGAGTCTAGCTTGTCTCTATGCTAATCCTATTAAATTGAGGTTTCTTTTAGTGGAACCACTGTAGCCATATAACTCTGCCCAATGCAGATCACCGGCCTGTTAAAGGAGAACTTCACCCAGGACCACCATAATCCCTAAATTAAGATCTGAATGACAGATCTGCCCCCTTATTGAATGAGAACTCCACCCAGCACCGCCATAATCCCTAAATTAAGATCTGAATGACAGATCTGCCCCCTTATTAAAGGGGAACTTCACCCAGGACCACCATAACCAATAAATTAAGATATGAATGACAGATCTGCCCCCTTATTAAAGGAGAACTTTACCCAGGATCACCATAACCAATAAATTAAGATCTGAATTACAGATCTGCCCCCTTATTAAAGGGGAACTTCACCCAGGACCACCATAACCAATAAATTAAGATCTGAATGACAGATCTGCCCCCTTATTAAAGGGGAACTTCACCCAGGACCACCATAACCAATAAATTAAGATCTGAATGACAGATCTGCCCCCTTATTAAAGGAGAACGTCACACAGGACCACCATACCTCCTACATTAAGATCTGAATGACAGATCTGCCCCCTTATTAAAGGAGAACGTCACACAGGACCACCATACCTCCTACATTAAGATCTGAATGACAGATCTGCCCCCTTAATAAATGAGAACTCCACCCAGGACCACCATAATCCCTAAATTAAGATCTGAATGACAGATCTGCCCCCTTATTAAAGGAGAACTTTACCCAGAACAACCATAACCCCTAACTTAATATTCTGAATGACAGATCTGCCCCCTTATTAAAGGAGAACTTTACCCAGAACAACCATAACCCCTAACTTAATATTCTGAATGACAAATCTGCCTCCTTATGAAAGGAGAACTTTACCCAGAACAACCATAACCCCTAACTTAATATTCTGAATGACAGATCTGCCTCTTTGTTAAAGGAGAACGTCACACAGGACCACCATAACCCCTAAATTAAGATCTAAATGACAGATCTGCCCTCTGATTAAAGGAGAACGTCAACCAGGGCCACCATACCACCTACATGGATATTAAACCGGACCTTCACCCTGATTTAATGAAAAGCCCAAACTCTTAAAAAACAATTCCTCAGCATCTAAAATTAATATATTTTACATGTTTAGTCACTAATTTATTATACTTTCCCCCACTGGGCTGCAACTCTGTTCGGGAATTTAGGATACGGGCGCCGCCATCTTGACTCAGAAGCATCACACTTACTGAGGAGAGGAGAGTGGGATAAGGTACAGGGGGGCGGGTTATAGCTGTGCTTTGCTCAGACAAAGCAGAGCTGGGGTCAGGGAAAGGTCAGCAGTCCCAGAATGCAGAGCAGCACAGTCACTTCCTGTTTGCAGGCACTTCCTGTTTGCAGGCTGCCTGCAAAAATGGCAGCTTCCATAAGCCGCCATCTTGGATGTTTAAAGGCTTATAAAATGCAGTAGATGCAGGTAGGATGATTTTTAATGTGAGCAATCTGTATGTACAGGGTGTGGGAAACATATAAGATAGACTCTTATTTAGAGTGAAGGTCCGCTTTAATGAAAGATCTGCCCTTGCAATTAGGACTGAATCTGCCTGTCCAAATACTCATTGACATTTAGGATCTGATGCGCTAATAGAGTTTCCTGAGCTCTGCTTCCCACTTCATCCAACAGATTTGTCCCAGAGGTCATTGGGTCAAACTTGTTAGGCCTATACCATTAACCTAAACCTTAAAAATAACCACCATTCAAAATACACTGGAGGTCCTCTAACCGTGGCCGAGCAGGGGGAATCCAGATTTAGGTGTCCTGCTGCACACCAAGCCCACGGGAAGCCTGAAACAGGGTAGATGCAACTTACCTAGTGCAGACACAAGCACACACACTCCATCCCCTCGATTCAAAATGCAAAAGTTAATTGATTTCGGATCGAGATTCGTAAGTTTGGGTGGGTGTTAGTCATTTTTTCCTGTTTTTTGGCCATTTCCGACTCGCACGAGCCTACGTACGATTTCGTATATGCTCTTACGATCATCAGAAGTTCGTTCCTAAATTGTAGGATCAAAACCTAAAACTTAGGATCAAAACCTAAAACTTAGGATCAAAACCTAAAACTTAGGATCAAAACCTAAAACTTAGGATAATCGGATGTGTTTACGTGTGATTCAGAGAGCAGTTTTCCAACCTCTAAATCCGTTTTAAAAGAAAGCCACTGCCGACACCTTTTAGCAGTTGAACAGGTTTTTTGGCTATGTGGAGGAGTCTGCGGGTCTTGAGCTCCAATGAACTGCATGTATCAGCATGGCCGAGGCCATAAATTGTATGGCAATGCATACCTGATTCATGTATGCCTTATAAAAGCATTTTAATGTGGACCTTAATTAGTCCTTTGCATGTAAACCTTTATTTTGCAATACATCCATATATTTGCGTTATTTAAAGAAACTTATGTCCTTTGTTATTTATTTTTAAATTGATGTACTAGAATAATATTTTTAATTTGAATTTATTGGTGTAGTTGTTTACCTTTGCTTTGTTTAATTATTTTAGCTCATCTTTGATCAGATGCATCACACTTACTGAGGAGAGGAGAGCGGGATAAAGTGCAGGATGTGGGTTACTGCTGTATTTTGCACAGACACAGCAGAGCTGGGGGCACGGAAAGGTCAGAAATCAAAGAATGCAGAGCAACACAGTCACAAGGCCCTTTCTGTTTGCAGGCTGCCCGATAATACCTGAGCCGCCATCTTGGCTGTTTCTAGGCTCATAACATGCAGAAGTTGCTGGGTGTTTTTTAATTTTTGAGAGCAATCTGTATGGAGAGGGTGTGGGTAACCACACAAAAAAATGTAAGTTGTACCATTTGAAGCCAAAATATTAAAATTAAATCCACAAGTAAAAAATGCAAGAAAAATGCAAATGCAACAAAATGAATGAAATAAAGAAAAAAAAAAGACCAAATATTTAGAATGCACTTTAATGAGGTAAGTTTGTAGTGCGCAGCCGCAAGATCAGAAGGATTTACGTCCAGACAAAAAAGGAAAAAGGGCAAAACCAATGTTGCAACCTGAGAAATGAAACGGAAAATTCAGGATGGAAACTGACATAGGTCTGATTCGCAAACTGCCATACGAACGGACGTATATTTTAGGATAGAAACGTATTTGCTTATAGAATCACTCGCAAGTTCATACGAGCGCACAAGCGTTCGGGAAAAATAGGATGATCGGCACCAAAATCCAAGCTGTTACATGTTTCTTTGAATCGACCCACATATGTACATTTACACACAGAGGGTAAAAGATGAAGAGAATGTAGGAGACAAAAAGGAAAATAACCCAGAAAACAGGGATATGTGAAACTCAAAAAGAGAAGGAAAAAAAAAACACAGGCAAAGAATAAAGACTGGGATAAGGAGGGGATTTAGAAAACAGAGAAAAGAAGGTACAGTGGAACAGAGAGAGAGCAAAGGAGGGAATGTGAAAATACATAGAAAGAAAGAGGGAATGACGAAATAAGAAGGAGGGGGAATGTGAAACAGAGAAGACGTGGAACTGGAGAGAAAAGAGGGCATATGGAAAATAGAGTGAAGTAGTAATTGCAGAAAAGAGGGAAGAAAGCAATGTAGAACGGAGAGATAGGGGGTAAAAATAGAGTGTGAAAACAATGAAATGGGGAAAGAAGTAGCAATGAATGGAATGTAGAAAAAGAGGAAGATCTAGATGGGGAAAGTAAAGAATAACGAAAAAGAAAATGCTGGTGATAGAGAATGAGTGCTAAAGAAATTTGGAGGCAAGGTGCAAGAGAGTGGGAAATGTGGAAAAAAGACCTGTGCCTGCTGAGAGATTTATCTCCGAAGGGGTGTCTAAATAGTGTGCACTCACTGCACGAATGGGTTAAAGTGATCCTACACCCAAATAGGAAGTTTATGTTGTCACCTTTTATCCCCAGCCCAGTGCCCTATAATAACCTGTTTTTTTTTACCAAAGCCAAATCCAATAGTTATAAAAACAGGAACTGGATGCAGCTGGTCATATTGCTCCTTGGCCGATCAGCCCCGCCCCCTGGTGCTTTCCAGCGGTGATACATTCACTTACAGTACACAAAGTTCAGCATTGTCGGTCAGTCTTATAATAACTGTTAATATGTGACTATTTACCTTGGAACTGAATGAATTAGCATGCGGTCATGCTGCCTGCCATTTGGACATATTACTGCTTTCTGTTAGTGTTTTAAATGAATATTGGGACAGGGTTTCAGTAAAAAAAAAAAAGACAGTCTATTTTGGGGCACTAGGTTGGAGAAAGGAAGGATGCGAAATAATCTTCCTATCTGGGACGGGTATAGGATTACTTTTAATGCACAGAAAGCCTACAATGATCATCTATGCCCCCCCCAAAAACGTTCTCTGTACTTACCTCACCTCTGGGGCAGCCCACCCAGGGCTGTCTGTCTGCAGAAGATGTGTGTACTTTTACAGAGTGCTCTTTGCTGCGACAGTGCTGGAATGGCAGTAAAACATGTGGGACATGACGGCTAACTGTCTGTTAGACATATGTGAGGATCTGTATCAATTAAGACAGCATTATTGGAGCCGCTGAGCAGATGCTGAGCACAAGGCAGCGCCAGGCTGTAAATCACACCCTAACCATAGGGAGACATCGCCTGCGCTGTGCTATAGTGATGCCTCTGCATCTCGCCTCTTGCCTACAGAGTTCCATCTTTGCCTTCATTAGAATGAAAGAAGACCAATATGTGAAACCCATTAAAACAGCAACAGCTAAAATGTTAGAGAGATGAATATTCCCTGGCAGCCATATATTTTACAAGAGCCTCCATAAAGATGTACCTAAATCACACTCAACTTTCCCCCCTCATTAAACAATCATATAAAAAAAAACGATCTGATCTAAAGATCTTATCAGGTAGCGCTCATAACAATAATACACCAAGCTGATCAAAATGATATAAAAATAATAAAAAATTAAGTATAACCAATCTATCACTCATGCGCTGAGATTAATTGTTATGTTCAAATGGAGGAATCTGAGGTTTTGATCTTATCGATCAAAGATCTCAATCCCGCGCAATAATCGATTAAAATTCAACTTTAAATATTCGATCAACATATTAAACACATACCGTCCACCACCCCAGATGTGTTTCGCCGATTGACTTGTTCACTGGGAGGTGGAGGAGGATTGAAAGGCATTGCTTCATCTGCTATCTGGTACATTTAATCTTGAGAATTGGTGACTGACTATCACGTGTGGATAAGAAGTTCAAGCACACAGGGTGGATACAAGAGTTATAACTCCTCCTTGCTCTCAGACTCTATATCTCATCATTCCTTTATAAATGTGGTTGTAAAGAATTGTGTTTAATAGGTTGATCAAAATGTTTAAAGTTTAATTTTAATAGATTATTTCGCGGTATGGAGATCTTTGATCGATAAGATCAAAACCTCAGATTCCTCCATTTAAAAATCATGTAAGGGATTTTTTTGCTCTACCCGCAACCATGTGTCAAAATCAAATCATGCTCATCTGGATCCTTTCTGTACAGTCTTGTTGCTCCTAAGATGGCTTCCTTTTCCCCCTCTCCATTGCTACCACCATTACAGCACCGCCTGGATCTCATGCTAGTCTATAGGGAGACTGGCAGCCGACTCTCATTCCATTCATCTTTGCTATGACACTCCTTTGCATAGCAAAGATGAATGGCAGTGCAAGTCCCTGATTGGCTGGCGGCCCATGCATGCAATGTGGGATCACGGAAATATGGGAAGTAGGGGAGACCCAAAATGACCAGCAACAGCAGTATTAATCATTAGCCTATTATTAACCAGGAAGATAATCAATTCAATTGCAATAACACTTTTCATTGAAGAATGTCAGTGGATATTGCAGTACCCACTATTTTATTAAAGAGTGTCTGTATATTTTAGAGAAGCCAATAGCAATAGAGAGTCATGAGCAATTGAAGAAAGGATGAGACAGTGCCATGGCGGGGTCCCCTTTTGATATCTGTCACACCATATCGTTACCCTTGTAATTACTGTATGTTCTTTTTCTATCCTCTCATATCCTGGTCCCATATAAATTAGCCTTCTGCTGCCAATTTAGCCTTGATTTTCCCTGCATTTCCCCCTTGTTTGGCCAATGCCATCAATTTGCCAGAGCAAGTAATCCGTCCAGAGCTGGTTATAACATCAAAGGCTGAAGAGTTACATACATTCCCTGACCTGCTAAGAGATTTAAAGTTTATAATTACTATTTATATTACTACTACCACTAATATTATTTAATATTAATCTTGGCTCTGTACAATATAGAGATTGTATGAGGGTAAGGTGAGTGTTACAATATGTAGGGTATTATAAGTCAGATGTGACAGAAATGTGATTATAAATAAAATACTTATAATATACTGTACAAATGTATTGTGTCAGATGTGACAGATACACATAGATACAGGAGTACATTGGGAGAGAAAGCATTGCCCTTGCAAGCCTACAATCTAAAGAATAATGATTGGAGAATGGAGGTTATGTCCCAGGTTGTATGTATTGAGCCCTGTGACAAGCGCTCCAAAGAGTAACAAGTATGTGAAGTGGAGAGGTTAGGCCACAAGCAAGGCTCGTACAAATACAGTAGGTGTAATAGAAGTATCGGCAGGTGGCACACTCACTGTTAAATCAAAAATCTATGTACACCGGGTGCGCTGCCCAAAACAAGGGCCCTATTGCAAATGCATCCTGTATGAGGCTATGTGTGGGATGTCCTCCTAAACATCCCTATCTGGGGCCCCTGGGGACTAACCCTCGCACTCCAAAGAAATAATAGCCCAAAATAACTAAATTCAAAGCTTTATTATGGATAACAATTTAAAACCATATATTACAATTACAACAGTTCATGGTGCCATACCGTGCATCACCACATGGGGGAGCCGACTGGCCAGACCTATACTTATAATGTGCCAAAATACATAGTGACAACCTATATGCTGATCAGTCTAATAAAGTGCTAAGTGCTTCTGACCAAATGACATCAATTCAATCAAACAGGACCCCGAACATAAGCCAGTGTCTGGCCAGCAAGGATCCCCACGGCAAGCCCACGCGTTCCGAGCCTAATGAGGCTCTTTCTCAAGGCATCATTACACAGCCTTGAGAAAGAGCCTCATTAGGCTCGGAACGCGTGGGCTTGCCGTGGGGATCCTTGCTGGCCAGACACACAGTAAGATTGTTCACTGATAGATTTGTTTGTATATTGCTTTACTGTCTGCTCTTTCACCCTTGTTCTTTGTTGGGCCTGGCTTATGTTCGGGGTCCTGTTTGATTGAATTGATGTCATTTGGTCAGCATATAGGTTGTCACTATGTATTTTGGCACATTATAAGTATAGGTCTGGCCAGTCGGCTCCCCCATGTGGTGATGCACGGTATGGCACCATGAACTGTTGTAATTGTAATATATGGTTTTAAATTGTTATCCATAATAAAGCTTTGAATTTAGTTATTTTGGGCTATTATTTTTTTGGAGTGCGAGGGTTAGTCCCCAGGGGCCCCAGATAGGGATGTTTAGGAGGACATCCCACACATAGCCTCATACAAATACAGTAGGTGTTTTTAAAGGTTTGAAAGGTTGGGGAGTGAACAAATTGTATAGGACATTCCAGAGGAGTGGAGAGGCACCTGTGATGTCCCATAGATGAGAGTGGGAGGTGGTGATCAGGGTTGAGGACAGAAGGAGGTTGTGGGTAGAGCAGAGGTTTCACCTGGCCTGGTAGCCTTGGACTAGTGATAACATGTAGGGCAAGGCTTGGTTAGAGAGTGCTTTGTAGGTTAAAGTTATACTAAAGGCGAGCACCCAATTGTTTCCCATTGACACGTTGCACTGTCCGGAACTTTAATCCTTTTTCAAAAAGCTCCTGTAGTTCCTAAGTTATTTGTAAAAATTTTAGAGCATTGGAGATGCAGAGATAAACAAGGCAAAACAGTGGATGTGGCAACAGCGATGTGATGTAAGCACACTGTGTGTTTTACATATATCATAGTAAAAATAAAAAGTGCATTGTTGCGCCTTTAGTTACTGCTGCCAGCCCCCAGAGGGGGTGAGAGATGCTGCAGGCTAAGAGTGTGCCAGCACATAGCCCTTGATTCATCAAGAGTTTAAATAATTATCATGGTAGTAAAAAAATCATTTAATGAGAAAAAAGCCTGAGAATTTCAGTGGTGATGAATCACCAGAGATGAAGACAATGAAAGTCAATGGCACTTTTTATTACAGGAAAAAAGGGGTAAATGGTTCTTTTCTCAGGTGTGTTTCATTGGTGATTCACTAAAACTGAAATTTTCAGGCTTCTTTCTCATGAATTGAAATTATGAAATTTTTTTCAACTCTTAGTGAATCAAGGCCATAGTGTGACCAGAAAAAGGGTGTGAGAGATTCTGCAGGCTAAGAGTGTCTCCAGCGACCACATAATGTGACCAGAGAGAAGGGGGAGGGCGGGGTTTCATAGCTGCAGAGAGAGTCAGCCAATCAGGTGGTCTGGGGAGGGAGTTCGGGAGTTCCGTTCTCGGTCCACTGAAGGTTGATTAAAGGACCAGGTCAGCGGGGTGGAGACTGAAAGCTGAATGAGGATGTCATTTCCTCACTAAGTAGACAGACATAGCAGGAAGGGGAGCACTGGAGAGACTCAATGTAAGGTAAGCTACTGATATTTATTAAGCTACTTAACTTGCCACTTTAAGTTTTTCAGATATTAGCAGCCAGAAGAGGGACTGACCGACAAGAGCAGCAAAGGAGATGCAAGGGGAGAGTTGGATAAGGCGAGAAATTGAAGGGTCGTGGAATATCTGTGGCAAATGTAACCAACTGTACTTGCTGTATCTTTTTTCCTTGAATCCATATGTCTTTCTCAATTTAGATTAGAAAAAGTCTTAGGAATGACTTGCAAAATATCCTCATGTCAAGAAGTAAAAGTAAAACCAAAAATTACAGCAAGTTAAATTGCTTGGACTTATTACTACAGCCCCAGAGGGGACACATACAGCACAGGTAACCAATCTGGGGCTTCTCTATCTTTAGCTGCTACCAGCTTACCCAACTGTAGCAATCCAACAGAGAGCATCTGCTATATGATATAAAATGTGTTTCTGGCAGAAAGCCCAGGGCCCGGCCATGATCATATACACATTGTGGGAAGGAGAGAAATGATTCCAGAGACCAGTGCAAGCTGAACTGTAACAATCCAACCCCACCTCCACAAAAATAAGATTGGGGGACAAACTGTCATGTCAGCTTAGCTGTTAGTCTGGGCTACTGTCTATGTTTAGCAAGAAATATATTCTATATTAGGGAGAGCCTAGTATAAATGCCTAGTATCTGTGTTCTTGTTTTCAATCCCTTTAGATTCCCCTTTAGATTTGTGTGTCCAAAAAGTTTCTAAAAGTGTTTGCTTGCAGGCCAGGAGAGGTCCCACAATGATTTGAGCAAAAAAAATTAATAAAAAATTAAATTGCCAAACACGCTATTTATACACAACCAAATTTAGAAGGAAATCAGAAACAACAGTTTATTTCAACATCACAGCGGTGTGGATGGGGGTAAGGAAAGAAAGATTTGGTTTGAAGTGGACCAAAACCCAGAGAACCCGATCGGGGATCCCTCGCTGTGTGAAACCCCGCAGATCGCCCAATCTCACTCACACTTCCCTGGTCCTACAGCGCATGTCTGGTCAGCGCGCTTGGATCTGCTCCCGTCCCTTCGTCCAAGAGCTCATCTAAGGCGAGCGGATCAGAGTGCGCTGGCGGCTGCATCCCCCGCCACCCTTTGAAGGGGACCAAAACCCACATTTTTAACTAACTGAATTGCTCCCCCTATAAATAGCACCGTTTGCCAAATTTTAATGCTCCTGCTTCACTCTAATCCCAGATAATGTTGCTTGTTTTAGCTGTAAAGCTCCGCCTCCTTCATTCACATGATATCACGGCCACACCTATGCAATGACTGATCGCCGGCCATTTTAAAGAGAGGGGCAGCAAAAAAAACAGTGCTTCAGGATTCCATTTCTAGTTATACACCCTAAGAAGGGAGTATTGGAAGGTGCTTTGGTCAAATGTATTTCAAAAGTTCAATGGGTTTTTGTCCGCTTTAACAGAGAGCGTGTCTGCGCTGGCCAGTCACAAATGCCTGATGCTGGCATGCTCCCTGCTAATGGGATAGCGGGGATGCGGCCGCTGTTCGCACATGTGCCATTGGACCAGAAAAGAAGGTGAGTTTCCGAACAACCTTGGGGGTTTTACACAGTGGGGCATCCTGAATCTGGATGCCCCAGGGGAGAAAGTATGCCTGCCCTGGAGTCTCATAGACTCCAGGGTGGGTTTTGGTCCACTTTAACACTTAGGCCCTTATTTAACAAGGGATAGCGCCAGGTAGCGAATGGTGAGCGAACGGTAATGACGCTCACCGCCACGAGAACGCCGGCTCCCCTCCGCAATCACACATTTATCAAGCCGATCCTGCTTAGCGACTGACAGAGCGCCAGATAGCGAATCATTCATCATTATTCCAGCCTCACCCCACAGCGCCAGCGAGCGACCTTGAACAGCGACAGGTATGACCTCTCGCTACCTGGCGCTCTCCAATGCATTTCAATGGAGCAATCTTTAAATATTCATAATTAATTGCTATTATTTTTTTTTTTTTTTTTTTAATGTCAAAAATTCTGTGACCACTTCTGCAATGTTAGATCTTTTTTTTAAGGTAATGTATGTATTCATATTACATATTACAAAATGTTTTGAAAAACATGTTTTTTTTTTTTTTCTAAAAATATGGTTGATTGGGGGTTAAAACACGACTTTTAACCCATCGCCGCCAGCGCTCTGGGGTTTAAACAAGCATTTCACTGCGCAAGAATTTTTGGAGCGTGATTTGTTAATGAATATGCTGGGAGCCGTTCGCTATGGCCGTTCGCTGTCATGCGCTCCTATACAGTGCGGAACCTGTCAAACAGCGACTCCTAACCCCGTATTCAACATTAACGCACACCGACTGAGTCGCTGTCAACAGCCGAACAACGGCCAAGCACAGCGAATACTAGTGTGCGCTGTGAAAATAACGCTACTGGCGCTCATCTGTCGCTACCTGGCGCTATTAATGAATCGGCCTCTTATTGTGTTAAACTGTTTGGTTCTTGTAATCTGAATAATATCAATATTAATACTTATTATTATTATAATGATATGAGTTTGCAAGACTGTTAGTGTCCTGGCAGTGGACACCGAAAGACTGCTGCAGAAATATTACAAAACACTGTGAATAAAATAAAAATGTAATAGAAAATGATTGTTTGAGGCCGCTGACCACACAGCAATGGTTTCTCCCAGGCCCCATCTATTATGTCACAGCCTGGGCAATCTACAAAGAAATGAGCCACTAGCCCCTGACATTTCACAGTGCAGGGCCCCTAAGGAATGTCATTAAGGCCAGGGCTGGAGGCAGAAGAGAACATTAAGCGCGCCTGGCTGCGCATTCACAAAAGTCTATCCGCGTTACGCCACAGCGAGATATATATTTGGATATTTGTTATCAGATCTCATTTGCTTTAATTCCTGCCCGTAAGACACAGCGGAAGAAAAAAAAAGTCTGAAACTCATTTCTACAGAATGTCACCGTGATAACATTTCAGAAAGTCCAAGCCTGCAGGCAACTCGGATTCCACTCTATTCAAGGACTTTTCCAATTTGTACCCTGTCACTGACCGATAAAAGCTTATTGGATTTCAAGGCACAGCCGGCCTTTCAAGAGCAGGTCCCTGAAACCAAATGTGGTCATTTATTAGAAGGGGGAGGCTGGCAGAGTGAGTGATTGGTTCCCTGCTATGGAATGAGTTCCTGTGTCATGTGTCAAAAGAGCGCAAGTTCCTACACTGAGGTCACCGCAGACTGAAAAGAGTTTGTGCTGATTCTGCCGTAACCATAGCAAAGGGATTCAAATGAAAAGTAACTGACGTCTTGAAGCTTCATTTCAGATGAGATAATTTTTTCGTCCTGGATCTGTCGGCAAAGATGTTTTACTGCCAATATATTTTGGGGCAGAGGTAGGTTTTACAACCAGGTTTTGGGGGTCAATGTCAGACTGGCTGACTAGTGGATCCTCCTGTGGGCCCCAGACACTGACCCAAGGCTGCTATAAAGGCAGTACAGGAGGTCTAACTCTAACACTGTGTATTTTATGATTTCTTTTGTGGGCCCTAAGAAAAAAGGGCAAACTTTGGAGCCCTGCTATGGCTTCTTCCCAGGGCCGGCTCCAGGTCTGTGGGGGCCCTTAGGCAAGAGAGTCTTAGTAGGCTCCTAAGTAGTGGGTCACATGATGTCACCTTTTAGCTCAGCTGCCTCAAATGGGCCATCTTCTGCTGCTGATTGCCCTCCAGTCCTTATTGCCTTCCCTATAGCCACCAATCGTCCTCTAGTCCTTGTTGCATTCTCTACTGCCACCAATCATCCTCTAGTCCTTATTGCCTTCCCTATAGCCACCAATCATCCTCTAGTCCTTATTGACTTCCCTATAGCCACCAATCATCCTCTAGTCCTTATTGACTTCGCTATAGCCACCAATCATCCTCTAGTCCTTATTGCCTTCTCTATAGCCACCAATCATCCTCTAGTCCTTGTTGCCTTCCCTATAGCCACCAATCGTCCTCTAGTCCTTGTTGCATTCTCTACTGCCACCAATCATCCTCTAGTCCTTATCACCTTCCCTATAGCCACCAATTATCATCTTGTCCTTATTGACTTCCCTATAGCCACCAATCATTCTCTAGTCCTTATCGCCTTCCCTATAGCCACCAATTATCATCTTGTCCTTATTGCCTTCCCTATAGCCACCAATCATTCTCTAGTCCTTATTGCCTTCCCTATAGCCACCAATCATCCTCTAGTCCTTATTGCCTTCCTTATAGCCACCAATCATCCTCTAGTCCTTACTGACTTCCCTATAGCCACCAATCATCGTCTAGTCCTTATTGCCTTCTCTATAGCCACCAATCATCCTCTAGTCCTTGTTGCATTCTCTATAGCCACCAATCATCCTCTAGTTCTTATTGCCTTCCCTATAGCCACCAATCATTCTCTAGTCCTTATTGCCTTCCCTATAGCCACCAATCATCCTCTAGTCCTTATTGCCTTCCCTATAGCCACCAATCGTCCTCTAGTCCTTATTGCCTTCCCTATAGCCACCAATCGTCCTCTAGACCTTGTTGCATTCTCTACTGCCACCAATCATCCTCTAGTCTTTATAACCTTCCCTATAGCCACCAATCGTCCTCGTCCTTGTTGCATTCTCTACTGCCACCGAGGACCCTTCAGCCTTTACTGCTTGCTCCACTGCCACTAAAGACCTCAAAATTGCTGTCAGCTGTCACCTGATTCTCACCACCTTCATCCCATGCCACTTTCTCAATTGTTTCTGATCATCACCTGTTGCTGAGGCTAATCATGAGCAGGTCTGCACACAACAGGACCACTATAAAATAATATCATGGATAAGTGTGAGCCTGAGAGGGACCCTGAAGATGCCAGCGGCCCTGGCAATTGCCCAGGTACGCCCTGTGCTGGCGCCAGTCCTGCTTCTACCTAGCATTGCAGGAAATGAAGGAGAGGCACATTGGAAATGCATCAGGTGAGCTACTTGCTGCCTTATAATTATTGTTGGGTTTACAGTCCCTTTAAAGTGGACCAAAACCCACTGTATAAGATTCCAAGGTCACCTGATTCCCTCCCCACATGGCGCTGTGTGAACTCCCCCGGGTCCCCTTAAAAACGTCAATGCAGCGGAACTTGCGTGAGCCGCAGCCACCATCTGCTATACTGTTCTTTTAGCAGGGCCCCTAATTGGACGAGAGACTGCACATGTGCCATAGGATCAGGGAAATGTCAGTGTTATATGGACAAAGCCCTTTTAAACTAGGCCAACACCCTTACATAAAACAGTGCTCATATGCAATTAATTTACCTTTTCGTAAATCTGCCAAAATTGATTTTCCCACTTCAATGGCATCCTGTGGATCTGCCAGTGGCCTGCAAAAAGGAAGTGCAGGGAAGAAAAACAAAAGGGTACTTACCTTTTGTCCTGCTCTGATGATCACTGAAGGTTTCGGTGCTCCAGACCTCACCTAATTGCTTTATCTTGACCCCCCCCCCTCCATAGCTGCTGCCTCCCCCGGGCCACACCATGGGAATGGGATTGATGGCGGGGTGGAATTGTGACTGGCCATCAATCACCAGGGTGTGGCCATGCCCTCTTCATCCATTACAATTCAGGTAGTGGGTGAGACCTTACACTCCCCCTATCCATTGTAATGAATGATGTGACTGATGACAGGGGCTTAGTCTGGCCAGGAAGTGCCAGAGAATAGAGTTTCAGGCCCCAGACCGTGTGGGAGGCAGCGACTGCATTGGGAGTCTGATAAAGTGATCAGGTGATGTCCGGAGCAGCAGCAGCACGGCTGGGATGCTGGAAAGAGGAAGAATTCCTCCATATGCTCCAAGATGGCCGCGGCCAGAGGAAAAACGGTAAGGTTATGTTTCAGCTTTGAGTGAATGCAGGAGCAAATGCTGACGATGATTCAGTATCATGCATGCAGGGGGGGGCAAGTGAGTTTTGGGGAGTTTTTTTTCAACTGTGCAAGGCTGATTGTCCAGTCTAAGGGTTAGGTCCCTTGACAAAGGTGGTCATTTTACAGTTGTATTTATTATTTTATTTGTTGTGGCCCACACTTCTACCATGGAAAATAGTGCAGTAGATATTGAACAGCAAGAGCTGCCTACTCTTTTCCCCACCCCTTTATGTCCTATAATGTGGTCCTGCCACAGAAGATAATACTGAAAACAAACAAGCATGCCAATAATAATTTTAAAGTTAACACTGAGCAAGACGCACAGCTCACAGCAAAAGTTATTCATTCCAAAAAAACTCAGTTCCCTATCATCAGGAACAAACATTGATCAACCCTTTTGTCCCTGCATATGTAAACGATAGTGCTCCATGGATTGTCAAAGCTTTTATCGCATAACAGCTGTTGAACATACACAGCTTCCCATCCCTCCGGGATAGTTTTCTGCATAGTTGACTAAAACAAACATAAAACCCTCTTTTGATTGTATGACATCCTCCTTCTGTAGTCGCGCTACTAGGGAACAGAGGCGCTCCTTCTTAAAAGTCTGTCAGTCATTCAGCAGCACCCTCCTGGAGTTTTCATTTTTACTTGTCAACGTAACACACCTGAAAACTCTGAATTTAAACACTTTGAACATCCCCCTAATTCTTTGATGGCTAGTTGCCTTATTTTGTTTAAAAAACACGCACACAAACAATGATTGAGGAAGCTCAGCATGCCTTCCCATTTTTCAACTTATCCCAAATACTACCTAGGTGGTGCGTAGCGGTAGCCAATCACCAAAAACAATTTATTGTTATTAATACACAAAACATTAAAATGAACAAAACTCACAAAAGTTCACACAGTTTTCATCAACTTTTGGAACAGGGATTGGGTATGAGTACAAGTATAGACAGAAGTAGACGGGATATGGCCTGGTAGGATCTTGCTTAGCATCAGTGGTACATGTACTTCTGGTTGGGAAACACTGCATTAATGGTGTACAGTCACAATGTGAAACTTGGCTTCTGCTTCCATGCCATCTTCTGTGGCAGGCAGTCTTGATCCAGCATCACTCACAGAAAGCATCAGAAACACTACTCGCTGATTTACTTCCAATGTTTCTGTGACGTCATTGTTGCAGGTGCTGCAACGGCAGACACTAGTTGTTTGGAGACAGCCATATCCAGGAACTTGCATGTCACTGACCAAACTAGCATACATTTCCAGCCCAGATTGTGTGAGGTTTGCTTGATACACCTTGCTGCCAAGCCTCTTATGCCATGTCAGGCCACTTTCTATCTCAAGCCCTGTTTACCACCCATGCCTTGTCTTACCACATCCAATGCCAAGATTTATTGCCAGTGGCCCATCTGACTACGTTCAGTCCCATGTCTGACCATGTTCAGTGCCAAGCCATTTTGAAGACCCAGATCCCCATTTCACAATGTCCAGTGCCTGCTGCCTGCTCTTGCAATGTCTAACCATGCTTGATACACCTTGCTGCCAAGCCTCTTATCTCCCAGTGCCATGTCAGACCACGTCTTAAGTCAAGCCCTGCACAAAAGAAGGGGGGCCCCACCCTCCCCCAAATAAGAAACCGGGTCACTAATGAGTGGCACTACTCATAGGTATGAAAAAATATAAAAAAGTTTATTCTCATCAAAATTTACACAGAGCATAACACATTAGACAAAACATATACACACTAGACATGACAATACAATCTAAAAAGCACCAGGAGGCACTAGGGGTCTGCCAACAACATAAAACCACCCTGGAACCATACCTAAATCATAAACCTGACCTAAATCCATTGTGTGCAAATAAACAAAAGCATAGTGCAAAAGTGCTAAGTGTAAACAATTCTATACAAACTAAATCAATCTCCAAAAAACAGGAGGACAAGCCAGGGTGTGCAGAAAAAATGAACAAATATCAAGGAATACAGCAAAGTGTAAAGTGTAATAATCACTGTGCATAAAGACAGACCAACCAGGGTACCCCTGTACGGATAACGTGCCAAGCCCTGTTTACGACCCATGCCTTATCTGACCATATCCAATGCCAAGATTTGTTGCCAGTGCCCCATCTGAGTATGTTCAGTCCCACGTCTGACCATGTTCAGTGCCAAGCCATTTTGAAGACCCAGATCCCTATCTGACTATGTCCTGCTGCCTGCTCTTGCCATGTCTAACCATGGCTACACTACAGCTTCCAGCTGTCATCACCATGGTCTTCATTTTCACCTGCCTATAGCTGCCAGATGTTGAGTGGCCTTGTCCTCGAACACTGTTCTAGTTATGCTTCATCATTTTCAATGCTGTAATCGAGGTACGTGGCTAATAGATTGTATTGGCAGTGACTCCAGACTGTATTGGCAGTGACCGCAGTCTTCATCTTCACCTGCCTATGGGCCTAGGTGGCAGATGTTGAGCAGCCTTGTCCTCGAAGGCTGTTCTAGTTATGCTTTAGCATTTTCAATGAGCTAATGTAGGTACATGGCTAATAGACTATATTGGCAGTGACTCCAGATATATTTTACAGGTACCACCATAGACAAAGCAGGACTGTCATCAATAAGGCCCAGGAGCACTACAGCTTCCATATAGGCTATGTTTTCACTTAATACATCCAATATGTTTGTTATATAGTTGATAATGGGTAAATCAAATTTAGTCCAAAATTCCTTGAATTTTGGGAAGGCACCCATTTTTTTTTTACCAAAGGCATCTAGACACCCCTAGTATTACAGCCAATCTCTATCTCCTTTACGTAATTTTGAAACAATTTGAAACAAAGTGACACCTTGAAGATGCACAGAAATGTCATATCTATGTCGCGCCAAATAAAGCAGATAAAACAGATTGCTAAGTTCACCAGGGAGCACGACAGAATTTCTTTGAACATCAGATGGCGGCTATTTAGCTGCTGAGCCAGAAGGTAATTGTATAAAATTGCACTCAATTCACTTCATTAATGACTTTTTTTTACCAATTAAGATATCACAACTGTGATTATCTCAGGGTTTCAGGTACTTATTATAATAGGTATTTTGTAATACAGATAAACACTCTGCAATAACAGCCTAGGGATGGATATATAGGAGAGTTTTTTTTTTAAACTATTGTGTCAATACACAGACTTTCCATGGGGAGAGAGAGCTAGAAGGAGAGGTCTGGACCAAGGGTTTCCAACTTTCTTTCATCAAGTACCACTTGTCATTTTCTAAGCATATTAAGTACCACCTGGATGGTAGGAATGGGTTGTCCAGGTTAAAGATACACAAAACAGCCATTTACATTTCCTAGAATACAAAAATACACACATCAGACACATCAGCTTTTGGAACAGTAGTGTACTTACTGAACAAATCAGGCTTGGGTAAAACATAGATCAAGTAGAAGTGCAGATTAAACTTTGCAGAGTACCACCAGTAGTACTTGTACCACTGGTTGGGAACCCTGGTCATAGTAAGGGACTATTAGTTAGGGGGGTAATACCCTTCAGTTGCAAATTAAATACAATCAAATTTAGCTCAACAATTACCTATTGCTGGTATTCCCACATATTCTGGACATTCTGAAAGGCATCTGTGATAACAATTTTTATAATTTCGATTTGATGATCTACCCTCATTTACTAATCTAACTGTAAAACCTAAATTTTCACAATTACCAAAAGTTGTTAATGGTACAAAATATAGTTTCTGATGTTTATCCCAAATATTTGGTTACAATAATACCTAAAGAATTTTTCTAAAATGTACTCCCTGCCTCTCCAATAGAATCAAAGGTAGACAAAAACCTTAAGGTGGGCTGGGCCTATTACTTTCCTAAATTGAAATAAAATAAATCTGTTTGATGGGCCCAAGCTTACAAATGCAAATTTCAGCGGGGCCCCCCTTCTTCTCTGCCTCCAAGACAGAATTGTTAGACTGAACCTCTGCATTTAAGGGGCAATAATCAGCCAAACAGCTCTAGAACTAAACAGAGGTTCAGGCCAACTAGCCTCTGAACATACAAAACTATTTAATGTCCTGCATTAGGGTAACGGTGCACGGGGAGGCTGATTCATCACTAACGCCAGGTAGCGACAGATGAGCGTCTGTATCAGGCATTTTCAGAGCGCCCGCTAGTAGTCGCAGTGCTCGGCCGTGAGTCGCTACTTTATAGCGACTCAGTCGCTGTTTAGTAATGTTGAATACATTGTGATGAGTCACTATTTGACCAGTACAGCGCTGTATGGGAGCGCATGTTAGCGACTGCTCATAGCGACCGACTCACACCATATTCAGCAAAAAAACAGCCTCACAAATCTCTGGCGCTGAAAAATATTTGTTTGAAGGCCAGAGCGCAGGAGGTGGTGTGTTTAAAGTGTGTTTTCAAGCATCTATCAACTAGTAACAAAGCGAAAACATATGGAATTACAATGTAACAACATTGTAACATGAACACTTTAATGCCAGACCTGTAATGTCATTTCTGAGGGAATATATAAAAAATTAAAAAATTATGAAAAAACTGCTATTTCAATGCCAGAAGAGGTCACAGAATTATTTGTGATTTTTTTGAAAAAAAAAAAAAAAAACGTTAAAAGAGAAGAAAAGGATCGTCCATTGAAATGTATGGGAGAGCGTCAGGTAGCGAGAGGTGCTGTGCAAGGCTGAACGCTAGTGCTGTTCGCTGAGGCTGTGAAAATGATGAATCATACGCTACATGGCGCTATCCCAGTCGCTAAACAGATTCTGTTTGATAAATGTGTAATTGCGTGCCGTGTCCGGCGTTCACCAGTCGCTACCTGTCATTAACCAGGCGCTACCTGATGCTATCCCTTCTTAAATGAGGGCCTAACACTTCCAGGCTTCTAGTTGCCCCAGCAGAAGCAAGATGTTGAAGCAATTTGGGGAGGGGATCTTGGCCATGCCTTATGAGTTACTTCTGACTCTTGCAGGTGTCAGTCACCCCTTTTCCAGCCTGCTTGGACCATGACAGGCTGACCTGTGTTATTATAGATATGTATAAAATGTTTCCTGGATTTCTTTTTCTTCCCAGCATTATTAAATGAACCCGTCTGTGTAATGCGCATAATGCTTTTTCTCAGACTGTAGGCAGAGAGAAACAGAATAAACTCAGCCTTGTGATTACACGATGCAGCACGACAGATAAGAGCTTCAACATGAAAGCACAGCAAAGTGTGGACAATACTTGTTTTTTTCCCCCTGTATATTTTTCAGCAATTTCTCCCGGAGAGTTGTAACAGCACAATCTTATGATAAATACAGCGCCACACTGCCTTACTTAAAAGAGTCAGCCAGGAAGAAAAGGAGACCCTGCTGAGACAAGCAGAATCCTATTTCTGTAGTGCTCTAAACTGTGAAAATTTTGATAAATTGATTAGTAGACTCTGACCTAGATAGATAGCAAAACCCGGCAAAACAACACAGCGCGCCATTGCGAGAGGCAGTGTTACATTAACACAGTTACACAACACTTACAACATGTACCTGACTTCATCCTGGCTCATTTATCAGAGTCTCTGAATTAGACCTGTTAGTATCATACAGCACCCAGGTAGCATTGCCTTACATTTTGATGTCTAGAATCCGATTGGTGGTTGCATTCTGTGTGCTAGAAAAAAGTTTATTTTAGAGAAAATGTTCCTGATTTTTTCTAGAACAATTCTTTGTAACAGACATCCTTTTGTGTGTGCAATCACAAAGGGTGCTATCTCCATTTCTATCTATACCATTCAAAAAGCTCTCAGCCAGTGTTTCTTCTTAACATTTCCTTCCATTTCTCTCTTTCCTTTTTACACAGAATCTATTATTCTCTTGCTGTATTTTAATTATTTAATGTATTCTCTTTTTTCTAGCATTTCCATGTCCCAATCATTTTTATGTATATGATCTTCCATCTTCTCATGGCCAGGACCTGGAGCTATCGATATTCATGTTCTTGTACATCCAATAGACACATTAGACATGCTACTGACCTTGACCATGCAGCTAAATTCGGGATTTGGAAGTAATAGTAGGTACATCAGGTGGAAAGATGGCGGACATTGGCCAAAATTCAGCATGGGATTAACCGGTCACTTGTCAGGACATGACACAGAGCCCTGCCTCCAATGGGCTTTTCAGATGGTTAACAGGTGCGCTCCAGGCTATAGCAATGCAAACACAGATCATGTCTAGTGATGAATATGACCACTTAAAGCAATAGTACTGAAGCTATAACATTGTAGCTGCAGTGGGAATACCTCCTCCCTCTAGACATGATGTGGAGGCTATTGCTTTGCAGGGGTATCTTTGCTGGAGTGGTGCGGGTTATTCAATTCAATTCAATTCAATTTATTGTTCGCCAAGTACATCGTGAGATGAACAAGGAATTCTTTTTGGCATATACACAGTGCAAAGAAGTTAAATAAATAAATGAATAAATAACAAAAAAAAAAAAAAAAAAACACAGTTAACTAAAGTTACAGTAACATAGGAAGGGGAACCTAGAAACAGAGGTGCAGGCACAGATACTCTTCTAAATTGCAAGTGATACCGGCTTGAGCCTGGGCCTATGAAGCCTGGCTATTGTTTAGTATGCGGACAGCCAAGGGAAACCGCGAGACGTCGCCCTGATGGTAAGTGCTGGAATAGGGTGTGTCCAGGGTGGGAGGGATCCCGAAGGATCTTATCTGCCCGAATCTTGATTCTGCGGTTGTGCAGTTCCTGTAGGGATGGTAAAGGGGCTCCAATTATTCTTTCTGCTGTCTTTATTGTTCTATGGAGTCTACACTTTTCCTTTTTTGTAGCTCCCTCGAACCAGACAGAGAAAGAAAAACACAGAACAGAACCAATGACGGCATTGAAGAAGAGCACTAGCAACTTTCTTGACAGACCAGCCTTCTTCAGTTGCCTCAGGAAGAAAAGTCTCTGGTGTGCTTTCCTCAGTAGAGCCATGGTGTTCTTATCCCAGCTGAGGTTATTGGATATGGTCACCATGGTTATGGGGGAGAGGTTTGGATGAGACCTAGAAGACAGTGCACTGATGGGGCAGAGTGATTTCCAGCACTGGCACCAGGTTAGGTGGGCTTTGTGTTGGGTGCCATATCCAGGCTTCCGCTTCCTCTTGACAAAGATCTCCTTAGATCGAAACGTTGAGGTTCTGTCCTGCGGTCAGCCTGTCAGCTCTTTGTGATCTGTACTCTCATACTGCTGTAAGTGTTATGCTAGTTCAAACTGATGATAAATAGGGTCCTGCCATACTTAACCCATGTTCTTGGATAATCCTTTTGTATAATACCTCTGCATATGTCTGATATTACTTTGGAGTATTGAACCCTGTTTTATCTTGAATGCTATACAGTCCTGCTTCATGATATGCTACTTCTGCTATGCCATAGAACTGTATACACTGTATATATCATGCACTGTTTCACCTATTCACCTTTTTGAGCATTAAAACATTTTTTTGACGGCATATACTTTTGGTGTTCATTTGCCCCACTCTATTGTTTTTATGATCGCTACAGGTACCCATAGGCAGGGGTACCAGGGGTATTTAGAACCCATTCCTTTGCTTTCTATTTCCTATAGACCTTGTTTGATAAAGATATCAGAGTGCTACAACCATTTTGTAATAACTTGCCATATCCAGGCTAGCCATGCAGTGTGGCCCTTTTCCCCCACTCCTCCTATGGCCAGTCTGTAGGGATGCTGGATATTGAAATGGTGCCTTATTTTACTAAAAACTGTCAGTATAGAAATATAAAATCCACCACAGTAGTGGATAATTTACAAAATCCCCAGTCCATAGCTTAAATTAACTGGGGACAAACAAGATATAATTGTTGGCTATACAATTATGATACCAGGGTCAGAGGCAATATTTGGAAGTACATGGCTCCTAACAATAAATTGATGCTTTGGATTGCACTAGGAACAAATTAAATTGATGGTGACTGGCCGCTCAGACAAATCACTTGACTTGAGTATGAAGCACCCGGTGCCAAGTGACAGCTATGTTGTTTCATCTCAATTTCGAGTGACCTGCCCTGCCTTGTTCATGTAACACACAATAAAACAGATTTGTATTTTTGTCCCTCGTCCAAACATCTTGTCTTAGCACCACAGGATATGAAGAAGCAAAGCAGGTGACAGATGTGAGGAACATTGGATTTCACCGAGTTGTGCGCTGTAGATCCTGTAGTGAGGTGTCACTAGCCTTGTATAGAGCTGTGAATGGCAGCTGGAGAGAGCATATTGCTTTACCTGCTACAATATTCTTTATTAAGCACCATCAGCCACAATGATAACTAACATAAGGAGCCATGCAGCTTTGGCTGGCCAGCATTTAAAATGTTGGAATGGTTTGGAGGTATACAGGAATTTGTTGGATCCATGCCTCTGTATTGAAATGGCAAGTTTCCACTTGAAATCAAAGAGTTAAGGAATTGTATCTCTAACAATGATCGATTAGCTTTCTTGCTTCTAAAATGGTTTAAAATAGTTGGCCAGTTTTCACTACCAGCTGTTTGTTTAAGCATCCTGTAGACTGCAGATAATCTGGAGATTAAATGGCAATCACCAGCTTTTTGCAATCCATTGGCTTTTATGCAAGGGCGTGTAAGGTTAAAGCTCCATTCACATCAGAATAAATGTGTTTAGGTATCTGGCATGGCAGTGTGTTTTTCATTCATGAATGAAGGGCAGAACTGCATAGGAAAATACAAACTGAAGGACAATTAAAAATGCACCTTTTTTTAAATGTGACAAAGTTATATCCACACTCTTACAATTAGTTCAAATATTTTCAAACACCCTATGGTACCTGGAGAGGATGTCAACTGGAGATGACCCAATACAGTTTGACTAGGGCCCTTATTTAACAAGGGATAGCAACAGGTAGCGACTGGTGAGCGGCCGGTAATGACGGGCCCCGCCACGAGAACGCCGGCTCCCCACCACAATCACACATTTATCAAGGCAATCCTGCTTAGCGACTGAGATAGCGCCATATAGCCACTCATTCATCATTATTCCAGCCTCAGCCCACAGCGCCAGCATCCGACCTTGAACAGCGACAGGTATGACCTCTCGCTACCTGGCGCTCTCCAATGCATTTCAATGGAACAATCTTTAAATATTCATAATTCATTGTTATTAATTGTTTTTTTTTTTTTTTTAAATGTGAAAAATTCTGTGACCACTTCTGCCATTGTAAATAATTTTTTTAAGGTAAAAAAAAAATGTACAGAATTGATATTACAGGTCTGATATTAATGTATTCATATTACTAAATTATTTTAAAAACTTGTTTTTTTTGGTTTCCAAAAATATGGTTGTTTGGGGGTTAAAAAACTACTTTTAACCCATCGCCGCCAGCGCTCTGGGGTTTAAACATGCATTTCACAGCGCGAGAATTTTTTGAGCGTGATTTTTTAATGAATATGGTGGAAGCCGGTCGCCCTGACCAGTCGCTATCAAGCGCTCCCATACAGCGCGGAACCTGTCAAATAGAGAATCCTCACCCAATATTCAACATTACGGCAAACCGACTGAGTCGCTATCAACTACCAAACAACGGCCAAGCACAGCAACTACTAGCGGGCGCTCTGAAAATGCTGCTACAGTCGCTCAACTGTCGCTACCTGCCGCTATTAATGAATCGGCCTCTAGGTTGGGTGGACCCCTTGGGGTGGTGAAGAGGAGCGAAAGACAGAGAGGCACCTGGGGGCACAAATGGGAGTCACGTATGTTAAATAATAAACAGTGGCAATGGTCAGGGAGGAAGTATTTACTTTATTTTAGAATTATTACAAATAGAGCACTGGCCAGTTTTTGGATAATACATTGGTGCAATATCTTTGGGTTTTGTGTATAAAAGATAATAATGAAGCCTATTTTTATTTATTTAATATATTAATATAGTATGTTTGGCTCCGGAACACCAGAAGCACTAACCATTGTGTCATTAGGGTAAACTTATTTAATTTTATCAATATAGACGTTATGTTATTTTGCCCCCTAAGAAAAGTAGTAAACCTTTTACACTGATGTTGACTTTCACTGACCTTCTAGCTGGAGATTCAGCTTTTTTCACCTAAAGTACATTTTTGCTACCAAGATAATGTATTTAATCTCTTACTCACTATTGTCGCACTAATGTTTAAGCAAAGGCCTCCCTCCTTTTGAAACATCTGCCCCCCCCCCCCTCCAAGTCAGCTGGTTATTTTGTGCAAGGACAATAACTAAAGCAGACATATACCCAGGAGTGTCCCCAAGAATGCTGTATCCCCCACCTCGCTGTTCCATAGCTGGAAATCCAGTGGGCAACTTACTAACCCCACCTATATAACATGTTTCAGCAATCTACTTAACCTGTCAGCAAACAATAGGGTTTGCCAGCAGAACAAACAGTACACAAACCATACAAGAAAAAAAAAAAAAAAAAATATATATATATATATATATATATATTCCGGATATATATATATATAAATATATATATATATATATATATATATATATATATTCCGGATGCAGCTCTGCTAGGTAAGAATCAGTATCTCTCGAATGCAGGGCTCACTGATGGTTTGTGCGTGTTGGGGGGGCGTAGTTTAGTTAATGTACTTGCCATCCAGGATTCAACCTAGTGCATAGCTGCAAGGGAGAATGTAGATCCCCTTTAAGAAAAAGCTATCATCCAGATTAAAAATACTTGTTACTTACAGTATTCAACCATTCATGCATTTTTCAGAAAGCCTTAATATATGCAGCAAGCATAATGTGCTGTCACTTTTAACAGAAAACCAAATAAACACTGTATGGCATTCATTAGATTGCATACCTAACAGTAAACACCCCCCTCCCCTCAAAGAAAAATAAACAGCTGGCTGTGCATAAAATAAACTCTATAGTAACAAGAATAGAAAGAATATTTAACAGTTTGCTTACCATCAACTCTTTTTTTCTTTCAGTTTTACTCACAGACACTTGGTTCTGTTAAATATTCAGTGTCCAACTGTCTGCTTTTCTAATGAACGCATAAATGGTTTCATTTTTTTTTTTTTTTAAAGGTATGCAACAACTGATTTAGCATACATTTTCATTTTTCAGTTTATTTCCTCCCCCTAGTGGCCAAAATCAGGCCACAGCTTTAAGCTCTTTGCTCCAGGAGGGTTTCATTCCTATAATGGCTTAACCAGGGCCGTATTTGCTGCAAGGCAATTCTAGGCCTGTGCCTAGGGCGGGAACATTGGAAAGGGGGCAGATCTTCAGGGTTGCAAAACAAAAAAAAAAGATTTTTTTTTTTTTGACATCCGATGACCGTGGGGTTCCCGCGCACGTGCCCAACAAGTGCGCGGGCCAGCACGGTCGCCGATTCACCGCCACCCCCCCCCACACACCTGCTGATCACCTGTCTTTTTTTTTAATTGAAGTTCCTCCAGTGCCCGGCGATCACGCTCTTCACTCAGCAGCGCCGACCGCTCCCCGCCCCCCCCCAATCATCTATGATTGGCACCCTGCCGCCCATCACCCCAAGCCCTCCCCCACCCCACTGATCACCTGTCAAGGCAGGGGCTCTCCCTTCCAATCAGCTGCTTCGATATCCGCCCCCTCCAGGAAGCAATGCCGGCGCGGGACTAGAGAGAGGCTATCAAGCTCCACCCACCTGCTGATTCACACTCGTGACCAGGCTGATCCAGATTGCAGCAGAGACCCGAGGACCGCGGAGGAAAAGGTAAGGAGGGAATATTGTTTTATATTTAAAAAAAGAATGCATTATAGATGATGATTTTGTCATGAGTGTGTGTGTGTGTGTACAGAAACCATTTTTTTCCAGTTTGGCTGTGGGGCTCCCACGTGCATGCCCGCGTGGCCAGCTGGCGTCCTTCCGCATGGGCGCCGAACAAAATCCTCAGTGCCACCCCCCATCATCTGTGATTTGGTAGCGGGCACCGTCCATGACTGCAGAAACCAGGGGTGGCGCTGCTGGTGGAGGAGTTTGATCGGCGCCCGTGCGGGATGCCCCTGGGGAAGGATGCCAGCTGGCCGGATTTACTTGTTGGTCGCGGGGCATGCGCACGGGAGCCCCACGGCCAAACTGGCAAGGCGGTCATCCATGACTGCAAAAACCAAGAAAACATTTTTTGTCCAGTTCGGCCGTGGGGCTCTCGCGCACATGCCCGTGTGCGCGCACTTGCCCCGCGACCAACAAGTAAATCTGGCCAGCTGGCGTCCTTCCCCAGGGGAATCCCGATTTGGAATGTCCTGGAGGGAAGATCAGAGGCCAGCCCCCACAATATCCATAGACACTCACCTCTTCCCTATCCAATGGTGCATGCGCAGGCTCTGGTCCAAGGAGAGCTGGTCACTGTCACTGTGTAATTCGGCAGGTGGCTCTTATTAGAACCAATAGGGATCCCAACCTGTTGAATTATGCAGTGAGGGTGAGCGGCTTTTATTGGACCAGAGCCCGTGCATGCACCGTTGAATCCAGGTAAGGTAAGTGTTTACTGCACTTTCTTGGGGGTTATACACAGTGGGATATCCTGAACTGGGATGCCCCGCTGTGTAAACCCCCCAGAAGCCCCATTTTACTCACCTTGTCCCAGAGGACTCAACCCCATTTTGGAAAAGCGGCCACATCCCGGCTCACCTCTGCAAGCACCCGCGCTTGGCCTTTCTGAATGGGAGCACCACCCACAAGCTAGTAGGTGAACAGAGAATGCAGCTGGATGTGCACTCTCTGCCTAGGGCAACCTGGGGGGGGGGGGTACACACAGTGGGGAATCCCAATTTGGGATGCCCTCACTGAGAGGAACAACCCCCCCGAAAAGTGAAAATCGAGTGTGTTGTTTCTCTTTAAAGTGAGCCAAAACCCAGGATTAATTTCAAAATTGTGGCCTAGAGGTAAGTGTACTTGTGACCGGAGGGTGGCAGGTTCAAATCCCAGTCCTGGGACATGATTGAAGTGCTCTTGAGCAAGGCACCTAACCCCGCAACTGCTCCCCGGGCGTCATAATTAGGGCAGCCCACTGCTCCAAGCATGTGTACACTCACTGCACGGATGGGATAAATGTGGAGGACGAATTCCTATGTGTGCGCAAGCATACAATGGCCATCTATGCATTAAAAAATTAATTAAAATTAGGATTTTGATTATACAGGGTTTTGGTCCTTTCCCCCGGGTCACCCTGATCGGGGGTTGGCCCGCTGTGTGAAACCCCCCAGGTCGCCGAAACAAACTCACCTCTTCCCTATCCCACAGCGCATCTAAGAGCAGCGGCTCAGAGTGTGCTGATGGCCGGATCCTCCACTTCCGCGATGGCCATGCACAAATGCCTGAATCGGGCACACGCCCTGCTAGAGGGATAGCAGGGATGCTGCCGCGGCTCACACATGCGCCGTTGGACTGGGAAACAAGGTAAGTGAATGGGGCGACCTGGTCGATCGATTCCCGGGCCATTCGGCTTGGCTTTGGTCCACTTTAATGAGTTTGTGCAGGCCGGGGTGTGGCAGCTGACAGATGAGTGTGTGTTGTTCCATACACACCCGGCAAAAGGAAATAGGAGGGGCCGCATTCCCAGTCTCCCTGGATTCTGAATGGCTGGGATGCTCAGGATGCCGCCACGACCAGTTGGACCACAGGAAACGTAGGTGATTGCGGGGCCTACCGGGGGGGGGGGCACACAGTGAGTCATCCTGAATCAGCCCCTGGGGGGGGGGGGGTAGCGCATGACCAAAAAGTGCCTAGGGCAGCACAAATCCTAAATACAGCCCTGGGCTTAACTTGGAAAGGGTCACATAAAAGAAAATAAGCAGACATAAAGCCTGATTCATAGCCTCTCCCGTACATATTCCAACATGTCGAAATGCTTTAAAATATCAGATTTGTTTTTCCGGCTAATGCTATCGTGTTTTTGGACCGAGTTTGCTTTTTCCGGTACGTTTCGGATTGTGTATGCGAAAATTATTCGTATTCAATGTATTAATACATGTCACACCGAGTTTATGTGTTTGAGTTTGGCCTTAACTTTTTGGGGCAATAAAAAACAAAAGTTACCGGTGCTAAAATTCCGCCCTCTATTTGCTGTCATGGATGCACACTACATGGGATGCACCTCAAGGAACCAGCAGGGAGAAAGTAAGCCACACTACAGGGATGCACACAAACATGGGATGCCCCCACAGTGGGGTGCAGCAAGGGAAAAAAAAACAAACAACCCCTATGCGTATACCGGCCACAGAGAATCAAGATCCGAGGTCTCCACAGCAACATACAGCTGGAAACTGGTACAGGCTTGCGAGACTATTTCGCAGACCAAAACTGTAATTTCGGCTAGATTATGCGAAGCATAATAATACGAGAATAATACGAGCATTCACAACTTCCATGTTGGCTTCTGCAGAAGACAAGCAGTCACAGTGAGACTTTGAATCAGGCTTATAAATAAAAGCTATATAGGCAGTGATGTAATTTCCAGGAACAATAAAAGAAATAATCCCACTCGACTCATCTGCACATGTCGAGCACGTCTTGCCATTGTGCATGTGTGGGCTGATGGAGGCATCTATGTCATCCCTCCAGCTGCTGCGTGTAACTATCTAACTGGCTGGTGTAGGTACACACATCTGGGCAGCTACTGACCTGCCATTTACATTTCCTAGCAGCTCATTTAAATGCATGACTGGGAAACCTGATTGGACGGGGTGAGGCGATTGTCGCAATAGGCAAAATACTTTAATAATAGTTAAAGGAGCACTATCGCAAAATTGTGTAGGATCAAAAATCCATATAAACATGTTGGCTAATGAGAGGAGGGGTCACTTATACAACTGAACTAAATAAAAATCCCACTTGTGGTAGCTTGTGGTTTTCTTCTCCTGGTAGGAATAAAATCCAGGGGTTACAGATTTAGTCAATGAGGGGTGAAGAGTCTGTCACCTGTGATTTCCTCTTTCTACCATTAAAATTAACAAAACAAGCCTGGCTGGATATTTCCTGATGGCAAATGTATAAGTCACCCCTCCACTCGCCATCCAGCATATTTATGTGGATTTCTATTATTGGGACATTTTTTCGCGATAGTGCTCCTTTGATGTCCTTTAATGTACTAGCTGATATGGTGGGGGCACTGTCTGAACAGCAAAATAATAAATTATATAATAAATAGGTAAGAAAACAAAAATTGAAGTTATTAAAGCGGACTTTCAGCATAATTTATCTTTCCATCTTTTTTATTGAGGACAGGTAAATCACAGTTGAACAGAACATAAAAAGCAAACAGAACAGCCAGCAAATATTGGTTATTACAGTCAAACTGGTCTAACATACACATTAATATGAGCACCACCAACCCCTCCTCCCCATCATGCTCTCAGTAGCCAACAAGGGAATACCAAGGAGTTGACTCATGGATAATAAGGCCCTTATTTAACAAGGGATAGCGCCAGGAAGCGAATGGTGAGCGAACGGTAATGACGCTCACCGCCACGAGAACGCCGGCTCCCCTCTGCAATCACACATTTATCAAGCCGATCCTGCTTAGCGACTGACAGAGCGCCAGATAGCGAATCATTCATCATTATTCCAGCCTCACCCCACAGCGCCAGCGAGCGACCTTGAACAGCGACAGGTATGACCTCTCGCTACCTGGCGCTCTCCAATGCATTTCAATGGAGCAATCTTTAAATATTCATAATTAATTGTTATTATTTTTTTTTTTTTTTTTTTTTAAATGGCAAAAATTCTGTGACCACTTCTGCAATGTTAGATATTTTTTTTAAGGTAAAAAAAAAAAAAAAAATTGTGCAGAATTGATATTACAGGTCTGATATTAATGTATTCATATTACAAAATGTTTGTAAAAACATGTTTTTGTTTTTTTTTCAAAAATATGGTTGTTTGGGGGTTAAAAAACTACTTTTAACCCATCGCCGCCAGCGCTCTGGGGTTTAACCCTTTCGCTGCCAGCCTACCTGCAGCATTTGCCACTCCCTGTTGCCAGACGATGTTTCACCATTTTGCGCTACACATATTCAACTGTCATTTTTGAAGGGATTTCCAGGGATTTCCCAGGAAAATTATATATTGTTTTTTTCAACAGAGTCTGGGCTTTAACATGAAATGTCTTGTTTGTATTTTTTAGGTGTATTCTCAATTTTTTTGGGTGAAATGTGTGAAAAAAAACAAAAAAAAACATTTTTTTACAATTTGTAGAGTTTTTTTGTAATAAAAAATGTAAGTTTGTCAATAAAATCTTATTGCGTGAGAAACCCCAATTTCTCCCGGTTACAGCGATACCACATATGTATAGGTAGACACCCTTTCCTGCCCAGAAGCCTTTTATAGCTGCTGGATGACAAATGGTTAATTAAAAAAAAAAATGACATAGGGTCCCCCTTCCCGGGGAGGGGGACCCCATTTTTTTTTGGATTTTGAAGGGTTAAAAACCCTTCAAAATCCAAAAAAAAAAATGACGTGGGGTCCCCCTTACCCAAAGTAACCAGCCCGGGACCAGCTATGGGGGCTTGTAGGCACAGAGTGGGGGGGCCAGCTTTGGTGGCCCCCCCACCCTGCAGCCTACGAGCCCACATAGCCTATGTGGGCCCGGGCTCTTCTGCCCCCCCCTGGCCTTTGGGGAGGCAGGTAATGGGGGTGCGGGGGTTAATGGCAAGCCACCCGCTAGGGCAGGTGACTTGCCACCCCCCCAGCCTTGTGAACTGGTATAAGGGGTCTCATGGACCCCTTACCAGCTCACAAAGGGTTAATGTGAAAAAAAAACACCACACAATAATAAAAAGTATTTTATTAGAAAAAAAAAAAATTTTTTTTACTGTACTTACCTTCGATTGCAAGCTCTTGTCCCTCGCCGCTCAGCTGACAGATGCCGGTGATCGGCATCCAGAGAAGGAGAAGGCAGGAGATCAGAGGATCTCCTGCCACCTCCTTCCAGGGCACCGATCACCGGCATCTGAGAAGCTGAGAAAGCTGAAGCCTGAGATCGGGGCCGGGATGACTTCATAAGCCCCGCCCCCAAGGGGGCGGGGCTTAGAGGCATGATGGCGGCCGCCATCGTGCAGAAGAGAGGAGAGAGCCTCCCAGGCTCTCTCCTGAAGATCGGTAAGTCCTGGGGGGGGATCGGAGGCCCCCCAGGTGAAGAGGAGGGACAGCGGGAGCCAGCGCACACACAGGTAAGTGAATGTCATTTTTATTTTTTTTTTTTTTTACAGTTAGAAGCTGCTGCTGCAGAAGCGGGGGGGGGGGGCGGCCTATTCCGGGGGCTCTCCTGGAGCCATCCGACCCCCCACGGGGGATCGGATGGCACCAAATTAAAGAGGAGACCCGGCCGGATCCAACAAGGGGTCAGGTGAGTATTTGTTGTTTTTACTTTTTAAACTACAAGCGAGGAAAGTCAAGCACGTAACACCTACGTGCTTGGCACTTAAGGCCCAGCCAAGCCAGCACGTAGGTGTTACGTGCTTGGCAACAAAAGGGTTAAACAAGCATTTCACAGCGCGAGAATTTTTTGAGCTTGATTTGTTAATGAATATGCTGGGAGCCGTTCGCTATGGCCATTCGCTGTCATGCGCTCCCATACAGCGCGGAACCTGTGAAACAGCGACTCCTAACCCCGTATTCAACATTACCGCACACCGACTGAGTCGCTGTCAACAGCCGAACAACGGCGAAGCACAGCGAATACTAGCGGGCGCTGTGAAAATAACGCTACTGGCGCTCATCTGTCGCTACCTGGCGCTATTAATGAATCGGCCTCCCCGTAATATTCTGATACCGGTGGGTCAGGCGGGCCATGGGAGAAGCCATTCCCACTAACCCAGTACAATTGGCGGGTCCCCTTCGACCATTCTTCTAAGGTACCACTCGGCCTTCAGCATAATTTAATGAAAAGCCCAAACCCTTAAAGAAACTATTCTGTAGCATCTAAAATTAATGTATTTAATGTTTTTAATTGCTTACTTTTTATTCTTTTCCCTCAGCGGGCTGCAACTCTGTTCAGCACTCTTAGATATGGGTGCCGTCATCTTGGCTCAGTCGCATCACATACTGGGAGAAGTGAGGAGATAAAGTGCAAGGGGCAGATTATAGCTGTGCTTTGCACAGACAGAGCAGAGCTGGGGTCAGGAAAAGGTCAGCAATCCCAGAATGCAGAGCGGCAGAGTCAGAACACACTTCCTGTTTCCAGGCAGCCTGAAACTTCATGAGCCGCCATCTTGGATGTTTAAAGGCTCAGGAAATGCAGTAGATGCAGGCAGAATGATTTTAATGTGGGCAATCTGTATGTACAGGGTGGGGGAAACATAAGATATGCTCTTATTTTGGGTGAAGGTCTGGTTTAGGCTAGGGGCGGGGTCATTTTTGCCTACAGATGTCCTTCAATAGATTTATCAGGACGCAGGCTACAAAAGCTCCCAAGACGAGACACCAGAAAGCGAGTGTGAGCCCCTAATACTGACTGACAGCAAAGGACATTTCTATAGCCTAAAGCCATGTAAGACATTAGGACCCCTTGGGCCGCTTCCTCAGGGCCATCACGATTTTGGATGTATAGTTTTTACATGAATCTGTTCTGCTTTAATGGATCTGTCAATTTAAATGAGTGAAAGGCTTTTTCTTCTTCAACTCTGTGGCTGTAAAGAGGGAAAGGGAGACTTTTCGTGTGACAGCAAGTTCTAGCTGTTTAATGAATTGACTTGATAATTGGTAAGAAAGCTGTGCGAAGTGATTAATGGGTTTTCAAATGAAACTGAACCAGTGACAAATTCTGACCCTCTAAACCAACAACGTGTACAGCGAACTTTTAATCATGTGCTTTCTATTACTACTATACAATAGGAGTTGTGCATTTTCACACATTTGAAAGACTTTCCCAGTCTACATCTCTATATGGTGGGGGGGGGGGGGTATTATGGAGCATGCAAGGAATATACTATTTTGGGATACAGCTACATTAAAGTGGGCCTAAACTGACCATGGAGTCTAAAAGACGGGGAGGCCGATTCATTAATAGCGCCAGGTAGCGCCAGATGAGCGACTGTAGCGTGATTTTTTCAGCGCCAGCCAGTATTCGCTGTGCTTGGCCGGCGTTAGCTTGTTGACAGCGACTCAGTCGGTGTGCGGTAATGTTGAATACGGGCTTAGGGGTCGCTGTTTCACAGGTTCAGCGTTGTATGTGAGCGCCTGACAACGAATGGCCAGAGCGAACGGCTAGCTTCATATTCATTAACAAATCACGCTCCGAATTTGCTGTCGCTGTCCATTCCTTGTTTAAACCCCAGAGCGCTGGCGGCGATGGGTGTTAACTAGTTTTTAACCCCTAAACAACCATATTTTTGGATTGTAACATTATACATGTTTTTAGAATCATTTTGTAATATGAATACATTAATATCAGACCTGTTAGATCAATTCTGCACCAATTTTTTTTAAAAAATTTTTTTACTTAAAAATAAATCCGAACATTGCAGAAGTGGTCTCCGAATTTTTGACATTAAAAAAAAAAAAATTAATACCAATTAATTATGATTAATTATAGATTGCTCCATTGAAATGCATTGGACATCGCCAGGGAGCGACAGCTCATACCTGGCGCTGTGAAGGAATTTGCAGCGGCGCTGTTCGGTCCAGGCGGCTTCATGATGAATGCCGCGCTAGCCGTCGCTAGCCTCATTTTGCTTGATAAATGCGTCATTGTGACCGCCGCCGGGCGTACTTGAGTCGGTAGCCACCGACAGCTATCGGCGGCTACCGACTCAAGTACGCCGGCCTTATTTATCACGGGCTAGCGCCAGGTAGTGTCTGACGAGGAATGGACAGCGACAGCAAATTCGGAGCGTGATTTGTTAATGAATATGAAGCAAGCCGTTCGCTCTGGCCATTCGTTGTCAGGCGCTCACATACAACGCTGAACCTGTGAAACAGCGACCCCTAAGCCCGTATTCAACATTACCGCACACCGACTGAGTCGCTGTCAACAAGCTAACGCCGGCCAAGCACAGCGAATACTGGCTGGCGCTGAAAAAATCACGCTACAGTCGCTCATCTGGCGCTACCAGGCGCAATTAATGCATCGGCCTCCCCGGCCCTTATTTATGAAGGAATAGCGACAGGTAGCGACTGGTGAGCGGCCGGTAATGACGGGCCCCGCCACGAGAACGCCGGCTCCCCACCACAATCACACATTTATCAAGCCAATCCTGCTTAGCGACTGAGAAAGCGCCAGATAGCCACTCATTCATCATTATTCCAGCCTCAGCCCACAGCGCCAGCGTCCGACCTTGAACAGCGACAGGTATGACCTCTCGCTACCTGGCGCGCTCCAATGCATTTCAATGGAACAATTTTAAATATTAATAATTAATTGTTATTAATGTTTTTTTTTTTTAAATGTGAAAAATTCTGTGACCACTTTCTGCCATTTTAGAAAATTTTTTTAAGGGAAAAAAAATGTACAGAATTGATATTACAGGTCTGATATTAATGTATTCACATTACTACATTATTTAAAAAACTTTTTTTTTTGGTTTCCAAAAATATGGTTGTTTGGGGGTTTAAAAACTACTTTTAACACATCGCCTCCAGCGCTCTGGGGTTTAAACATGCATTTCACAGCGCTTGAATTTTTTGAGCGTGATTTTTTGAAGAATATGGGGGAAGTCGGTCGCTCTGACCAGTCACTATCATGCGCACCCATACATCACGGAACCTGTCAAATAGCGACTCGTAACCTTGTATTGAACATTACGCCACACCGACTGAGTCGCTGTCAACAACCGAACAACGGCCAAGCAAAGCGACTACTAGCGGGCGCTGTGAAAATACCGCTACAGTCGCTCAACTGTCGCTACATGTCGCTATTAATAAATCAGCCTCTAAGGGGGTTTAGTTAAGGGATAGCGCCAGGTAGTGCCTCGTAGTGGCAGGCAGCGTCTGGTGAACGCTGGGCGCTGTACGCAATTACACATTTATGAAAGTGAATGTGGTGAGCGACTCTAACAGCGTCATGTAGCTGATGATTCACCATTACAAGTGGCTCAGCGTATAGCCCCAGCGCTCTCAGCTTCCAGAGCGCCAGGTATTACTTGTCGCTACCTGACGCTCTCCCATACATTTCAATGGATATCCCTTTTCTTCTGTTCAAACAGGGTTTTTTGTTTTGCTTTTTTTTCTTTTCTCTTAAATAATTGTGTGACCTCTCCTGGCCTAGAAAAAGTCATTTTTGAAAACTTTTTTGATTTTTTATATTTTTATGCAGAATTTTCATTACAGGTCTGGCATTAAAGAATTAATGTCACAATGTTACAACAATGTCATTCCATGTGTTTTTGCTTTGTTACTGGTGGATATGTGTTCAAAAACAGACTTTAATTACACAGTGTCTGGCGCTCTTTGCTATAGCGACCAAATTCAGAGCGCCCGTGTGTGTTCTTTTTTGATGGTGTGGAGCGCTGAGAGTCGGTCGCACTGAGCTGGTGCTACCTTTCACTCCATGCAGCGCTGTGCTGGTGTTAGAGTGCCCAACGTACATCACATTCAGCAATGCTGTCCAGGTTACTACAGCGACTGAGGCGCTCTGTTACAGTGCCTGATACCCGCTTACAGCGTATACTAGCGGTCGCTCTAAGCGCCGCTGTACAGACACTCATCTGCCAATACCTGGCGTTAGTAATGAATCAGCCTCCACTTGCCTCACCATAGGACATCTGATTTTTGGATGCCTCGCTGTGTGAAACTCCCGGCAATAGGCGCATAATTTACCTACACTTCAATCAAACGGTCCATATGTGGGCCAAATCGGGATGTCCCTGTGAAGTGGACCAAAACCCAGGCCAGTCAAAACCCTACATAATGGCCACTTTAACCTATGCTCCATAAGTACCAGTCCTGCACAGACAAAACAGTCAAGACTCATTTTAAAATATTGTATAGTAGCACAGGTAAAATGAGCTGTATTGCAAAATTGTATAATATTAAACATATATAAACACGCTAGTGCAGAGAATAGTTGCGTTTACACCCCATAAAAATCCCACCAAGCTTGTAGTTTTCTTCTTATGGTAAGAATAAAACCTAGGGGTTTGAGCATACCATTCCCCTTTTACAGGGGCGAACTGCTTACCTCTTACTGCTTGTCTTCACTTGCACTTCAACATTTGCCTAAAACAGACTGGCTCAAGGGACAACTGATACTGTAAGGTCGCAAGGGTCCAGCCCTCGCTCCGAGTATATCTTGTTTTCAGAATCTTCATTTGGAACTCTGTAACACCTCATTTCTAATTTACTGTATGTTCTACCCTGTAATCAGTGCTTTGTACAGTGCTACAGCAGATGATAACATTTGGCAGTGGGGCATCACAAATCAGGATGGCCTGGGGGGGGGGGGGGGGGGCAAGCTTCCCTCCAGCCAAACACAACCTTCTTAGGTTGGGTTTTGGTATAAATTAATCAGCTAGTGTGTAACTGGTTGGATGAGCTGCAGATTCTGCACATGAGTGTAACTGGGTCGGTTAGTTTAGCTTCCCTGTGCAGCAAGACCAAGACCACCCTGGCATGTAGCTGCAAGGAAAGTTTACACCCACTTTAATGTAGTCACCAAGGTCTTAAATTACAATAACAGCCACTGCTATAACATTCACAGAGCTCCTTCATGTAATCTTTGCATGCACAGGAACCTTCCAGAAGGAGCACGGAAAGGAGAAGAGGACCCATTTTTTCCAGGGTACATAAATACTGTACAGTAATTCATATATGATAGAAATCAATAGACCTCTCAGCACCTTTCAGATGGAAAGGGTGCAGGAAAACCTTACGAAACAAATTATGATGGTCTATGTAGACAAGGGACTAGAGCCTATTTCTCAAAATATAGCTGCCCGCAGTTATAGCTTGATGAAATGGCTAAACAAGGTCAGCGTGTCATCCCATCGGCATGATGGGAACTTTATTTTATCTAAAGCTGTAGAATGACACAATTGCCTGCACTTTCTGCAGCTCTGTAATCATCAGAGAAGATCATACTATGTAACACATTGATTAATCATCAAGCGTGGCCTCTATTATGGCCTCTATTATTCCTAAATGGCCACCTATGTGATTTGGAGGCTTATTTATTATTATTGGTGCGGGCGCTACTTGAGCAATGCTGTTAGCTGTAGTGCTTATATAAGCCTATGTGCTAGCGACACCTAGCGCCAGCCGAGAGCGCCGCAAGCTGACAAAATTTATCAAAAAAGTACCAGACGCTCCAAGAGGCGCTCAAAAAGCTGCATTTAAAAAACCCTCCTCTCTTTCTTATTGCTCAACTATAGGCTGCAGATGTGAAACATGAAAGAGGCAACTACGGGCTGCCATGTCTCCAGCTTACTGGTGAGAAGGGTGTACAGCCTGAGGAAGTGGGAGTTTGCCCATGGAACGCGTGGCTCTGGATGTCGGCAGGCAGTGGGGAGACTCCATTGTTTTGATTTCATTAAGAGAGATGGACACTGCTATTGATTGCACATATTTGCCGGCTGGCTAATCCATATATGTATTTTATTAGAGGATATTGTTTTCTTTAGGGACAGCACTTTGTGCTGCCATGGTATGTTGGCCTTGAGATTGGCTAATGATAGTTGGCTAGATATTATTGTCACGATTTCACTTTATTGGGGCATTTTTACATATTATTCTTGCACATTTTCTGCACACTATTTTATACTTTTTTGCACTATTTGCATAATATAGATATTGGATTTACTTGAGGCCTAATTGAAGCAGGTGTGTTATAAGGCCACACACACAGCTCTTGGAGCGTGCTCTTGTTGCTGACTCTGTAAGTGGCTGCTTGGAAGTGGTGAGTTAAAGCAGGATCTCCTGTGGTAAGTTTTGGGAAACTGAGCTCATTGGGTAAGTAAAATATAGTAAACTGTGGTTGTTTTATTTTTGTGAATCAGTGTGTTAATGCTGGCACAAATTTAAACCAAAGAAAAAAAAAAGTTTTTTTTTTTTTTTTTCTCTTTCCTGGATTCCTGCTGAGGCCTAATTGAGGCCTAATTGAAGCAGGTGTGTTATAAGGCCACACACACAGCTCTTGGAGAGTGCTCTTGTTGCTGACTCTGTAAGTGGCTGCTTGGAAGTGGTGAGTTAAAGCAGGAGTTAAAAGCAGAAGTGCTGAAGCTGTAAGTATCTGCCTTTGATTTCATATTGTTATTTTAAGTGTTGTAAATTCTACACTTGGTGTTCCCACAAATTCATACAATGGGTTCCATGCCTAACAATGCTGTTCAGTGTACATCTTGTGCTATGTATGCACTTCTTGATCAATCGGTCGATGGTGAATATATATGCCCCGGATGCCTGCGAATCTCTGATTTGGAAGCCGTGATTCACGATCTAAATAAGCGATTGGCAACACTGAGAGAAATTGTTATCATGCAAAAGAGTCTGGATCTCACTGATCTGGCACTACATGGCTCAGGGTCAGGGGAGGGTGGTAGTATGGGGGGAGAGGAAAAGCAGGAAAATGAGGCAGCTAGCTGGATAACAGTTAGAAGGCGGGGTAGGGGTAAAAGTTACAGGGAGGCTAGCCCTGAACAGGCACCTCCAAACAAGTTTGCCCGGTTGGCAGATGAGGAGGATGTTAGCTCAGGAATGGCAGAGCTGCAGCAAGACACATCTGTCGGCTCCAGTAAGGAAGGGAGGGGAAATGGGAGAACAGGGCAGGCAAGACAGGTGCTGGTAGTGGGTGACTCTATTATTAGGGGAACAGACAGGGCAATCTGTCACAAAGACCGGGATTGCCGAACAGTGTGTTGCCTTCCTGGGGCAAGAGTACGGCATGTAGCGGAGCGGGCTGACAGATTGTTGGGAGGGGCTGGCGTGAACCCAGCGGTCATGGTGCATATTGGCACTAATGACATAGGAAGAAGTAGGTGGAAGGTCCTAAAAAATGATTTCAGGGACTTAGGCCGTAAGCTTAAGGCAAGGACCTCAACTGTAGTATTCTCAGAAATACTACCAGTACCAAGAGCCACACCAGAGAGGCAGCGGGAGATTAGAGATGTAAACAGGTGGCTCAAAAATTGGAGTAAAAAGGAGGGGTTTGGGTTCTTAGAGAACTGGGCCGACTTCACAGTGGGCTACAGGTTCTTTGGCAGGGATGGGTTGCACCTCAATGGGGAGGGTGCATCTGTTCTGGGGGAGAGGATGGCTAAAAGGTTAGAGGAGTGTTTAAACTGAGCATTGGGGGGGAGGGTAAAAGCTATTACAAAGGGGAAGTTAGGAAAGAAAGTGACAGTGGGTGTTGACATGAAACTGGGGGTGGAGAGGGGGGAGGGGTTAGCACATCTAGCAGGAATAAGGGCAATATACAGAATTATCAAAATTGTCATAAGCATTTGAAATGCATGCTTACAAATGCTAGAAGCTTGACTAATAAAATGGATGAACTAGAACTGATAATAACAGAAGAACAATATGATATAGTGGGGGTAACAGAGACCTGGCTGGATGAAAGCTATGACTGGGCAGTAAATTTACAGGGATACTGTGTGTTTAGGAGGGATCGTAACAAACGCAAAGGGGGTGGAGTCTGCTTAATTGTAAAATCCTCTCTACAGCCTGCTCTGCGGGAGGATATATGTGAGGGGAATGACCATGTGGAGTCGGTATGGGTAGAAATACATGGAGGGAGAAACAAAAATAAAATACTGATGGGGGTTTGCTATAAACCTCCAGATATATCCGAATCCATAGAAAATATGATGCTAAGGCAAATAGATATAGCCGCTAAAATAAATGAGGTAGTGATTATGGGGGACTTTAACTACCCAGATATAGACTGGGATGCTGAAACATGTGTTTCGCAGAAAAGTAATAGTTTTTTATCTAAAACAAAAGATGGCTACCTTTCCCAACAAGTACAAGCTCCAACAAGGGGGAAAGCCATATTGGACCTAATACTAACCAATGTACCAGACAAAGTAATAAAGGTACAGGTTGGGGGACACCTTGGAAGCAGTGATCATAATATCATTAATTTCCAATTAGCAGTCACTAGGGTGCCTTATCAAGGAGTCACAAAAACGCGGGACTTCAAAAAGGCAAAGTTTGACCAACTTAGAGATGCCCTACATTGCATTGACTGGGAAAATGTCCTTAAGAACAAAAGCATGAACGCTAAATGGGATACTTTCAAAGGAATACTTAATTTTCAGTGTGACAGATATATACCTTACAGGAATAAAACTATTAGACACACATGTAAACCGATGTGGCTAAATAAAAAGGTTAAGGGGGCAATAAACAACAAAAAAAAGGCATTTAAACGTTTAAAGCAGGAAGGGACAGCGGAAGCGTTAAAAAACTATAAAGAAGAAAATAAACAATGTAAACAACAGATAAGGGCAGCTAAGCTGGAGACAGAAAGACTGGTCGCGAAAGAGAGTAAAACTAACCCCAAATTATTCTTTAGCTACATAAACCGTAAAAGGTACAAACCTGAGGGTGTGGGCCCCCTGAAAAGCAAGGATGGGACCCCTATAGAGGGAAATGAGGAGAAAGCTAATTTGCTTAACAACTTCTTTGCTTCTATATTCACAAAAGAATTTGACATGCCCAGTGAAATGCAGGGGAATAACCGAAACCCTCCATTAAATGTCACTGGTCTAACTGGTCTAACCAAGGAAGAAGTCCGGCACCGTCTCAAGCAGATGAAAATCGATAAATCGCCAGGACCAGATTACATACATCCTCGTGTTTTAAGGGAGTTATGTACAGTAATAGACAAGCCGTTATTTCTAATATTTGTGGATTCCATAACTACAGGGTTTGTTCCGATGGATTGGCGCTTGGCAAATGTGGTGCCAATATTCAAAAAGGGATCTAGGGGGGAACCTGGGAACTACAGACCGGTAAGCTTAACATCTGTGGTGGGCAAGCTGTTTGAAGGTTTCTTAAGGGATACTATCCTGGAGCACCTTGGGGAAAATGACCTTATTACTCCATATCAGCATGGATTTATGAGGAATCGCTCCTGCCAGACAAACCTGATCGGCTTTTATGAGGAGGTAAGTTCAAGATTGGATCAGGGGGAGTCATTGGATATCATATATCTTGACTTTTCTAAAGCATTTGATACTGTGCCACATAAAAGGCTGGTACAAAAGATGAGAATGCTTGGACTGGGGGAAAACGTGTGCAGATGGGTGGGAAATTGGCTTAGTGATCGGAAGCAGAGGGTGGTTATCAATGGTACACACTCAGATTGGGTCACTGTTACTAGTGGAGTACCACAAGGGTCAGTTCTGGGACCAATTCTCTTCAATATATATATAAATGACATTGGGTATGGATTAAACAGTAAAGTCTCAATCTTTGCAGATGATACTAAGCTGAGTAAAGTAATTAAAACAAAGGAGGACAACAGGCAACTACAAACAGATTTAGATAAATTGGAAGCATGGGCAGTTAAATGGCAAATGAAGTTTAACACAGATAAATGTAAGGTTATGCACATGGGAAGGAGAAATATGTGTCATGATTACACACTAAATAAAGAAACACTTGGTAAAACAACAATGGAAAAGGATCTAGGGGTTTTAGTTGACAATAAGCTCAACTGTAGTAATCAATGCCAGGCAGCTGCTGCCAAGGCAAACAGGATCATGGGGTGCATCAGGAGGGGCATGGGTGCTCATGACCAGAGCATCATTTTACCCCTGTACAAGTCACTGGTCAGACCCCATATGGAATACTGTGTACAGTTCTGGGCACCTGTGCTTAAGAAGGACATATCAGAACTGGAGCACGTTCAAAGAAGGGCAACAAAGTTAATAAAAGGAGTGCGGGGGATAGAGTACCCGGAAAGATTGTCCAAGTTAGGCTTATTTAGTCTAGAAAAAAGACGATTGAGGGGTGATCTAATAACTATGTATAAATATATTCGGGGTCAATACAAGGATCTGTCCCACAATCTATTTATACCCCGGAGTGTAACCATAACCCGGGGGCATCCACTAAGGTTAGAGGAAAGGTGCTTTCTCCACCGACATAGGAGGGGATTCTTCTCTGTAAGAGCAGTGAGACTATGGAACTCGCTGCCAGAGGAGGTAGTGATGAGGGATACATTAAAAATGTTCAAAAGTGGCCTTGATGCCTTCCTGGCATGTAACAACATTTCCGGCTATGGCTACTAGACCACTGGAAGGAGTTAAACAGGCTGAACTGGATGGACTAAAGTCTTTATTCAGCCTTACATACATACTATGTTACTATGTTACTATGTTACTTAACATATGGATTATGTGCTTGCTGCATTTGCTATGATGGGCTATTAATTAGCCGCTTACGCATCCTGTATGTTTGTATGTCCTGTGTGGTATTGTTATATGTTTTTAATGTGCTTTTAATATGTCTAACTGTATAGGTTGCGGATGTAGTTATTAAATAAAGCTTGATTTTCGATTTTGAATTGGAGTGCTTCCCTTGTTGTTTTTGAGGGCATCCCAGATTGGGATTAAAGCATTTCTGTGGATTAACATTTTTGTGACTGTGAAATATTTTTTTTTTAAAATAATTTTGCCGATTGGTTTAGAAGAACCATCTGAAGAAGATCTTTACACACAGTGATTGTTCCCAACAGCAATGTTTTCAGGTTTAATATGCACACGCTGGTATGAAGGGGAAACCTGTTTCAGTAACTCAAAATGAACGTGCCCATGCCTTGATGCATAAAACTGTTAGTAAATCTCATCACAGCTAACTGGTGATTGAGGGAGCAACGCTTGTATTTATAGTGTCCTCTATCTATATCTAACAAACAGAAGGCGGTAACTATTGTATGCGCCATAGCCTTTCCTGAACTCGCCGCAAGGCTGACCTTGAGGGCACTTCTTTTATACCAAGAGAAATGGATTTCCTCTTTCCATTCCCTGACCTCTGTCCTGCAGACGCGCCAGTACCTGTTAATAAAAAGTTGACAGTCAAGCAAAACAGTTGTAACACTGTTACTGCCCACTGCGCTCCAGGGTCAACTTTAATAACTTTCTGAACAGAGCGCAGAGTGTGGCATCCAACTTACCAACTGCAGGCTCTCTTCTGAGAGGAATGTTGTGCTTTACAACAGTAATAATGAAAGCACTGAGCTTGTTATTCGGACCTAGAACTGCTTACTCTACAAGATACAGAGCTAAATCAAACAAGACACAATAGCGAGTTAACACCTTTCCCCAATTCCCCAAACATGGGCTGGATGACTTGGGTAGGGCATATAGTGGGGCTGAGTATGGGGAAAGGGGTTGTGGGGGAGACTTTCGAGGCAGGGATTAGAGGGTAGTGTAAGAATAGCAAAAAGTGAATGCTGGGTGAGATAGGGCTGTATGCTAGGTGGGGTAAACCTTGGAGCAGACTGGGACCAAAAAGAATGAAAAGCAAAGCGAATGGTCCGCACTCCTCTTCTCATAAAACGTTTAAAATCATCTCCATAGTGTATCAAAAGCCAATAAAGTCAGTAGTAATCAAAGTCCTGGAAAGTCATATATACAGTATAGGCGACTTACGCGTTTCGGACTCCTATCTCCAGTCCTTAATCATAGTAGCCTATTGCATGAAATATTGCACTTATATATACGGTAATAAAAATTGTATGTAAGGCACTCACCTGATAGGAGGCAGCCAAGCTGCAGGCAGTCAGTGAGACTATATAAGTGCAATGTTTCATGCAATAGGCTACTATAATTAAGGACTGGAGATAGGAGTCCGAAACGCGTACGTCGCCTATACTGTATATATGACTTTCCAGGACTTTGATTACTACTGACTTTATTGGCTTTTAATACACTATGGAGATGATTTTAAACAAATAATTAAAAGTGAAGTTTTATGAGAAGAGGAGTGCGGACCATTCACTTTGCTTTTCGTGCTTTTTAGTGGGTTTGAGACTACCCACGGCCGTGCACACTCGGGTTTAGGTGGTGAGCGGACATTCTCTATATTGGGACCAAAAAGAAGCCTTGAATTCTACTAGTATGACCAGCCAGTCGGTTGGTGCATTTATCAACTTTAGCATAGCATTATAGGACAGGGGTGGATAAGGAATGGTTTTAAAAGGTTGGTACTGAAGCTTTGGTATTGAAGAGGCAGATACTGTGTCAGGGGTCGGTATGGGCCTTATGATGCTGTCACATTGTAAAAAGCACAATATTAATGGAGTGGTACAGTAGGGCAGAGAGAAATTGGTTGGGGTTGAGAGTTTGAGGCTCTAAGTCAATGCAGCCCACTGAGAATTTTCCCTGTGGTCCTATGGGCAGTCTGCCCCTGGGTACACCTAACCCAGTCAGTCCTAAAGCAGAGGTGCTCACCTGGAATTCTCCCTGTGCTACCTATAGCCAGTCCTCCCCTGCACACACTACTCCTGCCACTGTATGACTACTTCGCCCCCCCCCCCGTATTACAAACAGCTTCACCCACCCCTCTTATCAATATCAGATCTCATTTCAGTAAAAAGAGAAGCTTTATATATACAGCATGAAGGACTGAGCATAGCAGAAGAATGCCGCCTCCCTGCATAGCACTGGAGCTCGTACAATAGAAGAGAAGGTAAATGGTTATTATATATTTGAACAATGACGCTGGATTCTATGCCAAAGAAAGCAAAATCACTCTATTCATTTAAACGCTGACAAATAAAAGCAAATCAATGGCAAGCTAAGCTGGAAATCTCTAACAATCAGCTAAATCAATGTCAACAATAAAAAAGAAACCAGACTGGAAGGGAGATGGTGATGGGAAATATCTGGAGGGATGCACACGATGCTGCTGACATAAGCAGATCCACTGTATATCAATGCGGTCACTGCCTGCTTGACCATGATACCCTATCTTACCTGCTGTATGTGACTAATAGAGCTCCAGTTTATTTCTTTCAGGAAAGTGTCCTTGTAATGGTTAGCTTCAGTAATGGCTACTTCCCACCATCAGCAGTGTATATAGGGCTGCTGGTTGTAATTTCTTGCTTAAATTGGAGCACTACCTGTCTGTATGCAAAGTGGCAGCAGTAAATGTATTCGTAGGCTATAGACCATACTCAACTGGCAGACCGGGGTCTGAATGCAGACCTTGGCGCCAGATTTCCGGACCCCCACCCTGACAGCCCTGCACTCAGATGCTTCTGTGTTGCTATGCTTAGAGCTGGCCCCTGGATGTAGTGCTTAGTCTCCCTGCCAGTGTCATGGCTTCCTGGCACTTAGCATTGCAATATGAAGTACTGCATAGATGGGAAGCAGCATTGTAAGATACACACAAACTTTGTTTCTTGGTCTCTTTAAAATCCACTTAATTAATAAATGGACTGTAATGCTCACCTTTTGTCCCCTGCAGCTGATCGCTCCTACTCTGACACTAACACACTTACTGGATCGTGAGGTCATGTCTTGTACTGTCCAGGCCTAATCTCCTGTCACAGACGGCCTCCGCAAGGCATGGCCGCCACCGCCATCAGTCTCTGTGAGGCTAGCACACCAACTCCATTCACTGCAATTGTAGAATAAAAAAATAAAAAAAGCAGGAGCTTACCTTTTCTAGCCGGTGCCTGCTGCAGGGGAGAGGTGAGCACCTGTTTGGTTTTACAGACCCTTTATTGATCCTCTAGTTCCAGGCCTAGTCTTCTTCAGCTTATTGCCATCATGTCGCACAGGATGCTATTAGAAAGAACCTCCTTGATAATCAACACATAAAAAGTGAGTGAGTTTTATTCATCTAATTTTAAAAAGTATTTTGTATCTAGTTGTAAGTATTCACTAGTACAGTTAATGTTGGAAGTAATTGGTTGTAAGAATGTTTCCCATGTACCCTCCTTGTCTTTTGCCAGGTGAAATTGCTGGTATATGAATTGTATATACATGGCAAAATAAACTGATATAGTTTGTAGTATGTGTTTTAATATACAAGTCAAGTAATAAATTAGAATCAGATGTTATCCTGGCTGGATACGTTATTAGTCTTCTAGCCGCTTTGTATTAATATAAAGCAGGAAGTTTGGGTTGTGTGTAGACATATGAAAAGCACTTGATCTATGTGCATCTAACTTTCACATTGTGTTCCCCCTGTAATTTATGTGTAAGTTTATGGACGTTCATCCATAACTCAGTGAATTTTTATGGACGAGGGATTGTGTTTGATGTTGACTCCTGAAAACAGCAACATTGTCATGTCTGATTGGTAACTATGATATAAGATCTTATAAATATGAAGGAAGGTTTATGAGTGAACGCATGCAGTTTTGTGCTGTCTAACCAGATCTGAATTGCGGGGAGTCTGTGAGTGATGGCAGCTAAAACAGGATTTAAGGGACTGCAGAGTAGCATTTCCCTAGAGTAAACCTGCCTCCTTTTGCCCGCATTTCAACAGCAACACCGTTCATCTGGCTCATCTAACCATAGATACATTTATATCACATCCTGTTTTAAACAAGCCGTCGAGCTACAGGAGCAATTCTCATAAGTTCAGCAGGTATATTGACTGTTAAAGTAGAAACCACTCCTGCTATCCTATATCTTGCTTTAACAGAGAGAAAAAGCCACTTAGAGAGTTAGACTTGAAGTGATTGGCAAGTTAAAAGTTAAAAAATAAATATCAGTCGCTTGCCTTAAATTGAGTCCCACCAGCACTCTTCTTCCTGCTATGTCTGTCTACTTAGTGAGGAAATTTGTATTTACAGGACACCTACAGACCAAGAACAACAGGATGTGCTAAGTGGCTTGTCCCCCTGTTATAGTGCTCCCAAGCCATAAAGACATCAAACCGGCCTTGTGCTGAGTGGCTTATCCCCCTGTTATAGTGCTCCCAAGCCATAAAGATATCACATCCAGCTTTGTGCTAAGTGGCTTGTCTCCTCTGTTATAGTGCTCCCAAGCCATAAAGACATCACATTCAGCCTTGTGTTAAGTGGCTTGTCCCCTCTGTTATAGTGCCCCCAAGCCATAAAGACATCACATCCAGGCTTGTGCTAAGTGGCTTGTCCCCTGTCATAGTGCTCCGAAGCCATAAAGACATCACATCCAATCTTGTGCTAAGTGGCTTGTCCCCCTGTTATAGTGCTCCCAAGCCATAAAGACATCACATCCAGCCTTGTGTTAAGTGGCTTGTCCCCTCTGTTATAGTGCTCCCAAGCCATAAAGACATCACATCCAGCCTTGTGCTAAGTGGCTTGTCCCCTCTGTTATAGTGCTCCGAAGCCATAAAGACATCACACCCAGCCTTGTGCTAAGTGGTTTGTCCCCTCTGTTATAGTGCTCCGAAGCCATAAAGACATCACACCCAGCCTTGTGCTAAGTGGTTTGTCCCCTCTGTTATAGTGCTCCGAAGCCATAAAGACATCACATCCAGTCTTGTGTTAAGTGGCTTGTCCCCTCTGTTATAGTGCTCCCAAGCCATAAAGACATCACACCCAGCCTTGTGCTAAGTGGCTTGCCCCCCTGTTATAGTGGTCCCATGCCAAAAAGACATCATATCCAGCATTGTGCTAAGTGGCTTGTCCCCTCTGTTATAGTGCTCCCAAGCCATAAAGACATCACATCCAGCCTTGTGCTAAGTGGCTTGTCCCCTCTGTTATAGTGCTCCCAAGCCATAAAGACATCACACCCAGCCTTGTGCTAAGTGGCTTGTCCCCTCTGTTATAGTGCTCCGAAGCCATAAAGACATCACACCCAGCCTTGTGCGAAGTGGCTTGTCCCCCTGTTATAGTGATCCCAGACCATAAAGACATCACATCCAGCCTTGTGCTAAGTGGCTTGTCCCCCTGTTATAGTGCTCCCAAACCATAAACACATCACATCCAGTCTTGTGCTAAGTGGCTTGTCCCCTCTGTTATAGTGCTCCGAAGCCATAAAGACATCACACCCAGCCTTGTGCGAAGTGGCTTGTCCCCCTGTTATAGTGATCCCAGGCCATAAAGACATCACATCCAGCCTTGTGCGAAGTGGCTTGTCCCCCTGTTATAGTGATCCCAGGCCATAAAGACAACACATCCAGGCTTGTGCTAAGTGGCTTGTCCTCCTGTTATAGTGCTCCCATGCCAAAAAGACATCACATTCAGCCTTGTGCTAAGTGGCTTGTCCTCCTGTTATAGTGCTCCCATGCCAAAAAGACATCACATTCAGCCTTGTGCTAAGTGGCTTGTCCCCTCTGTTATAGTGCTCCCAAGCCATAAAGACATCACATCCAGGCTTGTGCTAAGTGGCTTGTCTCCTCTGTTATAGTGCTCCCAAACCATAAACACATCACATCCAGCCTTGTGCGAAGTGGCTTGTCCCCCTGTTATAGTGCTCCCAAGCCATAAAGACATTACACCCAGCCTTGTGCTAAGTGGCTTGTCCCCCTGTTATAGTGCTCCCAAACCATAAAGACATCACATCCAGGCTTGTGCTAAGTGGCTTGTCCTCCTGTTATAGTGCTCCCATGCCAAAAAGACATCACATTCAGCCTTGTGCTAAGTGGCTTGTCCCCTCTGTTATAGTGCTCCCAAGCCATAAAGACATCACATCCAGGCTTGTGCTAAGTGGCTTGTCTCCTCTGTTATAGTGCTCCCAAACCATAAACACATCACATCCAGCCTTGTGCGAAGTGGCTTGTCCCCCTGTTATAGTGATCCCAGGCCATAAAGACATCACATCCAGCCTTGTGCGAAGTGGCTTGTCCCCCTGTTATAGTGCTACCAAGCCATAAAGACATCACATCCAGGCTTGTGCTAAGTGGCTTGTCCTCCTGTTATAGTGCTCCCAAGCCATAAAGACATCACATCCAGGCTTGTGCTAAGTGGCTTGTCTCCTCTGTTATAGTGCTCCCAAACCATAAACACATCACATCCAGCCTTGTGCGAAGTGGCTTGTCCCCCTGTTATAGTGCTCCCAAGCCATAAAGACATCACATCCAGGCTTGTGATAAGTGGCTTGTCCCCCTGTTATAATGCTCCCATGCCATAAAGACATCACATCCATCCAGGGGACACAAGGCTGAAACACATGTCCACAGGTGATGACTGTGTACTCAAGCATTGCACACACATACTGCTAAGGATGATGGGAAAACTATGTTTTTTTTTGGTCCATCTAAATATTTTCTGTTTTAAGAATTCATTACCTTTGCCTTGCTTTCAAACTCCATAGTGTGTGCAAGCCAGTTATGGCCATGTCACTTCAGGCACTGGCCATACCCTTTTTCTTGTGGCAGAAAAATGAATGCCCTTAAAGAGGGATGCTGCAGCCAGGGAATAGAATAGGAGGACTTAGTTGCCTAAACCTTGGTCCTTTCACTAACTAGCCCCAGACATTGCTTTGAGTCTGCAGTCATTTTCCTGGACTGCCTACAGGGTATACATCATTGGCAGATTTGCTTTGCCCACCACCAGGCTTGACACTGTAAAAATAAATGTGTCCTGCAGGAAGCCCCTGGAGAAGAAGGGATATGCGAATCTGCAGGGTGCATTCATGACAGCCAAAGAGGGGGACAGGGGAGGAACATTTCAAGGTATTTGTACACATTCAAAAATTCTCCTTTGAGAAGGGAAGATCATTATATGATATTCCTTTCATGTGTTTTAATCATGTACATTACATACATTATAATACATTATACCACAATGTTCTATACATATGACAACTATGCTAGACTAGAGCAATACAATATTTAATCTAGATGTGTTTTTACACATTTGTTCAAGACAAAATATGTACGATACTGTTTTTTCAATTAAAAGTTATTTAAACATAGCTCCCAAGGTAAAAAAAAAAATACTTTTTTTCAGTAACTATAATTTTTGTCACAGTAAATGGAGCAGTACACTCCAGACAAGGACATGAATCTGAGGCATATGCACACCGCAGGATAGAAATCTCTGATAGGTAGTTTTTCTTTTTTTTTTTTACCACCAGTAAAAGAGAGCTGGCAGCTGTGGGGGAGAAACGGGGATTATCGCTTTCCTCTTTACTTGTTTAGACAATCCCTTTAAGATGCGCGGGGCTGTAAATGTTTAGCAATTCAGAACATTGTGTAGAAAAGGCAGCTAAAAATGTCACTTTTTATACTGACTCTCCTATTTGATGAGCGTCTAAAGAGACAGAAATAGGCACATGAATATATAGTTATACTGGCAAAGCTACGGAATTTTTGAGGATATTCTGAAAAGGTCTAGTACCCACTAAAGATAACAAACATTTTTATTGTTGTAAAATTGCAAAGTGGCCATTGTGGCTATTATCTAGGTAATTTCTTTTGTCATTAGATTGGTGTTTTCCTTTCAGTACGGAGTTCTTCTTTAACAAAGTAAAGCCAATGAATTCAGATAACCAGCTGGCTCCTAATTGTGTCTCTATTGAATAGAAACCTCTGGCTTGCCATGCCAAAGCCTCGTGCTCTGTTCTGGATATGAGTGTGAATGCTGATTACAATGAATGAGAACTCCAGGAATTTCTGGCTCGTCTCAGGGGGGCCGCTCACGTATTATAAGCATAATTTCACTACATGAGCGGCGGTAATTTGTTTCCCAGGTTTCTGGAGATTTGCAAATTTTATTCCCCTGATCAACTTTATGTTTAAATTGTTTTTAACTTATAGGCCTTTATTCAATAACAGTGACGTGCTGTGGCTCATGAAAGCAAATCAGACTTTTAAGCCTTTAAAAACCAAGCTGATCATTTTCTCATAGGCTACTTTTCTGTATTTGACATAAAGTAAATGGAACGTGTTACCAATCTGCATATAAACGTCCTCCAGCCTAACTGAAGGCTCTTTCCAGGGGCGTAATTATTGGAGGTGTAGAGCTAGTGACTGTATTTGGGCCTGTAAGGTCAGGGGGCCACACTTTGGTTGGCCCTTCACCTTTATTTCATTGGTGATCACATGACATCATGTAAAGAATAAGGCCCTTGTTTAACAAGGGATAGCGCCAGGTAGCGAATGGTGAGCGAACGGTAATGACGGTCACCGCCACGAGAACGCCGGCTCCCCTCCGCAATCACACATTTATCAAGCCGATCCTGCTTAGCGACTGACAGAGCGCCAAATAGCGAATCATTCATCATTATTCCATCCTCACCCCCACAGCGCCAGCGAGCGACCTTGAACAGCGACAGGTATGACCTCTCGCTACCTGGCGCTCTCCAATGCATTTCAATGGAGCAATCTTGGGGGGTTAAAAAACTACTTTTAACCCATCGCCGCCAGCGCTCTGGGGTTTAAACAAGCATTTCACTGCGCGAGAATTTTTTGAGCGTGATTTGTTAATGAATATGCTGGGAGCCGTTCGTTATGGCCATTCGCTGTCATGCGCTCCCATACAGCGCGGAACCTGTCAAATAGCGACTCCTCACCCAATATTCAACATTACGGCAAACCGACTGAGTCGCTGTCAACTATAGAACAACGGCCAAGCACAGCGACTACTAGCGGGCGCTCTGAAAATGCCGCTACTGTCGCTCATCTGTCGCTACCTGGCGCTATTAATGAATCGTCCTCTTAGTGTTTAGTAGTCTAATTATAGCTTAATTCCTTAAAAAATGTCATGCTCATGAAAGTCCCTGGGCCCTTCCTTATGCCACGAGAAGAGGGTAGTAATCAGGTTAGATACAGTATCATGGCTAAATTTTCTGCCATGACTTGATAATTATGAACCCTAAGGCTTAGATAGGCCACCTGTGGTCCTCTGTGGCAACCCTAAAGTGAAGTGGCCATGATTGCCGGGGTTAATATTGGCATAGCACATCCCTTTATCCCTATTTTTGCTGCAGCGGAGACCACATATATCCTAAAAAACTATTCTGGGTTTAGCACCACCTACTGTGGGTTGAATCGCTTTAATACAGTTTATTGGTAGGAAAAGTTTGCCTGTTTGCTGATGATACAAAGGTTAGTAATAGGGTGGATATTCCGGGAGGTGTCTGCAACATGGAAAATGATTTAGCTTTACTGGATAGGTGGTCAAAACTGTGGAAACTAGAGTTTAATGTCTCTAAATGTAAAATCATGCACTTGGGTAGAAGGAATCCCTGCTCTGAGTACCGTATGGGCAGCACTGTGTTAGCCAGGACCTCGGAGGAGAGAGATTTAGGGGTACTGATTACTGATAGCTGCAAGATGAGTGGACAGTGTAGCCAGGCAGTGGGAAAAGCAAGCAGGATGCTCGGCTGCATAGCTCGAGGCATCACCAGTAGGAAGAGGGAGGTTGTGATGCCGCTGTATAGAGCCCTGGTAAGGCCACAGCTAGAATACTGTGTGCAGTTCTGGAGACCTTACCTGCAAAAAGACATTATTCAAATAGAACGTGTCCAAAGGCGGGCAACGAAAATGGTGGAAGGACTTAAACTTAAAACTTATCAGGAGAGACTTAAAGAACTTAATTTGTACAGTCTGGAGGAAAGAAGGGAGAGGGGGGACATGATGGAGACCTTTAAATATGTGAAAGGATTGGATAAGGTTGAGGAGGGAAGTGTTTTTAAGAAGAAGCTTAATGATAGAACAAGGGGGCACAACCTGAAGCTAGTCGGGGGGAAGATCAGGAGCAATGTTAGAAAATATTACTTTACAGAAAGAGTAGTAGATGCTTGGAACACACTTCCAGCAGAGGTAGTTGAAACATCAACAGTCACTGAATTTAAACATGCCTGGGATAAGCACACATCTATCCTAAGATAAAGAGTACATACAGTATACACATAAGGGCAGACTAGATGGACCGTATGGTCTCCTTCTGCCGTCAACCTTCTATGTTTCTATGTTTGTCTTAGTGACACCTCTCCCAGAACATATTTATCTACAACTTATCCGCATCCAATAGGTGGATCATTATACTGCACACAACAAAACAAAGTGCAAGTGATAAGAAAAGAAATTAGGTACCTCCCCCTTGGAAGTGGGCGCATGGGTGTCGCATGATCTGCAGCACAGTACCTCATGTTATAGGTGATGCCCTTTTATATTTACCGTATTTTTCGCCCTATAAGACGCACCTGCCCATAAGACGCACCTAGGATTTGGGGGAAGAAAATAAGAAAAAAAAATTTTAAACCAAAAACGCACCATTACAGACAGTGTGGCATTCCCCTATCCAATTCCCATAGGCAGTGTGGGATGCCCCTATTCCATAGACGGTGTAGCATGCCCCCATCCTATTCCCCGTATATCCAGTGTGGCATCCCCCCCTCCCATTCCCCATATATCCAGTGTGGCATCCCCCCTCCCATTCCCGATATACCCATTGGCTGTGTGGCATCCCCCTCTCCCCCCATTAGTATAGGCTGTGTGGCATCCCTCTTCCCCCATTCCCATAGGCTGTGTGGCATCCCCCTCTCCCCATTAGCATGGGCTGTGTGGCATCCCCCTCCCCCATTATTATAGGCTGTGTGGCCACCCCCTCCCCCATTCCCATAGGCTGTGTGGCATCCCCCTCTCCCCATTCCCATAGGCTGTGTGGCATCCCCCTCCCCCCATTCCCATAGGCTGTGTGGCATCCCCATTCCCATAGGCTGTGTGGCATCCCCCTCCCCCCATTCCCATAGGCTGTGTGGCATCCCCCTCTCCCCATAGGCTGTGTGGCATCCCCCTCTCCCCATAGGCTGTGTGGCATCCCCCTCCCCCCATTCCCATAGGCTGTGTGGCATCCCCCTCCCCTCATTCCCATAGGCTGTGTGGCATCCCCCATTCCCATAGGCTGTGTGACATCCCCCTCCCCCCATTCCCATAGGCTGTGTGACATCCCCCTCCCCCCATTCCCATATGCTGTGTGGCATACCCCTCCCTCCATTCCCAAAGGCTGTGTGGCATCCCCATCCCCCCATTCCCATAGGCTGTGTGGCATCCCCCTCCCCCCATTCCCATAGGCTGTGTGGCATCCCCCTCCCCCCATTCCCATAGGCTGTGTGGCATCCCCCTCTCCCCATAGGCTGTGTGGCATCCCCCTCCCCCCATTCCCATAGGCTGTGTGGCATCCCCCTCCCCCTATTCCCATAGGCTGTGTGGCATCCCCCATTCCCATAGGCTGTGTGACATCCCCCTCCCCCCATTCCCATAGGCTGTGTGACATCCCCCTCCCCCCATTCCCATAGGCTGTGTGGCATACCCCTCCCCCCATTCCCAAAGGCTGTGTGGCATCCCCATCCCCCCATTCCCATAGGCTGTGTGGCATCCCCCTCCCCCCATTCCCATAGGCTGTGTGGCATACCCCTCCCCCAATTCCCAAAGGCTGTGTGGCATCCCCATCCCCCCATTCCCATAGGCTGTGTGGCATCCCCCTCCCCCCATTCCCATAGGCTGTGTGGCATACCCCTCCCCCAATTCCCAAAGGCTGTGTGGCATCCCCATCCCCCCATTCCCATAGGCTGTGTGGCATCCCCCTCCCCCCATTCCCATAGGCTGTGTGGCATCCCCCTCCCCCCATTCCCATAGGCTGTGTGGCATCCCCCTCCCCCCATTCCCAAAGGCTGTGTGGCATCCCCCTCCCCCCCCATTCCCAAAGGCTGTGTGGCATCCCCCTCCCCCCATTCCCATAGGCTGTGTGGCATCCCCCTCCCCCCATTCCTATAGGCTGTGTGGCATCCCCATCCCCCCATTCCCATAGGCTGTGTGGCATCCCCCTCCCCCCATTCCCAAAGGCTGTGTGGCATCCCCCTCCCCCCATTCCCATAGGCTGTGTGGCATCCCCATCCCCCCATTCCCATAGGCAGTGTGGCCCCTCTCCCCCCATTCCCACCCCCTCCCCCCATTAGTATAGGCAGGCGCCATATTAAAAAAAAAAAAGTTAAACTCACCTGTCCGCTGACACCGCTGCGCTGAGCGGCCGGCTCCGTGAATGGGGTGGGCGTGGCCTGCGCCGCAGCTTCGATGCAGGCCACGCCCACCCCATTCACGAGCTGGCTCTGTCCCGGCCCCGCCGCTGCGATCGCTGTCTTTTCAGGCAGCGATGACAGCGGCGGGGCCAGAGACAGAGCCCCTGCCGCTCCTCCATCTGCTGTTGTTCTGGGCACATGCAAGCACGAAGGTCCGGGCAGCGGGTGGGCGTGGCCTGCGCCGGTGCAGGCCACGCCCACCCACTGCCGGGACCTTCGTGCTCGCATGTGCTCTGAGCCCGGCAGCAGATGGAGGAGCGGCAGGGGCTCTGTCTCTGGCCCCGCCGCTGTCATCGCTGCCTGAAAAGACAGCGATCGCAGCGGCGGGGCCGGGACAGAGCCCCCGCCGCTCCTCTGGCCTCTTCTGGTCAGTGTGGCAGACAACGCGGGAGCGCCGGGGACGGGTGAGTTTTTTTTTTTTTTTTCTCACATTCGCCCGATAAGGCGCACTGACATTTTACCCCCCACTTTTGGGGAAAAATAAGTGCGTCTTATAGGGCGAAAAATACGGTACTCTTATTTGCTTGTTACTATGGCCACTAAAAGTCCTTGGCTGTTGGTTGCCATTTTTTATCTTATACTGCACCTGCACTTTGTTTTGTTGCATGTAGTATAGTGATCCGCCTATTGGATGTGTATAAGTTGTACATAATCAATTGTTTACTTTATATCTGTATTAATTTATTGAAGATACACTATTTGTATTTCACAGCATAATATGTGTTAAATGCTTTACAGTTGAATTATTTTTTGGAGACTAGTATTAAACCGGACCTTCATCATGATTTATTGAAAAACCCAAACCCTTAAAAAACGATTCTTCAGCATCTAAAGTTATTATATTTTAAGTTTTTAGTCACTTATTATTCTTTCCCCCACTGGGCTGCAACTCTGTTCAGGACTTTAGGATACGGGTGCCGCCATCTTGACTCATAAGCATCACACTTACTGAGGAGAGGAGAACGGGATAAAGTACAGGGGGCAGGGTTATAGCTGTGCTTTGCTCAGACAGAGCCGAGCTGGGCTCAGGAAAAGGTCATCAATCCCAGAATGCAGTGCAGCACAGTCAGAAGGCACTTCCTGTTTGCAGGCTGCCTGATGTCCCATGAGCCACCATCTTGGATGTTTAAAGGCTCATAACATGCAGTAGATGCAGGTAGGATGATTTTTAATGTGAGCAATCTGTATGTACAGGGTGTGGGAAACATATAATATAGACTCTTATTCAGAGTGAAGGGCCGCTTTAATCTTATATTAAGAGGCACAGGGCAGGGCTCCTTGCTTTTCTGATTTGGCCTTGTCTTTGTTTCCTGTGCATCAGTTTTTCAAATAAAATTTGTATTTAAAGGGACTCTGTAGGCAAAGTGCATAAACTGTCATTCAGCAGCTCACCTCATCATAGCTGTGCTCTCCTTCCCTGTTTAAACGCAGCTTCTCCTGAAAGTAGAAACAAGGCAAAAAGTAGTGGCACACCCTCTAAATTGCTTTACCATAGACCACCAATAATAGGGCTAAGCTGGTGGTCTAAAGCTCCACATCATCATATTTTGGACACTGGGAGAGCGGGAGAACAGCCAGGGTGATGAGAATGCCTGTGTTACAGACCCCCCCCCCATAATGCTGATTATTATGCAGGATCACAGAGCCAAGGCCCACCCCCAAATATTTCAAGATAACTCATAAGGCGAAACTATAAATCTTAATATATCAGACATTCAATTCAATTTAAAAACGGAAAACAGTTTAGGACAGTGCCAAGCGTAGCCTGACACAATGGTGCAACAATTGCCTTTGCCTGTTGTATCACTTTAATAGTCTTTAATCAGTGAGGCAGTGTATCCTTACTTGGCCCACCTCTAGTGGTCTAGTGGTGCTTAGTTGTTTTAGAACATTAAAAAAATCCTCTTTGCCCTTCTGAATAACATTTGAAGCCCAGATAATAAATCTTACTCAGAATTTTTATCTGTGTCATTTTATGTGACACTTTCAGACAACCTTGGTTGGTGTAACAGATACGCACAGTAATCATCTCAAAATCCCCACACTTGCAACCCAGTGATTAAAGTCATTGCCCAGACACACTCAAACGTATTCTCATTGTGTAGGAAAGGATTATTGTGTAGGAATAGATTTATTATGTGCAGCGTATAATATGTGTACTATAGCCAGCTAAGCCACTAATATGTAATAAGAGTCTTTTAAATGGGCGTCAGGACAAGATTCATGTCTAGCGATGGGCCCTGTGGTTTGAAGCGGAGCCCTTGCTCATGAGCAAAATTTAGCAATAGCAGTCAATCATAACGGCAGGTTGTCCCAGGATGGAGCACATTAAATTCATATTAATCACATCTATTATTGCTCTGGATAGGGACCAAGAATGAAGCTATGATTTATTTATCACTTCATATTGCATTATAAATATCAGCACCAATTACTGACTTCTGAGTTAATAGCTGCTTCTATCAAAAACACATCTCTCCACAGCTTCTGGCATACGAAATTTATATGCTAAAGATAAGAAACCAAGTAGTGACCAGTCGGATAATTTACGGCTCTATGTTGGAAGTTCTTGGCTTCACTTAAAGTGGACTTTAGCATCAGACACATGCTCCTGTTTGTTCACCCGCAGTGCCGGTATGAGAAGCCGGATTGGTGGATGTGGCCTCAGTATGGAGCACTCCCATTGACTTTAATAGGGGACCTGTGTACACCAGTACCTGCCATGTATAAAGGCACCCATCAAGTCAATGGAAGAGCTCAGTATCGTGACGGCCGTCACCCACTGCGCTGGCCTTTTATACTGGCGATGTAGATGAATGAATGCATGGGCAGGTAAGCATGGAGTCCCATGCCCTCTGTGCACAACTGATTTGGGATCTGAGAAGATTTTGTCCCCCACCTGAAGACTTTTTCCATCTTACCTGAGGACTTTAATATTAACCTGCAATGATGTGACCAAAAGAAAAACATTAAGTTTATTCCACAACTGTTTGAGAGGTGAGGTGGAAAAACTCCCCCGAGTGAATAAGAAGTGCTACATGTAAGGAAGATGATCTACACATTTTAGTACATTAACCTGTTTATCTTCAAAGTTCCTGTCCAGGCAAAAAAAATTACACTCAACCTTATTCCCCATATCTGAGCTTTTCTGTCCTACTCTGGTTGTATAAAAGTAACTGGGTCCCAAGCTTCAGTCCCACTGTGTTCATGCAGGTGACATTTAGGACATTAAGCCACCACCAAAGTCAGTCACAGTCACTCAAGCACACCCTCTTTATTCAGTCCAATGAATACTTGGAACAGCTTTCTCCTCCATTGCAGAGAATTGGTTTTGCTCACAAAATGTCAAAATGGAGGGTAGAGGTAAGTGGAAGGGACTCAAACTCAGGACCCAGTAAGTTTTATACGACCAGCGTAGGACAGATAAATGGAACAAAAGCTAAGTTTATTTCGAAATTAAACCCATCCTCGCTAACCCCCATTTGCCCGAAAATGTACCTGCCAGCTCTCCTTTAGTATCCCAGTCTCTTGTCAGTATTTGGGTCCTGTAAATTTGGCTGCTGAAGCTGCTGTCATTCGTGGCTCATTCATCACCCATCACTTTAGCAGTAGTTCCATGGCTTCTAGAATCATTAGGCAGTAAAGGCATCACCCACGTTCCCCTGCAGTGCTGGAGCAGCTGTGGCCAAATCTTTAGGACACTGTAGATGGGGGTTGGGCTGGGGCAGGTGAGTACTGGGGGTTATATCTTAGCGCAGTGTAGGGCAACTTTAAGATTATTATTATTATTATTAAAAGTTATTTATAAAGCGCCATAATCTTCCATAACGCTGTACAATGTGAAATTACAAACACGTTATAACAAATAACTTACAATACATGACAGAAAAGCACAAATACTTAGTCATACTGAAATACACTAGGAGAAATGGAATGTCTTTTATTTTATTTGTATTTTTTTTAATATAGCAATTTGACAGTTGCAAACCAACATAACTTTCAGAATCAAGGCCACATCTCTCAAGAAGGGAAAGTAGATAACACTCTATTATTAAATTATCATAGACACTTACAGGAATATACACAAGGCTCCTCAAAGTACCAAAGAATTACATTTATCAGGAAATGCAAAGTGCTGATATCTGAAATACAGGGCCCCTGACATCCAGTATGAAAGGAGCAAAAAACAGGCTAATTCAAATTTTCCCTAAACTTCTTTTAAAGAATATACAAAAACAGGAGGAACACCCTATTAAGCACCACCCAAAATAATTAATAAGGGAATTGGAAGTGTGCCAAATCTGTAACCCAAATTGCTACTACAATACACACACAAAACTTATGTGGTTCCAGCCCTCCACAGACACAGTTACTCTGAAGGCACCACTCCAACCCAAAAGTAAATTAATCAATAATACCGACTGATCTTAATATCCATTTTAATTAGTCAATTCATCAATAAAAAACATACATCAAATCCATACAACAGCATAACATACATTTAAAAACATATATACACAACATATCTACAAAGCATAGCACCAGCAGGAGCGAACCACATACATAACCCATACTAGCCATATTTACCCAAATACCCCCCTACAAATAAAGACCTATCCCTAAGTTTAAAGTGCCAATCTCCAAAGTGACCAGTGCAAAATATGATCCTTAAACAAATATAAAACAAGTTATTAAATCAATGAAGATTCACCTCAATGTGTGTAGCGATCGTCTCCTGCTGGGCCGATATGTAAAAAAGAATAACAATGACTCACATGGACGAAAAGAGATGATCCTAGACAAAGTGTAGGCTATTTCTGGGGTGGTATCTGGAGATGATGGAAGGTAATAATATAAACCAGTTTGACTGAGCTTTTACATTGTCTATCTAACTTGATAGACAATAGAAAGACTGACAGAGCATGAAAAGCTAGAGAAGAGGTGCTGGACTCCATGGAATCATATTCAAGAGAAGGAAATCAAATCTAGTTAAAAGCTATTTAGACATTTACACAGCAAAAGTTAAAATAATAAGGTTACAGAGCCCTTTATAGCTGCAGTTTGCCCCAGATTCATAGTGACGGTTCTATAGCTCCCGGCAATGCAGCACAAAATCTTATTACTGAGCAATGGAAGAGAGGACATCAGCAAGTTAGCATCACTGTGGGATGCATCCAGATACATTTCCTCTAGACCAGCACACCAATGCTGTGTTATATGGCACAGATGAGAGCGTCCTTATGACACTTTACAATGGCATAAATGTCATTCCAAGTTTATAAATTAGAAAATAAAGACAAATGTGCCTCTGACTTTGTCCACTCTAACATAATGGTGGTCATCTTGTTATATATAGTGGGGTAAGATGCTGACACTGACACATCAATAAGCCATGCAATAAATGTAGCATCTGCCATACGTTTCATTCAACTTATACCTCAAATGTCTTACACCTCCTCTCCTCCATAAAGTAATTTTTCATTCAACACAGTTACATGTAGTCAAATGTGTTTAGGTATTAATTTTAACCTGACTCTATCTGTTAATGTATTTGCACAGTGGCCCTGGTTCCTCCTTATTCTGTAATTGTTGAGCAGCAAAGGATCCCCTTTGTATTATTATTATCTGATTGCTGGATCCTACAACACAGTGCCCCCCCCCCGGTTTGTCACTGTGAGTGGGCACACCCCTCTCTCCTCTCCATTCAATACAATGCTCACAGTGACGAGCTGGGGGTGGGGGCGGCGCTGCGTCGTAGGGCACATGAAGCCTGAATGAACACAAGTAGAGACTTGGAAGATGCTTCCGTCTCCACTGTCTGTAATGTGGTGATTGTGGGGGGTCCTGCACACTGTCTGTAATGGGGTGTTTGGGGAGAATTCTGCACACTGTCTGTAATGGGGTGTTTGGGGGGGATTCTGCACACTGTCAGTAATGGGGGGTTTGGGGGGATATTGCACACTGTCTGTAATGGGGTGTTTGGAGGGGGAGATTCTCAACACCATTTGTAATGGGGTGATTGTGGGGGATTCTGCACACTGTCTGTAATGGGGTGATGGGAGGGATTCTCCACACTGTGTGTAATAGGTTGATGGGGGGGGGGGGGTTATGCGCACCGTAACAGGATGATTGGGAGGGAATTCTGCATGCTGCCTGTTATGGGATGATTAGGATGGGGCATTTAAGAACACTATTTAGTTCAGAACCCTAGGTGCGTCTTATGTGCGTCTGCGTCTTACAGATCAAAAATACTGTAATATAGAAAGAAGGTCAGGGCATTTAACTTTACCCCAATTATATGTAGCCGGGTAGTAAAGGTGATCAACAAAAAAGGATAGGTGAGAACTCTCTCAAAGAATTACCCATAAGATATGTAAAATGTAGATGGTTTTAGCAGTGTTTTCCCTATAGAATACAATGGGAGTTTATAGCCAGAGGTAATAACTCCATCAAACCATTTGATGGCAGTGTATTATAAGAGATGGGAGAGTTTAGTAGAAAATAGGTTATAATTAGGGTTAGAGTTCCACTTGAAGACAGGAAGGATGAGAAAAATAAAAAGACATCTACAACATCAGTTGTTATGCCATTGGTTTGGAGAAGATACAGTATATGATCAAGACAGGGAGAGAAGGTTATTTAAGGAAGGGACCAGTAGTCATTGTTCTAAGTTATTATATAAGGAGTAGATCTTTAATTAATGTAAGCAGAGAAGTGATAAGAAAACCAATGGGAGGAAGGTGATAGCAAAGAGGGAATACAGCAAACCAGTTAATCTAAAAGAAAGGAAAGATGGGTGGCAGCCCTAAAGACTTAACTAGAGTTTCTGGAAGTGGGAAATATGTGACATGTTCTACAGCTAAAGAAGACGAAACTTTAATAATGTGTTTGGCTGGAATATCTGAAGCTGATGTGGAGTAAAATCTGCCCTGCTGATGTGTTGAATTGAAGCTTGAATAAAGAAACTGTTATTTTGCAACTAAGATTTTCATCTGTGGAAGTCACGGTATTCAAGAGAAAGTGCACCTCCCCCGCACTACATACCCTACCCTTGGTCTAAGAACCCACCTGAGTTACCCTACCCTAGTTCTAAGAACCAACCTGAGTTACCCTACCCTAGGTCTAAGAACCTACCTGAGTTACCCTACCCTAGGTCTAAGAACCTACCTGAGTTACCCTACCCTAGGTCTAAGAACCCAACTGAGTTACCCTACCCTAGATCTAAGAACCAACCTGAGTTACCCTACCCTAGGTCTAAGAACCAACCTGAGTTACCCTACCCTAGTTCTAAGAACCCACTTGAGTTACCCTACCCTAGATCTAAGAACCAACCTGAGTTACCCTAACCTAGGTCTAGGAACCCCCCTCGCTCCTCACACCCTCTGCCACTAGCCCAACAGAGGGGTCTTACATATTCAGTGGCAAAAGATATGCCTCTACCATCCAACAATTGTTGAGTATACAGATTTTAGACAAGTTCCAGCTTGGATTCTACAGGAAGTCTACAGAAACTTTCATCATGCCACCAGCTGTTCAAGGAAGGTCTCTGAGCAATGCATTTGTAGGCACTAATGGTCTGACAGTTTTATTTAAAAAAAAAAATGAATTAAAATTATTTAAACAAAAACCCATAACTGGGTCTGCTGGGACTTGTAGTTTAGAACCAGCAAAGCCTTTTATAGCTTTAAGGCAAAAGCAATATGTGGGCTCACATCATATCAGCTGTTATAATGAATGCGTTTTCCAAAACAAGCTCCTAGCTCTTAGGCTTTTATCGGCTTCTCTATGTTGTGGCGGTATATTTAGCATATTTATCTTTTTATTCCTCGTGAAGCTTATTAATTTAGACTGCTAGCAATTTTTCAGTGGTTAATTAAATGTAAGGATGCTGGCTCTTGGCCTTCTATTGCTGTGGGAATGAAATATTTTGAGAGGAAAGGGAAACTCCTGTAAAAAATGTTCAGTAGGAGTTCTGCAGCCTACAGCCAACTTTTTTGAGACCTTGTCTTCTCTCTGTGTAGCCAGTGTTCAGCCCTCTGGCAGATCCTTGACATGTTCTTGAACTTAAGGTGATAGCCTGTATTTTCTGCTAGCTGTAATGAAATGCCATTAGCAGTAGGCATTACAAGCCTACTCATGCACAAGATCATACCAGCTTAGGTAGACTGTGTTATACTGTAGGAGAAAAGAACACGAGAAGCCTTTAAAGCTTCTTACATTCCTCTCCTGTTTTAGGGAATACCCTTTGGTGTGATATTTGCCCATCAACACCACATAAACCTTTACACATGCTCTTGACGTTCACATTCTTAAATATACAGAACAACCTAGCCTTATCTTTCGTCTATCACAAAGAAAGATATGATAATAAAAATGTACATAAATATGTGTGCAGCGTATTTAAAGTGGTCCAAGACCTGGGATTTTCACTATGCCGTGCTTTGGTCCATCCCTCCGGGGGACCATGGTTTGGGATGGCCCACTGGAGTCTTATAGACTCCATGGCAAATTTTGGTCCACTTTAAGAATACAGGACTAGGCCACATGGTGAAATATAGACAGCTAATGCACCACAAGATTTATTACAGGTAATACAGATATAGTTACAAGACATTGCATTCAATATGCTGTGTTCAGGTGATAAGTATAATATTTTCACTACCCTGGGTTTTGGTCTATCCCCTTGGGGCACCCGCTGTGTGAAACCCCCCAGGATGCTAAGCTAACTAACTTCACGGTGAACCCACGGTGAAGGGCTGCAGACCCATCAGCTTCTGCCGCCCATATAAATGTGTGGCTAGAGAAGCTGAATGGAATCTCGCACTTATGAGTGGCGCACAGCTATTCAGTTGCGTGGGTGGGGACTGTGCACAGCCGAGAAGGGTGTCAAAAGATGGTGGCGCCAGATGAGTTTACTGGGCGCCCTGGGGGGTTTCACACAGTGGAGAATCCCTTTTCGGGATGCCCTGGGGGAAGAGAATGGGTTTTGGTCCACTTGGTCCACTCTGGTCCTGCAGTCATATTAGTTCTCTCAACTTTGAACCATGCCCGAGTTCTAATTAACATCCCAGTATATCTCTCTAAACCCTTTAGTAAAAAGCCAAAACTGAAACTCTCTCCTAAACATGGTCTGGTTGAGGAGACTAAGAGGAGGTGAGCAGTTCTCCCCGTTATATTCGAAAACCTACTCACCCGTCTGTTTTTTTTTATTGTTTTACAAAATATAACAACAAGCAAAGATGGATTGATTTTTCACACAATTGTATAGGTATCTAATATGTTCACACAGATTGTTTTCAAAATGTCTCATTTGATCTCCTTTATGCAGTAGTTCCCCACAGGGTCTCATTTTCCAGGGTCTGGTAAGAAACATTTGATATTTCATGTTTCTACTCTCGATTCTTTAGATTGTGAACCTGAAAGAACAGAACTGTCCCTAATGTATGGCAATTATTGGATTTGGTTTTGTAGTACAATTACTTGTTTTGAGGTGGAACATAGCCACCCACTCTCTATACCTTTTACGGACTTTAGCCTACCACTAGAATTTGCCTCTAGCAGTTGTCAATAAATAAAACATACTGATGACATACCCTTTGTGTGGAAAACTAACCTTGATGTTAGATGCTGTCTAGGACAAGGCCTACAGTCAATCAAGGCAACAAACGATGGATGCTTACAGATACTACTTAATACTTCAACAAATATGTTTCAATACAATAACAGCTATAACAAACCATTATTAGAAACAGACCTATTTTCATCAACAGAAAAATTACTAGCTATGCCATTTCCTTCTGTGGAGGGTATGTATGGTCCCGCTACCTAGTAGGTTGCTAGAAACAACCTAGAGTAGATGTTTCTTTGTAAGCATTCATAAGAAACACCCTTGCACTTATGTTCTTCCCCAGCCTAAAAGGTTATCTCCTGCCACATCTACCATTTAAGCTCTAAAAAACAGTCTTTAGGGCCTTGTGTGAAATTCTGGGTTACTCAGAAGCTTATATCATCATTTGGGCTCTGCACTCACTATGTTTGCTCAGCCTGTGCAAGTTTAAAATACAACATCTTCAATATTTGTAGATTACATTTTAGACGATGGAACGTTTTTTAGTGATCTTTCACCTATGACCTACCCCTTTTCCCTTTTACTGGGGGTTTTAGATTGCACTTTGGCTTTTACACCGGACCAACAGCCTTGCACAGTTGAGAAAAAAAAACTCCCGAAACTCACATGCTCCATCTGCAGGCATGATACCGAATTATTATCAGCACTTCCATTTGCTCCTGCATTCATCAAAGCTGGAAAGCCACCTCACCGATTTTCTCTTGCTGGTCGCAGCAATCTGGGAGCACCCAGGAGTTATTTTCCTTTCCCAGCATCCCAGCTGTGCTGCTGCCTGCACTTACCTGGCATAACCCAGAATGCAAAGTGGCACTCTTTGAGGTGCCTGTAGAGGAGCCGCCTCTGTGGAATCTCTCTAATGTGACTAATTACGTCATTGGTGGGGAGGGACATGGAGGGAGATTTCCTGGGAATCCCCCTCTGTGTCACTCCCCTACAGTGATGCTATTAGTCACATGGGGGGATTCCTTAGAGGCTCCTCCTCTGTGGTATAAAGCTTCCCTGCCCCGGTGGGCTAGGATTAGCTTTGCAGGACGGTTGCAATAATGGCTCCACAGCTTCAGGAAGATCACAACCCACCAGACCAGGAGGGAGTCCCTGACTTGGGAGACAAGGCCTGGATGGTGCCAAGCAAGGGAGAATTAAAGGAGGAAATGAATTGTTTTTAATTTAAAAAAGAACTTAATTTTTTTTACTTTTTTAACTGCTTGTGGTAACACGTTGTGTTTGGCCACAGCTATTATATCTGGCATTTTGGACTACCATATGCCAGATACTGGAGACTAATTGGCCAGAGGCTTTCAAATAGGATTGTCCTAGCCCCAACTCATCACTACTCAAAAATCCTGCCCAGGTGGTACTACCAGTTCTGGTCAGGTATGCCACTGGAGCTTCTTGGGAACACTATGTGTAGACTGTATGTCCATCAAACCTATATGCCAGCGGTGACTGGGAAATAAGGTTATAAGCAAGTCGGCACTAATACTTGACAGCTAGGCCTCCCTTAAAATAAACACTGCATTTTCCTGCCTGAAGAAGCTTATTCGAGTGTCAGTTGCTCAAGGCAGTGTTCCCGTGCTTCAAATCTCTAAAGCACTCGTGTTCAAGCAATCCAGCAATCGCCTGATGCCCGAGTCCTATTAAAAGGCCTCGGAATTCTCCTTCAGCATTTATTAAAATACAGCAGCCTGTGACAGGTAATAATGGCTATGATTTGCCGCCCTCAGGGCCTTCACTCTAAAATATTTTACAATTAAGATTAATGAGAGGAGGGAGTCACCCCGTCATAAGTCATTCTAGATGGTCATGGGCTCCTTCCTTCACTGTGCCTTACATTTACAGGAAAAAAAACAGGCAAAGGGTAGAAGGAAGATCTGACGTTAAGACCAGTTTATTGAACAAATGGGATGCGTTTTATTGCCCATGTAAAGCTGGGAACAGAGCATCGAAAACCCACCGGGGAGTTGAGGAAGGAATTTTAAGAAAGCTGTGAAGCGATAAATATGATCCACATTTATTTCATTGTTTATGTATGACAATGGGAGGTTATATAGAAAGTAAATGAATTAAACTGCAAAGCATGAATTCCTGGCACGATAATCGTTAGCTGCTGTATTAACTAGAATCTGTTTTTTTGGATTGCTATTTGCAGAATACAAGATTAAGGATTTATACAAGAGCTATGCATTGATTATCGGTGCTGTGAAAGACAACAATAGCCCCAGAGCATCCAAACAGACCCTATAACACATACATACACACATGTGAGCTGTGTACATAAGGAATTACAGAGAATTCTTCATGATCAGGAACAGAAATACTATAAAAAGGAACATGGAAAGAGCTTTGAGTTGTAATCATTGCTTCTACCAGAAAAGACAAACTTGAGGTGTCTGCAGCCCCCTCTCTGATGTACCACAGATCTCTGTTCTTTCATGGGCCCTTCAACAGCCTTTCAGTTCTCCATATCTCTTTCCATTGCCAATAGCCTTGCTGTTTAACCCTCGTCTTTGTACCTTTTTGTATGAATGATTCTCATAGAAGGATACAGTATTCTGCACCACGGGTACCTCCAGCTTAGCTTGCTGTAGAGCAGGGGTCCCAGACCTGTGGGCCAGTGGTCACACGTGGCTTGTAGACGCCTGATGTGCAGCTTGCTCTGTCTGCTTAACCCATCTACTAGGGAAGGAAATGAAATAGAGAAAAATAGGGCACATACTAAAAATCCAGACCTGCTGCCCCTGCAGTTGGTGTGTTTTGGTAGGCACATTAATATGCCTCTCTATTACATAGCAATTCTAAGAAATTTCAGGAATGTTTTATGTAAAGTTGAAAAGGAAATGCCCTGTTATGTTTGTAACAAAAAATATAATCTTGTGTCTATGTGCACGTATTAGTCTTGATTCAATAAAGGCAGATTCTCATGGTAGCAAAAGATTCAATTCATGAGAAAAAAGCCAGAGAATTTGACTGTTGCTGAATCACCAGCTAGGAAAACAATGAAAGTCAATGGCACTTTTTTACTCCTAAGAAAAGTAGAGAACTGTTTACTCCTTTCTACACTGTAGTAAAAGCTGCCATTGACATTCATTGTCTTTTTATCTAGTGATTCAGTAATGCATCAGAAATGATGTTTTGAATTTTTTACTACCATGAGAATTTTGTTCTACCTTTATTGAATCGAGGCCATTGTGTCCCTCCGACACCTCAGCCTTCTTGCACTTCTGTTACATGGAAAAGATAGTTATTGGATGCTAAGGTTGGTACTACTTCTACTTTACAACACAAGACCAAACATTAATTCTATGGATATGTGCATGGATGTGGTTCAATTTTTTTAACCACAATGTTGCAGTACAAGTTTCACACACACACACACAGAGAAAAAAAGGATTATACACTTCCTAGACTCTCTGAGTGTACTGCTTGTATTAGCATAAGGCCTTCCTGCAGAGTGCAGAGAGCTCAGAGGACTGACTGGAAGGAAAATGAATGAGTGGTTAGCATCCAGGAGGGGAGGGGGGGACATTCATACATACATTCTGAATGGAGGGCAGTCTTTTGTCAGGATTATCACCTCAATTGATGGAGGAATCCCAGAGGAAATGGGAAAGAGGGTTGCTAAATAGAGCCCTGCTGAAAGTGAAAAAAAAAGGTCAGGACTACTACAGGCAGGGGAGAGGCTTCATGAAAATATGTGGAAATAGGGTGTTTCATGCTTTATTTTAAAATAAGCCATGTGTTATCAAATAATCTGTGATTCAGTAAAGGGAGGAATTTCGAGCGTGATTTGCACCCAAACCATTCACTAGAGTAATGTGACAATTTATTATTTGCTTTTTAAAGTAAATCTTATGTAAATTTTACATTTTAAAGCAAAAGTTTATTCAAAATGTGACCCGCCCCACCCTGCTATCCTACCATGGCGCTGAGGCAGGACTGGGAGGGGTTAGAAAGAAAAAGACCCCTTAATTTAACCAAGGGCCTGCGCCTCTCTCCCGGGGGTCTGGATCCTGGGCGCCGCAATCTTGCTTGAAGGTACAGAGCCACACACAGTGAATGGGCGGCCAGGGTGTGCGCGGACCCGAGGGGATGCGGCTTTGTGATTGAGACCATGGGACCTGTGCCGGCCCAAGGAGAGGGTAAGGAGTCTTTCTCTTTCTACCCTCCATCCTGCCTCAGCACCAGGGTAGGGTAGCAGTCACCTTTTGACTTAACTCCCGCTTTAAAGCTGTTGGGTCCTTAAACCTCCCTGAGATGAATGGTTTGGGTTTACCAGTATATGTGCTCTTTTATGCATTTATATACTGCGGTAATACATTTTCTTCTTTGAATCAAATACAGGTGTATTCATGTAGCTGCCCTGACAGTTGTCAGTCACCTATAATAAACATAATATGATAATATAATAAATAAAAGATCATGGCCCTGTGTCCTGTCAATGAGTTCTTCGTGAAGATCATGCAATCCCTAGATTCTGTCTTTGGTTAACCACTAGAACATTCAGCACTCAATAAAAAACTTGGAACATTGAGCGTGGCTTATAATTTATAAAACATGACTGCCCATTATACTTAACGATTCCAATTTTAACAAAAGATTTAAAACTAGAAATACATTTATCAGCTCTCTGTCAATGGAAGTTACATTGCTGGCCCATGCATTGCCAAAGAAAAATACTGATTAATGTTCATATCCAGAAAATAATCCAACTGTGTTAGACGGCCAATCAACTTTTTATCAGAATTTTACATATTTTGCTCAGCATGTCTGCAGACAGAGAATAAGGCAGGGTAAGATGGGACCATGTTTGATTAGTCCTTCAACGAGACACAGCAGTGAGAATAAAAATTTCAGTATCGTGTCCCTTTCTGTAATGTATTTCAGTAAACGCTTGGTGCTCGTAACTCCAAGGAAAGTCCATATTTCTCCAAAGAATGTAGAAGCCATAGCTAGACATGGGCAGCTCATGCTCACTGACCTCTCCTAAAACTAATAGATTGTTTTGGTGTAGAACACAAGTCCTCTGTCAAAGACCATTAAGACAAATGAAGAACAATGACCTCTTCAATTATATCTTCTCTTTGTTCACAGATAGCTTCAATTATGAAGCAAGCGGATTCCAACATCCGCCACTCCAGCCTAAACAAGATGTTTCAGAGGATCACCTTTTGCACTTTTAGCTCACAAAGAATGTCACAGGCTTGTCATTTTTAGAGTAGCGTTTCATTTATATCGTTATGGCCATGGCTTCTAACGTCACTGCAGTCTGTCCTGTATAAAGAGGAGAAGGGTCGCTTCTAAGACTGGAATACTTGACAGCAGCGTTTGGTACAGAAAAGTCCTGTTTGTGTCTTCTTACTGCACAATACTGACATTTTTACCATTAAAGATGGATCAGTGTGAAGTTTCCTGTAAAGAACTACACATCTTTAAAAGGACTATCAAGACAAAAAAATAAAAAAAGCTATACTCACCTGTTGTCAACCACAAGAGTTCACCCCATTCCTCCCTGTACAGCTCTGGTGTCTTCATACTAACAGTTGGTGGAATCAGCAATTCTGTCCCTAAACCCCGGGCAGCCATGCCTTTATCGAGGCGCATTTATGTCCTTGGCCCTCTAGCAGGTCGTGTGCCAGCGCCAGGCATTTTTGGATAGCCGCCGCGGGCACGCCCCCTGTTACAGGGTAGCGGGGGATGCGCTCGTCAGCATGCTCAGAGCCACTCACCCTAGATGAAGGGACATCAGCTGATCCGAGCACACTGATTGGACAAGTGGGCCGCAGAGGCGCCGTAGGACCGGGAAGAGGTGAGTTTGTTTCGACGACCTGGAGAGTTCTGGCTTCTTTTCCATTCCTGGGTGTGGTGAACTGGGAAGGTGGAGCCATGACACAGTTTTATGAGTCATGTGCATGTTTGGCTGTGGTTGGAGCCAGTTGTACGACAACTGTGGCTTACTTGTGCTGAGAGTGCAAAGGAATAGAGCTGCCTGTGTTACCACTTTGGCGTATGGTCGTGGAGGAATGAAATGGACAGGAGGTAAAAACTTTGGAGCCCTGCTACAGCTTTTACTAGGAACTGCAGAAACTGGATGCCCATTAGATATGCATCAATTGAGCTGCTTCCTGCCTTATTATTGTCATTGCCGGGACAAATGAATAACCCAACTTTCTAAATAACCCAACTATCCCTTTTGTCTCTTGTAGCCAGCCATCTCGACTGAGATGAATAGCAATGGCTCAGTAATGACCATAGTCACTCCTGTATATGCAGCAGTGGTGCAGCCTGGATTGGGCTTTCCCACTGCACATTGTTACCACTAAAAAAACAGATGCCCGGATACTCACGTCTTTCGGGTTGCGCTCCCACATGGCTAAGAGCAGCCTATTAGCACAGCTGGTGGCCAAGCCTATCACCGCGGCTGGCACTGAACGCGCAAGCTGATAGGCTGCCCTAGGTGGCCCGAGAACCTGGGTGGCTGCTTTTTTTTTTATAGTGGCTGCGATGCACAGCATATTAAAGAGGGACTATAGTAATTTCTGACCATAGTTCTTTAAAATGGACCAGCTGGATCGGCCCGGGAATCTATAAGATTCCCGCCAGCGCGCTCGGAGCCGCTTAACTAAGATGTCGCTCAGACGTGCATAGCTCAGCGGCTCCGAGTGCGCTGATTGGACGAGCGGCCGCTCATGCGCGGTAGGACCGGGATAAGGTGAGTTAATGCGCAATCTCTTGGGGGTTTCACACAGCGTGGGGGGGGGGGAGTGTACCAAATCCCCGGATAATCAAAATCCTGGGTTTTGGCGCACTTTAGAGATTAAAACCTGAATACAATGAATCGTTTTCTAGGCTTGTGCATCCACAACAATGGCATATAAATATAGCCATGTACTGTACTGTGTTTTTTTTTAATCCCAGCCATGGTAAAAAAAACATTGGCTTATATGGTTTGGTCTTCAGACTTTACAGCTGTGGAAAATCGTGGAGTGAAAATGGAGATTCCAACACTGTCTCTGATCTCTTTGTCTAATTATTCTTCTAATTGGATTGATTGGCTGAGAACTAAATAACCACATAAGTGCTGCATATTAGTTTGTCATATCCGTTTTGTACAGGCACTCAAATTGCAAATAGCTTGAAAGCCGTTTTCATTCATCTTGAAGCAGACCTCCAATCAAAAAATCAAAACTTAGTAAATTGCTCCCCTAAAGCCCTTCTCTGGCAATCAGAGACATAAGCTTATTGAGATGGAATAACACAATGCAGATGTTTGGAATAGCAGGCAGATTCTGTACTCCTAAACATGCATGGCAGCGGCCATCTTGTCACACATATGACGGAACCGATTCTGAAAAAACAAGTCTCTTAGTCAAAATTATAGCTCTGTGGAATCATCTATTTCTAAACAGAAGTAGCAAGCTTTAGCCGGAAATACTGATCATTGAATATAATACATTGTATACATGACTGCATACAATGATGAGGGCTTTTGCAGCTGCCACCGCCATAAAGATACATTGCAGCGGCTTCCCTCACACAGATTGCTTTTGCTACATTAGCTGTTTATTCAGTGTCTGCGTGTGTAAATTAAAAGGTTTATATCTCTCTCACAATTTGGTGTGAATTGTTGCTGGCACAGCACCCCCTAATTCTCATGTGTAAGCAGGACTATCAGGTGTTTGGCAAGATGGATGCACCCATATAATTCAAAAGTGAACAATCTTCATGCTATTCTACTGATCATAAGAGGGGAAGCAGTTAACTAAACTTTCTTTTTTTTTTACTGGAGCTGCACTTTAACACTCAACATTTCAGGCTCTTTTACACCGTCATGCCTGTGTGGCATTGGAGTAGAAATATTCCAACTATACATACAGTGTGAAGACTATCCTGGCCATTGAAGCAAATGGACCATTTCACATATCTGCCTTGAGTCTTAGAAAAAGGCTGCATGCAGTGTTTTGTCCGCAGAACGACTAGGGGACAGAAACAGTGATCTTAGCTCTATGTCGTGGTCTGGTAGTTAAGCAGACATCCTGATGGTGGCACTGTGCTGCCCTGCAGCACAGTTGCTGTTTCAGCGGCCACCAGCGGGGGCCCTGCAGAGCTGCCTGACCATTAACACTCCTGTCATGCAGCACCTGACTGAGGCCTTCTAATATTGGGCCACACCCTCAGTCAGATGTAGAAGAATTTAGTTTAATTGGTTCAGTCTGAAAAACTTGCCATTGGCAGAAGATATATCTAGAGCTTTACTGTGTTCCAGTAGGCCTCTATCTGCTCCACTGGAGGCTGCTGGATTCTGTGTCAGAACCATGGGATTCCCCTTTGTGTCCTGCACTAGGATTTGGCCCTTTTGTGTTGAACATGTTCCTCAGTTTTGTTCTGTTATTATTTCTATACCCTTTGTTGCCTGAGTATAAGGCTTTGTTCTGTTGTTTAATAATAAAGCCCATTTTAGGTTCTCCTCAGTGTCCGGCTCTGTGCTATGGTCTAATATTTCTATGTAAATTCAATGAGGAATGTGCACAGCCACATGCTCCCACCCCAGCCTATCTGAATTATTAGATGAATGCCCATGCATGTGCCGTTGGAGCAGGAAAATGTGAGTTTTTACAGGCACCCTGGGGGGGTTTCACACAGTAGGGCATCCCGATTCCTGAGGAGAAGCCAGCGTGAAATCTTTTAGATTCCACAGGTCAGGGGTCTATAAATTCCATGACCAAAAGTAAGAAGGGCTGCTTGCCCTCCAACCCCCTATTGGAGCTGTTTTTTAATTTGGCACCACATGAATGGGCTCAGTATTGAGGAAGAGGAATGGACAAAACAGGAAGGACAGGAATCGATGGATGGAGAGATAGGAAGAGGGATGGATGGGAAAAATAAAAAGGACAGGAATGGCTGGGTAGAGCTGGTGGGGGGGAGGGTAGATGGCCAGAGCTGGAAGAAATATGGATAGACTGGCAGATCTGGAAGGAAGAGATGGGCAAAATTGGGAAGACATGGATGGAGAGGTGTAGAGCTGAGGGGATGGGGCAGAGCTGAAGGTAGAGGGGTGGATGAGACAGAACTGAGGGGACAGGGTTGTGGGACAGAGCGGAGGGGACAGGGGTGAATGGGGCAGAACTGGAGGGGTATGGATGGATGTGGCAGAGCTGAGGGTACATGGATGAATGGGGCAGAGATAAGAGAACAAGGATAGATGGGTCAGGGCTCAGGAGATAGGGATGGATGGGTCAGGGCTAAGTGGATAGGGAAAGATGGGTCAGGGCTCAGGAGATAGTGATGGATGAGGCAGAGGTGGCATACAACCAATGGGGCAGAACTGAGGAGACAGAGATGTATGGAGCAGAGATAAAGAGAAAGGAAATGTGTACAGTTCTTTAACCACATTGTGCCAGCTGTCAGTGGGCCCCGCTAGGGCAGCTGACCGGGCTTGCCGGGTGCTGACGCCAGCCCTGATGGGGGCCCAGGGCAAATGCCATCGATGCCTCCCCCAAATGCCGGCCCTCCATTTAGGAAAAGAGTCTGTTGCATTTAACCAAGAACAAGCCCTATTTTGAAAGTCATAAAATATTTTATATTGGCTTACGTATATTTTGTCAGGCTGCAAAGCATTGAGAAGATTGTGAAGCAATTTCTAATAATTTTTGCTCAGGGTTTCTGAAACACGTTTAAGAGAAGCTGAGTTTGCAGTTTATGCTTCATATGCGCGGAGTGTACTCTCATTTTTTTTTTACACGCCCAGAGGCAATGTGATCATTTTTACATTTAACTTCACACAGCTGGAGCTGAGCGTGGCTCCCACAGCAGAATACGCTGCCCAGCGCCTGTGCTCACAACAAAAATGACTGCTTTTCATCCCTGAGATGTAAGAGCAGAATGACTGCAGACCTGGAAAATTTAGAGGACATAACTTTCACACTCGTATAGTGTCTGCCTTACTTTTAAAACAAATTAAATTGCATCCTAGAAATGTAAATCTAGTGTGCTCAGTTATGGATCACTTCCATTTTACAGGTGGCCATGTTGTCCTTCTATTTCACACTCCAGCAGGTAGTATTTCCCCTAATTTAGTCTCCCATTTATGCCTGTGGATCAACAAAGACCAAGTGTTGTAACAAGATTGTGGGCAGTGTGACCTTACTGCAGAACCATTATGGGGCACTGAAATGCACATGCATGAACCATCATTGTGATGCCCAGACATGTGTGCATGCACTAAGGGCTGAGGCGCCAAGATGGTGCCATAAGATCTTCATAGGGTCCATCCTACCAAGCAGTTTTTCCTAGTTCCTGGACAATCTTTGTTTCATTGCCCAACCCCCTGTTTTGGATACAGGACTGTAAATCTTGTTGCATGCCTCTTGACCTTTACCTCTACGGAGTGTCCATTCTGAATATAGCCATGTGCTCACAATTGATAGCTGCATTCCCATGACCTTAGCTTAGGAACCTTGCTTCCTGTCACCTGCTTACCCAGTTCCTGCCAGCCCAGCCAATCCTCTATTACTGGAGGCTCTAGTGAAGACAAGGGTCGCCAAAGGTTGATACAATTTTACCAGTAGACTTAAAAAGGAGCATTAGAGGTCATGGGGAGTTAGTAAAGACTCCCCAGACCTGGCTTGCCCAGCCCCCCTGCCCCTCTGGTTTAAAAAAAAAGTAAATTACCGCATTGCACTCTGCATCCCTCCTCTCCCCCGTTGTCTTGTGTCGGGCAGCGCCATCTTGGAACCCCAGCATGCACCGCGCAGCCTCTCAGATCTCGCGCATGTACAGTGTCATTGTACAGGCTGCAATGACACTCAGTGTGATATCTGCGGAGCTGCGAAGGGACATTTGAAGAGAAGAGGGCTACAGATAATACCGGCTAAGCTTGTAGCCATCACTCTGGGATGGCTAAGGGGGGAAGAGGGGTGGAAACAGGCCAAGAATACTGCCGGATGTCTGCGTTTTAGATAACACTGACATCCAAAAGGCAGTGAGGGAGGGGCAGAGGGATGTTTAAAGAGGAACATCAGAGGAAACATGATTAAGAGCCTATACGGCCCGAAACACATTACATAGGCAAAGCTGCGGGACGTGGTGGTGCCTGGGTTCGATTAAATTACTGTCTGTATGACATTTTTCTACACTCTGGCTACTTTTACGCACTTATATTAAAAGTTAAGTTTTAATGGAAGCTGGACAAGTACTGATATTTGTCTGAACATCAGAAAAGGTCTGATGCTCCTCTTTAAACTGGTCCTACACATTTCCTGGAGAGTTGGTCCCAGGGAGGGAGGGACCTCTTGAAGACCAATGACCCATCTCTTGTCTCCCCTAGCTATCTATACCTTCCAGGCCAGGTCCTGATTGTGATGTCACCACAGACAGAAGGTGAGGCTGTAACTCCTCCAAGTGTCACTCACGGACAATAAAAATGAATAATCAAATATTTAGAACATCATAGGCAAAACTGAAAAGGTTTGGGTCGTAGTTAAGCATTATGTGTGTTATTATCCTACAGAGGGACCATACATGGAATTGTGAGGTGTCCTTTTGGGTTATCATATAGTGCTTAAAGAGGTTAGAGAGGTTGTGAGGCGTGCAGGATACTGGGTTGAACTTACAAGTGAGGTTAAGCTATTTAAATGAATGCTTTAGCAGCCCGGTAATAGGCAAAGCTATCTTCAAGCTGCATAAGCCTCTAAAGAGGGTGAATTCACAGCCATTTGTAAAAGAAATGAATTCACTTGGACTTGTGGTTTATCGCTGTTAGGGAATAAAGGGAACATCCCAGGGGATCCGCTACACACAAAAGACATCATTGCCTCTGCCGGACTGTGCATGGCTTGGATCAGCAGGCTCTTCTGCTATGTACTGCTATTCAATAGGGTTCCTTATCTGCAAAATGTTTAGGCAGGATTCTATAAAGGCCCGTCTTTTACAGAGCATGGAAATCACTTCTTGAATCTTTTTCATTTGATGTTCTAGTTTATAAAATGTATCTAAGCATGTTACAATGCGTGTTACAAAGACAAGCTCGACTTGTTCTGAGCGTCTCAAAGATATTATTTATATGGATCCAGTCTAAGGAACTGACTAGAATGAAATGAAAAAGAGAATAATGCAATAAATAAAGGCAACGTGGAATACTTCAAATGTTCAGGCCAACTGAGCTTTAGCCTACCTGCTGAGTGTCTATTTATTATGCTATTGTGATTAGTGCTGATGAATGAGTTGATTCTCTAAATAAATATGTGAGCCTTTAACCTGACAGCCCAGTGTGACAGAACCCCAGCAGCCTTTAACCACAGCAAATAGTGGCTTAACCATACATGTCCTTGAAGGATGCATATGTGAGTCTATAGGGTGTTAGTTATGAAAGGGTCAGATAGAATTAGGAAAGATTAGCGTCCTCTTAGTAAATTAACCTTGCTATGAGAAATTGCTAGGCAATGCAGTACCAGAAAAGGACCTTAGATGGCAGTGTAGCATAAGAAATGAGTAGCACATTAAATAGTGTAGAGTAGGACCTTAAACCAGACCAACAGCCTGGCCCAATTGGAAAAGAAAAGTAGCAGCCACTTTGGAGCTTCCTCTCCCAGCATCTCAACCATGCTGCTGCCTGGATTCAACTGACATAACTGACAATGCACAGGAACAGGAAACCCCGCAGCACTTCCTGCTTGCAGGTGGCCTGAAAATGCATGAACTGCCATTTTGTTTATAAAATTCACTACAGCAGGAGTTAGAAAAAGGTAAACTCTTTTTTTATGTGCAGCAATCTAAATTGCCCTGGGGAGGGATGTATATGTGCACTGTTTGTTGTGTTGGTCTGGTTTAAGTCATTTTTGACTTTTTAACTTAGGTCATACATTTCATGTTGCACTATCAGTTCGCAGTGAACACCAGAAAATCTAAACTGGTCTCGTTCTGGAAAGCAGTAGAAAGTCAGTTCACATGCCATGTTTGGCTCGAGCCATGCGTAGCATGCAACCCAAAATATACATTAGGGCAGAGCCAGGGCCTATTTAAGACTGAACCTCTCAGTCAGTCTTGTAGCTGAGAAGCCAGTTTACCCATAGAAAATGCTTGTTGTTTCCCTAATGGAGGAAAGGAAAACCAGGGGTGATAACTGCCCAAAGGATCTGTGACGGAAAAAAATAGGATACTCACTTTTCTCGTCCAAAGCTGCTTCCTCCTGGTCCAACGCTCAGAAAAATGTACCATTTTCTGAGAACTGGTCTCCCTCCCTTGCATATGACTAATGGCACTATGGGGCTTCCACATCAGTCACAGCCAGGACACCTCCAACTCTATTCAAAAGTACGTTTCTGAGTACCAGACCCGGAGAAAGGAGATATGGGGGAGAAAAAGTGAGCATCCAGTATCTTTTCAGTTTTTCTCATTAAAGTGGACCAAAACCCAGAATTTTGACTATCCTGGGTTTTGGACCTTGGTCCCCGGGATTAGGTGTGCCCCGCTGTGTGAAACTCCCCAGGTCACCCAATCTCACTTGCCCTTCCCGGTTCTACAGCATATGCGCAGCCCTCTCGTCCAATCAGCGTGCTGAGATCCACTCGAGCCCCTTTGTCCAGGAGCTCGTCTAATGTGAGCGGATCCAATCGCACTGGCAGCTGCATCCCCCACTACCCCCTTTAATAGTGAGCGTGCCCGCACCATTCACAAGTGCCTGCCACGGGCACGTGCCCTGATAAAGGGATAGTGGGTATGCAGCCGCTGCTCGCGCATGAGCCGTTGGACCGAGAATGAATGTGAGTTTAAAACCTGGGAGGTTTTACACAGCGGGGAACCCCCGATTGGGGTGCCCCGGGGGGAGCGAATATACCTGCCCAGGGTGGGTTTTGGTCCACTTTAAAGATCCGGGGCCAGATATTACAGTAGTAAGTGCTCTAATATCTGCCTAAAACACTGAATGAAGGTAAAGCATCTACACACATCTAAATAACTGCAATAAGCTCTTATCCCAGTATAGGCTGGCTCAGGTGATGAACTGTTGGAGTTGGGCCGTTCTCCCCACAATGGTACATTCAAAACCTGTCACTTTTTGACTCTAGATTCATTTTCCAGTAAGAAGTTGAATCTAGAATTATCTAGAAATATATTATATATGTGACCCCTCACCTTGCTATCTGTGTATTTTTATTATTAGACCGATTTTTTTCATGCTTTTACAATTTTGTGCATGTACGTTATATGTCATAAATCACCCAGCCATATATAACAACAAAGCAAAAAATGAAAGTTGGGGGCAGATGCTCACAAAAGAATGATGACATGTTATGTTTAAGTTTTATTTTTAACCTTACTGTGTCTAGGAACATTATGCTCGCTGCATGTTTCATGCTAATTACCCAATTGAAATAAAGCGAGAGCTCCTACACATAAAGCAGATTTAAAACGCCCTATCAGGCATTAGGTAAATAAAATAATAACTTGAAGATAACTCTTGTCTTTAGACCAATATTCTAAACTCAACTCAGTTAATAGGAATGATCACGGTCAAGCATACAACATTAAAGCTTCATTTTTCATTATAAAGGATTGTTGAAGAGGATGCTGCACATTTTGTTTTCTGTTAAACTTTAAAGCAGACTTAGGGCCTTATTTATGAAGGGATAGTGTCAGGTAGTGGCTGGTTAATGAGAGGTAGCGACAGGTGGCGACAGGTGAACGCCGGGCACGGCACGCAATTACACATTTATCAAGCAGAATCTGTTTAGCGACTGGGATAACGCCATGTAGCGTCTGATTCATCATTATCCCAGCCTCAGCGAATAGCGCCGGCGTTCAGCCTTGCACAGCGCCAGGTATGACCTCTCGCTACCTGGCGCTCTCCAATGCATTTCAATGGAACAATCTTTAAATATTCATAATTAATTGTTATTAATTTTTTTTTTTAAATGTGAAAAATTCTGTGACCACTTCTGCCATTTTAAATAATTTTTTTAAGGTAAAAAAAAATTTTAAAAAAATGTACAGAATTGATATTACAGGTCTGATATTAATGTATTCATATTACAAAATTATTTTAAAAACTTGTTTTTTTGGGTTTCCAAAAATATGGTTGTCTGGGGGTTAAAAAACTACTTTTAACCCATCGCCGCCAGCGCTCTGGGGTTTAAGCATGCATTTCACAGCGCGAGAATTTTTTGAGCGTGATTTGTTAATGAATATGGTGGAAGCCGGTCGCTCTGACCAGTTGCTATCATGCGCTCCCATACAGCGCGGAACCTGTCAAATAGCGACTCCTCACCCAATATTCAACATTACGGCAAACCGACTGAGTCGCTATCAACTACCGAACAACGGCCAAGCACAGCGACTACTAGCGGACGCTCTGAAAATGCCGCTACAGTCGCTACCTGCCGCTGTTAATGAATCGGCCTCCAAGACTTGCTCACCTTGCTCACCGACTTTCAGCGGTCCACAGCTTTCAAATCCAATTCGTACTGGGTTGAATTACATTTGAATCAAGCACCTGGGAATATTGTGGGATGTGTACACCCGGCCGCGTGCAGCAAATTGGGGGCAGATTCCCAGAGAGGCCAGACAGGTGAGCAAGGAGCTGATCATTGAAAAAGTTTTGAATTGTGTAGGCTGAGTAACCAAGGGCCCAGATGGGGGGGGCAGGATTTCCACAACGGGTATACATTACTCGCACAGCCATTCTTTTGAAGATTTTCTTTATTGAACAGAAAAGGCAAACAAGTCTCCCCGTCTCTTCACACCAGGTGCAGATAAGTGTCCTTAGGGAATTGAGCCTGTCGCTGCCATCCCGCGGAACGGTCACCGATTTGGGAGATAAACATTCGAAACACAACAACTGAGACTCTGAACCACACTTGCCTCTTTTCCATAGGGAGGGGGGTCATTCTCAGCACATTCAGGCTTAGCCATTAGGGCCCTGCACCTGCAGACCTGCTCCAGCTCCCTTGCGGTGCCTCTCTGACGCAAGCGATATCATTAGTGATTACTCTAGCGACCGATTGACCAACAAATCTTCGGTGTCTGAACACAGTCGCTCAATCGCAGAAGATATGTATTGTCGGTCTCTCACTGAGTAAAACTGATCTGCTGGTGTAAACCCAGCATTAGTGTGGAGTTTGATCAGATCCCTCATAAAAGCTATAGAAGCTGAAAGATCAGGGGCAACAGCAAGAGAAGAACGCCTCACAGTGGACTAATGCTGGGTTTACACTAGCAGATAAATCTGCCATTCAGCGACTGTGTTCAGATGCCTAAATGGGCCATTAGAGTAAGATTTGCTGCTAAGTCTGGGCGATATCTGGATTGTCATAGTCCAGTTACCAGACAAACTGTCTATACTTGTAGGCTGCACTAAAGTAGTACAATAAAGGATGAACTTGCTTTTTTAGTTCAATATCTTTTTATTAAGGTTTGCATCATATAATATAACAAGACAGTAAAGAGCAATAGTACAGAAGAACAGAAGACATGTCATTTCCCATATCCACGGGCACACATATGTTACCGATATACCAGAGTCAAAAGACACACTCCCTATCTCCCGCCCCGGCCCCCCCTACCTCCGTAGATTGCACAATCAACACATTATTCAGGACTACTATCTTAGGCTCAATGCCCCCATCCCCTCAGTTCCTTCCATGTCCAGCCTGCCTACTAGGTAAAGCCACCGCACCAGGACCCCGGGATTTAGGGCCAACGGAGAGTGGAGCAGGTAAGGTGCAGCCGAACCCCAAAGGATTCTCTTCCAAAGAGGATAGATGGCCTCCCAAGGTAGAAGGAAGGGGCCCAGGGGTCCCGAAAGACATGGGACATCATGAACTTGCTTTTTATTCAACTAATTGGAGTTTTGCAGTGATTGGAGCTACTGATTGTGAGTACCGAGATCCAGACACCACACTCACCCACAGACAACCACGCTCATCCCTAAATACAGGAATCCCAACCCTTTCTCAACCCACATCTACTCTAACTGGATGTAACTGTAAGATACATTTTGTAGATCTAGTTTGCAAAATATAAAAAAAAAATGTAAGGCCTATGCCAATTTGCAAGGCCCCCATTTGGTAATATGCCATAATAAACCCCATAAACAGGATGAATTACTAACCCATGGTACTAGTCTGTTCTCGATTCTCACAATGCCACGTGCCATGGAAGCCCATTTCTTGGTCCACCACTTATACTTCAGGTCCTGAGCAGCCGGGCACTGCTGTTTGTTTGGCGGTGGCCTGGGTTGCAATGAAAACTGGGCTTTTTCAACGCCAAAGCCACACCCCACGGCACTTTTGAGAGAGACCATTGGCCGTCCGGAATCCCTGGCACACCCTACGGGTGCATGAGGCTCCCGCACCCAACCATTCACAAAGGCTGGGTGCGGCGGAGGTCGCGCCGCAAGGATTAGATAACATCACGGCGCCCCAGGGGGGGTTTCACACAATGGGGCATCTGGTATAGGATGCCCCAGGGGTAGGCCAGGGGCCGGGCCTGAAATCTTTGAGATTCTAGGGCCTGGAAGCAGGGGGTTTTCATCCACTTTAAGTCATTTTTACTTTAGGTTTGCTTTAAATGACTGACCAGTTTAATAATAAGTTTATTCGTTTCTTCTTTGAATTTTATTTCAGCAGTTCACACAAACCCCCGGGACACAGGAGAGTCTAAATAACTTCATTAAATTTGATTAAAAGAATCACACTCCTTCCTGGATAATTAATAATGTCAAAGCCAGCTGTGGAGCCGGAATGTTCAGTACATTCACACCTCTAACTGACAATTTCCTTGCCTTTCATAGAGTAAAGCGGCCGGGAGATCTAGTGCGGCCTGATTCCTTCTATGCATTATAAACTTACCTACGGTCAAAGCAGGTTATCCTGGCGTTCCTTCCCGAGAAGGTGTTTAATTATAACTGACCTAAATAAACAACCAATTATTTATTACGTCCGCGTTCTTCTATCACACGCGCCCAGGATTTGTTTTGGGGCTTTTCTAAAAATTGCATTATGATTAAAATGGAACTTCAGGGATTAATCAAAGCTTCCAACAACACAGCCTGCATGCAGCTTTGGTATTGCCCCCGCCAGGGAGAACTCCACAGGCACAGGTCAGAATAGAACTGGAGTACAGCAAAAAAGAAATCATTCTTTGGGCCCACCAGAAGAAATTATTCTTGGGGCCCAGCAAAGGAAATTGTCCCTGGGGTCCACCCGAGGGATAGAAATTAGAATAAGGTTTACAACAGATTTGTCAAAAACACCTATTTAAAAAAGACCTAGGCCCTTATTTATGAAGGAATAGCGACAGGTAGCGACTGGTGAGCGGCCGGTAATGACGGGCACCGCCACGAGAACGCCGGCTCCCCACCACAATCACACATTTATCAAGCCAATCCTGCTTAGCGACTGAGATAGCGCCATATAGCCACTCATTCATCATTATTCCAGCCTCAGCCCACAGCGCCAGCGTCCGACCTTGAACAGCGACAGGTATGACCTCTCGCTAACTGGCGCTCTCCAATGCATTTCAATGGAACAATCTTTAAATATTCATAATTAATTGTTATTAATGTTTTTTTTTTTTTAAATGTGTAAAATTCTGTGACCACTTCTGCCATGTTAGATAATTTTTTTTAGGCAGAATTGATATTACAGGTCTGATATTATTGTATTCATATTACTAAATTCTTAAAAAATTTTTTTTTTTTTTGGTTCCAAAAATATGGTGGTTTGGGGGGTTAAAAAACTACTTTTAACACATCGCCGCCAGCGCTCTGGGGTTTAAACATGCATTTCACAGCGCGAGAATTTTTTGAGCGTGATTATTTGATGAATATGGTGGGAGCCGGTCGCTCTGACCAGTCGCTATCATGCGCACTTATACCTTGCGGAACCTGTCAAATAGCAACTCGTCACCCCGTATTCAACATTACTGCACACCGACTCAGTCGCTATCAACAACCGAACAATGGCCAAGCACAGCGACTACTAGCGGGTGCTGTGAAAATACTGCTACAGTCGCTCAACTGTCGCTACCTGCCGCTATTAATGAATCGGCCTCCAATTGTCAAGTGGATTAAGGTTCGACACCTCTGGGATGCCCCACTACCTAACAATGCCTGTAAAGCCACCCATATGACCACTAGAGATTAATGACATTTTCATGGTGAACCCAACTCACCACCAGAGAAGGGAGCAAGGGGACTGTGGCTGCCAAGGTGCTGGTTTTAGGGCCTGATTTATCAAGCACGTCTGCCAGACAGTGCCACATCGGTGCAAATTATAGTAAAAAATATAATAAAATATTTTTTTCACACTTGCACATGTTGCTGCACTACAAGATGCACATTTACTAAAACATTAGCAGTGCAGCAACATGCTGAAAAATGTATAAATCATACCTTGCACTACTCGAATTTGCACTGAAATGGCACTGTCTGGCAGAAGTGCTTGATAATTCTGTTTTCAGAATTCCCAAGAATCATTAGGTACAGGAGCTACCCAAATTCTGATGCCCTGGGGGTGCGGGTGTTAGCGGACTTATATCAAAGTAACTTCCTTAACCCTTTCATTATATTTTAAACCATAAAAATATAATCTGAAAAGTCCTTACCTTGTAGAAGTTTCGTCACGCACAATAAGCGCAGCCAGTCCTTTGGAAAGTTACATTTCCTTTCTCAGTCACTTTCTGTTTTTCAGTGGTGGGGTCTGTGTAAGAGAAAAATAAAAAGGGAAGTTACTATAAGCACATTTTAAATGTAATGTCACCTCCCAAGTCATTTTCCCACCTCAAAGCTTAAATAAAGTCAATAAGATTTAGGGTTATCAGTTTTCCGCAGGGTTAATGTCAGTGTTATTATTACTATTACAGTCATTTTTGCACTTATTGGAGATTAATCTGGGAGTAAAGTGGTGCTGGAGTACAGGACAGGGCAGGGTAAGGGTTATGTTTTATATTATTTCTTTTGATTTTGCTTATTATTTCCTGTTAGACCCAGGGCTCTCTTGTTGGTTTAAACAGAAAAAATAAAATAACATCGCATATACAGGCCAAGACTATTATGATTTACCCATTATCCATAATGAGTAGGCAGAACAATGTAAATCATCTCTTTTCATCTCTGTGCTATCCACAGAGACACAGCTGAGCGTACAGTACAATGCTTATGCAGAGAATTTCATATTTTAAAAGATGCTGTCCCCAACTTGTAGGCCTTGTCACTATAGGGTTCGAAGTGATGGCTGGATTAGCGGTGAGACATGAAGGCGATCTAACAAAGTAGCAAGCCACCTCAGGGAGAGACCCATGTTAAGCTTAATATATATATATTAAGAAAACTGAGGTGAGAAAACTCTACTACTTTTTATAAGAGAAAACTTCCATTCACTTTCATTGTCTACCTTGGGAATGAGTCAACAACTGGATGTAAATGATTTACCTGCTGCAGAATCAGTACCAAGGTATAATGGTTTTCTCTCCTAAAAAGTAGTAGCGTTCTCACCTGGTGCTGAATTGACCCTATAGTGTCAAAATATCCTGTTGAGGGGTACATGATAGCCCTTGTTTGTACTAAATTAACCCTAACATAGGTCAATTCCTAGAGCAATATTAAAGTGGCCAACCCCCACCCTGGTCACCCGAACACTCACCTTCTTTCCGGTTCCAATCTGTCCCTGAAATCTCTACTGCAACTGTTCTCTTTAAGAAATCTTGCAACTTTGCTTAGTTTCCAATCATTAAGCAGGAAGACTTGCTGAGGGTTTTGGGTAATGATTAGCTTCTTTCTAAAGATGTAAGTCTCAGCAATAGTTGGTGTTTTCACTCTTTAAAAAGAATAGTCTTAGCATAGCAAATGGTGTCAAGGACCCGCGTGTGTGTGCCAGAAGAAGGGTACCATTCCCATTCAAGTTCCCATAGGAAAGGTGATGTTACCGAAGTGATGCTATGTTAGTGGGTGAATGAAGGAGCTACACTCCCTATGTCAGGAGAGGGGGAGGCTTAGGGAGGCTGATTCATCATTAGCGGCAGGTAGCGACAGATGAGCGTCTGTAGCAGGCATTTTCAGAGCGCCCGCTAGTAGTCGCAGTGCTCGGCCGTGAGTCGCTTCTTTATAGCGACTCAGTCGCTGTTCAGTAATGTTGAATACATTGTGAGGAGTCGCTATTTGACCAGTACAGCGCTGTATGGGAGCGCATGTTAGCGACTGCTCATAGCGACCGACTCACACCATATTCAGCAACAAAACAGCCTCCCAAATCTCTGGCGCTGAAAAATATTTGTTTGAAGCCCAGAGCGCAGGAGGCGGTGTGTTTAAAGTGTGTTTTCAAGCATCTATCAACTAGTAACAAAGCGAAAACATATGGAATTACATTGTAACATGAACACTTTAATGGCAGACCTGTAATGTCATTTCTGAGGAAATATATAAAAAATGAAAAAATTATGAAAAAACTGCTATTTCAATGCCAGAAGAGGTCACAGAATTATTTGTGATTTGTTTGAAAAAAAAAAAACAGTTTAAAGAGAAGAAAAGGATCGTCCATTGAAATGTATGGGAGAGCGCCAGGTAGCGAGAAGTCATACCTGGCGCTGTGCAAGGCTGAACGCTGGCGCTGTTCGCTGAGGCTGTGAAAATGATGAATCAGACGCTACATGCCGCTATCCCAGGCGCTAAACAGATTCTGCTTGATAAATGTGTAATTGCGTGCCGTGTCCGGCGTTGACCAGTCGCTATCTGTCGCTACCTCTCATTAACCAGGCGCTACCTGACGCTATCCCTTCTTAAATAAGGGCCTTATTTAAGACTAGCGCCACGTATTGCCATTTGAGCGTCGATGTAGCGGCACTTAGAGCGTCCCCTGGCGCTATAGCCTAGCATTGCAGCCAGACAAGCAATGCTGTAGTATCCTGTCCAGCAGTGATAAATGTGATGTCTGGAGGGTGTGTTCTCCTGGATTCACTGCAGAGCCCAAGACTATACTACATCTAACAATAGGACAACGCTCCAGCGAAAGATAGGTAGCGCCAGTTAAGTATGGCACTCAGTGCTGAAGTCCATATTTAAGAACAATTACCATTGAAATGTATGGGAGAGCGCTACCGGGCGACAGGTGCGACATGGTGCTGCTGAACACACAGCGCCGGCGCTTTACACTGAGCCACCGCTAGTGATATATGTGACTCTACATGACACTATTAGAGGTGCTCACCTGATTGACTTTCATATATATGGTTTTCGCACACTGCGCCCGCTGTTTACCTGATGCAGCGTTAGTGTTTCTAAAAACCCCCATAGTGTTGTTTTCCCATGAACGCCTTGTGTGTCGCCCACCTGTGGCTGATGATCTCACAGACAATAGTTGTTTATCTGGTTAGGTAATATATATCCCACTGAGTTGTATTACTATTCATTACTGTGTAGTGAGGTTTTCTTGTGTTTTTATGCGTTTATATTACGTTTCGATTTTCTTTGCTGCTAATAAGTATGTAAGTTATATATTCTTTTTACATCTTGTTTATAATATTAACTTATTGTTATGCTCTGATCTCTTTAATTAATAATTATTTTAAATTAATAGTTTATAAGTTTATAATTAATAATTATAAACATTATAACAAACCTGCATTCATATAAGTAACCCTGTATTGGGCATTTATTAGCAAAATACTTGGTATTTGGGTGTGGCTTGGCCACTAGCAAAACATCGTCCTACCCTGGTAACCCCTTTTTAAGCTTTTGAAAGACAATAAACTTTAACCTCGGCAAGGATTCAGACCATTCCCCCAGGTGATGCGTGCCACAATCTTGAAGGGAAAGCACTGTCTGTGGGACAGACACCTATGCCCATGGGAACAGGGCAGGATCTTGGCAAGGTTAGGGTTTTCCTGTAACCCCCTCAGTGCAAAGTAGGCAGGGCTGTAGCTAGGGTGTTTATCCCTTATTATCATTGTGTTTGCTTATTCATTCACTAATATATTAATAATAAAATATATAAATCATTTCTCTAATAATAGCAATATTCGTATGGCTTACACTATTTACTTATTTTGTGTTTTCTCATGGTCCACTGTACATGCCTGATAATGAAGCAAAAACATATCTTTCATCAAAGTTCTGGTGTCATGAAGACAACTCACTAACAAGAAGAAGAAATTAAGTGTAACGCTGAAAGTCAAATCACACAAGTTCATTTTATTGCTATTTCCAAATGCACTGTAACATATGAACATACGAAGATGTCACCTAAAGTGTCATCATCATCATCATCATACTGTACGAACCAAGGTTAGAAGCTCAGCTCTTCTCTGTTCTTGTTATTTTTTGTTACTCTGCCAGATTCTAATTAGGTTAATCCAGCTACTTAGAAAAGTGGCAACGATCTAACATTAAAATGATACCAGATGTTCAAGGTTTCCATCATATAAACCACAATTGAAGTCAAGGGGCGTTTCCTGAAACAAGGCTCTCCAACGTCCAGTGTTGTTGGAATTAGTTGCAGGATGATTTGGTCAGTGTCCTGCCCACTGTGTCTTCATACAAAGTTTTGAAAATGCAAAGAAGCACGGGATCACACGATTCCAATTTCCATGTCCTCACAAGCACAGATGGTAATTCATGGAGTTCTCCTGCCGGACGCTGAGTTGACAGCCCACCAGGAAACTTCATTACGGCGTCCCATGGCTCAAGTCTGAGGAAATATATGAGCTGAACAATGGCTCCCAATGTACAAGAATTCAGCTCAGCGTAGCTGAGAGAATTGCTTTGGGATATACATGGAAATTAGGTCACTTCTTCCATATCTCTATTGCTTCTGGTTTGGTATATATACTAATTTAGAAGGCTGCAGTGTGTAATGGAATCTGGCAATTGAGTGTTTTTCAAACAAAGTATTAGTATGGTATTTTATTGGATTATATTTAGAACACAGCTTCATCTTTCTAAGAGTTCCCACAGGTGATTCTTCTGAAATGCCACTAGCACAAGAGTTAGGCTTGCTTTACAAACACAGGGCTACATTTAATCCTATATTTGCTAGATAATAAAATGAATCTTAAAATGCCTCTCTAATGCTTCTCACACACCTTTTCCTATTGCTTTCAATAAGTGGCTGTTTTGCTCTACTCTGGTTGAATATAACTTATGAGGTCCTGAGATTGAACCCTGTGGTATGCATGCATATCCCTCAACCCACTGGCAACATGAGGGCTGTGGAGCCGCCATCTGCACCAATCACAGTGACTCTAGTATGCTTACTTTACGCAACCCCATCCCTTGGTCGAACTTGATGGACATATATCTTTTTTTAACTGTACTAACTATGCAACTATGGAACACTGCATTGACAGAACTCAACATGCCCCCTGTATAGTATTGAATGAAGTGTGTGTGCTCCAAAGGGATGGGCCTGCACGCCGTGGGGACAATCTCAGGAACTGGAACAATTTGATCAACCATAGTAGAACGGTACAGTGGCAGGGGACAGCGGGCGAATATAACAAGCCTGTACAGTCCTTCTAAAACATAACCTCCAAATATTTTGGACCATCCAGGGTTCCACTTCCAGTGACATCCCTCTGATCCCTCAGACTAAATTTCCTCTTTGTGACCAAAGTAAAGAAGAGAGGCTAAATCTTGTTAAACTGAGCAAAAACCAGCCCTATGTATATGAGACTGCATGGCCAGCTGATTCCCTCCCCTGGGGCATCCCCATTTGCTTTCAATTCGCACCTGTCCAACGAGCCAGCCCACAGAGCATGCGGTTGCAGCGGCCTCTCTCGAATCCTCTTTTACTGTGTGTGGCCAAGCCAGCTGCAACTCAATGGCTGTGTGTGGCCATGCCCAGGCGAAGGATGCGGGTGATGCCATGCACTGTCCATGTGTGTAGCTGGGATTCCATTCAGCTTCTCAAGCTGCATATTAACATGTGAGGCCGGAGAAGCCGATTGGACATGAGGCCCTGAATGCGCTGTCGAACAGTGGGGTTTCACATAGTGGGGCAACCCAAACCAGGATGCCATAGGGGGCTTAGGCTTGGATGAAAGTCTAGCAGTTTAGTATTGAACAATCATACCCCTTGTAGATGGCCAAGCTTTACACTAACCCAGTCTAGGTAAATAAGAAGGCAATGGCAATAAAATGTATCTTTAAAGCCCATGGCCTGTTGGCCGCCCATGACTTTCTTTTTACTTTAAGCAAGTGCTTTCTTATGAAGTGTATTTCAAGGTTGAAAGTACTCCTTCAACAAACTCATGTAACACTACATAAGGAGTGCTTGACCTAAACAGAGCTGCTGTTAAACCTCATACACTATTAAAGGCAACAAAGAAATATGCTTGGCTGCGTTCCACAGCAACGGCATTCCTCTTGCTTTCCTTCGAAAGATGGATCTTTTACTATGAAATGAAATCAAAGCTTCTGGGGTTTGTGGCAGAGGTGAGTCAGGGGAGGGGGGCTCAAAATTCACTATGTATCATCCAATCAACTCAAAAGCAATCTGGCAAAGCCTGAACTGAGCACCACCTTCCCCCCAACTGGATTAACCAGTGGCTTGATTGAAATAAAAACAATGGCAAATAAGAAAAAAGCCTAGGATGATGGCACCTTATCACTCTGTAGTGGCCAGCACTGAATGCTGCAACAGCTGCTACACAGCTGAGGGTTTGTCACAGTTTCACCACAGAGCTTGAGGTACATGTGCCATGCAATTGGAAGTATTGTCTCAAGTTTGCCCCTAGTGGTCACATAATTGTCATTACATGTTAGGCCTACGCCACATATTGTAAAGTGTTTATTTGTTCCTCCAACTGTCATTTAAGCTGATGCAGAGTGAAGTCTATGACTCCTCTGTCACCTGACCATGCCAACCAATGGCAGGGCAGAGGGAGCCAGTTTCCTCCGGCCAGCCCCTGTTGGTCTGGGGAAGAAAAACCCTGGGGAGAGAGAGCAGCTCCAGCCCCTGAGCTGGCTGCATGTGTGTCCCAGCTTTCTCCAGAAAACCTACTTCAGGCTTAGGCCTATGCCAGCCTCATTCTCCTACTCATCTCCACCTGTAACCGGTCACCCAAGGATGTTCACAGGACAGTTCTACCTCAGTAGGATAACTTTATTGTGTAAGAAGCCTACTGTCCGGATCGTCTGGAACTGGAGGGTCACCCGCCAGCGACCAAAACTAGTCTAGCCCTCATGCTAGTAGTCCACGCGCCTCTATGCGGTCTCCGTGTATGAGAGCAGCTTCATGTTCAGTAATTCTCAAGTTAAGTAATTCAAGTCGTCTCTACCTGTGCCCTTGCGGTGGGAATCTCGATCTACGGGATCAGGTCTGTAAACTCTTCTAAAGTCTTCTAACGTCATCCCCAGCTAGTATTACTATTCCCAGCACCTCTACAGCCCTAAGGCTTCAGCATAGACTCTCTCACCCTGCATCAGTAACCACTAACGTCCTGTTTAAAGTTACTAAAGTTACCCTGGTTGCATCCAGAGGAAAGGACATTTACTTTGACACTTGTTCCAGCAATAAAAGCAACGTTGTTTATCCGAACCCTGGCATTGCTTTCTTCAGTGGGTGCCTTGACTAGGATACAGCGGGAACTGCAATGGTTAACTAGCCCTGGGGTCAAGATTACCAGCCACCAAACCCTCGAGCCATACACCGTGACAAGTGTACTCCATAGGCTATCCCCAGGGGGTTACTCCATTTTTGGCGTCACGAACAGGATGTACCTCTGTGCCGTTCTGATTTTCTACTATATTGTTGGACTTTGTCAAGATATTGCACTATCAAGCCAACTAGGGGATTTACAAGTGTGCCTGAGGATTTCCCTATGTTTTCAACTAGTTTGAAGGACATTTTCTGCTCGTTGCTAGGGGCAACCGCACTAGAATTTCATGCTGCGCAAGATCCTGGGCCTGAAGGAGTTAATTTTACCGCTGCCGATGCGCGGGAAACTAAGCCCTCCATAGACTTTACTGCAGGCACTCCTGATTGGCTAATTCTCCTCTCTGAGCTTACAGTCTCTAGGCAGACCGGGGGGTGGAGTTTGCTGCCTGGGTCCTCCTCCTCCTGCTTAAAAAGCGCGCGAGAGCTGAGCAAGATGGCGACCGCTGGGCAACCCTGTCTGGCTGCAGCGCCACCGGAGCCCACCTGTGCCATCCCGCCGACTGATCTTACCTGCTTGCAGACTCCACTGCCCGAGGACAGCGACGAAAGCTGGGCCGGATCACCGCCTGCCACCGTGGTATCCTCCAGGGCTAGCTCGCCCCTGCCATTCGCTCCAGAGGAGGAATCGCCTACTGCCATCAGCTCACCTGTGTCTCCGGAGAGTTCCCTCAGCGTGTCACCGCCTTGCCGTTACCGGGATGAAGAGTCCTATGCCTTCTCCGATACTGACGTCACTTCTTCAGACGACGGAGCGGTGAGTGAGCAGCGGCTATCGCCACCATCAGTCCCTGCGGCCCCCGCTACTAAGGCTAGCACTGTTCCCTCCAGAGACTGGGCTAACTGCCATCTTAACCTTACCATTGTGTCTAACGACACTCCTGTACGCAGAAGGTCCTTGCCACGTTATGCTGTGGATCTGTCCGCCCTGAAAGAAAGAGTGGACACCTGCAGTCCTTCCAGGCCCTACTATTAAGAAGCCATATCTTCAGTTGGCATAAGGACTTTTATGCCTATAGTGTGAACATTTTCTTTTAGGTCTACTAACATTTTATGCTCGTAAGTTTTTTCTCCCGCTGTGTTTTCAGTTCTATTTTTGGTAACCGTTAGCAACTGAGTTTAAGAAATTTTGCCTGGTCCGCCAAGAACTACTTAAGTCTCCTTCTCTAATACAGTATGGACCTAAAGTCTCAGGATACAGTGACTTCACGGCATCTGATGAAGAGCCATCGTTCCTGTTTGTCGTCATAAGTATCTACCTCAAGTTTTGCACTAAGTACTGTACTTTGGTATTTTTTTTTCCTCCTCTTTTAAGCAGGAAGTGTATTTTGTTTTTTAGTTTTATCTGCATCTACATATTTTTGCACTTGGAGTATTGAGTCGCATATATATATTTATATTTCATAGTAGTCATTCTAGTCACTTTATTTCTGAGCCCGCACTAAGTAAGTGTGTAATTTTAGCAAAAGGCCAGAAAACTGTACTCCCACTCTGCACTAAGTATTTTGTCTTCAGTAATGTCTTTTCGTATCCTTCAAGGTAAAGAGTGACATTTTCTTGTTTGCTCACTTAGTCTCCAAAATGTTAGTTGGGTTTTTTCCCTACAGTTCTAAGTTTTTTTTTAGGGTACGTCACAACACTCTGCTCTTACCACCACATGATCACATTTTATGGTCCTACCCTGTTCTCTCACATTTTTCCTCTCAAAGAGGTGGCCTTTAGGTTGTATTGTTCACCATGTATATAGTCTCATGTGTCCTGGCCAACTGTAATTTCCTAGTGACTGGCCCTGGGCCGGTAGCTCGCGCCCTAAGAGGAAGGGGCGTTGGACCACTGTGTATGGCTACTAGTAACAGGCTCAGGTACCAGTACACTTTCGGAATGCTAGCCATCATTTTTCCTAAAGGGTATTCTGCGGGGGCACTTACATGCCTGGGCGAGTAGCACCTGTAGTCTCACCTATTGCTACTGAGTATTTCCCCACACATATGTACACATACACATGTTTAACTTGTTTCCTCCTCAGGTGCACCTTTTTCGTGTAGATGGTCTATCTGGATGTCTGAGTTGAATGCATGGTTGGTATGAATGGGACGTCCCACAATGTATGAGTGTATTTATTATTTTGCCTCTGTCTTCTCCTAGGTGCCCAAAGGGATCTTTACACAAGGTGTTACATACCTTCTTGTTGTTTCTACTGTGACGTACCATAGTGTTTCTACATACTTCCCATATCTTTTACATGTCTCTTAAAAAGTAGTCTTCACTCATTAGTTTAACCGTCGCCGAGGACGGCTCATCTTTTTCGGGGGGTGTATGTAGTGGCCAGCACTGAATGCTGCAACAGCTGCTACACAGCTGAGGGTTTGTCACAGTTTCACCACAGTGTTTGAGGTACATGTGCCATGCAATTGGAAGTATTGTCTCAAGTTTGCCCCTAGTGGTCACATAATTGTCATTACATGTTAGGCCTACGCCACATATTGTAAAGTGTTTATTTGTTCCTCCAACTGTCATTTAAGCTGATGCAGAGTGAAGTCTATGACTCCTCTGTCACCTGACCATGCCAACCAATGGCAGGGCAGAGGGAGCCAGTTTCCTCCGGCCAGCCCCTGTTGGTCTGGGGGAGAAAAACCCTGGGGAGAGAGAGCAGCTCCAGCCCCTGAGCTGGCTGCATGTGTGTCCCAGCTTTCTCCAGAAAACCTACTTCAGGCTTAGGCCTATGCCAGCCTCATTCTCCTACTCATCTCCACCTGTAACCGGTCACCCAAGGATGTTCACAGGACAGTTCTACCTCAGTAGGATAACTTTATTGTGTAAGAAGCCTACTGTCCGGATCGTCTGGAACTGGAGGGTCACCCGCCAGCGACCAAAACTAGTCTAGCCCTCATGCTAGTAGTCCACGCGCCTCTATGCGGTCTCCGTGTACGAGAGCAGCTTCATGTTCAGTAATTCTCAAGTTAAGTAATTCAAGTCGTCTCTACCTGTGCCCTTGCGGTGGGAATCTCGATCTACGGGATCAGGTCTGTAAACTCTTCTAAAGTCTTCTAACGTCATCCCCAGCTAGTATTACTATTCCCAGCACCTCTACAGCCCTAAGGCTTCAGCATAGACTCTCTCACCCTGCATCAGTAACCACTAACGTCCTGTTTAAAGTTACTAAAGTTACCCTGGTTGCATCCAGAGGAAAGGACATTTACTTTGACACTTGTTCCAGCAATAAAAGCAACGTTGTTTATCCGAACCCTGGCATTGCTTTCTTCAGTGGGTGCCTTGACTAGGATACAGCGGGAACTGCAATGGTTAACTAGCCCTGGGGTCAAGATTACCAGCCACCAAACCCTCGAGCCATACACCGTGACAAGTGTACTCCATAGGCTATCCCCAGGGGGTTACTCCAACTCCATTTCCACACCCCCAAGGCCAAAGGCCATGCCTGATGCTAGAAAAGTAAGGTGGACATCTTGAATCTGTCCAGAATGCCAACCTTGACACTACAGTAAATACATATAACCCTTCTCCTCTAACAAGTGAGGTCAGAGTTGATTTTAACTTTATTGTCATGCACGTTGTGGCATGTCTCTTAAAGCAGACCTCCAAATAAAGACATATGCCCAATGGAAATCTAAGGCTTTAACCTTAGCCATACTGCACTGCATGGTGTTCACTGCCTTGGTTGCAGGTAGGCAGCCGTTAGCACCAGGCAAACCTGGGCAGGTGCCGGGGCCTACAAAGCTTTGGGGGGCCTTTTTATTTTGAGCTTTAAATTGCAGAGTATGACTGGTAAGTGTTATGCTTACCCTGCTTCTGCATTTTTGGGCCTTTGGGGAGGATTCTGCTTGATATCTGCACATTAGAGATGGGGGTGGGATGTGCTTATACATTGGCAACTAATTTTGGGCAAGTGGGACAGCTTGCTCTCTTTTCTTGGGACATACTTTTGGGGCATATACAAGCATGCTGATTTTAATTTCTTGGGGCTTTGCTCAAACTTGGTCTACAAAATATTTGCCATTTCTCTACCTGCTCTCAGGTACTGCAGTGCTGGATGGTTAATTCTGAAAACCCCACTTGGTTGAGCAATAAAAAGCAGTAAAAGTAAATGACTCGAAGTAACAATGGAGGCAAATAAAATGCATTAAAGTTAAGAAAATGCTATCGCAACAAAGTGATTCTGGAATTAGCACTAATGAACATGCTGCAGAAGTAAAAGTACTGATTGGGGACGCACTTTCCGAGTCATTCCAAATCTTCGCAAAAACGGACGCCCATAAAACCTGCTGGCGATGTGTCAGAATATTAAGTTGGGCAGACCGGCTGCCAACACTGAAGTTTTTTTGTGAAAGGACCATCAGAAAGACGGTCAGAAGTACAGCAGGATTAAAACAAGACGTTCATATAAAAATCTAATCAGACAAAGCATTTAGAGTGGATCTATCAGCACAAATTGAAATTTGCATGTATAAATACATTGGCACACACACGAGAAGAACAGCAATAGTTTTAAAAGCCTTGGGCCTTTCATTATAAATCACTCCCTATCAGCTCTAATGCCAAGACAATTTTCTCCAGTCCACTGCCTCATCAAAGGCATTAATAGCATAAGCTACAGTAATAACACACACATTCTGCCTTCTAGATGCCCTGAGAAAGGACAGAATCAGGGGCATCCCCCAAACTCAGTAAGGTAATGCTGGCACATACTTAACACTTCTGGGTTTCAGTGCTGCAAGGTCACTGTTTAAACTGGACCTTCACCTTGAATAAGAGTCTATCTAATATGTTTCCCCCTCCCTGTACATACAGATTGCCCACATTAAAAGTCATCCTACCTGCACCTACTGCCTTTTTCTGAGCTTTTAAACACCCAAGATGGCGGCACATGGATTCTCAGGCAGCCTGCAAACAGAAAGTGGCTCCTGACTGTGATTGCTGTCCTTTCCCTGACCCCGGCTCTGCTTTGTCTCTATCAGCTCTAACCCCGCCCCCCCCTGCACTTTTGCCCCCTCTCCTCTTCTTAATATGTGATGCTTCTGAGGCAAGATGGTGGCACCCGTATCCTAGAGTCCTAAACAGAGTTTCAGCCCAGAAGGGGAAATAATAATAAGTAAGCAACGAAAAAAGTAAAATAGATTAATTTTAGATGCTGGCGAATAGTTTAAGGGTTTGGCCTTTAAACCATTAAATGATTCTGAAGGTCCTGTTTAAGTGTTGCAGACAAGCGATTCCCATGCTTTTACCTTGAACGAAAGGGTAAGGGGTGGTCACATGCAAGAAGAAGGAAATGAAGCATGTGCTTTCCTGGGGTGGGTAGTAGTAAGTATTTTAGTCTGTCCTCAAACTTCATTTTACTATTAGTCTGCGGCTTATCACACTAACAGGCTGATTCATTAATAGCGCCAGGTAGCGACAGATGAGCGTCAGTAGCGTTATTTTCACAGCGCCCGCTAGTATTCGCTGTGCTTGGCCGTTGTTCTGCTGTTGACAGCGACTCAGTCGGTGTGCGGTAATGTTGAATACGGGGTAGGAGTCGCTGTTTGACAGGTTCCGCGCTGTATGGGAGCGCATGACAGCGAACGGCCATAGCGAACGGCTCCCAGCATATTCATTAACAAATCACGCTACAAAAATTCTCGCGCTGTCAAATGCTTGTTTAAACCCCAGAGCGCTGGCGGCGATGGGTTAAAAGTAGTTTTTTTAACCCCCAAACAACCATATTTTTAGAAAAGAAAAAAAACATGTTTTTCAAAACATTTTGTAATATGAATACATTAATATCAGACCTGTAATATCAATTCTGCACACATTTTTTTTTTTTTTTTTTTAAGCTTAAAAAAAATCTAACATTGCAGAAGTGGTCACAGAATTTTTGACAAAAAAAAAAAAATAATAGCAATTAATTATGAATATTTAAAGATTGCTCCATTGAAATGCATTGGAGAGCGCCAGGTAGCGAGAGGTCATACCTGTCGCTGTTCAAGGTCGCTCGCTGGCGCTGTGGGGTGAGGCTGGAATAATGATGAATGATTCGCTATCTGGCGCTCTGTCAGTCGCTAAGCAGGATCGGCTTGATAAATGTATGATTGCGGAGGGGAGCCGGCGTTCTCGTGGCGGTGAGCGTCATTACCGTTCGCTCACCATTCGCTACCTGGCGCTATCCCTTGTTAAATAAGGGCCTAAGTTGTTCCTGCAATTAGCTTCAATTCTCTTGAGGTAGTCAACTGAAGGAAATTCCGTAGGTGTGAGGGATAATGGCCCTATGGGTGGCTTTGGCTCTTGGTCTCCTTGAATACATGAATTATCCCTGGGTGAGGCTCCACCAAGAGCCACTTCTGTAGGTGTGAGGGATAATTATTATAATTATTGTTTTTTTATATAGCACCATTATCTTCCGTAGCACTTTACAAGGTATGGTTACAGACAATATAAAACAAATAGTACAGGGAACTATACAAAACTAGATGCCCTATTGGTGGCTTTGGCTATTAGTCTTCTTGAATGCATGAATTATCCCTGGATGAGTGTCCACCAAGAGCCAATACTTTAGGCATGATTACAGACAAGATAAAACAAATAGTACAGGGAACAATGCAAAACTAGATGCCACGATGTTCAAACCAGGTGTTGTGAGCACAGGAGACAATAGGAACAAGAGCCTTGCCCTTGCATATGGCTCTATTGATGGCTTTGGTTTTAGGTCTGTTTGAATACATTATCCTCAAGATAACGAAGAAGGATTGGGGGAGATCAAGTGAATCTGTTTTTTATTTTATTCCTCAAATCAGACTTTAGCACTGGGAGGCTGGAGGGTTGTACAGGGGAGGCCAAGAGCCTGTACTGCGTTTTTTAAAGTGGACCATCAGTTAAAAGTAAGCTACGGCACCTCCGGTCCTGCACAAATTTGTGAAGCCTAAAGTACTCACACTTTCACCAGCAACCACTGGGGCTTGATAGCTACTGAGACAGGGACCCATAGGGGCTTAACCCCAAAGGCTAATGGCAGTCAATGACATACTTGACATAAGTGGATACATTGTGGATTTTTTTCTGCTTCCTAGTTGACCTCCACCCAGTTGCCATTCCTATTCAGTATGCCTGCCACAAATCTTGGAGGGGGGGGGCTACATTTGCAATCGGCCTCCTGCAACCCCAGCTTTCTTTGACCTACTTCTCGCTCTTGACCTTGTGACTGCCAATAGCCAATAGAGAGGCCTGGTTTTGCCGAGGGAATGAGGAGCAGTTTAGGGGAGGGGGTTGCACCAGGCTGTGATCAACACATATTTTGTATGAAATGGGTGTTGGATCATTTTATTTCACTAAATAAACAGAAGGCTCTAGATGAGGATGTATACGCTGTTGCTTCGACTGAGATCATTAACTTTTATTTCTTCTAAATACCTAAAAATCTTTACCCAGTCATTTTCAATAAGGTTTTACCGGTGTAGTTCTTTTGTATATCAAGTAGACAAGAAGGGCTGCGAGCTAACCGACACTATACAGTACATATTGTCATAATTACAAACTGTTCCTCGTTCTTCCTCTGATCCCCATATTAAAACCATTAAGACCTAAAGCAGACTTGGCTGAAGAGCAGAAAACTTCTTTAATCCTATCGAAGCATTTGGCTCTGTGTATTCTCATAGGTAATTAGCAGAATGAAGGCATAGATAATGAAACTGTAGGATTGCATGGAGCCATCAGATCTACCTTCTAACCTTCCCTCCTGTATCCAGCGCCTCCTTTCTTCCCCTCTGACGCAGATGTCGAAAAAATGTCATCTCTGTTCACCGTGTCATTTTTATGGGCAATTAAATGCAGAAACACAGGATGATAATTATTCTCAAGTTTTCCACTATTAATTATTGACTTTACAATACGTGAACTGGAAATGGAGAAAAAAAAATATATATATATAGCATTACCATGGCACGCTGAGGACAAAACCATATGCTGGCTCACAAAAACACTAAATTAAATGTGACAAATTAAGAAAAGACTCCAGCCATCTTTATAAAGTAATATAATTTGTTTAAAAAAAAGCCTATCAGTACAGAAAAAAGCATGAATACTCAGGGGCATTCACTTCACTGCACCAGCAAGGGAAGGGAGGATTCTTTACTGTAAGAGCAGTGAGGATATGGAGATCTCCGCCAGAGGAGTTCAACAGTGGCCTACAAGTCTTTCTTGTGTCTACACATAACATTACCAGCTATAGCGATTTTGTCCCTTATTTATCAAGGGCTAGCGCCAGGTAGTGTCTGACGAGCGCCAGGTACCGCCAGCTATCGGCGGCTACCGAATCAAGTACGCCCGGCGGCGGTCACAATGACGCATTTATCACGCTAAATGAGGCTAGCGCCGGCGAGAGCGTCAGCTAGCGCGGGATTCATCATGTAGCCGACTGCAACGAACAGCGCCGCTACTAATCCCATCACAGCGACAGGTATGACCTGGCGCTCCCTGGCGTGGTCCAATGCATTTCAATGGAGCAATCTTTAAATAATCATAATTGCTATTACTGTTTTTTTTTAATGTCAAAAATTCTGTGACCAGGTTTTTTTTTAAAGTAAATAAAAAAAAAAATAAAAAAATGTGCAGAATTGATATTACAAGTCTGATATTCATGTATTCATATTACAAAATGTTTAGAAAAACATATAAAACATATAATAAAAAAAGGTAGTTTGGGGGTTAAAAACTACTTTACACACATCGCCGCCAGCGCTCTGGGGTTTAAACAAGGAATTCACAGCGCAAGAAATTTTTGAGCGTGATTTTTTAATGAATCTGCAGCAAGCCGTTCGCTCTGGCCATTCACTGTCAGGCGCACCCATACAAGCGGAACCTGTGAAACAGCGACCCCTAACCCCGTATTCAACATTACCGCACACCGACTGAGTCGCTGTCAACAAGCAAACCCCGGCCAAGCACAGCGAATACTAGCTGGCGCTGTGAAAATCACGCTACTGGCGCACATCTGTCGCTACCTGGCGCTATTAATGAATCGGCCTCCCCCTTTATTAAACAGGCTGAACTGGATGGACTGAAGTCTTTTTTCAGCCTTACATACTATGTTACGATGTTCAGTGCTGATGTAAACATATTAAGCACTGGCATTTCAGGAGCTTGCTCATTGGTACTTTAACAGGTAAGTCTATCACCTTGTGACTAAGGAATGGAAAGTGCAGCTGTTCAGGGGAGAGGGGGTGGGTCCTCCATAAAATAGAGAACATTTTGCAACACTAAGCAGCACTGGATGAGAAGGGGCAAGATTTGGAGCAGCTTTGTAGCCTATTTAATACGTACCTGCCCTCTCATTGCCTCAGTCCAACGTATTCCCTCCCAGGAATCCCATTACGTTGGTAATGGGATTCAGCAGGGACATGCTACTGCAGGCAAAGCTAATTGTTACACCACTGCATCAGGCTACATTTGGCACTGTCCTAAACTGATTTCTCTTTTTAATTAGAAGAAATAGCTGAGATATTGAGATTTACAGGTTCAGCTTATGGACGTGGGCCTTGGAACTGTGATGATGCATGATAATCAGCATAAAGGGCACGGACTGTAAGATTCCCAGAACTTGTATAACATACCCTGGCTGGCCAATGTGAATCTGGAGGAGGAGGAGCAATTCTGTCCCAATTTGTTGAGCTAATTGGGGGACAGGATGAAAAAGAGAATGGCATTGCCTGAACCTGTAAACCCCAATATCTCAGCCATTTCTGCTTCAATTTAAAAATGCAAAACAGTGCCAAATGTAGCTCGATGTAATGGTGTAACAATTATTTTTGCCAGCAGTATCACTTTAAGTACATTTTTACTCCAAAGTACAGTTTTTGAACCTGTTGCTGAGTCAGCCCCTATCTTCGGCATAGCTTTGGCACTCTTGGGCCATCTACAGTGCGCATTAACAAGAACATGCTATGCGCCGGGCTCTTGCTGCTGCTCTCTATGACCTTGAAATCAATGATGGAGTTCCCCCGTAACTGGTAGCTGGGTTATGTAGCTTGAGCAGACCAGTCTAGAAATGCACGATTAGCACTGGAACTGGATAAGCTATGATACCTTAAACATTGGATCAGGGGGGAAAGAAAGCTAAAAATGTAGCTTAAAACAGCATACAGAACTACTTGAGCCCCCCCCCCCCAGCTCGGGTACACTATATTTAATTATAGATATGTATTTATTAATAGGAGCCACCAAGTCAAAGATGGTCTGTTAGTACTTTGGGGTGACAACATTGTAGTATGTTCACACTCTAGATTAAAGTTACTTTCTCATTCACTGATCATCATCTCATCAGTATGCAGATAGTGACGGAACTACTCTATCCAGCCATCTTTTCTATTGGTAGAAATATCTCACCTGATGTTTAAGGCTAGGAAGTGCTCCTTAAAGTGGACAAAAAACCCACCCTGGAGTCTATGAAGCTCCAGGGCAGGCATTCTCGCTCCCCCGGGGCACCCCGATCGGGGGTGTCCCACTGTATGAAACTCCCCAGGTCGCTTGAAAACTTCTTTCATGGTCCAACGGCGCAATGCATGAGCAGCAGTGGCATCCCCGCTATCCCTTTAGCAGGGTAGGTGCCCACGCCAGGCATTTGTGAATGGCCAGTATGGGCACGCTTCCTGTTAAAGGGTAGTGGGGGATGCGCCCGCAAGCACGCTCAGATCTACTTGCAGTAGACAAGCTCCTGGATGAAGGGGCTTGAGCGGATCAAAGTGCGGTGATCGGATGTGTGGCCACGCATGCACTGTAGGACCAGAAAGAGGTGAGTTGGTTCAGGTGACCTGGGGGGTTTCACACAGCGGGGCACACCCAGGGGTAAGAACCAAAAACCCAGGATAGTCAAAATCCTGGGTTTTGGTCCACTTTAACTTCATACAGAGCCCCCCTGGATGACCAGGTATCGTGGTGCTCTGCAGGGAAAGGAAAACTGTGTGATGGGTTAGTCTGCTGTAATTTGCATATTGGTGCAATGTGTAAGGGATGTGCTTTCAAGGCAAAGCATATCCCCCAACCATAGAAAAGCCAAAGTAACACTGTAATGCTGAACTACAAGGCCATGCAATGCAGATGTTTCTTTCAGATTTCTTAAGGCAAGCCTAAAAAATCCAAGACTGTCGCTGCAAAATAGGGTCAGTCAGCAAGTGAGCATGCCTCTTTCGGGAAACATTCAAAGTGTAATTAGCAGATTGAACATAAAGCTGATAGCACTGCCATCCCACAGAGGCAATTAATGTGCAGTAAAATGTACAGGTTTATAGTAGCGAACCAATCCCTGCCAAGTACACATCAAACCGCCATTACTGTATGTAATTACCGCAGGATTCATTTACAATGCAAAATACTTTATGCAGCATAAACCCTCTTACTCACTGCCACAGTGTTAACTTTAACCATGTTAAATGGAAGCCGCAGGATTTTAAAATGAGAATGTGTATGTATAAGCATGCAGAAAAAGGCAATCCCAAATCAGTGTGTTTATTTACTAATTAGATTTTTAGTAATTTACTAGTATACAGAGAAAGTCTCCAGTCACTTGGAGAACATATCCTTCCAATCAGATACATGTTGTATGACATTTATTTTTATCACATAGAGGAGTATTAGGATTCTCCATCTAAGTGAAAATGTTATACACATCTCTGTGACTTCAAATGAAATGGGGAGGAGAAGGAAACTAACCAACAAGTGACAAGTGACTATACCCAATCATTGTCAGCCATCAGAACACAGCATTCAGTTGCCTAGGAACAACCAACTGATGGGACAAGTTGCATAGTTAGTTGTGTGCACCATTTGTCTCTGTTGATACAGTAAAAGCAAGGGGGACATTTCTCTGGAAGGTATGGATTTGATCCTGTTCTCTGAGTTGCTGTCTCTCTGTTGAGTACATTTCCAGTGTCCTTGCACTATTCAATGTCCTCTTTTTATTGCCATCTGTGATTTATATTGTCAACCAACTTGTCATCTACATTAACCCTTCTTCGGGTGTCCCTTCTAATCCCTCTGAAACCTTATCCCAGCACTGAAATAAAAAGGGACCCCACCACTGACCACCGAACTGCAGATACAATGGCGAGGCCATCTCCCCTTGATCCTAGTTTATGTCACCTGAAACACACTAAGTACATTTAGTCCCTGTGGAACTATTAACAAAGAACTAATAAACTGTAAAATGTGTCTCAGGAGACATGCAGCCACAGGAGAGAATGGACACAGCTTCATTATAGCTGACATGGCAAAATGACGGTGTCCTGCGCTATATTCCAAATGAAGATGCTAAAAGCCTTTTGGGTGGACACTTTGACTAACAATGTGCCCCTTGGTCCTCTTTGGAGGAAAGTCTGCTTCATCACTACTGACATGGCAGAAAGGTGGGGTCTCCTGTGAAGAAACCTTTTGCTAGTGCTGACCATTGCCAATGCTGTGGCACCCAGGAGAAATTGGAGACAGCCTCATCACTGTTGACATGACAAAAAGATAGTGGTTTAAACATAATCCTGGGTGGTGCACCCCGCCAAGAAAAAAGCCATCTAGGGAACACTTTTGCTAATTTTGCCCATGGCAGCAGAGCACCCAGTTCTATTACATTGTGGTATATGTATAGCTTTTAGGTATAGCTTTTACCGTTTACAAACCAAAGCTCCTAGGGGAGAAACCAGAGACCAGTAGCATGGGAGTGCCTCTGTCCCTTAAGTCTCTTTGTAGGAAACATGTGTGGAGCCCAAGATAATGTGGAGACTACCTCATTTTTTATGACATGTTAGAAAGGTGGTGGCTGAAACCAAAGCACCCATCTGAGTTCCTGGGGAACTAATCTGAACCAATACCAGCCAAACTAGAATGCAATATTCAAGTACCTGAGGAGAACACTAATGTTGATCAAGCACCAATCACCATCCAAAAGCCCTGGCTGGGGAGAACGCTATTGGCTACTAATGCCAGTCAAACACCAGGTAGTATAAATGCCCTGATTAAGCAATCCAGTATATATAAAATAATAGGGTCTCCTATGCTACAAGGTTTTAGTTAGGAACTTATACAGTTTGACAGTGGAGATGTTTCCTAATTAGTGTTTGACATGACAGGTCCTGTATTTTTCTTGCAGGAGGATGGGTTCTAGTAGCAATAAATATACCACAGGTATCCAGTGTCTCCACAAGGCTGGAAGGTTTCACATGCTTTCCTGACCATCGTCAAGGAAAGTCACAGCGAAGAACCAGTGAGCTATTACAACACTGAAGGCTTGCTGAAAAGAATAATGGATACACAAAGCAATGTGCGGCAGATGAAAGATGGGCTTCCCCTTTAAGCAAACGTGACCCCTGTCTCATAATCAAAGTTGGATTATCATGCACAGAGGAATTTTATGTCGCCATAAATTGTGATGTGATCTGTGTGCGGGGTGAAATGCTGCTACATACTAAAGCTCAACCAGCCATTAAATTGACTTTGTGGTTTCAAGATGAAACATACAATTTACATCCATTCTGTCCAATCATACGGGCGTAGATCATAAACCTTGTATTTGTTGCATTCCCTGGACAGGGTGGAAGGACATGTAAAATAAAGCCAATGCCATATGTTTGTAACGACTCCGGCTCATTATTTATCTGGGCTAAATGAGCAATTTGAGAAAATAAAGGATAAAATAGACAATTAATGACATGTAGCAAAAAACCATTAATTTTATAGCTCATGCTTTAAATGAGATGTTGTTTCCATTTCTTTTTCCAATTAGACTATTAAGGGGATGCATTAGGTGTGTTTGTATTAGAAAATTCAGGAACCAGTGTGACAAAATGAGAGGCATTGATGGCAGTGTTAACAAACTTGAGGGTAGCCCTTCAGTGTTGTGTTGGTGGCCCCAATTACGGGGAAGTAAAGTATTTATATATATACTCATAGCTTGCCTTATTATGTGTAACCCTTGACCTCTGTGTTTGTATGGTGTGTGTTCATTGTGAGTTTACATTTCAGCAGGGTTTTTTTTGCTACTGAACATCCCATCCTGTTCTGTGAGTTGCATGGCTTTCTTAGTCCTGGTTTTTCTATGATCCCTGTTTATGGGCCTTTGGCCCTCTAGGACCTAGGAGGAGCCTTCTGTGTGAGTCCTGTACTTCTGTGAGTTTTGTGGCCAGGTCATTGGATTTCCAAGACCTGCTCTTTCTATGAGTTTGTGGGACTTTGAACATCTAAGACCTGCTCTCCAGAATTGTTTACAGGCCCCTTATTTTTCTAGTCCAACTTTACTATAAGTTCCATGTTTAGGACATTGGCCTTTCGAGTCCTTTACTGTTTTTTGTCAGCCTACTTTATGGGCCTCTGGGATTTGAAGTCAGGAAGATTTATAGGTATGCCTCTGGCTTTTAAATTCCTTTTTCCCTCCTGCCTCTGATTCACTACCCGTCTCATGTGTTACCATCCCAAGGCCTGTGACCAGTCCAGTCATATGCATTTTCTACTATCTGGAACTTTGCAAATGAAGAACGGGGCACCAAGCCCACCATCATGACTGCTTCCCTACCTACTTCTATATGTAATTTCACTCCTAGTTGATTGTCCTTCCCCTTCTGAGACTATCCTTCTGCTACCCTTTCGCCAGTCTGTCCTTTCAGCACCTGTTGCTAATAAGTGTTCTCCAGCTACCAATTCTTTTTTTGGTTATTATGGGGTTTATTTAAGAAACGCTAAGGCAAAGTAGTGCCAGATGAATGTCAGGTGAATGTCAGGTCCCAGTGAAAAAGTTTTAGTTATCAAGTCAAAATTCCAGGGCGCCTCTGATAGTGCCAGGTAGTGCCCCATCTATCATCAGCACCGGCGATGGGATGAGTGCGGGTGTTGAGTTCCCTATAGTGTCAGATAAGACCGGGCACTCACCCTGCACTGTGTGGCCTTATCCCATACATTTCAATGGGCTGTAATTGCTGTAATTATTTTGGCATTTTTGTATATATTTTTGTTGGGCTGGTGCATGTGCCACAGGATCCCTGGCCTGTTTGGGATTATTTTTGGATGCATTTTAGGCACTTTTATGTTGCGCTGCAAACCTGTAATTTAGCCGTATCATGTCTTTCAAGTGTCCCCAATGCAATTCCTATTTTTTTATTTTAAATACTTCCCTGACCCTAAAAAAGAAAAAATGGGGATTACAACAGGCACTTTGTGCCTTGAATCCTGTTTTTTGGCTGCCCCTGCGAGCGCTATGTATTTCTTTCTTAAATTTGTATTATTTGCGGTGCTCCCAGGCGGCACTATCTGACACTAGTGCATAGGCATATACAAGCGGTGCGCTGTGAACACTGCCTGGCTGGGAACGCTACAGCTGATAGCGCTGGCAGGCTGAATCTGGCGCTGCAGTGCAGGTTTTGCTGAGCATGCCGCCTGCACCATTTTTAATTATTATTATTATTATTGTTTATTTATATAGCGCCATCATCTTCTGTATCGCTTTACAAAGTAGCAATTACAGACAGGGTAAAAACATACGGTACATATAATATATCAAATGCAGTTTTACAGATTTGACAGTGAATATTCTGAGTACAAGACACAATAGGAGAGAGAGCCCGGCCCTTGCGAGCTTACAGTCTAAAGGAAGAGGGGTGAAGACGAGGGGGAAGGATCACAAACAGTCAGTATTGAGCTTTGTGGCATATGCCCTTTTAGAAGATTGGTTAGGCCAGATTTGAAGGTTTTGAGGGTTGTGGAGTGGCAGATTGGGTTCGGGAGGGCATTCCAGAAGATTGAAGTTGCACGTGAGAAGTCCTGGAGGCGGGCGTGAGAGGAGGTGACCAGGGTGGAGGACAGGAGAAGGTCAGCAGAAGAGCGGAGGCTGCGTCTAGGTTGATATTGTTGGATTAGAGATGAGATGTAGGGAGGGGCCTGGTTGGAGAGAGCTTTGTATGCGAGAGTTAGAGTTTTGAACAGTATTTGCTGTGGGACTGGCAGCCAGTGTAGGGATTGGCAGAGGGGCGCAGAACTGGAGGAGCGAAAGGAGAGATGGATGAGGCAAGCAGCAGAGTTCAGGATAGATTGGAGGGGTGCCAGTCTGTTAGTTGGTAGGCCACAAAGACGGATGTTGCCGTAATCCAGACGGGATATGACCAGGGCATGAACTAGCATTTTAGTGGTGTCAGGTGAGAGGAAAGGACGGATGCGGGAGATGTTTTTAAGTTGGAGGCGACAGGAGGTGGCCAGGGAGTGAATATGTGGTTTGAAAGAGAGGGCAGAGTCCAGAGTGACTCCCAGGCACCGAGCTTGGGGAGTTGCTGTTATTGTGTAATTGTTGACAGAAATGACGTGTTAGAGAGGGGAGGGGAGTTAGAGGGTGGGAAAATGACCAGTTCTGTCTTGTCCATGTTTAGCTTGAGGTAGCGAGATGACATGAATGAAGAAATAGCTGAGAGGCAGCTGGGGAGGCGAGATAGGAGAGAGGAGAGATTGGTGATGAGATATATTTTAGTGTCATCCGCATAGAAGTGGTATTAATAAATTAATAAATTACCCTGCACATTACCCGTTCCTGGCTCATGTCTGTACTCTGTTTCTGTCTCAGATTTATATTTTTTATTGACCTTGGCTTGGCTCTTTGACCCATGTTCATGGGTATTTCTTGGGGAAATGTTCTTACACATGAAAGCTAGGAGATATCTAATGTGCATTAACAAATATCTCCTGTAAAAAAGGAACTGACTTATGAGAGCTTTTTGGAGGACCTTTAAATTTGGCCGAAAGTTCACAAACCCCCCTTCTTGAATGACAGTCCGAGTAAGAGTAGTGCCACTGCCTGGACCTGATGAGTTGTGCCAGACCGGGGGGTTGGGATGTAATGAAAGGGACCCCACACCACATGGGACTTTTTAATTACCCAATCTCAAATTAAGATGACATCAGGAATGCAAAATAACCTAAACCTTAGCAGGAGAAAGTAAGTAATGTTAGCAATGAAAGCAGTATTTCACTGAAAGATTAGTGCTACCAACCTCCAGCAGAGTTAGTAAATTCATCAACAGTAAGTGAGTTTACTCGCTCTCTAGCTAAACCCCAGTCTGCAAAAAAAAAACTTCAAGAGAAGACTTTCAGGCTGATTTTTTACTAACTCCAGGTAGCGACAGATGAGCGTCTGTAGAGCAGATTTCAAAGTGCCCGCAAGTAGTCGCTGTGCTCGGCCATGGATCATTGTTTCAGAGCGCCTCAGTCGCTGGCCGGCATTGATGAATATGATGAGTGAGTTGCAGTACTACGCTGTATGGGAGCGAATGGTAGCGCCAGCTCAGTGCGACCGACTCACACCACATTCATCAAAAAAACTGCCTCAAACAGCGCCGGCGCTCAAAATCATGTAGTTGTAGCCCATAGCGCATGTGTGATTAAAGGCTGTTTTTACCATGTATCCACTAGTAACAAAGCGAAAACATATGGAATTACATTGTTATAACATTGTAACATGAACACTTTAATACCAGACATGTAAGGACAATTCTGCATAAAAATATTATTAATGCAAAAAGTTTTCAAAAATGTCATTTTCTAGGGCAGGATACATGCCAGAAAGTTTTAAGATTTAAAAAGAAAAAAAAAAAAAATTGGGATCAGGAAAGGGATTTAAGGATCTTCCATAGAAATGAATGGGAGAGCGGCAGATAGCGACAGGTAAGACGTGGTGCTCTGCAAGGCTGAACGCCGGTACTGTACGCTGAGACTGGGATAATGATGAATCGCACGCTACATGGCGTTGTTCCAGTCGCTCACCAGATTCGGCTTCATAAATGTGTAATTGTGTGCCGTGTCCGGCGTTCACCTGCCGCTACCTGTCGCTGTCTGCCGCTGTACAGGCACTACCTGGCGCTATCCCTTCATGAATAAAGCCCTTAGTATTTGTTTGAAGTGAGTATGTTGATGTATCTTTGATTTCATAAAACCCAAAGAGTTTAGGAAAAACAACATTTTAATAAATCTCATTTAGAATAAAGCGTCCAATGTACAAGGCCTCATTATTACATTAATCAGATTTTCTCTTTAATGTCGAGCGTGCAAAGTTTTTCTCAGCTAACCTAGAAATCTTTTTAAGCGGCATAATGTGATGTAGAAGTGAGCAGTTATGCAGTAATTGCAGATGAATGTTTCCAAAATTATTATTTTGGAATTAATTTCTTGTGCCTAAATGTTTTCTTAGCTATAGGGCGGTTTAGTCATCTCTGGAGAGGCAAAAAACTCGGTGAATATATTTTAGGGATCCTGACCATAAAAAAGGGAAACACTGTATATGCCACTCTCTCATTTTTGGTCAGCTTTAGGTACTGGCATCTCAGTCTGGTTTGGCATACACTGGAGCCATATTGGAAGGAGCATTTCAAGAACTGGGGCTACACTGGATCAAATCTCATGGGGGTAAGATGACTACATATTTTTCTTTTCCCAGATTGGCGTGTATATTCTTTAAGGGCCACTTGACAGCTTTAGAAGGAACAGTATATGGGAATGGATAGATTTTCACCCTGTTGTCTCCATTGTTGACAGCATATGACCTGGCTGATTTTAGTGTGTAGGGTGGCCATACTCACCCCAACACAAGTTCTGTCCCTGCAATGCCAAAGCCTCAACACCTGCTTGTGAAGGTGGCCATACTCACCCCAACACAAGTTCTGTCCCTGCAATGCCAAAGAAGACTCAGGACAATGCCTTTGAAGGTGGCCATATCCACTCCAGCCCAAGTTATGCCTAACCTTTTGGTCATATCCACCCCCTGCTATACTAAAGCCTCAGTAACATGCCTGGGGGGGGGGGGGAGGGGTACTCACCCTTGTCGTATTATCTGTCTCTACAATACTAAATACTGTATTGGTGCAATGCTGCTATTTTTGAGATGTGTTTTCATATGCATTTAGTGCTTTGAATTACCGTATTTTTCGCCCTATAAGACGCACTTATTTTTCCCCAAAAGTGGGGGGAAAATGCCTGTGCGCCTTATCGGGCGAATGTAAAAAAAAAACTAAAAAAAAAAAAAAACTCACCCGTTCCCGGCGCTCCCGTGTTGCCTGTCACACTGCGGGAGCTCTGTCCCGGCCCCGCCGCTGCGATTGCTGTCTATTACAGGCAGCGATGACAGCGGCGGGGCCAGAGACAGCGCTCCCGCCGCTCCTCCGCCTGCTGCTTCTTCCGCCTGGGGAACATGCGAGCACCCAGGTCAGGGCAGCGGGTGGGCGTGGCCTGCACCAAGTCGGAGCAGGTCACGCCCACCCGCTGCCCTGACCTGGGTGCTCGCATGTGCCCAGGAAGAAGCAGCAGGCGGAGGAGCGGCGGGAGCGCTGTCTCTGGCCCCGCCCCTGTCATCGCTGCCTGTAATAGACAGCAATCGCAGCGGCGGGGCCGGGACAGAGCTCCCGCCGCTGCTTCATACGGCCAGCTCCGTGAATGGGGTGGGTGTGGCCTGTGCCGACGCTGAGGCGGCGCAGGCCATGGCCACCCCATTCACGGAGCCCACCGCTCAGCGGAGCGGTGTCAGTGGAGAGGTGAGTTTGACGTGTTTTTTTTTTTTCCACTTATGCCGACTGGGGGGAACGTTCTGGTGCCACACAGCCTATACAAATGGGGTGAGAGGGGATGCCACACAGCCTATGGGGGAGATGGGGATGGCACACAGCCTATACAAATGGGGAGAGAGGGGGATGCAACACAGCCTGTGGGGGGAGAGGGGGATGCCACACAGCCTATACTAATGGGGTAGAGGGGGGGATGCCACACAGCCTATGGGGGGAGAGGGGGATGCCACACAGCCTATACTAATGGGGTAGAGGGGGGAGGTGCCACACAGCCTATGGGGGGAGAGGGGGATGCCACACAGCCTATAATAATGGGGTAGAGGAGGGGATGCCACACAGCCTATGGGGGGAGAGGGGGATTCCACACAGCCTATGGGGGAGAGGGGGATGCCACACAGACTATGGGGGAGAGGGGGATGCCACACAGCCTATGGGGGAGAGGGGGATGCCACACAGCCTATGGGGGGAGAGGGGGATGCCACACAGCCTATGGGGGGAGAGGGGGATGCCACACAGCCTATGGGGGGAGAGGGGGATGCCACACAGCCTATGGGGGGAGAGGGGGATGCCACACAGCCTATACAAGTGTGGGGATGCCACACAGCCTATGGGGGGAGAGGGGGATGCCACACAGCCTATGGGGGAGAGGGGGATGCCACACAGCCTATGGGGGGAGAGGGGGATGCCACACAGCCTATGGGGGGAGAGGGGGATGCCACACAGCCTATGGGGGGAGAGGGGGATGCCACACAGCCTATACAAATGGGGGGATGCCACACAGCCTATGGGGGGAGAGGGGGATGCCACACAGCCTATGGGGGAGAGGGGGATGCCACACAGCCTATGGGGGGCGAGGGGGATGCCACACAGCCTATGGAGGAGAGGGGGATGCCACACAGCCTATGGGGGGAGAGGGGGATGCCACACAGCCTATGGGGGAGAGGGGGATGCCACACAGCCTATGGGGGGAGAGGGGGATGCCACACAGCCTATGGGGGGAGAGGGGGATGCCACACAGCCTATGGGGGGAGAGGGGGATGCCACACAGCCTATGGGGGGAGAGGGGGGTGCCACACAGCCTATACAAATGGGGGGATGCCACACAGCCTATGGGGGGAGAGGGGGATGCCACACAGCCTATGGGGGAGAGGGGGATGCCACACAGCCTATGGGGGGAGAGGGTATTGCCACACAGCCTATGGGGGGAGAGGGGGATGCCACACAGCCTATGGGGGGAGAGGGGGATGCCACACAGCCTATACAAATGGGGGGATGCCACACAGCCTATGGGGGGAGAGGGGGATGCCACACAGCCTATGGGGGAGAGAGGGATGCCACACAGCCTATGGGGGGAGAGGGGGATGCCACACAGCCTATGGAGGAGAGGGGGATGCCACACAGCCTATGGGGGGAGAGGGGGATGCCACACAGCCAATGGGAATGGGGGGGGACACTGCCTATATGGAGAATAGGAGGGGGGAATGCCCCACTGCTTATGATAATAGGGTGCACACTGCCTATATAGGGAATGGGAGGGGGAATGCCACACTGGGTATACGGGGAATGGGATGGGGGCATGCTACACTGTCTATGGAATGGGGGCATCCCACACGGCCTATGGGAATGGGATGGGAGATGCCACACTGTCTGTAATGGTGCATTTTTGGTTTAAATTTTTTTTTTTTTCTTATTTTTCTCCCCCAAATCCTAGGTGCGTCTTATGGGCAGGTGCGTCTTATAGGGCGAAAAAAACTGTATTTAGAATCAATTTAGATTTTATATTTGGTTAAACTTATATTTTTAGATTCTTCATATAGTTAGCAAGGTATGTTCTAAATCATAACCCCCATTACTGGTGCAAATCACCTTATAAAACTCACAAAATCCCAGCCCCCAGCCCACTATGACACACACAGGGGAATTAATTTAGGGAGCCATGATCTGAAGAATTGGGACATGGACTATTTAGGGCCTTATTTAACAAGGGGTAGCGCCAGGTAGCGAATAGTGAGCGAACGGTAATGACGCTCACCGCCACGAGAACGCCGGCTCCCCTCCGCAATCACACATTTATCAAGCCGATCCTGCTTAGCGACTGACAGAGCGCCAGATAGCGAATCATTCATCATTATTCCAGCCTCAGCCCACAGCGCCAGCGAGCGACCTTGAACAGCGACAGGTATGACCTCTCGCTACCTGGCGCTCTCCAATGCATTTTAATGGAGCAAACAGCGACTCCTAACCCCGTATTCAACATTACCGCACACCGACTGAGTCGCTGTCAACAGCCGAACAACGGCCAAGCACAGCGAATACTAGCGGCCGCAGTGAAAATAACGCTACTGGCGCTCATCTGTCGCTACCTGGTGCTATTAATGAATCGGCCTCTAAGTCTAAGGAAGTTATTTGTTGGTCAGATTAAGGTGTCTATAATACTGCAATAATGAGCAATACTCTAAGGCCCTTATTTATGAAGGAATAGCGACAGGTAGCAACTGGTGAGCGACCGGTAATGACGGGCACCACCACGAGAACGCCGGTTCCCCACCACAATCACACATTTATCAAGGCAATCCTGCTTAGCGACTGAGATAGCGCCATATAGCCACTCATTCATCATTATTCCAGCCTCAGCCCACAGCGCCAGCGAGCGACCTTGAACAGCGACAGGTATGACCTCTCGCTACCTGGCGCGCTCCAATGCATTTCAATGGAACAATCTTTAAATATTAATAATTAATTGTTATTAATTTTTTTTTTTTTTTTTTTAAATGTGAAAAATTCTGTGACCACTTCTGCCATTTTAGATAATTTTTTTAAGGGAAAAAAATGTAAAAAAAAACTGTACATAATTGATATTACAGGCCTGATATTAATGTATTCATATTACTAAATTAGTTAAAATTTCTTTTTTTTTTTGGTTTCCAAAAATATGGTGGTTAAAAAACTACTTTTAAACACATCGCCTCCAGCGCTCTGGGGTTTAAACATGCATTTCACAGCGCTTGAATTTTTTGAGCGTGATTTTTGGATGAATATGGTGGAAGCCGGTCGCTCTGACCAGTCGCTATCATGCGATGTATTGTATTCAACATTACGCCACACCGACTGAGTCGCTGTCAACAACCGAACAACGGGCAAGCACAGCGACTACTAGCGGGCGCTGTGAAAATACCGCTACAGTCACTCAACTGTCGTTACATGTCGCTATTAATAAATCAGCCTCCAAGTAATAGCGGGGGTTGCAACTCTACAAGGTAGAAGCATACTTTATCCACTTACAACAGGGGCAGAATTACTGTGGTATGGTAGAGCATTTGTATGACATATTTTTTGGTAATGGGGAGACCACCATGGCAGTGATACTTGTTCCTCCAAAGCTTCTCCCCTTAAACTGCACCCCACACACATCCATTACCTTTTTAAACTGGTGTCTAAGATTGACATCCCTGCATAATAAATAACACATCAAAATTGAATTAGTAATTAGTTAAATCAAATAAATATAGAATAGGTAATACATTAGTAACATAATATCTTTTATATAAGAACAGAAATGAAATGCATTAAGTTGGCCATGCAACTAGGCAACATATCTGAGCACCCCAGGCAGGACTAATCTGTCTGTCTAAACAATACCATTTCAGTTTAGGAGATCCTCATACTGCATGGAATTCCCAAGTTGACGCACGTATGATCAGCATAACAATAAAGGGGTACATTTTGAATAGCCCAACTCAGGTTAGTGGTGCCGCACGCAATACAATTCTTGCAAGGAGCAGAAAATTTCCATTGAGGTACAGACATTTCCCATAATTTGCTAAATGATCACGCTCTATGAGGCATTCAATACATCATAGAGAGTCGCACCATATAAGACATGAGAAACGCTCTCCAATAAGAAAAGTGTCTCAAATTTAAAGAATTGCCACCTAAAGAACTAAAGCTGAAAGAATGTTGGCAGCAAGGAGAAATGACAATGAAAATCATTCTGCTCACACCGGGCTCTGTGTCGCGTACAGAATGGGGATTGGTGAGCTCTGCAATAAAGAACCATCTGGTGGGGCGTCCCGATTTACATAGAAATAACGCAGAGTTTATGTCCCAGGAACGGCTTTAATGTAAAGCCTGACGGGGGGAACCAGCATTATGAATCACAATGCCGAGCAAAGACAGGGAATCTAAAAACCAAATCGTGACCCCGCAGGCAAACGCCATGTGGTTGTATTCGAGTCCCCGGCCGAGAGTGACATAGAGTCTCTGCTTTCACATAGATTTACTGTATCTCTTCTACAGGAGAAGATGAGTTCTATCTACCGCTGTCAGCTGCCTGCCAATTTACATGAAATAAGGACTAGTCTAATGCTGACCACAAACTTTACAACTGCATTGTACACAACAAGAGCTTGTGCATGTCTAGGCATAAAGTGTGCTATATGAGACGGGCAGTTCAGCGATTTGAGTAAAATCACTTGAGTGTGGTCAACAATAAAGAGCATCTGTAGACTGGGAGGCCGATTCATTAATAGCGCCAGGTAGCGACAGATGAGCGACTGTAGCGTGATTTTTTCAGCGCCAGCCAGTATTCGCTGTGCTTGGCCGGCGTTAGCTTGATGACAGCGACTCAGTCGGTGTGCGGTAATGTTGAATACGGGCTGGGGGGTCGCTGTTCCACAGGTCCAGCGTTGTATGTGAGCGCCTGACAACGAATGGCCAGAGCGAACGGCTAGCTTCATATTCATCAACAAATCACGCTCCGAATGTGCTGTCGCTGTCCATTCCTTGTTTAAACCCCAGAGCGCTGGCGGCGATGTGTATTAACTAGTTTTTAACCCCAAACAACCATATTTTTTGAATTTAACATTATACATGTTTTTAGAATCATTTTGTAATATGAATACATTAATCTCAGACCTGTTAGATCAATTCTGCACATATTTTTTTTTAATTTTTTTTTTTACTTAAAAATAAATCCTAACATTGCAGAAGTGTTCTCCGATTTTTTGACATTAAAAAAAAAATTACCAATTAATTATGAATAATTATAGATTGCTCCATTGAAATGCATTGGACATCGCCAGGGAGCGACAGCTCATACCTGGCGCTGTGAGGGAATTTGCAGCGGCGCTGTTCGGTCCAGGCGGCTTCATGATGAATGCCGCGCTAGCCGTCGCTCTCGCCGGCGCTAGCCTCATTTTGCTTGATAAATGCGTCATTGTGACCGCCGCCGGGCGTACTTGAGTCGGTAGTCGCTGTTAGCTGCCGCTACCTGGCGCTCGTCAGACACTACCTGGCGCTATCGCTTGATGAATAAGGGCCTTAAACAGAACAAGCACAGGGGGGCCCCAGCACGTGCCGACGCAGAACAGGTGATCTCTTACCTTACTCCTCGGTCCCCCAGAGAAATTCAGCGCTCTGATTGGCTGGCACGATCAAGTAGGTGCCGGCACTCAGTAGGAAACTTGGTTGGCCAGCAGCCATGTGACTGCGCCACTCAGTGCTGGATTTATCCAGTGGATCGAGGAGTAAGGTAAGAGATCTCCTGTTCTGCGCCGGTTTTCAAAAAGTGGGTGTTTTTCTGGTTTAAGAAACTTATACTCACCTTTCCTCCCCCAAAGCCGATAAATGTCTGCTCAAGTTCTTCAAAACTAACTGCATCAGTTTAAGAAATCAAGCCCTAGAAAGCCCCACCCAGCCTGGATTGTTCAGAAATTAATTTTTAAAGCAGAAATCCAACAGATTGATCTCACTTAAAGTGGACCTTCAGCATCATTTAGTGAAAAGCCCAAACCTTTAAAAAATGATTCCCCAACATCTTAAATTAATATATTTAACATTTTGAATCACTTACTTATTGTTCTTTCCCCCACTGGCCTGCAACTCTGTTCAGCACTCTAAGATACGGGAGCTGCCGTCTTGGCTCAGTAACATCACATTCTGAGGAAAGGAGAGTGGGGCAAAAGTGCAGGGGGGCGGGGTTATAACTGTGCTTTGCACAGACAGAGCAGAGCTGGGGTCAGCAATCCCAGAATGCAAAGCTGACAAATCAGAAGTCACTTCCTGTTTAGCCTGAGGCTCCATGAGCAGCCATCTTGGATGTTTAAAGGATGATAAAATGCAGTAAATGCAGGTAGGATGATTTTTAATGTATGTATGGGGTGGGGGAAACATATAAGATAGACTCTTATTCAGGATGAAGGTCTGGATTAAAGCAGGTGCCAGGTGCTGGCCTAGATTTGGCCATTAAAAATAACTTAGAAACATAGAAGGCTGACGGCAGAAGGAGACCATACGGTCCATCTAGTCTGCCCTTATGTGTATACTGTATGTACTCTTTATCTTAGGATAGATGTGTGCTTATCCCAGGCATGTTTAAATTCAGTGACTGTTGATTTTTCAACTACCTCTACTGGAAGTTTGTTCCAAGCATCTACTACTCTTTCTGTAAAATAATATTTTCTAACATTGCTCCTGATCTTCCCTCCGACTAGCTTCAGGTTGTGCCCCCTTGTTCTATCATTAAGTTTCTTCTTAAAAACACTTCCCTCCTATTTGGCAGGAGTGGGATCGCTTCACCTTCTCGTCGGACTTCCCCCTTTACACGTAGCATGGCGTGGGTGGGTTTCTGGTGGGGTGGCCTCTCCGCCCCTCCCCTTCTCTCCTTGTACCTACACAGTCCTCTCCCTCCCGTCTCTTCCTTGATTGTGTCTGTCTCGTTTAACCCCCTTTCCCCTCCTCCTCCCCGTTACTTACTCCAGAATGGTTCGGTTTCGCTTTGTTGTTATATTTTTTTGAAAGGAAAAATGGAGGCGCGGGTTGCAGCAGATAAAGTATGCCACTGAACGGGGCCGCTGCCCAGGGTCTTGAAGGTGAGGGGCCTACTCTGGCCCAGCACCTCTATCGTCTGGTTTCCTGACTGCGCATTGTCGTCATCAAGCGACCCCCCTCATGTTTAGCTACATGTTTAGATATATGTTTATGTACGCATTGTTACATGTATACACCAGTGGCACTGCGTTGCCAAGCACTGTAATTTTTTGCACTGTAACTCTCGCTTCCTTCAATAAAAACATTTAATTATAAAAAAATAAAAAAAAAATAAAAAACACTTCCCTCCTGAACCTTATTCAATCCTTTCACATATTTAAATGTCTCAACCATGTCCCCCCTCTCCCTTCTTTTCTCCAGACTGTACAAATTAAGTTCTTTAAGTCTCTCCTGATAAGTTTTAAGTTTAAGTCCTTCCACCATATTTGTTGCCCGCCTTTGGACCCGTTCTATTTGAATAATGTCTTTTTGCAGGTAAGGTCTCCAGAACTGCACACAGTATTCTAGCTGTGGCCTTACCAGGGCTCTATACAGCGGCATCACAACCTCCCTCTTCCTACTGGTGATGCCTCGAGCTATGCAGCCGAGCATCCTGCTTGCTTTTCCCACTGCCTGGCTACACTGTCCACTCATCTTGCAGCTATCAGTAAACAGTATCCCTAAATCTCTTTCCTCCGAGGTCCTGGCTAACACAGTGCTGCCCATACGGTACTCAGAGCAGGGATTCCTTCTACCCAAGTGCATGATTTTACATTTAGAGACATTAAACTCTAGTTTCCACAGTTTTGACCATCTATCCAGTAAAGCTAAATCATTTTCCATGTTGCAGACACCTCCCGGAATATCCACCCTATTACTAACCTTTGTATCATCAGCAAACAGACAAACTTTTCCTACCAAGCCTTCTCCTATGTCACTTACAAATATATTAAAAAGAATGGGGCCCAGGACAGAGCCTTGTGGCACACCACTTGTAACTCGCCTTTGTTCAGATTGCACACCATTTACAACAACGCTCTGATACCGATCCCTCAGCCAACTGGAAATCCACTGAACTATCCAGGGATTGAGTCCTACCTTCAATAACTTATCTATGAGCTCCTTATGTGGTACAGTGTCAAAGGCTTTGCTTAAATCCAGATAGGCGATATCCACAGCACCACCTTCATCTAACACTTTAGTGAAGTAGGGCTATGTCTTGCTTTTGGGTCGCAGATACCAAAAATAACATTACAAAAAACCCAAAATGGTTTGGAGCTAAGCATTATCTATCAAAAGCTAAATTATTTTTATATACTGACCCTTTAATCTTATAGAGGCGTTTATTTTTCCGTGTCTAGTGATTACAACACTGAACCATATTTACAAGGCTTCTTCCAAGTAATGTAACCAGGCTCTGAGAACATCTCTGGCACCATATCCTGAGAGGTTGATGATTGTGATCTAATGCAGGCTGCAAACATGTTTGAAATCTCCCGTTTTCTGTTCTCCCCTGACTCCCCCTTTGATCTGCTCCCATAAACACTGTAAATAGATGCTGCAAGGAGCCAGTTCCTTGTTATGACAGTTTGCAGATCGCTTTTTTAAGTCTATAGAAGATAAAAGAAACCATGGATGACACAATTTATTGAAAGAAAGTCTCCAACAAGCTTGTCGATGTCTCCTGTGTGTGGATATATTAAAATGCATTTGATCTCAGCTCATTTTCAGGCATGATGTTTTCTTTTTACTCATCTACGTACAGCACATCTACGGTGCTAATACACGTACATATATTATTAGGTGGCAAAACGAGTTCGTTAGCACCTACAAACCCGATTGGCTGCTGATGGTCATGTGGGCCACAAGAGCTGAGTTGGCATGCAGACCTGGTGAGTATTTAAGGATTTAGCAGCGAGGCTTCAAGAGGAGGCCATTTGTTGGATCATTGGATCTTATTTGACTTACTTACTTGGTATACTTTATGTGATAAATGTTCACTCATCCCCTGCTTATGCATAATCATTGATTTCATCACTATCACTACAGCCTCCTTTAATATTTTAGAATATTTTAATACCATTTGTAGCCGGCGGAAGGTATTCAGCCATTATCTTTGTTGGTCTTTTAATGTAATGGTTCATATCTGTTCTGCAGTTGCACTACATCACCACAAGATGGCACTGTTGGATAAGAAATGAATTGTGACATTACAGGTCTACCAAACGTAAAACCTAACCACATAGGAGTACAGCTTAACTGCTATTGGCTAAGGTGAGTAGAAAGTTAGAGAAGGTTCTAGAGGCCACTAGAGGGAGTTTATATAATGAGAGTTACCTCAGAAGGGTTAGATCTATGGAACATACAAGATGTAGTTGTAGTAACCGGGAGTGAGAAGAAGGTACCAGCAGGGTCAACTGGTAGCAGTCACAGAGAGAGAAGGAGAGAGCAGAAGAGCCACATTCATACCTAATGAGTGACCACAGGAGAAAGGTGAACCATTCCACCCAAGATGCTGAGGAGGAAGCTTAAGGCTGGAGTATTCTGCCATGGGATCAGAATGAGTGACCACCACCACCTGTTGGAGTACATTTGGATGTAATGTTGTGCTATGGAAGCTGCTAAGGAAACTGTTGTGGAAAGACTGTATGACCTGCTGTGAAGTCTAAAGTGTACCTGAAGTTCTGCTAATAAAATAAGTGCCCTTTTCATAAAGTCGGTCTCATTGGAGTTTTTGGAAGTAAGCCCACATCAGGAGGTCCCCCAAGCCCGTTAACAAAGACCCCCCCCCCCCCTATACACCCTGAGGAGCTAAACCTCTCAGGGACCCGTATGCTACACATTCATATACCCCAAATTATCAAGGCTATAATTACAACAATTACAATTGTATGAAATTCTAACAAACCAATAAAAAAAACTTGAGTAACTTCCAGCCTTAAAAGTCTGACATGTTTCACATGTATACACCCCACAAAATAAATCTGATTCTGATTAAGCATGAAATGAATAAACTCCAAGGCAAGTTTTAGTTCACTTTAACCTTTAAAATCTATTTATTGTCAATGCTAAATAATTTTTGAGTTGACACCAAGACTTTGCAGGATCTTCAGGATCTTTCAGCCGATTTAAGTTAAGGATCCCCCAGGGAGGCAACTCATTGGGTGTAATTTGGTGAAGTCTCATTCGAAGCCCTGATCTGGTCAATTTTTAGAGGATGGGAGGGTAGAAAGCCTCAATTCCTGTTTGGTCATAGGAGACAGGAAGTTAATTTAAACTAAATCTGCCACCAGGAAGGTGCAGAATAGCAGTTGGGAGGCTTTAGTGCATCTGGCATCAGGTAAGCCTCTATTGGAATCAATAGGCTGGTGTGTATTTTTGCAGAAAAGTCAGCACATTTGTGAAAATTGCTGCAAATTAGAATTAGGTAATTTAACAAAACAAAGCTTACTTATGTTCAAGCCTCAGGCTCAAACTCACCAGTCTGGGTGCAGCTCTATTAGCTCTGAAGCTGAAAACGCATTCCTGACTGACCCCAGACTGAATCTGATTGTCCACCATTACGGGCCCATATAAGCTGTGACAGGTCATGTGATGCCTCCCCCCCCCCCCCCCCCCAGCAATCAACAAGAGACGCAACATAACTGACTGTGGCCCACAGAACTCCTCGGGATCCGGTCTGCAGGCTGGCAGGTAGGTGGGCTTCTTTTAGCTGTCCGAAATGCACATCAAATGATCGCCAATGTATAATGTATATTGCAAATGACTGGTATGATATAGCAGCTCAGAAGCAGTAGTACATTCACACAGGCCTTTTGGCAAAATCCGCAGACTAATTGGTAATATGCCTTAAAAGTTAGCAAACCCCTGTTGTCCAAGTGCCTTGAAATCCTCCCCTCACCTTTAGGGTCATTTACAAGTCACAATCAAGTCAGTTTGTTTAAGCCTCCTGAAGACCTTTATTTTTCTGCTTTATTAATAGCTAATTGTAACTGCATCCCAGTGGCAAACTATGTTAGGAAATGCTGTAAACCCATCGTTTCTGAAGTTCATGACAACCTGGAAGTGAACAGCAGCCTTACAGTGTGACGGAATATCAGCAACAAGAGACAGCTTCTGTAAAATACGGTTCGTAAAAGCCTGTTTAGGTTCCACAAAGGTGAAGGTTTCACATTTCTCTTAATAAATGTTTCATATGCAAACCATAAGTGTGTGTTTAAATGGCTAGTGGGGATGATGAATCATTGTCTTTACTGCCAGTGGCAGATAGACTGGTCAATCTTTATATCACAAGGGATGAAATATTCGGAATCATGCTTGCCTCATTGCTGGATGGATAGTTGCAGAGCCCGCTGCTCGCTGTCCTGGCGTCATGACAGGAAGGTGATTTACGGCTAGATGGTCATACGCATCAGGGACCTTTCAGAGATCAATAAACATTGCGGCACTTTCTTATCGTCAAGAGTTTTCTCTGTGTAACCCTAATTTCAAAATATATTAAAAGTTTTTGAACGATTTATGACTTAAAAGAGATTTGTACTTTGCCAAAAAATCAGATGATATGAGGAGACAGGCTGTACTTTGAGTTAAGGGATCTGAATAAACCTATGTTTATTTTCAGTTCTACTGCTAAAAAAGCTAAGTCAATAACCAACAGCTTAGATTCTAGATTTTTGGCCCTCTCTTAGTAGCCCCCTCCTTTGTTTCTTTTGAATTTGTGCAAGCACATGGGGTGTGGGGTCTAGGCTGTACTGCAAGGTCTTTGACCCTTCCACCCCATGCACATGAGGTTTTAGGGCAACCTCAGGTAAGCCTGCTCCCAATTTATCCATTGCATTGTATGTCCCAAATGGGGCTCTCAGAGATTAGAGTTAGGACTGCACCCCACAGAGGCACCTTGGTGGTGCAGCTGGTGGTGCAGCTTCAGCATACTTCTGCAGATGTGTGTGACCGAGTCCTCTGTTTTTAACCAGATTTAGAGACAGATTTTAGGTTGGTCTGCAAGCTAACAGGGTTGAGTGCTGTGGCTCCTTTAAGATTTTTGCAGCCCCCAGTATGCAGCCCACCTCACTTGTGGTATGTGCCAGAATTCAGTCTCCTTGGTTGATACAGTGCTGAGACTAACACTAACCATTGCCCTCTGCCTGACCAATTGTACCAGCCATTTTCTGTCCCTGCAGTAATAAAGCCTCACCATTATGTCTGAACAGGACATACCCACCCCAGCCACATTATCTGCCCCTACAATACAAAGCTTCAGTACCATCAGTTTGAAAGTAGCCAGCCCTGCCCATGCTCTGTCGCTGGAACTTGGTGGGGTGTCAAAGCCCTCCACTTTACATCAAAGTATGCATCGGGGTTCATGACTGTGTCATATCTGATCTGGTGACGTGTACTTTAGCACCTACCTTACTCCACATTGCTAGTTTAGTGGGTGCACAGGTTTGATGGACTACTTAAACAACTACATTGTTATTGTTTATTGATAGCACCATCAGCCAAAGTCTTCAGAGGGCAATGGTGCTTCCTCAAAGTTAGCAGAAAGGTGCATGCTAATGGGCAATAACGTGAAGGCTGGATGAATTGATCGGTAGAGGTGGTATCCACTTACTGCTGATTCCCCTTCAAATTGTGTAATTCCCTTTTTTAATGGAATAGACTCATTGTAACAGGGATGGCTAGTTTTATATTAAACATTGTGCAATGGAAACAGTGGACCTTCACTCACTCAACATCCCTCAGGGTGTGTCAAAAAGCACATTGGAGGGAAGTAACATTGCCTAATTTAGGCATATCATAGGATAATAGGTGGTAGGACAGAATTAGCATGTCTAGTGGGTGAGGGTTACTCTAACGGCCTCTATGAGTATTTTGCTATACTAAAAGAATAATGCCTTTACAGTGCACTAGTTTGCACCCACCCTATAAAAAATCAGAGCCGGGTACAGGGTATGGAGGGATTTGTCCAGTGTTATCCATTTAAAAGTTAACCAACCAATTTATTAAGTAAATTCTTTGAAGAAACCGCATATTTTGGTACCTTCCAAGGTACTCAAGGTTCACAACCACTATAAGTGCACCTGTTTTTTCCAAATCTAGGTAAGTTTTGAATTAGGTTATGTACTTCAAGGATAGAGATATTGTACCTGGATATTAATGGGTATATAAAGGGAATAATGCATGGTGGGAGCTGAATAAACTTGATGCCTACGCCATCATGGGATAAGGGGATGTAACTGATTTGGAATAACTTTGGACTAGTTCAAATTTAAAGTCAGCAGGCAAAGATAATTGTTACACTACTATGTCGGGCTATGTTTGGCACTGTCCTAAACTGTTTTCTGTTTTGAAATTGAAGAAATAGCTTAGTTTATGTTTCATAGTTTATGGGTTCAGTTTCTGAAAAAATTGGGTGTGGCCGTTGGACCTGCGGTGCTGCATAATAATCAACTCTCTGTGCTCACTGCAATGAGATGAATTTTGGAAGAGGTGGGGGTAGGAGCAACCAGCTGAGCTGATTCAGGGACGAGATGAAAAAGAGAAGGTCATTGGCTGAAACTGTAAACCCCAATATCTCGGCCATTTCTGCTTCAATTTAAAAATGAAAAACAGCTTAGGACATTGCCAAATGTAGGCTGACGCAATGGTGTAACAATTACCTTTACTTTCCTGCGAGTTACTTACTTTTCCTATTGTATGCTTGCTAATAACTTAGAGTTCGAGCACCTGCTCGTACTTGCACCGCTTGAGCGCTGCTGGATTTTGTTTTCAATATGAGATAAAGTAACTTTATTTTCACTAAACTTCATGGCATAACATTTAGTTCTATTTCACAATCTCAATTCAATTGCTGTGTACCAGTGTTTTTAAATATATAGAGTTTATTTGATATAGCCTTCAGTGTAGTGTATACTTAAGGGAAGGACAAGTAGATTGTTGTATGCATTTCTAGCTGGAACATTTACATTAGTAATGCTGTTCGGATTTGGCTTTGAATTTTGCTTATTCTGTGTGGTTTTTTTAAAGAAAAAAAAAAAAGATTGGAGAGGAATTGCGTTCACTGTTAGAGAACAGTAGATATTAGTCAAGTAAAATTGTTAGAAGGAATAACAGAAAGGTTCAGCTTGATATGCTGAGTGTGAGCTACCGTAATTGTTACATAGTTACATAGTTATTACGGTTGAAAAAAGACATATGTTCATCAAGTTCAACCAAGGGTGTACTGTTGAGGTAGGGGAAGTTATTTAGTATGAGGTGTTTGTAGGTCTTTTATTTTGTATAATGTAAGGTGTATAACCATGGATGTGAAGGATAGGCTACTACTTGAAAGGTACTTTAAACTAATACTTTTCAAAGGTCATGCATATGTGGTGCCTTCCAGCCCTTAATTCAGGAAGACTAGGACCAGGATTACATTCCAGATTTTCCTATCCCATAAAATGGCTCAACATGATCTCTCTCTAGTGCAGTTAGGAAGGAAGTAGGATATTCCAGGATTTCTTTAGGCTAAACAAAAAACATATTTTTTCTTAGTTCACATGCATCAGACCCATCATCCCTAAATCTGATTTCTGGCCCCTTTTCAAAGCCACACTTTTTGGTGCATAGACTGTATGTTGTACAGGAGACAGGGAGAGCCCTCCCTTCCGAAACTGAATGTACATTCTATCTGTGAATACACATGAACTAGTGAGATAAATGCAAGGCACTGCTTAAGAAAATACTCTTCTGAGCAAGTAATCTAATGGTAACCAAGAGCGGGGAAAAAAAACTTTTTAGGAATATATAAGGAAGGGTGACAACCAGCTTGTTGCAGTTGTTTTATGTTCTAACTGTATATTTGGTTAGCAACACAAGAAATGAATAGGATTATGGGAACACATTTAAACAAAATCCAAAAGCTGTGCAAAATTGCAAAAAAAAAAAGCTCTCCAAAACTCACTTGCCCCATCTGCAAGCATGATACTGGATCATTGTCAACACTTGCTCCTGCATCCACTCTAAGCTGCAACTCTGCTGCACTGATTGTCTCCTGGTTGCGGCCATCTTGAAGCACCAAAGAGATTTCCTTTCCCAGCTTCTCAGCCGTACCGCTGCCTGGATTTAACGGACGTAACCCACAAGGCAAAGCAGCAAGAAACCCAACAAAACGTCTTCTTTGAAGGCTACCTGCAGCTTCATAGGATGCCATTTTGGGTGTAAAGTTGACCACAGCAGGAGTTACAAAATGATTAATTCTTTTTTATGTAAAGTAATCTGAATTGCCCTGAGGAGGTATGCATATGAGCACTGTTTCTTGTAAGAGTTTTGGTCTGTTTTAACACCGAACTAAACTTAAAAATAATGTTGGTTCAATTAAAACTTCTGCCATTCATAGTTGTTCCTCTTGAACCCCAAAAACTTAAAAAAAAACTTGTTTATTCTGATAACTGTTGTTTGTGTTGTATTTTGCAACTTAAAACGTATAGACTGTTTAGAAGCAATTGTCTGGTAATCCTATAGTTGTTGATTTTTAAGGTCTAATTCAACAGACATCCGCAAGTCCAAAAAAAGTGCCCTGTGCAAGCCTGCAGAATGTCACCCCCCCCAGAACAAAACAAATCGTGTGCCCAGAAATGGACCCCTCCCAGGACAAAACATACTGTTTGACTGGTTTGAACCCCACATACCTACCAAAAAAAGCAATCTGGAACAGTTGAGCGGGTCGCGCCCCCTTGCCCCAACTTGGAACAGAACCGGTTCATTAGAAAAACAAAACCTTGCCAAATTAAAAAAATGTCCAGCCCCCAACACCACTCAAGTCATGCAAAATAGATCTGCAACCACTAAATGTGGAGTTAGTTTACCCATCTCCATAAGACTTTTATTTCTAGATTTATTATGGAATATAATACTTTCCAATACTTTTTTTGTAAGAAATCAAGACTGCAAAATGTTACAGTAAATCGGATTACCAAAAATAGGGCAAATTATTTTACAGCATTTGAAAGTTCTAATAACGTCCCCACAGTGCTTTTGTTATCTGAGTGCCTGACAAGCCTTTAAATCCATATATACTAGGTTTGGCTTTCTTCACTGAGACTATAGAAGTATATGGTGGTTAAAGCTGCTGTTTTTTTAATTCATTTTAATATTTAAAACAAGTTAGCTATTTAGATGGCTTGTTAAAAGTCTTCAAGAAAAGAAATTCAATTGCTTTGACTTATCGCATGTGCTAGAATACAACTCATATTCCAATAATCCCAAGTACAACCCAATACCACACTGTATTTGACCCACTAATGCAAGCTCATCTACAAGATATGGCATGCCTACAGCTTGATAGCCAATGGCATCTTAAAGCATGCATCATCTTGGAATGCCAGGATTGCTGGTGGGAGAGCTCACACCTTGGGCAAGGTGAAATATTAGCCTTTTTGTTAACATAATGATTGGATGGATATGTTAACTTACACGGTAACTAGTTGTTATAGTTTATTGCTCCAAAATAGACCTGTTGTTGGTGTCCTATTCACGAGTGGGGTGCCAACATGGTGAGATTTTTTTCCAATGTTCAATGTGTCAGGGATATACAAATGCGGCCTCTCTATATCCTCTGAAGGAACTACAGTTCCCCATGGGGTTGGGGACACTATTTCGGCACATGATAATGGAAACTTTAAAAAATGCCATTGACAGTTGAATTACCCTATAAAGGAGGATAGGGATCTGACAGACTCTGAGGTTTTTCACTATATACAGATTCAACATTATGTTTCCAGTTTTCATATATTTGATAGCTCTCCATTCAAACCAGAGTCTGAGAGGAGATGCCCTCAAGATCCCTTCTGTCCAGGTATGATCTCCACACTCTACCAATATTTCAGCACATCAGAACACAATTTTAAAATATATGGTTCTATGGAAAGAGGAATTAGGTGCACAGATCAGCTTTGATGAGTGGGGTCTCCTTTGGCAAAATACCGCCCATAGAACATATGATGTAAACACTTTGGAGAACAGCTATAAATCCTTCCTGAAATGGTATCTTAAGCCAAACAGATTTCATAAAGGCTTACCAACACATCCACACATTGTTTGCAGGGGGAAAAATATGGTACATTTGGTGGACATGTCCAAGACACAAAGACTCTGGATAAGTGTATATAAAATGATGAACGCAGTTTCATGACAAAATCCAACAAAAGCACTCCATAAATGCAACACATTTATCCAAAACAGAGCACAAGCTGATACTGATAGTTTGGTGCCACAAAGCAAATAATTGCCAAAGCTTGGAAAACATGCAGGAACTGAAGAGTAGAGCCAATGGTTAATGGGAAACTTTGAATGGGAAATTTCTTATGATGCAGCCCCTGCCTGGGATGTCACACTGTAGCTAGTAAAGATGGCTAGTAAGTGTGACTGGTAAGAGGGGGACCATTTTCTCTAAAGTGGACCAAAAGTCTATGGGACTCCACCAGGGCACGCATACTCGCTCCCCCCAAGGTCGCCCAGAAACTCATCATCTTTCCCAGTCCAACAACGCATGCGCGAACAGTGGCCTCATCCCCGCTATCTCTTTGGCAGGACGCGTGCCCACACCAGGCATTTGTGAATGGCCGGCACAGGCACGCTCCATGTTAAAGGCTAGCTGAGGAAGCAGCCGCCAGCATGCTCAGATCCATTTTTCTTAGATGAACTCTTGGACGAAGGGGCGGGAGCCGATCTGAGTGAGCTTACAGGACGAGGGGCTGCGCATATGCCGTAGGACCAGGGAAGGGTGAGTGAGATCAGGCGATCGGGGGGTTCACACAGCAGGGCACCCGCAACCAGGGTGCCTCTAGGGCAAGGACCAAAACCCAGGATAGTCAAAATCTTGGGTTTTGGTCAACTTTAAAGAACTTCTATTGCCAAATTGTCTGATTTAGAAAAATCCAGAAAAACCTCCTGGATGTAAGAATTAGAGGAGGAGTTACATTTACAGCACAACTGAAAATACATTTCTGCCAAGCTTGTGGCTTTCTCTACTGGTAGGATTAAAATCCAAGGGTGACAGGTATTTGATCATACCATTTGATGAACCCCTTGCCTCTAGCAATTAGAAGTTATTGCAGGCTAGCTCCAGAGACCGGCTCTTAGAAGTGAGCAGTTCTCTCATTTTAAAGTCAGAATACCCCCTCGATTATTTCCTCTATTTTAAAACACTATGCTATCTAGCTAATTCATGATGGCCATTTTCTTTACAATAGTGCACCTTAAAATAAACAGTAAATGAAAACATAATAATACAAATAAGATAGTTTGTAATGTGAATTTTGCCTCCAACCTGGTCTGGCCAAGCTTCTGGAGGCATTCAGGAGGCATTTTTGAAGCTATGTGTATATTTTTTGTAAACAATTCAACCTTGTTAAACACTTACCTACTTCTTATTATTGGACAACCTGTTCTGAAACGTTGCCAGTAAAAGATGAGTTTACTTTACAAGAAGTTTCTAATGATTATTTCTTAAAAAGGATAACATAAGTCTGACAAGCCATTTACTAAATTACACTGAAAAACATGTAATAGCTTTGAATACATCTAAAAATAATGGTCTTTGGTACAGACCACACAACAATTCAATCAGTTTCAATCAAGCTATGCCTCCTTCTCACTGTCACCCAGTGTTTCCTTGAGGCAAGCACCAAGAACACAAGTTCAGCACAGAGCTCATGACAGAATTGGAGCTAGTCGAGAGCCATTAGTTCAAGCTGAAATGCTCAGAGGCAATTGTCTTTGATGATTATTGGTGGGATAGCATCGACCTAACTGCAGCCATACGTCCAACACTTCTGAAGAGGAGATGGTGTGATAAAGTCCATGACGGAAAATTGGACTACTGTGAAGCAGAACAAGCATTCTGGCAGGGATATGAACTTTTTATATATATTTTCTAATGCACAGCAATAACACTGTTTCATCTTTAAGACCTTTGCTTAACAGTTTTTACCCTCTAGTATTCACGGGCACCAGAATTACAGAATACTATCACAGATTTTCCGCAAAGTCTGGTCTGAAAATGCTTCAAATAACATAACACAGAAAGTATAAGACGCCTGGGACCTTTACTAAACTTTTTTTTAATAAACCCATTTAAAATGAACATGGTGTGGACCACTGCCACAAATTATCAATGTAATCTTAAGTTACTTCTCAAAATGGAACAAAAAAGATTTCATAACTCATTGTAAAATATTTTTATTCAAGTTATATGGAAGACGTGGGCAGTAATGGCAGAGAGGTAGGGAAGCAGGCTTGTGATCTGAAGGTGGCAGGTTCGGCCATGGGGCATGACTGAAGTGCCCTTGACCAAGGCACCTGCTCCCCAATTGCCCACCGCTCTGGGCACATGTGCACTTCACAGCCCCTAGTGTGTTATTCACCTGTGTGTAGTCACTTTTAGTGTTTATTCACTGGTGTGTCCAATGTGTGAAATTTACTTGTGTGTAGTCACTGATATATTGTTTATTCACTTGTGTGGTCACGGAAATGTGTTGTTCACAAGTACACAGATGGGAAAATGGGGAGGAAAAATACTGTGTGTGCATTAGCACACAATAGCCACTCTTTGCATTACTATTACAGTTGTTTATTTTAAATCTTGATGGGTAATGTTCATCAGTGAAAGAATTAGAAGAAAACCTGATTCTTCCATATGACATATATGTTACACCCTCTGTATTTCCTATACATTTTTGAGATGTCCTATGTGTACAGTGAAGACTGCATACTGTCTCTGCTATTGTTATACTCTTAGGATGAGCATTACCTTTTTACAAAATTCCTATGTGTAGAATGGTTACCAGTCACTTCCTCTTCTATTGTTACACCTCCAGGCTGGGCGTCACCTTTTCCAGATTTGCATATGTGTTCAATGATGACTGTATACTCTCTCTGCTATTGTTACACCTCCAGGCTGAGCATCACCTTTTCCAGATTTGCGTATATGTGTACAATGATGACTGTATACTCTCTCTGCTATTGTTACACCTCCAGGCTGAGCATCACCTTTTCCAGATTTGCGTATATGTGTACAATGATGACTGTATACTCTCTCTGCTATTGTTACACCTCCAGGCTGAGCATCACCTTTTCCAGATTTGCGTATATGTGTACAATGATGACTGTATACTCTCTCTGCTATTGTTACACCTCCAGGCTGAGCATCACCTTTTCCAGATTTGCGTATATGTGTACAATGATGACTGTATACTCTCTCTGCTATTGTTACACCTCCAGGCTGGGCGTCACCTTTTCCAGATTTGCGTATATGTGTACAATGATGACTGTATACTCTCTCTGCTATTGTTACACCTCCAGGCTGAGCATCACCTTTTCCAGATTTGCGTATATGTGTACAATGATGACTGTATACTCTCTCTGCTATTGTTACACCTCCAGGCTGAGCATCACCTTTTCCAGATTTGCGTATATGTGTACAATGATGACTGTATACTCTCTCTGCTATTGTTACACCTCCAGGCTGGGCGTCACCTTTTCCAGATTTGCGTATATGTGTACAATGATGACTGTATACTCTCTCTGCTATTGTTACACCTCCAGGCTGAGCATCACCTTTTCCAGATTTGCGTATGTGTACAATGATGACTGTATACTCTCTCTGCTATTGGTATACCTCCAGAATGGGTGTTACCTTTTCCAGATTACCCTATGTATATAGTAAAAACGATTTGGCTGCCATTGGTCAAAAACCTTATCCAAAAAGATGATTGGTCAAAAACATCCAACCAGTTTTTTTCGACAGCTATCGCTGGGGTATTGGGGGTCATTTTGAATGATCGGTTGCTTCAAGTCTGCAGCCAGATTTTTTGCTGTAATGTTTTTTACATATGTTCTGGTTTGCCTGCCTTTCACTTTCATATCCTGATAGAACTAGCAGATGCGCTGGATGGCGGTGGCTCGCCATAATTGGACGAGCCTGTGCTGACAGCTCAGGAATGCCGGCCCGTCACACTGATAAGGGCCGCTCTATTTGCCTGCTATATGTAGAGCCGCCTTCGTGTTTCCGGAGCAAAGCAAATATATTCACAAAATTACAAAGCAGATGTTGTCACAATATTGATTAGTGAGCGAAAAAAAAATAAAGCTTCCTTCTCTATCACACTCGCTGGATGTCTTTGTAATATCCGGATTTACAGCTACATAGGCAGCCGGCAAACTCATTTGACTTTTCCCCCATCTGCATAGCAGCGGCTGTTTACGGAAAAGACAAGCCGACATCATTCACTAATATCAAATGATTTCCTATCATGTCAGCCATTGATCAGCTTTTTAAAGGGGGTTTATCCTTTCATAAGCTGCTCACAGATGAAGGTAATCAAGTCACTTTCTTATTCAAAGATAGTTTCTTTCAAATTTCTAAAAATAAGAGCTCTGCCCACAATTTATTTCAGAAGGCTTGGGATGAGAAGTTTTCACACCAAAAACTTTTACTAGAACAATGTGACAAAGTTATTAACTTTTTTAAGTAAATGCTAAATAAACCTTGTGTTTACGGTTTTTAGATTTTTTTGACATTTGAGCACTTTCAAGCCAAAACCCACCGCAATCGGTTTCCCTCCCTCCTGTTGTGTGAAAAACCCCAGGTCACCCATACACTTACCGTCTTTTCCAGTGCAACGGAGCATGCATGAGCCATGGCTGCATCCCTACTATCCCTCTAGCAGGCATTTGCGAGTGGCTGGTGCAGACACACTCCCTGTTAGCCCGGAGCCACTTGCCTTAGACGAAGACTTAGATGAAGGGACGTCAGCGGATCCAAGTGTGCTGGATGCGCGGACGCACCATAGGACCAGAAAGAGGTGAGTTTGTTTCGGCGACCTGGGGCATTTCACATAGTGGGGCATCCCCCATGCCCGGGGGGTCAAGGACCAAAACCCCGGATAGTCAAAATCCTGGGTTTTGGTCCACTCTTGAAATGTTGTCTCCTTATTAAAGCCACTGCTGCTGACTCAATAACCAAGTAGTCCTACAGGTCCTCATGCTCCTATTTTTAAATACAATGATTGCATTGTAGAGAAAATATACTTTATTTTTTCTTTTGGTTTCTGCACATGCCAGGCTGTGGGTGCATCAAACTAGATGCAACCCCATAGAAAGCCCTAAAATCTATATTCTTGGCTGTTTAAGCTTTTGCACTGGTGTGTTCTCAACACTGGCTGAAGCACAAAGTGTTTGTCAGGTGGACATGTACATATTTTGCACATGGAGCTGCACACATCCTCCATGTGAAACCCTGTTGGCTGTCAGTGCTCTAATGGGACATGGGAACGGTAAGGAAATGTAGAGGCAGTAAGTACTTTCTTAACCCCCTGCAGATTTGGGGGATTTGAGATGTGGTCCATGCTACAGTGTTTGTGCAATGTGTGGCATTCCAGTCACCTATGTCAGAGTTTAGCTCAGAGTTTAGAAAAAAAAAAAGAAGAAAATATATGTCTAACATATATAACATTATAATTTTCACTTACAAAAGATAAAAACATTTTGTATATTGGTAGTTATAATTAGAAAATAAAATATCTTTAAAAATGAAAGAATAAGACTGAAGGTGGATAATGACTTATGGCTTACCTAGGAACTAATGCTCTCTTTAAATTGAAAATATTTAACAAAATAATAACAAAATATTGGTTGCCTACCCACCATTCACAGGTTTCATCCTGGTGAGCTGCTGAATAAAGCTGTTGCTGATGTGATGTAGCGCCCTATACATTTGATTTATTCACGACCACCTTTTTTAACACTGAGAGGTGGACCTATTGTATCAGATTGTAAGAGACACACTGAAGCTCGTGTGCTGAGAAAGGATAGCTATTATTTGTATAAAATCCAGTTTCTAGATTACTAAAGGGGCTTTATTCTGCAGCAAACCAAGATGAATCCTCTACATTCGGGATGAGAAAACAATGACTTATTTTTACACTTACAGTAGCTTGGTTAATCCCTTTAATGCTACAACTAGGATGCCTGTAAATGGCTGCCCTGGCACAACTCATAGTATTGTATGGTTCCTGTCAGGCTAATACAGATGAGCATACCAGTGGATGTAGATGGGAGAGGCATTAAAGTGGACCTCTAGTCAAAAATATCTGAAGGTCCAAAGGGCATCCAAAATTTGCACAACAGGAAATCTAAGATGGTCCCTTGCTACACTCCCATTGCCTCCCTGCTGACGTTTTTACCAGGTGAGTTAATTCAAGTTTACTTTCAATAGCATTTTTGAAAGTGTGTATTTGTTTGGGCCTAAAGGAGGTCATCAATGTTCTTAGCTGATCTAGTTTATTTTGCACTACCTCCAATCTGTTGATATTGGCTACTGGCTACACCTACATCTACAAGAAGAAAAAAGTGTACACATAGATAACTGCTGCTATGGCTGCTGCTGAGGAGAAGGCACACACTCAACCTTACACATGCCTACAGGCGGTGTTCTGTGTCTATGTGACCCACTTCTGTCTGCTTGCAGATCTTGGTGTACAGACTTGAGGGTCAGCACCGGTTGTAAAAAAATGGCTCTTGCGTGATTCGGGGGACACATGCAAAACAATCTTGCACATCCAAAAGCAGTGGTTCGCAATCTCTTGTAGTGTGCCGTATTTAAGTGAGAAATTAATACTCTCTTCCATGAGCTGTCTCAGCTCCCAAGGTTTAGCTGACTCTCCCTCTTTTCTCCTGCCTACCTTACCTTGGAGAATATGTGTTCCATTATAGTGATTAGTCAAAAAGTATTGTTTTATGTATTTTAGTATTCATATCTATTATGTATGTTATGACCTGACTTCTCCACCTCTGTAATCATATTTATTATTACCTTTTACAAGTTACTGCACTGAAGCCAGGGCATAACCATGACTTTTATAAAATACTATATCAAACTTGAAGGGACTGGCATGGAAAAAAAGGTACATACTTCCCTACCTGCAGGCTCAATCCCTAGTAGTTCTGTGGGCTGCGGAAGTCCAGTTGCTCTGAGAGCACACTTTTGTGTGGTCCTCGGCACGCATCCACCGCTAATATCAGCGGCTGACATATTCCCTTGAGACTGAGAGCACACTTCAGTCTTCCCTGTAGGCACCAAGGCCAGCCAGGGGTGAGGTTTTAGTGCTGATGGTGTAAGAACTAGACTTCTGCAACACATAGTACTCAATGGGCATGAGCCTGCGTACAGGGAGGTATGTGTGTTTTGTTTCTTTGCTTGCACAAGGCATTTTACTATGCTCACTCACTTACTTACTCAATCAACCAGTGAAAATCCATCGGTCAAAGTGGGTGCCATATTTTCCTCCCACACAACACACCTGGATAATGCAGTGACCCACCCAAGCTTTTATTCACATAGAAAGCAAGGGTTGTTCGGGGAACAGGTCAGTTGTTATTGTAGAAAACTGAGGGGAACCTTGAGATGCTTCCTTAGATTATATGTAAAAACTGAATGAGGATAAAAAGCCAATCTTCTAAACATTTCTTTCTAAATGTTGGAAGTGATAGGTAGGCAATGTGTTAAAATAGCCTGTAGAGCAGAGAGCAGAACACCGACCAGAGGAGGAAAAATAATAATGGGCTGAGAGTCGTGTCATTCTGTAGACTTAAGCAGTAATGTAGCCTGTGGGATGCTTCAAGCATTGGCTACACAAAAGGAGCAGATTTCAGGGGTGGGCAGTGGCCATTAGAACTGCTTATACTTTAATGAATGAAGCTTCTTTTTTAATGTCTGCAGACATAAAGTAGGTCACAAGCTACAAACAGGGCTTCGTTAAAACGTCTACATCTTCCCTCACGTTGTAATTGCAATGGGGCTCCCATTAGATGCCTCTCCTATTGTGACAACCCGCTAGACAGGCTGCATGAGGGCCAACCGCTCAGCCTGTCATCCCCTAATGAGGGAGAAAATATAAGGCATGTTAATGTAACTGATGGGCCTTCTACAGTAGGATGTGCAGGTTCACCTTCTGAGCAGTTTATTCGTTGCTTCGGATTTCTAATTCGCTAAGGCCTCTCCTGATAATGGAGGATCTGGCCTCTCCCTGGTAATTCACAGGGACCAACTTCAAAAATAAACTTTTTTTCTCCTGATGTGCCACCTTATTGTCAGGGACAGCTCCAAAATTGCTCTTCAAATCATCAAATGCTTCTTTTGTCAAGTCCTTGTAATTGGTTTATGAGGCCCATTAAAGAGAGGTGAGTGGTGAACGTGTATAAGCTACCTTGCTGTGATAAACTTTGGGTAGTCTTCTGAAAACGACTTGTCTGCGCTGAAACACGGGGAAATAAATAGCTGTGACATACAAAAGAGAGAGAAGAATACAGGAGACAAGTTTTATTGACAACACAGTTCTTTTAGTAAGTAGCTGCAGGGTGAAATAAGGGCAAGATGGATATATAGATATAGTATATCTCAGGCAAAAAAAAAAATGAAAATTTCATTTTTCCTTCTAATGGGTCTTATATATAAAGCTACAATCTGTATATAAAAAGGTACATGTATGCTATGTTAAGCATAACTAGATATATGGCAGCGGTGGAGTGCTCGTTGAATCTGAAGAGTTTTTTAGTCCAGGACAGATGCCAACACGTAATTATTTTGTCCAGGACAAGCACATAATTATTTTGCAGATGCAAAATTATTTTACCCATGACAGATACAGTCACAGCATCATTTGCCCAGGGCAGAAGCAGAATTATTTTGCTCAGGACAGATGCAGACACAGAAATATGTTGCCTAGAACAAATGCAGACATTTAATTATTTTGCTAAGGACAGATGCAGGCACATAATTATTTTGCTCAGGACAGATGTATACACAGAAATAATTTGCCCAGGACAGATGCAGACACAGAAATATTTTGCCCAGCATAGCCACAGAATTATTCTGCTCAGGACAGAGGCAGGCACATAATTTTTCACCAGGACAGATACATAATCATTTTGCCTAGGACAGATGCAGACACTAATCTCTCCTCCCCCAGAGTTTTAAAATGGCACATGCCATCCACCTTTTAGGCACCATGCAGAATTAGAAGTTGTACTGCGCTCCACAGTGTTGGTGGTAACTATAGTAGGTCAAACAGTCCCAGGTGTATTTAGAAGCTGGTGTTATCACAGCTTGCAAGGGGTACACTAGCTTCTAAATACACCTTGGACTGGCTTATCTACCATAGATACCACCAACCCAAGACCACCAGTAAATACATCAGACCCATACCACATACAAGCCCATCCTCTCACCCCACATGCCCTATGAGGACATTGTGCGATCAGGGCAATAACAGTTGGCCCAATGAATAGATTTTTTTACAACATTTATGTTATTTTACATCTCTAGAATGTCAGTGTCACCTTCGTAGAAAGAGAAAGTTATTTCTAACTATACGCCCCCGTATCCAAATGCTAAGTTGGGCTGTTACTAGCTTTGGAAAATCACTAGCTTTGCCTAAAGTGGACCTCAGGTCAAATACTGTGAGACTTTTTCTTAATATCCTTTCCTTGGGTCATTCTGAATGGCGACTGGAGATTGGGGGCCTGATTTATCAAGCATCAACGTCTGTTAATACCATTCAGTGCCATTTTTCTGCCTCAGCGGCACTCGGTGTGCGAAACAAACAAAAGTGGCCACCGGCATTCCTCTAATTTAACACTAGAGCCACATAGGTTGTAGCACTGGGCCTTCTGGTTGAAGCTGGTTTATATTAGTGCTGTAGGTCAAGATCATATAGTGAATAATAGTCAGAACTGTATTGAAGTGTTTTATACCTATGAATAATATTTCACACATTTATTTGTACAGAACTTGCATTGTGACTTTTTAATAATGTAAACACAGGACCTAGATGTTGCCAAATATCATTTTTTTTATCAAAAAGTGTTTTTTTCATTGCTTCATTTGCTTACCAATGTGTAATTTGGACGACAACAGCTAAAACGCAACCTAAACGCACGCACTGTAAGGTTTGTCCCCAGCAGTTAAAGCCTGTAAGTGTAATGATGAAACACCGCCCAATCTTTTCAGGTTGCCAAAAATGAATAAATAAGCTATGCAGCCCTGAAAAGATGGCGGTACAAAGTGACGCACACTTGCGCTGTTATAATCAGCAGTCGGGTCCAGCAGGTGCTGACACAGGCCGGCCAATACCTAATGCAACAATCAAAGCAAATTAGTTAATGCCGGGCGCCATTCTAGTCAAAATAGCACATGTCATAAATAAGGTTCAAGGTTTCTGTGACAGATAATCCCAGGAAAGTAATAACTCAAGGTTTGTCATTCCAAATTCCTGGGGGTTTTCAGGCAACGCCTCACGTTACCCTGAAGATAACCCAGAGTACTATAGTCTTAGAGTATCTAAAGTCAGGTTTGCTTTAAGCCATCAAAAACCACAAACATGATGCTTTTCTTTTGTAAATTTACTCAAGTCTAGAGACTAAGGCCCTTATTTATGAAGGAATAGCGACAGGTAGCGACTGATGAGCGGCCGGTAATGACGGGCCCCGCCACGAGAACGCCGGCTCCCCACCACAATCACACATTTATCAAGCCAATCCTGCTTAGCGACTGAGATAGCGCCAGATAGCCACTCATTCATCATTATTCCAGCCTCAGCCCACAGCGCCAGCGTCCGACCTTGAACAGCGACAGGTATGACCTCTCGCTACCTGGCACCCTCCAATGCATTTCAATGGAACAATCTTTAAATATTAATAATTAATTGTTATTAATTTTTTTTTTTTTTTTAATGTGAAAAATTCTGTGACCACTTCTGCCATTTTAGATATTTTTAAAGGGAAAAAAAATTAAAAAAAAATGTACAGAATTGATATTACAGATCTGATATTAATGTATTTATATTACTAAATTATTTAAAAAACTTGTTTTTTTTTGGTTTCCAAAAATATGGTGGTTTGGGGGTTAAATAACTACTTTTAACCCATCGCCGCCAGCGCTCTGGGGTTTAAACAAGCATTTTACAGCGCAAGAATTTTTTGAGCGTGATATTTTAATGAATATGGTGGGAGCCGGTCGCTAGGGCCAGTCGATATCATGCGCTCCCATACAGCGTGGAACCTGTCAAATAGCGACTCCTCACCCAATATTCAACATTAGTCGCTATCAACTACCGAACAACGGCCAAGCACAGCGACTACTAGCGGGCGCTCTGAAAATGCCGCTACAGTCGCTCAACTGTCGCTACCTGCCGCTATTAATGAATCGGCCTCCCCGGGAGAGCTTGCTGAATTCAAAATCTTTATTTTTAGTTTGTTTTGGCAAAGGTGGGGGTAGTGTGAAATGTACCTAGGCACTTCTTCCCCAACGAAGAAGAGCCAGGAGATGCTACCATTTAGTCTCTTGGTTATTTTAAATGAAAATATTCTGCCGCTCCTCTAGTTCATTTGAAAAAAAAAAAAAAAAAAAGGTTTTTCTTGCTCCCAAATAACATTTTTAATTGCTTTGCAATATTACATTCGGAGCATATTGCATTAGAGTAAAACTTTGCCGGAGTTTAATAAAAAAATCATTACAAGGGTGTTTGTGTAACGAGAGCTGCAGAATCTTCCTGGCGCTCTCATACCTGGGAATAGAATTTCTCTGCTGCTCTTCAGTGTGTGGCAGAGATAAAACTTGATTTATTGGAAACATTATCCAGGGCAATAGCAGACTGTAAATACCGCTTCACTAATAACTATTATTATTTTTTCTTTAATTCCTTTAAATGCAGTCTTCATATTTCTGGTGGTCTAGGCTACATACACTATTACTGTTGTAAATAAAGCCTAAAGGTAGTTTGATACCTGCTGGAGGACTGAATTATATTTTGTATGAATTACAAATACTTTGTACTCCTGGACTTTCCTGAGGCACATGTCTACCAATGTTGAACCATGCCAATAGGGGCCTTATTTATCACGGGCTAGCGCCAGGTAGTGTCTGATGAGCGCCAGGTACCGCCAGCTATCGGCGGCTACCGACTCAAGTACGCCCGGCGGCGGTCACAATGACGCATTTATCAAGCTAAATGAGGCTAGCGCCAGCGAGAGCGTCAGCTAGCGCGGGATTCATCATGAAGCCGCCTGGAACGAACAGCGCCGCTGCAAATCCCTTCACAGCGCCAGGTATGACCTGTCGCTCCCTGGCATTGTCCAATGCATTTCAATGGAGCAATGTTTAATTAATCATAATTAATTGGTAATTTTTTTTTTTTTTTTAAGGTCAAAAATTCTGAGACCACTTCTGCAATGTTCGTTTTTTTTTTTTAAAGTTAAAAAAAATAAAAAATAAAAATTTGTGCAGAATTGATCTTACATGTCTGAGATTAATGCATTCATATTACAAAATGATTCAAAAAACATGTATAATGTTACAATCAAAAAATATGGTTGTTTAGGGGTTAAAAACTAGTTAACACCCATCGCCGCCAGCGCACTGGGGTTTAAACAAGGAATGGACAGCGCCAGCAAATTCGGAGCGTGATTTTTTAATGAATATGAAGCAAGCCGTTCGCTCTGGCCATTCGTTGTCAGGCACTCACATACAATGCTGAACTTGTGAAACAGCGACCCCTAAGCCCGTATTCAACATTACCGCACACCGACTGAGTCGCTGTCATCAAGCAAACGCCGGCCAAGCACAGCGAATACTGGCTGGCGCTGTAAAAATCACGCTACAGTCGCTCATCTGTGGCTACCTGGCGCTATTAATGAATCGGCCTCTAGGTTCTCAAGAGGGAGGGGACCAAAATCTTTAATGAGTACAAAACATGTATTTAAAAAGAAGATCCAAACATATATTAATAAGATATATCACAATTTTATAGGGCAATAGTTAGCCATTTATTTGCTATTTACCTGTCAGGCTTTTTTGCAGACGTATGCATTTTTTTTTGTAGATGTATGCATCTTCAGTGTATAGCAAAATTATCCTGATCATTATCTTATCCTGAAAACCCACTGCTCCAATGATCTCTTATCAGCCTATCATACAAAGCTAGTGGTTGGACGCAAGAACCTAGGAGAACATATTTTGGCCAAATTACAGCCGCAATGAAATAGTAAGTATATATTGGGTTTCTACCTTTATTTATTTAAAGGCAAACTGAAACAGGCGGGGATGAATGTTTGAGCACTATTCTTTTAAGAAGCTAACATTTGGTCAATCGTAGTTTCTCCATGTACATCAGCTTGATTTGGAAATGTACCATCTGTGTTGTCCAAAGTTTGATGCCTTCCTTATTACATTTGCTGTGGTGTATGTGTCTTTGCTGTGTTCTTCCCTTTGTAGTCTGTTCTCAGCCCACTCCAAATATTTTTCTGTCTCCCTGGTCTGCCCTTAAACAGGACCAACAGCCTGGCCCAGTTAAAAAAGAAAGGTAGCAGCCATTTTTGGAGCTTCCACTCTCAACTGACAATGCACAGTAACAGGAAGCCAGCAGCACTTCCTGTTTGCAGGTGGCCTGCAAATGCATGAGCCACCATTTTGTTTTTTAAACTGACCCCAGCAGGAATTAGAAAAAGGTCCATTTTTATGTGCAGCAATCTAAATTGCCCTGGGGAGGGATGCATATGAGCACTGTTTGTTGTGTTGGTCTGGTTTAGATCATTTTTGACTGTTGGTCTGCTTTGATAACCTCCTGTGTAACCACCTCCTGGCTAAATTGTTGTATTACTTCCATGTGGGAATGTACTTTCCAGTTCCTATGTTCTAGCCTTCTTATCTATGTTGGCTCTCCAGCTGCTGCATCGGTCAGCCCCTCAGCCTTCCATTCCTGTTGCGTACCTGTTTGTTGTAAGACTGTTTACCATCTGTCCTTGTTTACCATTTCCCCAGTCTGTAGCAACCACAGGACTGCTGGGGGCCTAGTGTATTCTCCACCATCAAGAGCTCTGCTGCAATAGTGGGCTGGTTATGGGCTTTCAGTCAAGTACTATACTTCTCATGCCCTAGGTGCTCAGTGGCTTGCCTCTCTGGTGGCACAGATTGGTTGTCTTGTATGCCCACCTGTTCCCAGTACATAGCTCTGCCTGTCTGTTTCCAGTTTGTGACTCAGCCAGCCTGTTCCCAGTTTGTGGCTCTTCCCGCCTGTTTCCTCTTCATCGCTTTTCCAATCTTTTCCTAATTTGCTGCCTGATCCCATCCTGTTCTGCTTGCTGTGTTTCCACCAGTCTGTTCCCAGCTTGTGGCTTCCACTGCCCTGATCAGTGCCTTCATTCCTGTTCCATATCAGTGGTTCCCTGGTGTCCTCTAGTTTTTATAGCCATGGCTTCTAGGAAGGTATTGTCCTGGCTGAGAACCACCTCAGTTTCCCCAGTCCCCATTATTAAACCAGGAAAATATCAAAGTGCCTAGCTGCACTGTACCTGAACTTTATGGTGACCATGGGTCACTGATTTAATAGCAGAATAGAAGGGTTTGGCGGCATAGATGGCCATTGTATGCTTGTATACACATATGTGTACACAAGTTGGGGGGCTTGGGACAAAAAAAAAACAAACGGCATTGCATTGGGGACACATGATTAGCACGGACCAAATCAGAAGTTTGTTTCCATTTTATTCATCCAGGACCATGCAAAAAAAGTGGTCGTATAGCTACTCTATCCCTTGGTACTATGAGATTCAGGTGCTTTGAAATGGCTTATTTTAGACTTTTAGGTGGGAAAAAGTTAGTGTGTGCCTGGACAGAGGCTTCAGATCTCAAAATGTCATCACATGCACACAGTTGGGTCTGGTGTTGATTGATGGATGGACAAGAAGCAACCGTGGATGGATACTGGATAGATAAAGGGAAGGTGTGCAATTATTATTGTGCATTCTGGGGTGTTTCACCCACCCATGTAGGAATTCAAAGCAGGGCTAACTCGGTTTCTTCGCAGTATAGTGCTGGCTTTTACTGACACCACTGTGACTCTTGATAATTAGTAAGGCAGCGATAATGGCAGAGGAGGAGAGGTTGCAGATATTGTCTCTGCTTTTGATGGAGGCGACATCTCTCTCATCACAAACAAAGCACATTAACCTTGCAGGTGTATACATCAAGATCTGCAGGGGGAACGCTAGGGCTAATTATTCAGCAAAGGCAATGCACAAATCCCCGGCTCCGCTGTGCTCAGCATATAGATGCATGCTGTGATATGTACAGACATCTGAAGACTCCGCTACATAGACACAAACAGCTTCAGTAATTTAGCTCCATTTCACGGCACAGAAGGGGCACTAGGCGCGTCAGACGGTTGGCCACTGGGAGTCCATAGAGACAGTGTTATTTAGGTTAAAATAAATGGTTCCACCAACTGAAGAGCAATGGCAAATTGTCAAATAAAGGGTTCTATTTGAACTAAGAAAAACATTCTGTTGCTTCTCGCTCATGGACAAAGGTAATTATCTCTTCATTGGTGGACTTACTGATGGAGGAAAAGGTGGGTTAGGGTGATGAAAGCCAAGACTCTTGGCATCCCAACCCTACCTGCCAGTCTTAGCTCTCTTGGAAAACATGTAATTAAACTAGTTTAAGGCAGGTAAAGACAGGAAGCTGTGCCTACCCAAGTGCAAAATTGGCAGCTTAGACCTTCTTAGCCTCCCAGATAATATAAGACATGTAATCCTCGAAATACAGTGTTGTCATTGGTAGCTGAACTGTAATCACGCAGTCTCCCATTGAAAGGAGAAAATGAGCTTCTTTGCATAAATGGATTGTTTAATTATCAGCTGTGGGACTTCTTGAGAGCTATGGCTAGATGTAATATCAAATAATACAAATAGCAGATACTTTCTTTCTAGTATTTGGACTTTCTTCAGTGAACTCTTTAATCAGCATTTCTGGCAATAAATATGACGGCAGCTCCCAGAGACAAGATATGACGTATCTGTGACAGGTACAGCATTGCTGAGCGCCAGTCTCTTGTAGTTGTCGACGCTGTCCCACAGGGATGCGATTAAAGGAGCGCTTGTCTTTAGTCACTTCAAAGGGGAGTAAGCAGTACAAAGACTAACAACAGGCAATAGCAGTGTACACGGCAACCCTTCTCTTTTTTCCAGATCACAGCTGGGCAATGCCGCTAATTACTAAGATACTGACATTTACTGGAAGGACAAAGGGTGCAGGCCTAGAGAAGTTGCTAATTAGTGTCAGGCTTGGCGACAAGTGCAAACCTGACGGCATTACTTAAAACAATTAGGCGGGATAAGATGTTGGCTTTAAATAAGGCATTAAAAAAAGTTTCAAGAACTTTACTTCAGGTTCTGTCAACCTCTACTTTGGCCATGACCCCAATAAAATATCATCTTCAGAACTTACATGGACAGCACAGCAAGACTCACCCTGTAGAGCACCATCTCCCTGCAACATGGTGGCCAGACTGTGGACCTGGATCCAGGGTCAACATATGGACCTCTCTCCTTGGCCACACTGGCATCTCTATTGGCTAACAAGGACTTTTAGGCATGCCCAGAAATAAGGACATCTAGGTCAGATAGGTCAAACACTTACAGTGGGTGCACACCCTGTTAAACCGGACCTTCAGCATCATTTAATGAACAGCCCAAACGTTTAACCCTTTCGCTGCCAGCCTACCTGGAGATTTTGTCACCCTTTGTTGCCAGACCATTTTGCACTATTTTGCGCTCCCCATGTTCAAATGTGATTTTTGAAGGGATTTCCCAGGAAAATGATATATTGTTTTTTCAGCATAGTCTGGGCTTTAACATGAAATGTCTTGTTTGTCATTTTTTAGGTGTATTCTCAATATTTTGGGTGAAATATGTGAAAAAAAAATATTTTTTACTATTTGTAGTGTTTTTTTGTAATAAAAATCTTATTTTGTGTGAAATCCCAATTTCTCGCGGTTACAGCGGTACCACATATGTATAGGTAGACTCCCCCAAACTGCCCAGGAAACTCCCCCAAACTGAAACAGCGCTTTAGGGGATTTTCAGATAAAATACAACTATGCTATGCGCTATGCACACCTTGCAGGTTTTCCAGAAAAACAACCCGTTACATTTGAAATACCCCCAACAAACTATATATTCTCTGGAAGTACACACCTCAAGCTTTCTAGGTGTACCAGGCTTGTTGATGTGGCCACAGTTTTCTGGAAGTAATCCCTCAATGTAATCTTTGGTTGCAAAGAGTTTCCCTAAAAAAAGGATAAAAAAGCAGAATCAAAGCCACATTTTCCTAAAAAAAAAATTAATCTGAAAAAGTAACATCCCCCGAACAGAACGATACCCAACATGCATAGCTACTGTCAAGGGAAGAGTTTCCAAACACCACAAAGTAAAGCATGTGCGTAACGGTAATTTTACTTGAAAATTTCAGCTCTGCAGACAAAGTGCGCACCTTTCAACCAAAACAACCCTTTAGATTTGGAATATCCCCCATAAACCATATATTCCCTGAAAGTACACATGTTAAGCTTTCTAAGCGTACCCAGCTTGCTGTAGTGGGCTCATCTTTCTGGAATTATTCCCTCAAAGAATTTCTTTGGTTGCACAGGGTTTCCCTAAAAAATGTATAAAAAAGCTGAATAAAAATCATTTTCCTAAAAATAAATATACAAACCAGAAAAAACAAGCTAAGTCTGAAAGCGCAAGGTCCCCCAAACAGGATAATACCCAACATGCATAGCTACTTTTAACCCTTTTAATTGCCAGCCTACTTGAGATTTTGTCACCCTCTGTTGACAGGTCAGTTTTTCCCATTTTGCGCCATGTTTTGCACCATTTTTGCTGGAATTTTCTGGAAAATTATATAGTTTTTTTTTGCAGCAGAGTTTAGGCTTTAACATGAAATGTCTTGTTTGTAAATGTAATTCTGTTTTTTACAATATTATTATTAAGTAAAAAATAAATAAATAAATAAACATTTTTTTAGAAAATTGCCTCCTTTATTTTAAATAAAAAATCTATTTTATTAAAGGAAACCATATTGCATGTGAAAGCCCCATTTCTACCAATTGGAACGGTACCACATATTTATCTGTAGCCCCCTGTTCCTGCCCAGGAGACCCCCCCAAACTGAAACATTTACAAATAAAATACAACTACCATCCACACTACAAAGGGTTAAATCGAGAACAAAAAAGACATAAAGTCCCCCCCTCCCAGGGGGGGGGCCCATTTTTTTTTGGGGGGGGGGATTTTTAAGGGTCAAAAACCCTTAAAAATCGAAAAAAAAATGACATGGGGTCCCCCTTACCCGAAGTAACCAGCCCGGGACCAGCTATGCAGGGCTTGTATAAACAGGGTGCAGGGGCCAGCTTTTGTGGCCCATGGCCACGGGCTCTTCTGCCCCCCCCCCCCCTGGGCTTTGGGGAGGCAGGTAATTGGGGGTGCTGGGGGGTTAATGGCAAGTCACCCGCTAGCCGCAGGTGACTTGCCAGCCCCCAGCCTTGTGAACTGGTATAGGGATCTCTTGGACCCCTTACCAGTTCACAAGGGGTTAAGTGTAAAAAAAAAAACATATTTTATTATTTTTTTTTTTTAATACTTACCTCCCATCCATCCTGGAGCACTGTGTCCCTCGGCAATCACTGGCTTCTGCTCACCTGCTGGAAGCCTTTTAACCCTTTAAGTGCCAGCCTACCTGGAGTTTTTGTCACGCTTTGTTGCCAGACCATTTTGCACTATTTTGCACTCCCCATGTACAAAAATTATATATTGTTTTTTTCAGCAGAGTCTGGGCTTTAACATGAAATGTCTTGTTTGTCATTTTTTAGGTGTATTCTCAATATTTTTGGGTGAAATATGTGCAAAAAAAAAAAATATATATATATTTTTTACAATTTGTAGGTTTTTTTTGTAATAAAAAATGTAAGTTTGTCAATAAAATCTTATTGCGTGTGAAATCCCAATTTCTCTCGGTTACAGCGGTACCACATATGTATAGGTAGACACCCTTTCCTGCCCAGGAGACTCCCCCAAACTGAAACAGCGCTTTAGGGGATTTTCAGAAAAAATACAACTATGCTATGCAATATGCGCACCTTGCAGTTTTTCCAGAAAAACAACCCTTTACATTTGAAATACCCCCAACAAACTATATATTCTCTGGAAGTACACACCTCAAGCTTTCTAGGTGTACCAGGCTTGTTGATGTGGCCATAGTTTTCTGGAAGTAATCCCTCAATGGATTCTTTGGTTGCAAAGAGTTTCCCTAAAAAAAGGATAAAAAAGCAGAATCAAAGCCACATTTTCCTAAAAAAACTATATACAAACAAGAAAAAACAAGTTTAAACTGAAAACGCAATATACTCCGAACAGAACAACACCCAACATGCATTGCTACTGTCAAGGGAAGAGTTGCCAAACACCCCAAAGTAAAGCATGTGCGTAACGGTAATTTTACTTGAAAATTTCAGCTCTGCAGACAAAGTGCGCACCTTGCGATTTTTCAACCAAAACAACCCTTTACATTTGGAATATCCCCCATAAACCATATATTCCCTGAAAGTACACACGTTAAGCTTTCTAAGCGTACCCAGCTTGTTCTAGTGGACTCATCTTTCTGGAATTATTACCTCAAAGAATTCTTTGTTTGCGCAGGGTTTCCCTAAAAAATTAAAAAAAAAGCTGAATAAAAAACACCTTTTCCTAAAATATAAATATGCAAACAAGAAAAAACAAGCTAAGTCTGAAAGCACAAGGTCCCCCGAACAGAACAATACCCAACATGCATAGGTACCATTAACCCTTTTAATTGCCAGCCTACTTGAGATTTTGTCACCCTCTGTTGACAGGCCATTTTTCCCCATTTTGCGCCATGTTTTGCGCCATTTTGCTGGAACTTTCAGGAAAATTATATATATATTTTTTTGCAGCAGAGTTTAGGCTTTAACATGAAATATCTTGTTTGTAAATTTTTTTTTTTTTTTTTTTACAATATTATTAAGTAAAATAAATAAATAAATAAAAAATTTTTTTAGAAAATTGACTCCTTTATTTTAAATAAAAAATGTATTTTATTAAGGAAAAGCATATTGCATGTGAAAGCCCCATTTCTACCGATTAGAACGGTACCACATATTTATCGGTAGCCCCCCGTTCCTGCCCAGGAGACCCCCCTAACTGAAACAAGTACTTTATAACATTCACAAATAAAATACAAATACCATCCATACTACAAAGGGTTAAATCGAGAAAAAAAATGACATAGGGTTCCCCCTCCCAGGGGAGGGGGACCCCATTTTTTTTTAAGGGTTAAAAACCCTTAAAAATAAAAAAAAAAATTGACGTGGGGTCCCCCTTACCCAAAGTAACCAGCCCGGGACCAGCTATGCAGGGCTTGTAGGAACAGGGCGCAGGGGCCAGCTTTTGTGGCCCCTGGCCCTGCAGGCTACAAGCCCGCATAGCCCGTGGGCCCGGGCTCTTCTGCCCCCCCCCTGGCCTTTGGGGAGGCAGGTAATGGGGGTGCCGGGGGTTAATGGCAAGTCACCCGCTAGCGCAGGTGACTTGCCATCCCCCCAGCCTTGTGAACTGGTATAGGGGTCATGGATCCCTTACCAGTTCACAAGGGGTTAAAAGTAAATAATCACACAGACACAAGCAGAGAAAAAAATATTTTATTAATTTTTTTTTTTTTTTACACTGTACTCACCTCCCATCCATCCTGGAGCACTCTGTCCCTCGGCGATCACTGGCTTCTGCTCACTTGCTAGAAGCCTTTTATAGCTGCTGGATGACAGAACACAAAGGGTTAATTAAAAAAAAAATGACATAGGGTCCCCCTCCCAGGGGGGGCGGACCCCATTTTTTTTTTATTTTTAAGGGTTAAAAACCCTTAAAAATCAAAAAAAAAATTGACGTGGGGTCCCCCTTACCCACAGTAACCAGCCCGGGACCAGCTATGGGGGCTTGTAGGCACAGAGTAGGGGGGCCAGCTTTTGTGGCCCCCCCACCCTGCAGCCTACGAGCCCACAAAGCTTATGTGGGCCCGGGCTCTTCTGCCCCCCCCTGGCCTTTGGGGAGGCAGGTAATGGGGGTGCCAGGGGTTAATGGCAAGCCACCCGCTAGCGCAGGTGGCTTGCCATCCCCCCAGCCTTGTGAACTGGTATAGGGGTCATGGACCCCTTACCAGTTCACAAGGGGTTAAAAGTAAAAAATCACACTGACACAGAGAAAAAAAATCTTTATTTTTTTTTTTTTACTGTACTCACCTCCGATCTGGCGTCCCTCGCCGCTGTCCCGCGCCGCTGTCATGTTGCTGACAGATGCCGGTAGTGATCGGCGCAGGGCGGGTGACAGGCGAGGGGGCCCCGATCGTAGCCTCCTCGGCTGACATCCGCCCTGCTCCGATCACCACCGGCATCTGACAGATGCCGGAGATCGGAGGGGGTATAGGAGGAGCGGGATGACGTCATCCCGCTCCTCCCACAATGGGCGGGGCTAAGAGGCGGCGGCCATCGCCGCCATTTCAAGAGGTGAGGACCCGGAAGGGGGTCCTCACCTGAAGCCTGCGCAGCCCAGGGGGGGGATCGGACCCCTCCCTGGTGAAGAGGAGACCCGGACAGAAGGCTCGGGCGCGAAGGTGAGTAAATGACAGTTTTATTATTTTTTTTTTTTACAACGGCGAGTCAGCGCTGGAAACGGGGGGGGGGCGGCTGGTTTCGGGCCCCCCCTGAAGACGGAGGACGACGGGGGGGCGATCGGATGCCCCCCCCAGGAAGAGAGGACCCCAAGCTTCACAGGGATACCAGAGGTAAGTGGTTTTTTTTTTCTATCTTTTAACTGTTTGGGGGAAATGCCAGGCACGTAGTTTCTACGTGCTTGGCACTTAACGGTAGGAGAAGCAACCACGTAGAAACTACGTGCTTGGCATTTAAAGGGTTAAAGCTGCTGGGTGACAGAACATAAGGGGTTAATTTTAAAAAAAATGACATAGGGTCGCCCTCCCAGGGGGTGACCCCATTGTTTGGATTTTTAAGGGTTAAAAACCCCTAAAAATCCCCCAAAAAATGACATGGGGTGCCCCTTACCCGAATTAACCAGCCCGGGACCAGCTATGCAGGGCTTGTAGGAACAGGGCACAGGGGCCAGCTTTTGTGGCCCCTGGCCCTGCAGGCTACAAGCCCGCATAGCCCATGGCCACAGGCTCTTCTGCCCCCCCCCCCCGGGCTTTGGGGAGGCAGGTAATGGGGGTGCCGGGGGTTAATGGCAAGTCACCCGCTAGCCTGCTTGGCACTTAAGTGGAGTGGAAGCGAGCACGTAGAATCTACGTGCTTGGCACTGAAAGGGTTAAAAGACTATTCCCCAGCATCTAAAATTTATCTATTTTACGTTTTTTTAGTCACCTACTTATTATTCTTTCCCCCACTGGGCTGCAACTGTGTTCATGACTCTAGGATACGGGCACCGCCATCTTGCCTCAGAGGAATCACATACTGAGGAGAGGAGAGCAGGGCAAAAGTACAAGGGGATGAGGTTATAGCTGTACACTGCACAGACAGAGCAGAGCTGGGGTCAGAAAAAGGACAACAACCCCAAAATTCAGAGTTGCACTGTCAGACACTTCCTGTTTGCAGGCAGCCGAGACTCCATTTTGGATGTTTAAAGGTTCATAACATGCAGTAGATGCAGGTAGGATGATATTTAATGTGGGCAATCTGTATGTACAGGGTGGGGGAAACCTATATCAGCAGAATCCTGTCTCAACTGTTCATAATTTCATGCTATCACAAAAGAGTGATTGTCTACTTGGTGTTAGGCAGGTAGAATTGTATTTTATTATAAAGATGGACTTTATAGCTAAACTATCCATTGTCAGGATTATACCTAACACCCGTCTGCCTTAAGCCAGTATCCCCCAATCTCCACCGCCACTTCTGCCTATAGACAAGCCCCCGCTTGTGGGAGACGCGAGTAATGCCTCTCCCAGTCGGTTGCCCCCAGGTCTTAACAGGCGCAAGGGATAGTAGCTTAAGGTGCAGTTTGATGTTAGGCAGGGAATCCCGAATGAGGATGCCGGGTGAGAAAAGTCCGTAAATCAGGCCGAGGTCAATCCAGGAAGTCACAGGCGAGGTATCCAGGGGAGAAGACTGAGAATGGTCGAGGGTAGCCGAGGTCAATTCCAGGAGGTCACAGGCGAAGTACAGGAGGGTCAGGCAAGAGAGTGGTCAGGCAAAGCAGGAGGTCAGGGCAGGCGGCTAGCAAGAATAGTCAGAGTCCAAATCCAAATCCAAATGCAAAATCTTCACTAGTAACGCAGCACACATCCAGAACCCAGAAGCTATCACGGGCACTGGGAAACTGGAACAGTGCAAATATATAGGGAAGTCTGGCCAATGGGATACAGGGAAAAAGGAGGGAAGGAAGGTGCTTGGTGCAAACAAGGAAGTGGGATCGGTCCCAGGAGCTGGACGGCCCAGGCCAGACAGGCCGACCAGTCCCTGGGTCCGATCCCAGGAACCAGCCACAGATTGGGGAATTCAAACTCGCCCCCGGCGGGCGCGCTGGGGGAAGCGCCGCCGGGAGGCATAAAGCAGACGTGCTCGCGCGCGCGCGCGAGCACGTTGATGATCGGGCGCGCCCCCGCCAGGAAGGGGAAGCGCTGAGCCGGAGGGGAGAGCCACAAGGCCGCGCAGCCGCGCAGAGCGGGCTGCGACGCGGCCACCCACAGCATCCTGCACCGCCCGCCCCTGATCCCCGCGACGGTGCCGAGGAGCTGGCAGACCCGGGGACTGTCGGTCCGCAGCCCGGTGGGAGCCAGCCGGCAACGCGCCGCGGGACCCGGAACGGCGGTGAGGTAAGTACCTAACATTACCCCCCCCCTGAGGAGGGGCCACTGGACCCTTCAAGCTGGGTTTTAAAGGATTCTCTCTATGAAACTTCTTTACTAAATTCTGTGCATGAACTTCTCTGGCAGGAACCCAAGATCTTTCCTCCGGACCGTACCCCTTCCAGTCAATAAGATATTGAAGAGAGTTCCGAAAGAAGCGAGAATCAAGGACCCGGGCCACCTCAAACTCCTGATGCCCATCAATTACCACAGGACTAGGAGGACTATTAGGTTCATGGTCTCTTGCAGACTTAAGAAGTGAAACATGAAAGGATTTACAGATTTTCATGGAAGAGGGGAGGGCCAACCGGTATGTCACCTGATTAACTTTGTGAGTTATGGGGAAGGGGCCAATAAACTTAGGTCCTAACTTAGCGGAGGGTTGGCGTAGCGCCAAGTTCTTGGTTGAAAGCCAAACCCAGTCCCCCACCTTAAAGTTAGAATTAGACGATCGCTTGCGATCAGAAAATTTTTTCTGTAGACAAGCGGCCCTAGTCAGGTGTTGTTGGATTTTATTCCACTCCCCTGGCCATTTAGAAACCCATTCATCCACGGAGGGAACTCTAGAGGGTTGGTCCGAAAGAGCAGAAAACTTCAGATCCTTGCCATAAACACAGTGGAAAGGAGAAACCCCTGTGGATGAATGCGTAGCGTTGTTAAAAGCAAATTCTGCAAAAGGTAAGAAGAAGGCCCAATCAGTCTGAGAACCCGCTGTAAAACAGCGCAAATATTGTTCCAGGGACTGGTTCGTTCTCTCGGTTTGACCATTCGATTGCGGATGAAAAGCCGAGGAAAGGGAGACAGTGAATCCCAACTTGGCACAGAAAGCCCTCCAAAACCGGGAGACGAACTGGACCCCCCTATCCGAAACAACATCCGTGGGAATACCATGAATCCTAAAGACATGAGTAATGAAAAGTTGAGCAAGAGTTTGAGCTGAGGGGAGTTTCTTTAAAGGAACGAAATGGGCCATCTTGCTAAAACGGTCCACAATTACCCAAATAACCGTATGACCCTGAGACGGAGGAAGGTCAGTAACAAAATCCATGGCCAGATGTGTCCACGGGGAGGCAGGAATGGATAATGGAAGGAGTGGGCCTTCCGGTGAGCTTCTCAAGGACTTACTCTGGGCACAGACTTTGCAAGCGGAGACAAACTTTTGAGCGTCCTTCCTGAGAGAAGGCCACCAAACTTGGCGTAACAATAAAGCTATGGTTTTTTTAATCCCTGGATGACCGGTTGTTTTGGTATCATGAAAATGGGACAAAAACTCAGACCGATAAGCAAAGGGCACAAACAGGGCTGACGCGGGTTTCCCCGGAGGAGCTTGGGCCTGGAACTGAGTAAGGTCAGGAAGTTGGGGTTGAATGGCGGCCACCACTAGGGAGCGAGGTACGATGGGAGAAACCACTCTTTCCGGTAAGTCAGGGGGCGAGAAACTCCGGGACAGGGCGTCCGCCTTTATATTCTTAGACCCGGGTTTATACGTTATAGAAAAATTAAACCGGGAAAAGAATAAGGACCAGCGAGCCTGTCTAGGAGTTAACCTCTTGGCGGACTGGATGTACTCCAGATTTTTATGGTCCGTAAAGACCGTAACTGGATACTGAGCCCCCTCCAGCCAGTGCCTCCATTCCTGGAAGGCAAGTTTGATGGCCAGTAATTCTCTGTTGCCGATATCATAATTCTTTTCGGCCGCTGAGAACTTTTTGGAAAAGAAGGCACATGGATGGAGGCGTGCGGGTGAGCCGTAGTATTGGGACAAGACCGCTCCGACCGCGATCTCTGAGGCATCCACCTCCACAAGGAAAGGTCGTTGTTCATCGGGATGGACTAGGACGGGAGCAACGCTAAATACCCTCTTAAGATTCTCAAAGGCCTGGACAGCTTGAGCCGGCCAAATCGGGGGGTAGCCGCCTTTCTTAGTCAAATTAGTTAGTGGTGTAACCAGAGTTGAGAAATTCTTAATGAACCTTCTGTAAAAATTGGCGAAACCCAAAAACCTCTGCAGGCCCTTCAGATCTCTGGGCTGCTCCCATTCTAAAACAGCCCTCACCTTAGATTGGTCCATAGACAGACCAGATTTAGAAATAATGTAACCGAGGAACGGAACCTCAGATACCTCAAATTGACATTTCTTTAACTTGGCATATAAACAATTCTCCCTAAGTTTCTGTAAAACTAGGCACACATGTTTCCGATGCTCATCAAGGGATGAAGAAAAAATTAAAATGTCATCTAGGTAGACAACCATAAACCGGCCAAGATAATCTCGGAAAATTTCATTAACAAAGCTTTGAAAGACCGCAGGGGCATTACACAGGCCGAAGGGCATAACCAAATATTCATAATGCCCTTCAAGGGTATTGAAGGCCGTTTTCCACTCGTCCCCCTGCCTGATTCTTATGAGGTTATAGGCCCCTCGGAGATCTAGTTTGGAGAAGACCTGCGCCCCGACCACCTGTGTAAAGAGCCCCTCAATAAGCGGTAGGGGATATTTATTTTTCACCGTGATGTTATTTAAGCCCCGATAGTCGATACAGGGGCGAAGTCCCCCATCCTTTTTCTCCACAAAAAAAAACCCTGCCCCTGCTGGGGAAGATGAAGGCCGAATAAACCCTTTTTCTAAGTTCTCGGCGATATATTCCCGCATGGCAAGGGTTTCTGCTCGGGTCAAATTAAATATTCTCCCTCTGGGAGGCATCGTACCAGGGAGCAGTTCTATTGGGCAGTCCCAAGGTCTATGGGGAGGAAGTTTGTCTGCTGCCTTTTCTGAAAAAACATCAGCAAACTCCAAATATGGAGTAGGAATCCCACTAGGGAGTAAGCTTGTGACCCTAAGGGGAAATTCCAGGCAGTTCCGGAAACACTGGTGCCCCCACTTGGTAATTTGCCCCGAAACCCAATCAATCTGAGGATTATGCTCCTGCAGCCATGGCAACCCCAGAATCAAGGGGGTTCCAGGCATGCTCAAAATCAGGAACCTGATAACCTCAGAATGACTGGCTCCTACTTTGATTTGCATGGGAGGTGATTGGAACCGAACTAACCCCCCGGCCACTGGAGTGCCATCAATGGCTGACACCCGGATAGGAGTTGGCAAGGCCTGTGCCATAATTCCTAGAGTCTGTGCTAGAACAGAGTCTAGGAAGTTCCCAGCTGCTCCAGAATCGAGAAGAGCCTTTAAGTTAACATATTTGGCACCCAACATAAACTGAACTGGGACCAGAATTGGAGACGATACTTGAGGAGATACCTTGCAGCCTAGGAGGGCCCCCTCGAAACCCCCTAGGCTCTGAAGTTTCCCGGCGGTTTCTTTGGGCAAAGTCTAACCATGTGGCCGGTCCCACCACAGTAAAGACAGAGCCCCTCGGATAGGCGTCGTCGTCTCTCGCCTTCGGTGAGCCTGGTGGCACCTAGCTGCATAGGCTCTTCAGAAGATTGAGCGACGGAAGCCTCAGATTTTGCAGTGGATTCAAAATGTGATCCTTTCTCCAGGCGCCTTTCCCGGAGTCGGCGATCTATGCGGATGGCCAAATGCATTAACTCATCCAGTGTTTGGGGTTCCGGGTAGTTCACCAGGGTATCTTTGATAGAGTCAGCCAGACCTAACCGGAATTGGCCACAGAGGGCAGGATTGTTCCAGCGTGAGTCAACTGCCCACCGCCGGAATTCGGAACAGTAGTCCTCGGCTGGACGGCGTCCCTGGCGGAGGGTACGTAACTTCGCGTCGGCTGAGGCCCCCTTGTCAGGATCGTCATAAAGGACCTCCATAGCAGCGAAGAAACTATCCACCGACTGGCGGATGGGGTCCTGAGCTGATAAACTAAAGGCCCAGGACTGAGGGTCTCCATGTAACAGGGAAATGATCAAGCCCACTTTTTGTTCCTGTGAGCCCGAGGACACCGGGCGAAGCTGAAAGTATAACTTACAAGAGTCCCGGAAATTAGCAAATTTCGCCCTATCGCCGAAAAACTTTTCAGGGAGCGGGATCTTGGGTTCCACCGTCACTGCGGCCGGAGTCCCCTGAGAAGTAGGGACCATGGGAGTAGGACGGTTCTCCTGGGCCGCAACTCGAAGAGCCAGGTGCTCCACCGCCGCCGTCAGGGCCTGCACCTGCTCCAAAATTTGGTCCATTCTTATTCTGGCCCGTGATAATGTCAGGATTATACCTAACACCCGTCTGCCTTAAGCCAGTATCCCCCAATCTCCACCGCCACTTCTGCCTATAGACAAGCCCCCGCTTGTGGGAGACGCGAGTAATGCCTCTCCCAGTCGGTTGCCCCCAGGTCTTAACAGGCGCAAGGGATAGTAGCTTAAGGTGCAGTTTGATGTTAGGCAGGGAATCCCGAATGAGGATGCCGGGTGAGAAAAGTCCGTAAATCAGGCCGAGGTCAATCCAGGAAGTCACAGGCGAGGTATCCAGGGGAGAAGACTGAGAATGGTCGAGGGTAGCCGAGGTCAATTCCAGGAGGTCACAGGCGAAGTACAGGAGGGTCAGGCAAGAGAGTGGTCAGGCAAAGCAGGAGGTCAGGGCAGGCGGCTAGCAAGAATAGTCAGAGTCCAAATCCAAATCCAAATGCAAAATCTTCACTAGTAACGCAGCACACATCCAGAACCCAGAAGCTATCACGGGCACTGGGAAACTGGAACAGTGCAAATATATAGGGAAGTCTGGCCAATGGGATACAGGGAAAAAGGAGGGAAGGAAGGTGCTTGGTGCAAACAAGGAAGTGGGATCGGTCCCAGGAGCTGGACGGCCCAGGCCAGACAGGCCGACCAGTCCCTGGGTCCGATCCCAGGAACCAGCCACAGATTGGGGAATTCAAACTCGCCCCCGGCGGGCGCGCTGGGGGAAGCGCCGCCGGGAGGCATAAAGCAGACGTGCTCGCGCGCGCGCGCGAGCACGTTGATGATCGGGCGCGCCCCCGCCAGGAAGGGGAAGCGCTGAGCCGGAGGGGAGAGCCACAAGGCCGCGCAGCCGCGCAGAGCGGGCTGCGACGCGGCCACCCACAGCATCCTGCACCGCCCGCCCCTGATCCCCGCGACGGTGCCGAGGAGCTGGCAGACCCGGGGACTGTCGGTCCGCAGCCCGGTGGGAGCCAGCCGGCAACGCGCCGCGGGACCCGGAACGGCGGTGAGGTAAGTGCCTAACATCCATTTAGCAAAATTCAATTTTCAGTCCTCACACAGCTCGAAAAAGACATAAATAAAATAGTGTTTTGACAGTAGCCCGAGATTCGCGTTACATGATCAGAAAATAGAGCACATATGCAGAGATATGGCTGAAGTACTTTTTGAGAGTTTTGGTCCTCTTCATCATCACAGCAAAATAAAGCACCCAGAATGCAGGGAAAGGAGGTAATTCTATATAAATGAGAAAATAATGACCGGCAATGCCAGAGGTAGAACATCGTGCAAGAAAGAAGCATGAATTTCAAGTTATTAGAATTTCAATACTTGTTTTTAGTTTTCAAGAAAGTATGGCAATTTAGTGGAAACAAACATAAGCATAATCTAGCTATTGTGCACAGATAATAGGCTCGATTCAGAGACACATTCGTCCGGACTTCCGTAGCTGTCTGTGAAAGTTTTAGTGGGTGTTTGTCATTTTTTTGCTATTTTTTGTTCATTTTCCATTTGTACGAACGTTCGGGAAAATGTGTATATGCGCTTTCGATGAACGGAAGCAAATTGGATCATTTCCGTTAGTTCGGATCATTTTCTAAACAAAATCTGATATTTTTCGTTCATTCAGATAACTTACGTTGTTGGGATGGGCTTGCGTCTGATTCAGAGAGCTGATTTCCGATGGACCACCACCCTATAAATCCGTTTCATTTGCGATCCACTTACGGGACCTTTGAGGGCTCGGATTGCTTTTTTTGAACATGTTTTGCGGCTATGTGGAGGAGTCTGCGCGCCTTTAGCACCAAGGCATTGCATGTATCAGCATGGCCAAGGCCATAAATTGTATAGCAATGCATACCTCAATCAACACATTTCATGTATGCCTTATAGAAGCATTTTAATGCTGACCTTAATTAGTCCTTAGCATGTAAACCATTATTTTCCCACACATCCATATAATTGCTATATTTTTTTAAGACTTATGTCCTTTGTGAATTATTTTTGGATTGTTTTACTTGAATCTTAATTTGTTGTAGGAGTTATTGTTTTAGTTGGTTACCTTTGCTTTGTGTAATTTCTTTATATTTGGTTGCAAAAACCGCAAGATGTGCCACTTGCACAACATACAAGCAGTGTTTGGTCCAGCTATGCGATTCCTAAGTGTTCTTGCAGGGCATCCAGGGTCGTCCCATGATGCTTATATATTGCAGAGCTCTGGCTTATTTCGTCAGTTTGAGTCAGGAGAATTATCTGGTGGATGGCTCCTGGGTATGTTTGCTCACATTCCATCAATCCATTTTCACTGAATATAGTTGATGACTCATGTCTTAACCTATGGCTGTTTTTAGCCCTTGATGACATGTTAAACAATATTGTAGCTTAGAATGTGTATTTTATGTTAGTATTTCAAAATTCTTTCAGAGGATTCTGGATATCCACTCCTGCCCTTGCTCCTGATGCCAGTTCTTTGCCTGCAGAATGCAGGCCAGGGGTTCTCTAATAGGGCACTATGCAAAACCTGGGCCGTGGTGGCGAGGGCCCTCTGGCTTTTGAAGTCCAGATTTAGGTGTTTGGACCATACGGGGGGGGGGGGGGGCACTGCAGTATGACCCCAACAAGGTTATACCAATATTTTAATTTACGTTTTTTAACAGGGACCACATGTGCCAGAGTGGCACAACTGAGTGTCAGGGTCCTTCAGTTGGTGGGCGAGATGCAGGAGCTGCACAACTCATTGGGGACCACAGATGAAGAATAATGTTATGTGGCCTGCTATTGCTATGTATTTTGTTTTTTATAGTTGTAAAAATTTTTAATTTTCAAAATTTTTAAAAATGTTATATTTTATGATGGAATCAAAAAAAAATGTTACAGTGTCATTTCATTTACAAAATACATTAACACAAAACTAATGGGCCCAGAAATATTTAAAGATGAATATTCACATGACCGAGAAGTGATTTGGGTAAGTTTTAGGGGGCTAAAATGGAAGAAGAACCTAACCGTGAAGTGGTTTGGGTGAGCTTTAAGGGTCCAAAAGGGAAGATGGAGGATAGTGCTAAGTGGTTTAGCTAAACATTGTAGTAGAAGTGAGGGTGTCAAATATTTAGGTGAGCACTTAAGTTTGTAGTGCGCAGGCGCAAGATCGTAAGGATTTTCATCCGGACGATTATTTATTGAAAAAGGAAAACATAATCTATCGGGAAACGTAAAGGATTCGTGGGAGGAGACGATGGAAAAAGGACAAAATCGAAATCTGACGTTGTGACCTGAGAAAATGAAACAGAAAAGTCACGATGGAAAATTACAACCTCGTACTCGTACTCTGGCATACGAACGGTCGGAAACTTTACAGAAGGTTTGCAATGCATGCATAGAATGCTCGCAAACTCATACGAGAGTGGGAAAATTTTAAAATAATACGAAAGCGGCACAAAAACAAAAGTCTTTTTGTCTCTCTGAATCGAGCCTAATGTGCACAATGTGGGGAGAACTTTTCTTGGGTTTAGGCCTCTTCAACATTGCAGCAAAATAAAGCACCCAGAAAGCAGAGAAAGGCAGGCAATTAAATATAAATGAGAAAATAAAGACCGGCAATATGTCACAGGTAGAACATCGCGAAAAAAAAAGGAAGCATGAATTTGAAGTAATTAGAATTTCAACTCTTGTTTTCAGTTTTCTAGAGAGTCTGGCATTTTAGTGGAAAATAAACATATGCATAATTCAGGTATTGTGCAGAGATATCATATGCTACAGGGAGCGCAGCCGGGGTGATTGGAACATGCTTTGATGTATGGTGGTGTTGTCACAATGCCGAGGACAGTGTGATGGCCGGTAAAGGCCACAGAAAGATGGGAGCCAGCTCACAAGGTAATTGATGGGTAACCTTTATTTTTTACAAGGCTGGGATCATGTTGGTAAGGAAGAAAGATTATAAACAGAAAAGAAAAATGTCTGCAAAAAGAAGGGAATGGAAGGAGAGAGAAATGAAATTACAAAATGATGACTGTACAATTAATCATCTAGCAAGACAAGGGAGGCCAAACATTTGATGGCAATCTGTTAATACATGCATGATCTCCATATTAAGACCCCTTTAGTTAATATGAAACAGTGAAAATAACCACTGTTTGCATGTTTTAAGAAAAGTCTGTATATCTTGCATAGGCTGATTATATTCATGCATGCAAAGTTTACTTGAGAAGTGTCAGTTAAATGGAGGCTCTTAAAATGGACATCATGATATCTTACTCCATAATATGCCAGTGACCAGCTCAAGACCCGTCAGAGATTGGCATCATAGCCTGAATATGTCTCAGACTTTCTCTTAATCTCCACAACACTGAGCCTGAAGAACTACAGGCTCTGAAAAGCATTGGTTCCTCTCTAATGTAATTGTAGCTGTAGTGGTGATATGGTAACACACCCTCCCAGTGGTGACATCAAAAAGCCGAGCACATTATGTATAGTAGCCACCTATCCTCTATATGCAACCTATATGTCACTGTACAATGGCTTTGTTTAAGAGAAGTCAGCAGCTACCCACTGACCCCCTTAAAAATATTAAAGTGATACAGCAGGCAAAGGTAATTGTTACACCATTGCATCCAACTACATTTGGCACTAGTCCTAAACTGTTTTTTGTTTTTGAAATTGAAGCAGAAATGCTTCAAGTTCAGCTAATGACATTCTCTTTTTCATCCCATCCCCCAATCAGCTCAGCAGAGCGGGACAGGGTTGCTGGTCCCTCCCTTCTTCTCCTCCTCCTCCTCCAGATTCACATTGCACAGCCAGGATGTCTTATGCAAGTTCTGGGAAACCTCGATATCTTGGCCATTTCTTCAAGTTAAGGACAGTGCCATGTGTAGCCCGACGCAATGGTTTAACAATTACCTTTGCTTGCTGTATCACTTTAAGTCATAATACACATACAAAGTTCTTGCGGACCTGTATTTGTGCAGAACAAAAAAGGACACATAATAGTCTTAAAAAGGACCGGCCCATTGTCTTCCTTTCTTTTGTAAGGGTCTGTCACAGCCTAGAGGTAAGGAAGCATCCCTGTGACCCGAGGTTCGATTCCCAGCCAGATATAATTGCTCTAGAGCAGGAGTTCCCAACAGGTGGTACTAGTACCACCGGTGGTACTCAAGATCCAATCAGGTGGTAATTGACAGGGCTGCAGACTGACCTGTGCACCAACCTGATCTGCTGTTATCTATACTTCACTCAATCCTGATTTGCAACAAAATAAAAAATGCCCCATTTTTGTGCGATTGATTCACTGTTTTGTGTGTTTTGAGTGCGGTGAGGTGACGGACAACGCTCACGCTCCACTTAGCTTGTACTTGATATAATCAGAAAATGGAAAGTGGTACTTCATGAAAAAAGGTTGAGAACCCCTGCTCTAGAGTAAGGCACCGAACCCCCTACCTCTCCCTGAGTTCCATTTCTTGATCAGTTCACTAGGCCAGGAATGTGTACACTCACTGCTTGTGTTTGTCTCTGCGCGGATGGGTTACATGCAGAGGTGGCCATATATTCACAACAATGTTTTGTATTTTTAGTAGTACTAAAGGCTACATAGTCGGAGAACACAAAAAAGTTATGGTGCAGATCAGGACACTAATAACACTAGTACCAGATAAAGAAAACCACATATTCTAGAGTCCATAGTTCTAGGGGAATATACTTATATACATATTTGCTTGGTGATATAAGGCTTTCATGCAGCTACTTGACTTCAGAAACTCATGCCAGGAAAGTGCAGTTTTTTGATTCACAAGTCTTAAAGAGGCCACAGCACTCAACCCTGTTAGCTTTCAGCCAAACCTATATTCTGTCTCTAAATCTGTCTCTAAATCTGGTTTAAAACAGAGGTCTTAGTCCGCACACATCTACAGAAGGATGCTAAAGCTGCACCACCAAACGCCAAGGTGAGGTGCTGTCCTAACTCTAATCTATGAGGGCCCCTTTGGGACATACAATGCATTAGATAGATTGGGAGCAGATTACCTGAGGTTGCCCTATAACCTTGAGTGCAGCACATGAGGTGGAAGGGTCAAATGTCTCACAGTACAGCTTTAGACCCCCACCCCATGTGCTTGCACAAAATCAAAAGAAACAAAGGAGATGTGGCAGCCGCTCAGACAAATGTATAACTAACCTGGGAGGTGCACGCAAGCAGGGCAATTAGGATACACAAGTCTTAAAGGGCCACAGCACTTAACCTTGTTAGCTTGCAGCTGTTTTTTGTTTACTAATGCCGATGGCAGAGGAAGTTTGCTGTTGTCTTACATGATTAGCAAATCTTCCAAGAACTTTAAGGATCCTGTTCAAATTCTGCACCGGGCCCCAGGGCTTCAGGTAGTCCTCCTGTCAGGTAGACAGTATATTCTTACAAATGCAATGCTACTAATGAACGCTTGTTAAGTTTACAACACCACGCTCAATACTCTGTAATGTCAGATCAGGTATTTCACATTAGCCAGCGCAGTCTATAAATTGCAGGAGAGCCGTAAAACCCACACTGAGTACATGACCGCAATTAATAAATAGCAAGGAAAGAAATAAAGGTCTCACCCCAACCTCGACATTATAACAAGTCCTGAGGGATTATAATTTCCAATTATACATGCAACAGAAATAAAAAAGAAACAGCAATCCCGTGCCATGATAAATTGCCCGGCATCTATGATTTGGGTAAATGTCCCGGAGAGACTGAGAGGCTGACGACCAAATAGATTGATTCTGTGTGGACCGGGGCTAATTTGAATTTGCGTCTCTGGAGAGCTAGGACAACTGTGCAATTTATGCGGTTTGGTGCTGAGGATCCGCAGCTTGTCGGAATATCATTATGTGTGTAATCTATCCCACTTTACTTTCTGACAGATTTCTTTGTTGTCACTTATTTTAATTTTGTGAACTTAAAATGTCACTTCAGGACACAAATATCTATGACCTGCTAAAACTCTTAATTTTTTATCTACCACAATTAAGCCACTACCGAGTCCCAAAACAAGGATTTGGAAAATGGAAATCATACGCATGAGTACATCACAAGGTCCAGTGCCTATTCTGTTCAGATGAATTTGGGATTCAGGCACTTCCATTACAATTCAAATTCTATTACAGTCTATGGGAGGAGGGGGTTGTCCGATGGTGTAGTTGTGTAAATTGGTTCTATTAAATACCTATGATGGAAAAAATGGTGTAAAATAGGACTGTGGACAAACCTCCACATACAATATAGAAAGAGCTTTTATATGCTCTTAAGCTGGATGGAGGGTTTCTGTAAATAACAATTATTCCAAAGAGTGATGGGAGTGGGCCTCCCTAAATGCTTGGTACCATTGACCCCACCATATACTCAAACAAGAGGGTAGTTAAGCTTTAACAAATTTTATTGTTTTTCTAGGCTAATAATGCCTACAATACCATTGAAAAATGACAATACATACACTACATATAACATAAAACCACTCTATTAAGATAAAATATTGCACAGTAATTGTTGTTTGGATATACAGAACCGCTCCATGCTGTGGCAGACTTGTACAAGTTTCAAATATCTTCATCAGTGCCAATGCTCAGGAGCAAACTCAGGATTCAATGAGTATTTGATGTCTGCAATTCACATATCTTGGTTGGATATCACTATTTTAGGTTCACATGAGATATATATGCAGAATTTCTTATGTGCATCTGAAAGGGGAGGACCAACTCAGAGCAGGGAGCAGGATGATGGTATAAAGCCTGTACAGGCCTGGCCTGGCCTGCGTTCTCTAACTGCTGCGGGAGGGCTGATAGCCCTCTCGAACGTCCCCTGTCCGATATAATGATCAGAACGTCTCCCGGCCGGTGCGGAGAAAACGCTGGCATCTAGTGGTGGTGTATTTGGCCAAGTGCAACCACATCTGGGCATCCAATTAGACTAAAAATATCCAAATGCAGGACACTGGTAACATCCTGGCATGACATTGTGGCTTCTGATCTGTTCCCTATGGCAGAAGGCTAAGTTTTTTGGGAAAAACTCTCAATGGAGGCTCTATCCGTGACTTGCTAAATCAGACCAAATGATCTGGATCAGGTATATAGCTTCAAAAAAATCCAGCGATACCATGTTGGGGACTAATAGAAGAAAAAAATCATCCCCCACCTATGATGGGGTGACTTTCAGCACACCCTATACTTTAGAGTTCCATGAGATTACTAAGATTATTAAGAACAATTTACCCATATTGAAAGCAGATCCTTCTCTCCATGCAATAGTTGACAACGGTGTACGTGTGGTTAGTAGGAGATCCCAGAGTCTGGCCAATTTCCTTTCACCTAGCCTTTTTCAGATGCCCCGTGAGGAGCATACTTGGTTGGCCACAACTGGTTTTTTCCCTTGTGGTACTCCGCGTTGTGGCCTTTGCAAGTATGTGGATAGGGGCAACCAGTTTGCATCCACTGTCTCAGGCAAAATGTATACAATTAAAACCTTGTTGAATTGTAATTCAAAAATGTTAATATATTTGGTCACGTGCTTACATTGCCATTTACAATACGTGGGATGCACTACACGGAAGTTAAAGGTACGTATTTCGGAACACTTACAGGGCATAGGTAGGCTATGCCCCAGTAAGAACTCTAATGTCGCCAAGCACCATAACCAACAACATTCGGGCCAGGATATAATGTTTAACCCTTTAAGTGCCAGCCTACCTTAAGATTTTGTCACCCTTTGTTGCCAGACCATTTTGCACTATTTTGCGCTCCCCATGTTCAACTGTGGTTTTTGAAGGGATTTCCAGGGATTTCCCAGGAAAGTGACATATTGTTTTTTTCCGCAGAGTCTGGGTTTTAACATGAAATGTCTTGTTTGTCATTTTTTAGGTGTATTCTCAATATTTTTGGATGAAATATGTGCAAAAAAAACCCCAAAAAACTATTTTTTATGATTTGTAGTGTTTTTTTGTAATAAAAAATGTAAGTTTCTCACTAAAATCTTATTGCGTGTGAAACACCAATTTATCCCGGTTACAGCGGTACCACATGTGTATTGGTAGACACCCTTTCCTGCCCAGGAGACTCCCACAAACTGAAACAGCGCTTTAGGAGATTTTTAGATAAAATACAACTATGCTACGCGCTAAGCGCACCTTGCAGTTTTTCAAGAAAAACAACCCTTTACATTTGAAATACCCCCGACAAACTATATATTCTCTGGAAGTACACACCTCAAGCTTTCTAGACGTACCAGGTTTGTTGACATGGGTGCAGTTTTCTGGCGTTAACCCCTCAATATATTCTTTGGTTGCACAGGGTTTCCCTAAAAAAGAATAAAAATGCAGAATCAAACCCACATTTTCCTAAAAAAAACTATATGGAAACAAGAAAATCTGAAAAAGCAACATGCCCCGAACAGAACAATACCCAGCATGCATAGGTCCTGTCAAGGGAAGAGTTGCCAAACACACCAAAGTAAAGCATGTGCGTAACAGCAATTTTACTTCAAAATTTCAGCTCTGCAGACAATGTGCGCACCTTGTGCTTTTTCTACCAAAACAACCCTTTACATTTGGAATATCCCCCATAAACCATATATTCCCGGAAATTACACATTTTAAGCTTTCTAAGCGTACCCAGCTTGTTGTCGTAGGCTCATCTTTCTGGAAGTAATCCCTTGAAGAATTCTTAGGTTGCACAGGGTTTCACAAGAAAATGTATAAAAAAGCCGAATAAAAAGCACCTTTTCCTAAAATATCAATATGCAAATAAGAAAAAACAAGCTAAATCTGAAAGCGCAAGGTCTCCCGAGCAGAACAATACCGAACATGCATAGGTACTATTAACCCTTTTAATTGCCAGCCTACTTGAACTTTTGTCACCCTCTGTTGGTCATTTTTCCCCATTTTGCGCCATGTTTAACCGTGATTTTTGCCGGAATTTCCTGGAAAATATATATATATATATTTTTGCAGCAGAGTTTAGGCTTTAACATTAAATGTCTTGTTTGTAATTTTTCTGCTGTTTTTTAAATATTTTTGCGTAAAAAAAACAAAAAAAATAAATAAAATAATATTTTTTAAACAATTGTCTCCTTTATTTTAAATAAAACATTTGTTTTAGTAATGAAAACCATATTGCATGTGATAGCCCCATTTCTCCCGATTACAACGGTACCACATATGTATCGATAGCCCCCCATTCTTGCCCAGGAGACCCCCCAAACTGAAAATAGCACTTTATAACATTTAAAAACAAAATACTACTATCCACACTATAAACGCAAGGGGTTAATTTAAAAAGAAAATGACATAGGGACCCCCCTCCCAGGGGGGGGGGGGGGGACCCCGTTTTTTTGGGAATTTTAAGGGTTAGGGTTAGGCTAAGCCTAACCCTAACCCTTAAAATTAAAGAAAAAATGACGTAGGATCCCCCCTCCCAGGGGACCCCATTTTTGGGGAGGAATTTTAAAGTGGACCAACACCCAGGATTTTGACTATCCTGGGTCTTGGTCCACTTCGGTGGGGCACCCCCGATCGGGGTGCCCCGCTGTGTGAAACCCCCCCTAACCCCCCGAAAAACTCACCTCTCCCCGCTCCCAGCGCCGACGTACAAGCGAGGATCAGGAACGTCTAAGCGGCTGCCGCCGCGGCCGCCTCCCTCGCGTCACTTTTGACGCCCGCGCCGGCCATTCGCAGACGGCCGGCGCGGGCGCGCGCACGCCTACAGGGGCGCGAGGGAGGCGGTGGCGGCCGGCCGCCGCCGAAGATAAGGTAAGGAGTTTGGGGTGTTTGGGGGGGTTTCACCCCGCGGGACATCCCGATCTCGGATGTCCCGCGGTGAGGGGGGTGATCGGCCCGGGAATCTTATAGATTCCCGGGCCGATCACCCGTGGGTGTTGGTCCACTTTAAGGGTTAGCGTTAACCTAACCCTAACCCTTAAAGTGGACCAACACCCAGGATTTTCACTATCCTGGGTTTTGTTCCACTTCCGCGGGGGTGCCCCGATGCGTGAAACCCCCGAGAAAGGTATAAAAAAACTCACCTCACCCCGCTCCTACGGCGCATGCGCGAGCGCTCGTACAATCAGAGCGCTCAGAGCTGTGGTATGCACGGACAAGGGACGGACAACCACAGCAGCTCCGAGCACGCTGGCAGCCGCATCTCGCGCTTCCCTCTAACAGGGAGCGTGCCCGCGCCGGCCATTCACAAACGGCCGCCCTGCTAGAGAGAAGCGCGAGAGGCGGCGGAGGCCCCCGAATGCACCGTTGGAACGGGGATAAGGTAAGGCGAATGGGGCGTCCTGGGGGGTTTTACACAGCGGGGCATCCCGATTTCGGATGCCCCGCGGTAAGGGATCTGATCGGCCCTGGAATCTTATAGATTCCCGTGCCGATCAGCCTGGGTGTTGGTCCACTTTAAAAAAAAAAAAGAAAGACGTAGCATCCCCCCTCCCGGGAAGGGGGGGGGGGGAACCCATTTTTTGGCAGAATTTTAAGGGTTAGGCTAACCCTAACCCTTAAATTTTTTTTAAAAAATGAAGTAGGGTCCCCCCCCTCGGGAGGGGGGACCCTACGTCATTTATAAAAAAAAAATTAAGGGTTAGGGTTAGGCTAACCCTAACCCTTAAAATTAAAAAAAAAATGACGTAGGGTCCCCCCTCCCAGGGGGGGGGGGGGACCTCATTTTTTTTTTGAATTTTAAGGGTTAGGGTTAGGCTAACCCTAACCCTAACCCTTAAAATTAAAAAAAAAAAAATGACGTAGGGTCCCCCCTACCCGTCATAACCAGCCCGGGACCAGCTATGGGGGCTTGTAGGCACAGAGTGGGGGGGCCAGCTTTTGTGGCCCCCCACCCTGCAGCCTACGAGCCCACATACCCTATGTGGGCCCGGGCTCTTCTGCCCCCCCCTGGGCTTTGGGGAGGCAGGTAATAGGGGATGCCTCGTGAACTGGTATAAGGGGTCTCATGGACCCCTTACCAGTTCACAAGGGGTTAACAGTAAAAATAAACACACTGACACTTTAATAAAAAATTTTATTAAAAAATAAAAACTTTTTTTTTACTTTACTTACCTCCGATCGTCAGCTCCTTTGTCCCTCGATGTGATGACAGATGCGATCATGCTGGCTGCAGTAGCAGAGGGGCAGGTGATGATCTGATCACCTGCCCCTCTGCTCCTGTGGCCAGCATGATCGTATCTGAATAAACAACAGCCGGGAGCCCGGACGACACCCGCTGAGTGACGTCACAAAGGGGGCGGGGCTTCGAGCCGGGAGCGTGATAAGCCCCGCCCCCCAAAGGGGCGGAGCTTGAGCGGGAGACGCGATAAGCCCCGCCCCCAAAGGGGCGGGGCTTATCACAAGATGGCGGCGCCCGTCGGAGCAGGAGGGGGGAGAGCCCTTTCAGGCTCTCCCCTGAAGCTGAAGAGCCGGGGGGGGGCGATCGGAGGCCCCCCCAGTGCAGAAGAGACCTGTCGGGAGGCAGCGCGACCTAAGGTAAGTGAATGTCATTTTTTTTTTTTTTTTTTTTTTCACAGATAGCAGCTGCTGCTGCCGAAGCGGGGGGGGGAGGCACTATTCCGGGGGCTCTCCTGGAGCCATCCGAGACCCCACGGGGGATCGGATGGCACCAAATTAAAGAGGAGACCCGGCCGGATCTAACGAGGGGTCAGGTGAGTATTTTTCTTTTTTTTTTTGCCCACTAGCAGGGGTAGATGCCAGGCACGTGAATTTTACGTGGCTGGCACTTAAGTCCAGGAGAAGCAACCACGTAAAATTTACGTGGCTGGCATTTAAAGGGTTAAGATTAGCGCTATAGAGAAGGTTAATATTGGACCAAGAGGGGGGGATGTCCATAAAAAATTATTAGCCAGAGAGGCGTTTTGGATTTTCACCCTGGGCGCAAGATTCCCACATGGGTTAAACCATAAATGGGACATTTCATTTATCACCGACAGATAGAGTCAGAAACATTGTCCCCTGCCTGTGCAATTAATGTCTCTGTACTACAATATCCTATGCTGGATCATATATGCGCTTTTATATCATAATGTTTCAATAAGTGTCTGGTGATCTTTCTTCTATGTTGGCGTGCATATATATAAAAAAAGAAAAAAATCTCTTTATTAACGCTAATATTATCTAGCTGCTAACTGTTTATATTTATGCTGCAGCCTACTTTAATGTGTACTATTCATAACTAACATCTATCTAACATCTTGCGCTATCTATACATGTATTTTTTATTATTAATTACCTCTCTTCTGCCCTCACAGCTGCCGCTCACTCCCCGTTGGCGTTGCCCTGGCAACTCGTCCGGGTTCCCGTAGTGTGCGAGGTGACGTTGTGTTGACCTCTCTTTTGATTGGCTCCCTCTTCTCTCGTTCCTATTGGTTCGCAGGACGACTTCCGGGTGACGACGCACCCGGACTTCCGTCGGTGGCGTGGATCTGGCTGGCGTGATGGCGGCGGGAGGTAAGCCTCTTTTTCTCTACTCTATAAAAGTGTTTCTTTTATACCATGCATTTATCTATGATTAAGGACCCCAGCAGTCCGAAACGCGTAAGCTAGCATGGTATTTTCTGACATTCGCTAGGGTCTGTTACTGTTTTTAGCTGCCTTTTTCTGATATGGATATGGAGATACAATTTTAACTCTTATCATTAAAGCAATTGAATTTTAAGGAGTGCTGACGCTTGCTACTTTTTCCCAGATTTACCCATGACCTGGATACAGAGCACAATTATTAATAATGTTTTTCAAAAAATTCCAAAGAATCTAATCAGAATCATCAGAAATATAGTTAGTAACCATGGCTGACGCAAATGTGTGTCAAAGGCACAGCAACGCTATATTTTATGTTGGTCAATCGAAAGTGTCACTGACAGACAAATGTGAAAAGTACAGATGTGTTTCTCATGATATCTATTTACCAAAACAGAATAACTGTACATTTTGATTCTGGAAGCTCCTGCTCCTTGGTGACCAAGGAATTGCGTTCCAAACCCCACCAGTCACAGACAGATAGAATAGACAGACAGAAATAAAAGTAATGATGTGTCCAGTTTCTCATGTAATCCATTCAACACAATATCCCAATATGAAATTACATTCATTGTTGGACTACCTTGAACCCAATCGCAAAAAGTTATTATTGGGTTCACCAGAGAAAATAATTCTTGGATCCCACCAGCACCAATCATTATTGGGGCCACATGGGAAATCTCATGAGGGGACCACCAAAGGAAATCATTTTTGGGGCACACCAGAAGAAAACCAGTGTACAGCTCACCAGGGGAATCATTTTTTAAGGCCAACCTAATAAAATTCCATTGGGGCCCACTAGAGGAAATCATTTTTCAGCTCACCAGAATCATTCTGTGAATATTGTGCCTTTATTTCTGACATGCACAAGTTCCTATTTGATCTTTGCTCACCTCAACAGAAAGTCAGAGGGACAGAGACAGGGTTGGAAGATAAGGTGTTGGCTTTCCAACATGTAAATTACCATTACTAATTTGTTAAATCAGAAGGTCTCATGCCCAGAGCCCCCAAAAGGCAAATAGGTTGCTTTAACTGATATATATATATATGTTTTGTTTTCCTAAAATGCAGAGGTCTTCCTCTTTTTCCATTGTCATCAAATAGTAAAAAAATAAAATGTATAAAAAAGGAGTCCCACTGGCTCAATTGATTTTTTTAGATACTTAAATCAACATAGAAATTCAGATGTCTCCCAGTGGAAAGTCTATTCTTCCTGAATATTCTCACCTAAGTTTCTAACATTTGTTTTTCCAACTGTGCAAGCATTGTGACTAAAAATGTGCTAACTCATCCACATTTTAATTTGGACCTAGCTACAGTGTGAAAGATTTTGGTTGTTTATTTCTTTCCTTGAGTGACATCAAATTATAACTTCTGAACAAAAGCTATTCATACTTGTCTTCAGTGACTAATAAGCATAGAGCAGGAAAGAAGGCTGAAAGTTTTTCTTTTAACTTTTTATAAATGTGATCTAACTCAATCACAGTGACAGCATGCTCGATGTTAAAAGTTTTCTTCCAGAATTAAAAAAGTGTGACATCCATTAATGTCAATAAGGAATGCTATAAGTCAAATGCCATAAGCAGGGGCGGATTTATGAATTCTGGGGCCCAATGCAAATTTGTACCTGGGCGCCCTAATGGAAGACGTTTTTTGGGTAACAAAATACAATATTAACAGCTGGTGTGGGTACCTGTCTTAGAGATGACCAGGAATATAGACTCAGGCTTAGCATGCTTCATAGGATCGCCACCCATGTTAGTATACTGGTAATCCAGGAGGGGTTTGTGCCCCAGAATAGGGAATAAATTGGCATTTTATAACTGGCCTTTGTCTAGGTAATAGCTGTGAATATGGTCTGCTGCCCAAAAGACCCCCTTTCCCTGCTTTGTATACAGACACACCTACGTGCCCTGTAAGGGACTGCAAAACATGCCTGCGCTATATAGACACATGAACGTCAAGACATTCCTGGTGCTAAATCCTTTGGAGAATCATATACTGTAGATAACTGACACACACAATGCAGTAAATGAAGCTATGAGAATAAAAGGCTGCCGCAAAAACATTCTCATTTAGCAAGCCTGCCAGCCATGAAGTGGTTACTACTCCTTGGTCCCCACAAGCAGCCATCATACAGCCGGGCAAAACATGATATAAAGCAGCCATTACACCAGGGCCAGTTTTCTGTGGGCCCTTGGGTAAAAAAAGCTGCAAATATGATGGACATTCATATGGGCTACAGGGGCTGGATGGAGCACTCTCCCAGCGTCTTAGCAGTCATGTAAGACCTGTTTGTTTTTCTCTTTAGCCCAGACTGTCCTTCTATACTCCAGAGCCAGCTGAAACAGGTTTTGGTCCTCTTTAAAGTCAGCCTCCAGTCAAATTAGATAGGAGGGTCACTGAACAAGGGAATCCTGGCATCCAGAACTACCACCCATACTTGCTAAGTCTGTTTTGGCAGGTGATTGCAGACCTACGTAATGCCTGGTGGCCAGTGAGGCATGCAGGCTGGCATACACTGTTCTGTGCATCTGGCCACTGCAAAAGCCTTATATGCCAGTGGCAGGCACATGGGGCCACAAGCCAGCATGCAATTCAGATGTAGGTCAGTACTGGGCACCGTGTACAGGTTCCTCTGTCAGATGACCCCCTCGCCCAGCTATGTTGGTTAGTGACCCTTCAGTTTTATTTTACTGGAGGCTTACTTTAAAAATGCAGAGCCAGAGGAAACACAATCTCAACAACAGAGTCTGCGTAGATGATGTCCATGGAAGGGCTAATCAACAGCAAGTCAGACTGACTGCCCCCTTCAGCTAACCAAAGGCAACTCTGCAAATGACCTGGTGGGTGGAAGAAGAAAGGGCATTCTTAATTCTGAGAGCCTCCCCTTCATCATCGCTCAGTCTATTTGTTCTCTTTCACATTTGTCTCCATAGCTCAGTTCCACACCCTCTATCTTTGAATTTGGTGCCCTTTCCTATCATCTCATGCAACTTTTGTGGTGCTGAATGGGAAAGACAGTGTGCTCAGGGAATATAGAGATGGTGCTGGGAGCTGGCAGTGTAGGGGTTACAGGGAGGGAGGCCAGGCTTGAATGCTTGAGAGCTCGGGGAGTGGGCGCCCTGACAAATTGGGGGAACCACATATTTGCATAAGTTGCGTGGTGGGAAAGCCTTCTACTGGCCATAAGATATCTATATATTTAATATAAGACTACCACATTCAGTCTTATAAATACTATGAACAATGGTTGCTTAATGCAAGTCCCATATGAAAGCACCAGCCCTGGATACTAAATATTTCTGCAAATGCATCGTGGCCAAATCTGTCTTCTCTAGCAAATACAAATAGATCATTAGCAATACAAATTAACATACATCTGAAGTTGGAAAGTCATAGGCCTCAGTGTATGTCCCCCCTGGTCTCCCCCTGCCAGTCTTTGTTAAAAAAAACCTTATTGGCAAAAAATCTGCACCTTATTCGTGGAAAACTATCCAATTGCAATCAGGTGCAGGGGATCAAAAAGATTTTTTAGCCCTTACTTGTGTGCAAGAAAAACTCTCCAAACTCAGTGCACAGTTCCCAAAAAGGCTTTTTCTAATACCCCATAGTCATTTCTCTTCTTTACAGTCCCTTTAAAGCAGACCAAACCCTTCGTGGCATTGATGTTGGTGGCTGCCGATGCTATATGACAGGCTAGGGGGGTCGGCATCCAGAATGCTGGAGCCCTCCCGTCCCCGCACATAACCCCCTAGGACACCCGTAAATCTTCTCGGTCCTGCACCGGAAATCCAGTGCTGCAATTGGCTGTCAAATGCTCACGTGAACAGTAATGTCCCAGCTGCCGAATGTACTGCCCATGTGAGCGCAAGGATGCCAATCATGGCACTGGATTCTCAGCGGAGAAGCGAGGTTAAAGGGAGATTTACAGGCATCCTAGGGGGATATGTGTAGGAGGGGCTTAAAGGAGCAGTATCGCGAATTTTTCTTGGTGACATATTTAAATGGTACTTTGAATGTAGGTAAGTGTTGGAGTAAGAATTACAAATTTAGAAAAAATGATGTCTGTGTTGTGCAGCTGGAGACTAATAGCTCATGTTTATGTCTTGTGATTGTCAGAGCCCGACACTCTGGCCTGTTCCATGCTGAGGAGAGGGGGGGAAACAATGTATCAAAGTATCAGCTGTTCAGTGCTGGCAGCCGTCCAGCATAAGATAACAACATTGCAACATTGCCTGGCCAGAACTTATATATCTAAAACAGAGAGAAAAGCTCTAGAAGTCATTTAGCTGATTTTGACAGTTTTCCCTTCATGTTGGCTCTGCTGTAGAATCTTTCAGTTTACCATTTTCTCTTTCATATTCTTATTTTTCATTTTTCCATATGATCTTTCTTTCAGCTTTGTGTGTTTTGAGCAAGGCCCAACCCAGGATTTTCACTATCTGGAGTTTTGTTTTGTGCCCCTAGGGGCATCCCGACTTGGGATGCTCTGATATGTGAAATCCCCAAGTTCGCCTGTGAAAACGTACCTTTCCCTGTCCCTCAGCGCATGCGCGGGCTCTCATCCAATCATCTCTGTTTGCACGCAGATGGGGAGCCCGAGCAGTAACCTTCCTGGCCGCCCGGCCTGTCTAAATGACTATCTGCGTGAGCACCAGAAAAATGGGGGGATCTGTGGTTATCCAGGGGTCGTTTCACACAGTGGGCATCCTGATTTAGAATGCCCAAGGGGCAAGGTCAATGGCCGGGTCTTATAGACTTCAGGGTCGGCCACTCGAGGTTTTGTTCCACTTTAATACCTTTAGATTTTCCTGCACAGTTATTCAAAGAAGAATTTCAGTCGTTTTCAGTCAGTTTAGTTTATTTTGTATAGATTTTACACATTTGAGTCACCTGGTCTCATAACAAAAGCAGCACCTCACACACACACAGCCGTTACCACTGATTACAGTGTCAGCCTCTGAGGTAAAGTGTTGCTAGGAGACCAGTGGGCTAAATGAAGCAGCTCACTAAATACAACCCAGCAGATCCCCCTATTCAGCAAATGGACTGAGCCATTGTAATTATACAATTTAAAAGAAAGGCATATATTTTTTCCTTTTTCTATCGCCAGACTATTTATACATATGTTAGAAGCTATTGTGTGGCTATTTAATTTTTTATCTTTTTTAATGCAAATTTCGCGATACTGCTCCTTTAAGCATTCTGGATGCCCCAGCCCCCCCCCCCCGACACTGTCATTTAGCGGTGGTGCCGGTGGCCACCAACTCCCTCACCACAGAGAGTGTTGCATTAATTCCTTCTACTGCTGGAGATAAAGGCTAACTGGTGCTGACTAAGAATGTTATTTGCCTATTTAGACGTGCTTATGCTTATATTATTATAGAGATTGGTAATTGATTATTGAGAGGACATTTATTTATGTGATAATTAGATGTATTTTCCTTAGCATTAGGAACAATTTGGTTTGTTTTTAGTGGGTAAGGGATAATGCTTGCAAATAATATGTTTTTTGAGGTGAGATGTGGATTCTTTGTAGTATATGGTAGTTGTTTGATTTTTTGTAGTACAACTGGGTCAGGGGTTGCCTTGGTTTATCTAGTGTTTGACCCATTGAATAACATTGCTTAGATACTTCCGATTGTTAATATATGGAAAAAGTGGTGATTGTTAATATATGGAAAAAGTGGCCATGTAACTATAATTTTTCTTGCCAGTCTCTCTGGGGTCAGTATCTGTGGCTGGCTGCATGTGAAGTATTTGCCTTTATAATCTGAAATCTCTTTGGTTAAGTATCTATGATTATATATTGGGGGTTATTTACAATGTTTGCAGCTGTGGGCGACATGTTGAAAATACACTTCTACAGCGTATGTGGACATGGAAGGGGTTTCAGAATATACATAGTGTGTATTGGGAGTGTCTTGGTTGCTTGAAAAAAAATGTTAAAAAGTTTAATGACACAAGTAATGTGAACACAGTATCATTAGATTTTCACATACTGGTTACCTATCTGAAGTTCACACTTGAAAAAAAGTTAAAAAAATCTAAAAATCTCTCCTCAAATAACATTGGTTCCTATAGGGTTTGCCACTAAAAGCTTGCGATCGGAAACAGTGTTTGCCAGCATTCGCCTAGCAAATTCAACTGAAAGTAAATACTGCAAACACGAAAATCGGCGAACGGATATGTCACATTTGGTTCTGTAAATGCGGATAACTCTGGCAAACATACTTTGAATTGCTCTTTCAAAAATGTAATCCTACCTTTGACTTACTCTTACTCTACAGTATTGTCCAGCTCTCAACATTTTGGCCTCCAAATCCCTTAGGTGTTTTTATGTATCATCCATCATTATTGTTATACTTGACCTAACCATTTTCAAGGTAGTGTTAATGGCTGCCTGTGTGTGATGCATTTGCAAATTTCTGTTGTTGAACATCAATTATTGGTAGAGTCAGGGACAGTTTCCACACTCTCACATGTAACAAGGTACATGTGGGTGTGAAAATACCAAAGTAGATGCTCTTAAGCATATTATTCTATTAGTGTTGACATTGTAGCAAGTTATTTATATCACGTATGGTAGAAATGAATAAAAGTACACCTTCAATGTAGAACAGAAAACAGGAATAAGTAGTTAAGAGTAACAGCAGGGAGAGAGCACAGTGTGGAGATTTCCTTCAGTCAGTGAGTGCCACCAGTTTGCCAGAGTGAGAGGAGAGGAGAACCTGCAGAGAAGCCCTGGAGCCGTCAGGTCAAAGACCAAGCAAGTCAACGACCAAGCAAGAATAAACTGTGAGGGATGTGACACCCTGAAATCCAGAGGTGTGATTATAGCTTACATATCCAGGACAGCCAAGACACCATGGTAATTGATATAAGGGAAGGCTGGGTGCATAGCTAAGAACAGTTGCCAACGCTTCTTTGTAATCCCATAGTTCACCCTGAGAAGAGATTTCCAAATCATAACTGTTTATGCAACTTCAGATAAAAAAAAACAAGAAGAAGCATTAAAAAATAAACTAGGGGCCTGTGTGTTGGGAGGACCCATTGTTTATCAGTGCTATAGGTATGCGGAACAGCTATCCTAAATAATAAAACTTTCTTGAATAGGCCTAGAAACCCACGTAAAGCACACAGACTCCTGTCTAAGACTGGAATATTCCACTAACATATGTTAATAGTGCAGAAGATTCTTTAACATGCAAATATATGTATAACTGCCCTGCTTAAAGTGGACCAACACCCAGGATTTTGACTATCCTGGGTTTTGGTCCACTTCGGCGGGGCACCCCGATCGGGGGTGCCCCGCTGTGTGAAACCCCCCCAGAAACCCCAAAAAACTCACCTCTCAACGCTCCCACGTGAACGCCGCAGCCAATCCCCACCAACGTCCAGGCGGGGATCAGGAACGTCCAAGCCGCTTCCGCCGCCGCCGTCTCCCGCGCGTCACTCTCGGCGCGCGCGCGCCCCCGCCGGCCATTCACAGAGGGCCGGCGCGGGCGCGCGCACGTCTGGAGGGGCGCGCGGGAGGCGGCGGCGGATCAGGTAAGATGTTTTGGGGGTTTCTGGGGGGTTTCACCCCGCGGGACATCCCGATCTCGGATGTCCCGCGGGGTGGGAGGTGATCGGCCCGGGAATCTTATAGATTTCTGGGCCGATCACCCCTGGGTGTTGGTCCTCTTTAATGTTGCAATTGGGTTATTCATAATACAGTTTGACGTATCAGAGATTATATGGTTTGCCACCAAATAGAACAAGTGTTCTGTATGATTTTGTAATGGGAATGGAGCCTGAGAAGAACTAAAACATACAGAAAAAAGAACCATCAGAGAGCAGAAGAGAGACAATAGGAGCAAAAGAATAGACTCTAAAATAGAACTAGGCTGGACAGCCATTACTAAGGCCCTGCAAATAGTCCAAGAGGCTAAAGTCTCTGTGGATGAGTAATCGACTGTACTGTGTCAGCTGGAATTGTGAAAGGGAAAGCAAAGACAAGTGAGGAAAACTCTATGAAGTCCAACGCATAACTGCTTCTGCAGCATACAGTACAAGGGGTTAAATGAGAGACCTGTGAAATTAAGTTTATTCATCTGGACTGTGAGTTTGAAGTGCCATCCAGGGATCAAAGTTGCAAAGGTAGAAGTATACCACAATTTTAGTTGTGAGATTGAAGCACCATCTCCCCTGCACTTTAAAACGTATTAATTCTGTCCTGCTGAAATTGAGCTAAGTTAGCAATCCAAATTACACTGGGTCAATATCATAACATATATCTTACAGATGTTAACACACATTTATTCTCATTCTTGTCCTGCCTCTTTCACTCACTTTGCTTCATCATTCTTTTTCTTAACATGGATCTTGTTTTACAATGCTATTATGTTGTACTGCTTTGCATTCTCATTGTTAGTTTAAAACTGGTTAACACCCAATCTGGTTCTCTATTTCTCAACTTCTCCTCAACCACTGTTTTCGCAATTCAATCCTCATCATTACTAATCTTTTTGTCCTCTACACTTACAGCCAGAATTCAGTCTGAACTTTGAACTTCCCAGACCTAATCAGCCCTAATCAGATATTTACACAGTTGTAAACTAAAGATTGTTCTTGTTTGACAACTTCAAAATTCAAAAGCTGCTTCTGTTCCTTAATGCTTTTGTGACCCAATGAACACATATTTGCTAATAACTATTCTATGCATTTATAGTGCCCGTTATAAATTATATTTCTTCAGGCTCTGAAATTAGCAAGTGTTTCAGTACACTGAATACTCATCAAAGCAAATGTCACCTTGGTATATAAGCTTCAGCGATCTGTTATCATTTTTCTCCAAACTGATGCACACGCATAGGCCACATCGGGAGGTTAATCCATTACAGTGAAGCATACCATTCCATAATACTCCATTTTTACTCTGCGTTTGTTCCTTTTCTGATTTTTGATTATTTTATTTTTCCACTTTAAAGACAAAGAGGGGGAAGAGAATAAGCGAGTTCTTCAGTCACATTGGTTGTCGCATAATGGGGCGATTTGATGGGTTATTTTGGCGCTGTGCATGATCTGATCTCGCTTTAAGCGGCACAAGATGACAGTGACAATCCCATTATGAACACACGGCATCTGCGGCAGGCACAGAGGGCAATCAACATCAAATTGGACAATCTTCCACAAAACGGTCTCCCCTTCAATTTAACTAGATTCTATCTCCGGAAACCATATTCAGTCTTGATGTATAAAAAGAGGAACACACAACAACATTTTGGGAAAATAAAGTGTTTGATGGGTGAAGACAGACTTTCCTGCAACATTGCCACTTTGGTACTCACTAAGATAGTGGATGTTTGAAGCATCAGAAACTCAACACAGACTGGGATGGCTATCAAAAGCTAACCTTCCAGTAACAGATAACAAAACTTAACTTTAAACGTGTCTCTTTGCTAAGCACAATATGTTTCCATGGTGGATAACCTAGAGCCAAAGCAATTTCAGATAAAAAGAAGAATTAAAAAATAAACTTGTAGCTAGTGTGTTGGGGGTGTCAGGGCCCATTGTTTATCGGTGCCATAGGTATATGGAACAGCTATCCAGAATGATAATACTTTCCTGAATAGGCCTAGAAACCAAATGCATCTGTAACTAAGTACGTAAAGAGCCCAGACTCAGAAACCAAATGCATCTGTAACTAAGTACGTAAAGAGCCCAGACTCGTGTCTAAGACTGGTATATTCCACTCACATGTCTTAATAGTAGGTTCTTTAACATACATAGACATGTGCAACTGCCCTGCCTAAATTTGCAATTGGGTTATTCATAATACAGTTTGATGTATCAGACATTATAAGGTTTTGAACCAGATAGAACAAGTGTTCTTCAAACCAAAACAGAGAGAAGAAAGAGCCAATAGGAGCTAAATAATATACTCTAGAACCAAAACTAGGCTGGACAGCCATTACTGAGGCCCTGAAAATAGTCCAAGAGGCTAAAGTATATGTGGATGAGTACTGGACTGTGCTATGTCAGCTGAAATTATGAAAAAGAAAGCAAAGGCCTCAAGTGTCAAGTGTAACCTAGTTGTGGAATAAAGAATATGCTTTTGAACCAAAACTAGCCTCGACAGCCATTACCAAGGCCCTGCAAATAGTCTAAGAGGCTAAAGTATCTGTGGATGAGTACTGGACTGTGTCAGCTGAAATTGTGAAAGGGAAAGCAAAGGCCTCCTGTGTCAAGTGTACCCTAGTTGTGGAATAATTGTCTACTGCTGGAGCATTGTGCTGTAACCTTGTACAAGCTTCTCTGTGAAGTTTTAGGAAACAGGTGTATATCCAGTTTATACCTGACATTGATGAAGAGCCCGAACCCTACACATGCATTAAAAGACATCACAGAAACTCGCTCCTTGCATCAGTACTATCTGACCATATACATGACCTGAATCAGTAAAATCCTTTATGCCCAGAACTGATTAATGATATACTATTTGTAAATCTCCTCAGTCCTCATCAAAAGCTATCCTAAAAGCTATATGAAAATTGTAGGATGCTTGCCGTAATAACTATCATCCAGATTCCTACACTTCCTATCCACGACTCGTGTCCCCAACACAACCTCTCCCAATTACCATTAAAGCCACCTTTAATATTAAGAATATCTATTAGCATACATGGCTGTGAATAGCATTTTGGATGCTCTTCCTCTTAACCATTTTACAGATGCCCTTCAAGTTAAAGTGGACCAAAATCCAAACTTTTCATTATCCAGGGTTTTGGTCTTTCACCCTGGAGCATCCCAGTTTAGGGTGCCCTGCTGCATGAAACCCCCCAAAATGCAGAGCTAACTCAACTCTATGGTACGCTATATCACTTCCTCACTTCGGCTGTGTGTGGCCAGCTGCGGTGAGCAAGGCCGTCTTAGGAGGTGTTTCACACAGCAGGGCATTCCAGTTCGGGATGCCCCGGGGTGAGGTAGTAAGTCTTACCTGAAGTTTTAGACTCCAGGGAGGGTTTTGGCCCACTTTAAGGCCTTTTCTGTAATTTAGTGTTCAGTTTTTTGTGCAGGGCTGTTGGTTTGGTTTAACACCAGCCTTGACAGTTTCTAGCAACAGGCCAGCAGAGTGACCACCCTTGGTCAATGGTCATTGTGGGGGGGGCTTTATGCTAACTATCGTGTATTTTGTAGATTAGCTATGGCCGAACTTGAACCGCAAAGGTTTGTACCGAACTTTGCTAGTTCCAGTTCCCAAACTTCAACTAGAATTCCATGTTCGAGTTAGGCATCTGGTCTGAGCACAGAAAAGCTGGTTGATGGAAGCTGCTTTAACTCACCTCTGCCTGCAATCTTCTTCCTGTTGGCAGCAGCGCCTTATGAAATAGGCCCCAGCCGGCTACAGAAAAATGGCCCCTGGCTCCCATGAGTGGGAGGCAATCATCTTTCTGTAGCCCTGGCTGCGACCAGTTTCAAATACAGATGGCACTCCGCCATCGCTGACAGGAAGGGGATCGTGGGCAGAGGTGAGCTACAGCAGCGTGCTTCATGCTGCACACTCTGCACATAACCCCCAAAGTTTGAGTCTCCATTGATTCGGGTATCCATGCTCCATGTTCAAAGGGGTTCGCTCAGTTTTACTGGCAATATACCAGGCCCCTTAAATACTTATATAGAGCTCACAGGGAAGGGGCACAGCACGGCACATACCAGTATGGGACAGCAACAGCACCATAGGATGGCTGAGGAGCGGGCTGATTTTTTTTTTCTTCCAGTATTGAGAGTAATTTAGTCTAGACAAAGTCCTGACACCAGCAAATTAAAATAAAACATTCTCTTTTCATACCCCCCTCTTAGCGTCATAGTTGCCACTTTCACAACCTATGTTAGAATTACATTAGCTGTAGTTTAGAATTTGTTTGTTGCCTTACTTTACTCTGATATACGGTTATACTTTACTTCTACCTTCCTTCTTCGGTTTCTTCGGTTTCTATCCCTCCCCCATTAATTTTGCTTTTACCAATAGAGGTAATATTAAAGAAGATAAAAATCACAGTTGCTCCTCGGTAAATGAACATATTGCTCAAAAGAAAAGATGTTTGGCATTTAAAATGTGCTTTTTTTAAACTGTATAAAAGTATGACAAAATGTGAATTTATTTTCTTCATTTAAATGCTGTGAAGAAACAAATGCTTCTTTATTTCTCTTTCTCACGAAAAGTGAGAGGAGCATTATTTATTTATCCCATGGAAAAATGTGGCCTAATCTCTAATGAGGCAAATTCTTAATGCCCAAACTGATTGCCGGATTAGTTGGATTTCATGCGAGTAGAAACATGTTTTATTAAAGCGGCAGTGTAGGAGGGAAGCTGCTATTTGAAGAGCGTCTGAAATGCTTTTCGTTTACTTTTTTCTTTTGGCATAAAATAAAATGTGAAATGAAAGTCATTTGTGTCATGCTATGTTAAACAAGTAAAGATGGTTGTCCACAGATGGAGGGCAAGCTGTGGTTATGCCTTTTTTGGGAGAACATGATGATCATCTACATTTGGATGATCGCTCTAACCTCATTTACTGATAACACGGAGATGAATACATAATCCACCACCATTAATTACCATTTTACCCTAATAAACAGGGCCATGCATTATAAGCTCTGTGCAGTAAGTAGATACTTATAGCGGTTGAGGGATTGGGAGTCAGTTGATCTCAATGTTCTCAAATGGTTGGATCCTCAGCATCCCATTGGAAGTCCATCTAATGTATACCAATGTATATGTATCTTCTGCCAACTTTTACCTCTGAACTAAAACTGATTTACTGTAGATGGATGTATATAAGTCTTTATAGAAGATAGACTACTTACTCAAAAGGCAATTAACTAGATCGTTCTATGCAGCATAATACATTCTGCACTTGCTCGGTACCTAAACATAGAGCCAGATATGCACTAGACAGTGAGCCCTGAAACTGAAAGCGCGCTACCGACCTTGCTCTGGCATGAAAACAAATGTCCACCACTAATGTGCTACGTCATGTGCCCCATGCAGCCAATTCATGAGCAAGCCTGCTCACTCATGACTGGCAGCAGGGATGTATCCAGAGGCAAGATGGGAAACACACTGTTGGCACCAGAGCCAACAGCCTTGAAACTAGTTGGGTGTAGCCAACCCAAACCTGTTCCATCTCCTACCTGGACAGAAATACAGGTTGACATCAGCTATTTATGGATACCCTAGTTATTTTAGGTCTCTAATGCATGAGCCATTTGACATGCTTACCATACTTCCCCAACTCTCAACCAGTCAGGCTGGAGTATCTGATAGGGAGAAGCCAAAAAACAGAATTAAGGAAGTGATATTTTCTGATTTAAATTGGACCTATAGTAAAAGAAAAATACTTTAGGTCTGAATACCCTTCCACCTGGGGCAATACCACCCTTTAGAGCAAAGGTCCACTTTCATTTATTACCCTACAGACCTCAGATCAGCTGGTGAAGTAGGCACGAGGCCAACCACGTACTTTACCCTATAGTACCGTTACAGTGGAAGATAAGCACATGCAAAAATCCTGTTAACCCCCCCCCCCAAAAAAAAACTGCGGCATTTGTCCAAAATATTCAGTATTTCTGTAAAAGTGTATATAATAATGAAAGAACTAATTGTTTGTACAGTACATGCTTTTGCCTTCATATTTATGCTGATTGGAAGAGAGCCTGCACATGCACACTGGAGATTTTCACCAAGGGCCTCATCAGCATTACGGTCACTTTCAAATGGGCAGTTAATAACAGCACGCAAAACTAAATGCAAACAAGACCGTATGGTCTGTTCAAATGTACACGACCATTCAATTGTATGGTTACAGACAGATTTTGCCCAGGACAGAAGCAGATTTTTTTTGCTCAGGACAGGTGCAGAATTCTTTTGCTCAGGACAGATGCTGTATTCTGTTACCCTCACCCTCTGCTGTGGCAGTTATTTGGGTGGGTTAAGGCCCCTTTTGTGCACAGAGACGCAGAATAGTTGTAGACACTACTCTCCTCCCCACAAAATGTTAAAAAGATGCGTGCCAGCCACTTTTATAGGCACCACACCTGGGATTAGATGCAGTGCTATGTTCCACAGTGGAGTGTCAGAAGCCGTGGAGTGAATGGGCCAGTTAGAAGGGGCGCTCCCCAGCCACCGCTAACTAGTAGCTGTCAGAGAGCCACATAAAAAGGCTTCGAGGGCCACATCCGGCCCCTGGGCCTTGAGTATGACCATGTACCATGTGTAGTATGTTCCTGTATACACTACGGTATGTCCTTGAATGGCCTATGCTGTTTTTGTATGTTGTATAATATATACTTGTATGGCATATGGTTTGTTCTTGTATTGCATATGGTGTGTTCTTTTATAGCCTAAGCTATGTTCTTGCATGTCTAATAATATGTTTACGTCTGGCCAGTGGTATGTTGTTGCGGCTGGAGAGGTAAGCATGGCTGGCATTCCAGGGGGTTTCACACAGAGGAGCATCCCAAATCCCACCCCTGAGAATGAAAATCACAGGTTTTGTTCCTTTGCAGAGTTTGGTCCACTTCAGGGCTGGATTAAGTGTGGTGGAGGCCCCTGGGCACAAAATCTGGTGGAGGCCCCAGATACAGCATTTTTTTTCCTTGTAAAATAATAGTCCAGCCAATTAACTGATGGTTGTCTGGCCCCCACCTACTTACTGGAACGTCAAATTGAGTCCCTTGTGCGGGTGTGTGCTGCTCTGGAACTCCTGCTTTGCCATTCTGGATGGGGGGGGGGGTAGTGTAGTCACCCAGCTGGTCCAGCAGAAAACTTAAGCAGAAGGCTTATGTACAGTGAGTGGCCATCGATTGACTACTCTGCACCCAACCACACTGTAGCATTTCTGATGGTGGCTTTTCTGCTCTAGACTCTCTGTCCTGCCTTGTGGTGGCTTTGGCTGCCCAAATGCGGGGGGCCCCCACTGCCGTTGATAGCTTTGTTGCTGGCCCTGCAGCCCGTCAAACCAAAGACTAAAAAGCCTCCTGAGCTAGACCATAACCCAAAGGTTGGTGGAGGCCCCCTTTGCAGGGCAAGTGGTGGAGGCCCCGGGGCTAGAGCCCCTTGCTCCCCTCTCATAATCCGGCCCTGGTCCACTTTAAAGCTCCACAATAGGAACGTATACAACACAAAGGAAACTCAATAGGTTTTATCTCTTCCCCACCCTATCCAAAAGTAAAACAAGAGTTTTGGCTGGAGTTTGGCTTTACATTAGGCACTCGGGCAGTGATTTTATTGTATATTTTATGTTTTTTTTAATGAGCATTTTTTTTTTTTTTTTTATTTGAGAACAGGAATTTCTACCAGGCAAAATTGGACAAGATGAGAAATCAGTAATTAAATTGGACAAAAATAGAAAACAATTTTATTGCTGAAAACTATATCCCGTAAAAAGGAATCTGCAGCTGGATTTAAAGTGTACACATAATTGCTGCAAGCAGTACATTTCTAAACTCATTTAAGCACATAATTGGCAGCGGGATTTAGCAAGCTGTCACATTTCTTTCTTACGGCAGGACTTGCCATATTTTCTCATTTAATCGTTTTTATTGAAACTTAACATGCACACATATGTGCGATCAGAACATGTCACACTCCAAAGGGAGATAACCGAAGGGTTACAGCACACAAGATTGGGAATATTAGATTTACAGTGCACTTGAAAGTGGTGAAGATACTCCTAGCTTCGAGTCCTACACAGGTTTCCAGAAAGGATGTGACGAAAAAAAATTAGGAGAAGAGCAGATTTAAAAGAAAAAGAAAAAAAAGAATAAAATGAGGTTCCTAAAGTTTCACCCAGGCTCTAAAACTGGAGAAGGCTTTAATGCAAACCAGCATCCACACAACTAAAAAAGTGTCAGCTGCTGCTGTAATCATTGATAGTGGGGAGCAGTTCAGACCTGGTGACAGTTGGTGGCCACTTGTAGCAGGATCGTAAAGGTGAGTATCAAGAAGTAGAAAAGGTTAGAACCCTCTGAAAGGAGTAGCCATGAGAAAGTTGGTTAGAGTTTAGTTGGATTTTATAGAAGTTAATAGTAAGAAGTGATTGCACCATCAAAGCACCTTACGGAAGAGTTTAGCAACAGATAGTAGAGAGTAATAGATAAAACAGATTAAGTAATAATTACAGTTCTACTTCCGGGCAGGAAGGATAATGTAAATAGAGGAAAAAGACAGATCGCATCTTAAATGCTAAAAGTTCTGCCATTGCTGAGTGCAGATACAGAATTAAAGTTGCACAGGAAAGGAATATAATATAAGGAGGAACTTGACCCTTAAAAAAAGTGTTACTGTCACGGACCGGGTGGAGCGGACTCAGGTGTGGATCCGCTTTAACCGTGGGACCGATGGCGGGTACCGTGTCAGGGGAGCGGAGTCTAGGAGGCCACCGGTATTCACCAGAGCCCACCGCAAGGCAGGTTGGTCTTGTGCGGCGAGTGACCCCCAGGTCGCTACCCCCCAACAGCGGCCCAGTCCCACAGTCAGCCGAGGTTCAGCGAGGTACACAAGTGGCAGGCAAAAGGCGTAGTAAGTACAGGCAGAGATCAGGGCTGGCAGCACAGTTTCGCAGTAAAGGTGAGTAGCCGAAGTCGGGGCAGGCAGCAAAGGTTCAGGTCGGGGACAGGCAGAGGTCGGTACACGGGTGAGCAATCCAAGAATGTCTGACTTTCAACAAGCATGCAGAGACCAAGATCCGGCACTGAAGGAAGGAAGTGCCTCTTTAAATAGGGGAAGAGGATGCAGGATTGGATGACCAAACACCAATCAGTGCTGTACAGGCCCTTTAAATCTCAGGAATCCAGTGCGCTCGCCCTCTAGTGGACGGAGAAGTGCGCGCACCTGAGCATGTGAGGAGGAAGCATGGGGGGAAGGGCGGCAGCTGGATGCAGCCATGAGGGAAGTGCTGCAAGATGGATGACGGCTGCATGCAGCCATGGAGGTAAGTGACTTGCTGTGAGACGGGCGTGCAGCGCTCGCCCTAACAATTCTTCTAAGTTATTATCCAAGGAGGGGATCCAAATTAATGTAAAAAGCTGATAGAAGGGGGAGACCCATTGCAGCCCTAAAGACTACCTAGAGTCAAGAAGTAGGAAGTAAGTCCACCGGTGATCTGCTCAGCAGCTAGAGAGGGTGAGGCCCTAATACTGTATTTGGCAGGATCTGTAGCTGAATTAAACTATATCATATATGTCCTGCTGAACTGGACTACCTAAATAAAGTTGCCATTCTTTTGCAACTTTGAGTATCATCTGTGGAAGCCGTACCCAACAGTAAGTGCACCTCACCCAACACTACACACTCACCTGAGTCACCCTACCCTTGGTTCAAGAACCCACACAGGGCCCCGCAGGGGCGGGGGCTTTACATATGCCCAGCTCAACCCCAAAGCAGGACTGCCCGCCCCTGCTCCCTGGAACAAACTTATCATGGAAGCTGTCTCATAGCAGCTTATGAGCAGCTTATTTATATAAGCAATCGAGAAATGTTATCCACACCAGGGTTAACTGCCCTTGGTAAATAACCAGGAATTTGGCATACACAGTTAAACACCTTTCTGTCTTGTCCAATTTTTGCAGGGTGTTTTCCACAGCATTCGACGAGAGGCAGAATGTGGGTCACGGCGCTTCTTTCTTACTGGAGATTGTGATCCCATTGAAGTGAATCATGAATTAAACATGTCTGATTTGCATGTAGTCAGCACCTGAGATATTCAAATCAATAATAGCGAGGGAAAGTGACACTACAGACGAGGGTCCAAATAAAAATAACCCAGTGCTCCGGCAACACTCATGGCTCTATATCTATTAATTACAGCTAATAATTAAGCAGTAATGTACAACAACCATGCCTGGAAATGCAGAATTTTAATTGGAAAGGTGACACAAATAGGTTAGTGCGACAATGTTGTCACTACTCCTAATTTACGCTTCAAAGGCGGCACGAATACTTCTGCACGCCAGCTGCCTGTGCTGCTCCATTAGCGGAAAGTGGACGAGCTTAAAATATTATCTTGCATAATTATCCCGAGTTCTCTTAGACCATTATCATTCTCATTTCCAGTGTTCTGAAACCAGAGGCTGGAAAAATAAGCATGTCAGCAACTTCACGTTCACATCTCCTCTGATGCTTCGGGTTGGCTGTCACTGGCATTGCTGAGATTCATTTTGCATGTGATACAATATGGGCTTATGAAGAGGAAAATCAGACAAACTGTGGCCTACGTATTCAAAGTCCAACTCCTGGCAAAAAAAGAAAAACACTGCTCCCTGCTGTCCTATCCCTAGGACAGTGCTCGCGATAGGAGTACTATTGCGAAAAATGACCCAGTGATAAAAATTCATATAAACTTGCTGGATGGCGAGAGAGGGGTCACTTATACATCCACCTTTTAATGGAAGGAAAAGGACATCTGGGGTGACAGGCTCTGTCACCCATGATAGACTAAACCTGTCACCCCCTCCTCTCATTAGCCAACGTGTTTAAATGTATTTTTAATGTTAGACAATTTTGTGATAGCGCTCCTTTAAACAATATTATATATATAATCCATACATTTTCTCTTTAATATATATACCCATAGATTTTTCTGTCTTGCATGGATGTGAAGTATCTGGATTGGACATAATGGCAGAACTTATAATGAGTGTGTAGTGCAGTTGCAAGGTTTGCTGAGTGTGCCAATGGTGCCAGTGACCTTGTCTGGATGTTCCATTAGCTGCATCACATAATGTAGAGAAACAATGTAAACATCTTGTAGGAGACATCTACTCAGACGTTTAAGAGGAACAAAGACAATGTCTAGCGCTTTACATTCCATAGATAGACACAATGCAGCGTAAAAGCCTCGTGATCCACCTACACATGTTCTAACTCCACTACAGTATTCATTAATATCTCCAGTCATACTGCCCCAACCACCAAATAATATGTCCGCTGCGAAATAACGATTCAAAATTGATGCCAGAAAAGGGGTTGGAATGCATTTGGTGTCAAGGGGACTCACCATGACTGTTCCACAAGTTTAAGTAACAATTGAAACTGTTAAAGGCTTGCATTCCCTACAATGTGTTCTTTTATAGTCCATGTTATGTTCTTGCATGCCCTATAGAATGTTATTTTATACCCTATGGTTGGTTTCTGTATACTCTATGGCAGGGATGTCAAATTCACTTTCACCAAGGGCCACATCAGCATTTTGGTTGCATTTGAAGGGCCAATTCATTACAAAATGCAAGTACAAATTTTCAAATGTATTGTTATAGACACAGAATTATTTTGCCTAGGACAGGCATTGAAATATTTTACCTAGGAGAGCCACAGAATTAATTTGCCCAGGGCAAATGCAGATGCTGAATTATTTTACCCAGGACAGATGCAGGATTATTTTGCCCAGGGCAAATGCAGAACTAATTTGCCCAGGATCAACAACCTACATAACCACAGAATATGATGGTGCTCTTTAAATAATAATTATAGACACAACGTTTTTTGCAAAGGACAGACTCAGAGACTGAATTATTTTACCCAGGACAGATGCAGGATTATTTTGCCCAGGGCAAATGCAGAACTAATTTGCCCAGGATCAACAACCTACATAACCACAGAATATGATGGTGCTCTTTAAATAATAATTATAGACACAACGTTTTTTTGCAAAGGACAGACTCAGAGACTGAATTATTTTGCCCAAGACAAATGCTGAATTCTTTTGCCCAGAAAAGATGCTGAATTATTTTGGCCAGGACAAATGCAGATGCTGAATTATTTTACCCAGGATAGATGCAGAATTATTTTGTCCAGGACAGATGTTGAATTATGTTGCCCAGGGCAAATGCTGAATTATTTTGTCCAGGACAGATGCAAATGCTGAGTTATTTTACCCAGGAGAGATGCTGAATTATTTTGGCCAGGACAGATGTAAATTATTTAGCCCAGGACAGATGCTGAATTATTTAGCCCAGGACAGATGTGGAATTATTTTACCCAATACAGATGCAGATGGTGAATTATTTAGCCCAGGACAACTGCAAATTATTTTGTCCATGACAGATGCAGAATTATTTTCACAGGATTAACCTTACAGTAACATGGAAACAACATCCTTTTTTGCTAAGGATGGATGCAAATTACTTTGCCAAAAAATATGTAAATGCTGAATTATTTTGCCAAGGACAAAATAAGGGGGCAGTCCCTCCAACTGAGAAAAAAGGTTCAATCGCTGGAGGCAACAATCATTTTTCACCAAAGGAACTATAAATCTGTGGAATAGCCTCCCACAGAAGCTTTGTTACAGCATCAACAGCTGACAGATTCAAAAAGGATTAGATGCTTATTTAGAAGAAAATAACAACAGTTACTGTTATCAGCTGTTATCAGAAAAAAAATACTTTCCCAAACCCCAACCCTTGGTTGAACTTTTTTCAACTGTATTAACTATGTAAGTATATAGAAACATAGAAGGTTGACGGCAGAAGGAGACCATACGGTCCATCTAGTCTGCCCTTATGTGTATACTGTATGCACTCTTTATCTTAGGATAGATGTGTGCTTATCCCAGGCATGTTTAAATTCAGTGACTGTTGATTTTTCAACTACCTCCGCTGGAAGTTTGTTCCAAGCATCTGCTACTCTTTCTGTAAAATAATATTTTCTAACATTGCTCCTGATCTTCCCCCCGACTAGCTTCAGGTTGGGCCCCTTGTTCTATCATTAAGTTTCTTCTTAAAAACACTTCCCTCCTGAACCTTATTCAATCCTTTCACATATTTAAAGGTCTCCGTCATGTCCCCCCTCTCCCTTCTTTCCTCCAGACTGTACAAATTAAGTTCTTTAAGTCTCTCCTGATAAGTTTTAAGTTTAAGTCCTTCCACCATTTTCGTTGCCCGTCTTTGGACCCGTTCTATTTGAATAATGTCTTTTTGCAGGTAAGGTCTCCAGAACTGCACACAGTATTCTAGCTGTGGCCTTACCAGGGCTCTGTACAGCGGCATCACAACCTCCCTCTTCCTACTGGTGATGCCTCGGGCTATGCAGCCGAGCATCCTGCTTGCTTTTCCCACTGCCTGGCTACACTGTCCACTCATCTTGCAGCTATCAGTAATCAGTACCCCTAAGTCTCTCTCCTCCGAGGTCCAGGCTAACACAGTACTGCCCATACGGTACTCAGAGCAGGGATTCCTTCTACCCAAGTGCATGATTTTACATTTAGAGACATTAAACTCTAGTTTCCACAGTTTTCACCATCTATCCAGTAAAGCTAAATCATTTTCCATGTTGCAGACACCTCCAGGAATATCCACCCTATTAGGACCCTATTAGGACCTATGTAGATGCTGAATTATTTTGCTCAGTATAACCACTAGAATTATTTTATCCTGGGCAGATGCAGAGGCAAAAATATTTTTCCTAGTAGCACATTGAAATAATTTTTCCCACCTCACCTGGCTGACTGTGTGTCAGAGTGGAGTGCAGCATACCAGTGCATCACTCAGCAGCACCTCACATAGGCACCAGCATTTGCAGCTGTGGTGAAAAGCTTTGGAGGGACAGAGCTGGCTAGAAGGGGGGCCTATTCAGCTACCACTGTCCGGTACCTGTCAGAGGTCTACATAAAAAAGGTATGGAGAGCCACATCCGGCCCCTGGGCCTTACATTTGGCCATGTACCATATAGTATGTTCCTGTATAGCCTATAATATGTTCTTGAATGATCTATGCTGATTTTTTTTATGTCCTATAATATATAAGCTATGTTCTTGTATGTCCAATAGTATGTTTATGTTTGGCCTGTGGTACATTCTTACTAATGCCCTTATTCATCAAGCGATAGCGCCGGGTAGTGTCTGACGAGCGCCAGGTTGCGGCAGCTAACGGCGACTACCGACTCAAGTACGCCCGCGGCGGTCACAATGACGCATTTATCAAGCAAAATGAGGCTAGCGCCGGCGAGAGCGACGGCTAGCGCGGCATTCATCATGAAGCCGCCTGGACCGAACAGCGCCGCTGCAAATTCCCTCACAGCGCCAGGTATGAGCTGTCGCTCCCTGGCGATGTCCAATGCATTTCAATGGAGCAAGCTCTAATTAATCATAATTGATTGGTATTATTTTTTTAAATTTTTTTTTTAATGTCAAAAAATCGGAGACCACTTCTGCAATGTTAGGATTTATTTTTAAGTCAAAAAAAAAAAAAAAAAAAATATGTGCAGAATTGATCTAACAGGTCTGAGATTAATGTATTCATATTACAAAATGATTCTAAAAACATGTATAATGTTACATTCAAAAAATATGGTTGTTTAGGGGTTAAAAACTAGTTAATACCCATCGCCGCCAGCGCTCTGGGGTTTAAACAAGGAATGGACAGCGACAGCACATTCGGAGCGTGATTTTTTGATGAATATGAAGCTAGCCGTTCGCTCTGGCCATTCGTTGTCAGGCGCTCACATACAACGCTGGACCTGTGAAACAGCGACACCCCAGCCCGTATTCAACATTACCGCACACCGACTGAGTCGCTGTCATCAAGCTAACGCCGGCCAAGCACAGCGAATACTGGCTGGCGCTGAAAAAATCACGCTACAGTCGCTCATCTGTCGCTACCTGGCGCTATTGATGAATCGGCCTCATAGTTTGTATATTCTTGCATGGCTTTTATTATGTTCTTGTATGTTCTTCAGTATTTTCTTATGGTCTATTATATTTTCTTTTATGGCCTATGGTATGTATTGCCTATGGTATTTTTTGTATGGGCTAGAACATGTATGGCCTATGGTATTTGCTTGTATGTTGTTGTAGGTCCTATATCTTCTTGCATGGCTTATGGTATGTTCTTGTATAGCTTATGGTATGTTTTTGTATGGTCTATGGTATGCTTTTCCCATGACCTTCAATCTATTATTTATCATTTATATTGTGATCTTTTGTGTAGACACCCTATTAAAGCAGTGAGTTGTTGATTAGTCTAGCTATACTATTAGCTATGTGTATTATGAACATTATTTACTGGACTGTGTTTTCTGAAATTTTACTAATAAATATCAACTTTTGTCTCTAATGAATGTCTGAATGTTATCCGCTTGAACAATAAAGTTTCCTTGGCTTTCACAGCAGGAACAAGTAGGGGACATGGACGGCAGTAAGTGAACCGGTGTGTGAACGGTGAACTTCATTTAACACTAATACAATTAAATACCCCAGCGCTTACCTTGAAGCTGACCTCTGCGCTAATGAAAACATATGCATGACTGCAAATTACCCACACCCCAATGCCGACACGTGTACACACCTGACGAGAATTTTAATTGGTGGGATGGCTGAGAAAGTTTATTGCTTGTCTGTGCTAATAACCAGATGAAATAGGCTGCAAAGAAAGCAAAAAAAAAAGAGCTTGATCTAATAAAATAATCGCTATGTCACAATGGTAGTCGCGCCACTCTGTCGGGAAACGTGGGCGATTCATGTGTATCTGTTGCCATAGCTGCCATTCGTCACAAGTGCCAGCCACGGTTGTCTGTAAAGAGGGCAGTTTATTCTATGCTTGTCATACATTATCCAATCTGATTGTACAATTATTTTTTAAATAAATTGTATATTTAAAGTGATCCTATACCCAAAAAGGAGTTTTATCTCATCACTCTCTATCCCCAGCCCAGTGTCCCAAAACTAAAACTTTGCCCCCAATGTTCATAAAAACACAAACCGGATGCAGTCTTCTGTTTCAATGGTTGGTCATATTAATCCCTGGCGCTTTACAGGGATGATACATTCAGCACTGCTCAGCATTGGGGGTCAGCCTAGTCAGTTATAACAACTGCAATAAATCTGAAAGCAATTCAAACTATACTGGCATTATTTGGCAGTTTAGATTGTAACTGAATGCGTTGGCCTATGGCTTCCATTCGTACATCATAGTGCTTCCTGTTAGTAAATATTGGGCAAGGGATTTATTAAAAGAAAAGTAAAACACAGGCTGTTTTGGGGCACTGGGTTGGGGATATATATAAACTGGTGACAACATAAACTTTCTTCCTGGGTATAGGATCACTTTAATACTTTACTGCATATATTTGATGCAAAGATACTGTACAACCAAGTCGTCTTTTTATTGACAATTACTTTGTCATCTTTTGTCCCCCACAACTTGACATGCTTTCTCCAGCTCCAGTCTTCTTTGCTCATCCTGCGATCAATAGAGGTTACCACGTGGTTGTGCCTGTGCCGTGAATGGTGTTGTGTATGCCTGACCGCTGAACTCCATTGGTCAGTGGTGGTCATATGAAATGCATGACCAGTGCAGGAGAGAGGACCCTTGAGATATGTTACACAATTTTGGGCTCACTTTTAACAAGTGGGATATCTCTACCTTTGGGGTGGGGGTGTAAGTGGACCTCCAGTCACCAGGCCAGTCCTGGGTGACAAAACTGTCATCCATATCCCTAACCAGTGGCAGTTGGAGGAGACCTGAGGAAAGTCAGGACACAGTTTCTACCGTGGGAGCAGACGAAAAGGGGGGGCGATTCTTATTTTTTTATACCCTCCTAAATGGACTTAGCCGGGGGGGGGGGGGGGGTCATGGGGTAGGAGGGAATAATGAAAATTTTGACCATAAGGTTGTTTTAAAAAGATATGTTGCCTGCACCAAAGTTGGCTTGCAATTACTGCTTTGCTGTCTGCGTCTCACTTGTATTACTGCTTATTTGGTCCTTTTTTGGTCACTTATGATGCAAGAGGGCATCCCGGCAGTGTACCATTATAGTAAAGCCCAAGATGGGGCAATGCCCCATTGCAGCCTTAGACAGTGGCTAAAAGTCTATTTAAAGGTTTGTTTACACCTATCCATTGAGCTAAATGCCTGTATTTTCTGATGGATGAAGCTGAGCTAGAGATTTGTATCGAAACATGTGCTTTGTTTTTCATGTGTTAGTGTTGCATCTGCATTGTAAATCTATTGTAAATCAAGAAGTTGGTTCAAATAATTCTGTATCGCTAACACACCACAGTTACAGTGTACTAAACTAAGGCTGATTTATGACTAGCGCCACATATTGCCATTTGAGCGTCTATGCAGCGGCGCTTAGAGCATCTGCTAGTGGGTGCAGCAAGCGGGTGTCTGTCGCTATAACCTAACGTAGCAGCTGGACAAGTGGCGCTGTAGTATCCTGTCCAGCATTGATAAATGTGATGTCTGGAGGGCGCTGTAGAAGCGATCTCCCTGAATCAATGCATATGTAGTGCCCTGAGGAAAAGCCACCAAGAGCAACGCCAAATGATAGGTAGCGCCAGTTAAGTGCGTCCGGCACACGTCGCTGAAGCCCATATTTAAGAAAATCAAACACAAAACCAGTGGCGGCACTCTAAAACTGGGAGCTCTAGCATCGAGTGCCAGACGCTATATGCTATATCAACACATATACACTAGCACCAGAGTGAAAACATATGGAATGACATTGTTTTAACACTGGAACACTGACACTGCAATGGCGGAACCTGCACATACAATTCTAAAATTGAAAAAAATAATAAAAAGACTATTTATACACACGCAAAAAAAACACCATTGAAATGTATGGGCTAATGCTGCTGAGCAACAGGTGCTACATGGTGCTGCTGAATATACAGCGCTGGCGCTTTACACTGAGCCTGGGTTTCACATACTGCGCCAGGCGTTCACCTGACTCTACGTGGTACTACTGGCATTAGCATTTCTTAAAAACCCCCATATTTTCTCCTGCACTTCACTTGCGTTGCCATAGACTTCTAATGACCTGAGTTAGCATTAAGTGAACATTCTGCTTATGCGTTGCAGAGTACATATATTTGTGCAATGGCACATTGAAAATAATGGGCAGCCAATTGCTTACATTGTGTTGCACTACAGGCCAGAAATGCAGGGAAAGTGCAAAGATGTGAACTTTACAGTAACAAGTCAGAAACTTGAAAAATTAAATATGGGGACTGCAATATAAAAATAGAAAATACATTTTACAGAGGAGGTACTGGAGCAGGGAGCGATAGCGTCATTAGAAGCTCTGTGCAGTACAAGGAATGTTTAGATCCTGTGCCCAGAGTCTGTGGCAGTTCCAGACTTTACAATAAAGTGAATGTGGAAGAACAATAAACCTTATTTCTGGCCCCTGATCCTCCCTGACGCTCCCCGCAGAACATGTGCTGGAAAGGCTGTTGTGAGAACAGTGTGCTGGAGGAATGTTGTGGGTGTGTGAAGAAAAGTTATATTTGGGGATCTTCTCTGCTATCGCCAACCTCCACCCAACCTGTTCCCCCGCTCAGTGAGCAGAAAATGTCATTGGAGACTTCTTCCTAGTAGGCTTACCATACTTGTTAAGCCTTTACTTGTTATTTTTGCACCCATCAGTTTCAAGTCCTGTGTACGAAACACAACTCTTAAAAAACAAACACCCTATGGTTTTAATCCCTATCCTTCTGCCCATCCAACAACCAACCTGAATGCCCAATGCATTGCATGCATATTTCCCCATGGTTTACTGAGAAGAAATAGCTTGTAACTGGTGGAGAACACTAAAGTATCCACCAGACTGTACATACATTTCAACCCCAGGTCAGGGTAACAAGTGAACAACAAACAAGCTTCAGAGAAGATTCCAGTGACTGCCAAGCAGTCTTCTCTTCTTCTTATCACCCTCTGAGAAGAGTAGAAAGCCATCTTGGTCCCACTAAGGTGGTTGCTACTCTTGTCTCTGCAACTCTAGGCACCACATCCACAAACTCTGTAACTTCTGCTGATAAGGGCCAAAAGGCCCAAAACATAGAATTATGACAGTGTGAAATATAAAAGCCATATCTAAGCATTGCATGTCCCAGCAATTGTCAGACACTGAGAGAGGCATAAAGAGAAGTCTTGCTTGGCTCCAGCTGCCTGTCAAAGCCTGAGGACACCTGTCTTCTTTGTGAGCCCCCAATCTCTGCATTTAGCTTCACCTTCAGCCAAGCCCCCGTTTGTCTGGACACGTTAAACGCCTCACCGCAAATGGTTGCCCCCAGGACTTATTAGCTCAAAGGATGTAAACTTACGGGGGTGAAGACGGATGAAGCGAAGGTAGGACTGGGCGTAATCGGGTAACCGAGGTAAATAGATTATAGTTCGGGTAACTCCGAGGGAGAACACAAGCGAGGTCAAAGGTAATGCCAAGGGTCAAACCAGAAGAGCTTCATGCCACCAGATATGAGACAGGTACGTAGTCGCAATACAGGATGAAGTTGGTACAGGCGTCAGTCAGGATAGTCAGGCTAGCACGAGCAGGACAGCCAGGAGCGCTGCGGGGGGGGGAGGAGGAGGCGAAAGCGCTCGCCGCCGCCAGAGCCGACGCTCACTGTCAGATCGGCTGCCGGGTGGATGGAAGCCCGTCCTGCCACCGAAACCCACGCCACCTGGAAAGACCGTGGGACTGAACTCCAGGTAAGTTTACTGTGGCACTGCAAAAGAGAGTAATGGGTGTTTCTGTATTTTTGGTTAGTAACACTTTGTAAATACTTATTTAGCAAATCACTCCTTTCCATTCATCACCTCTCTGTTCACACATACACTTACAGGCTCTCTTAGGCTCTTACTTGAATCAGTAATTCTTAACTGATCAAATGATGAAGAAGAAAGTGTCATTGGTGTAAATGAAGTCAATTCACAAACAGGTTTCTGCTTGCCCCACAATGGCAAATTAACTTTATTTATTGTGTCCAGCCTTGTAACAAGCTGGCAGAGCACTGGGTGGATTGTCAAGGGAAAAGCTATGGCTAAGTGTGGGCCCATAATAACCAATTTTCTAAAGGGCACATGCCACAAAGCTCACTACTGACTGTTTGTGACCCTTCCCCCTTCACCCCTCTTCCTTTAGACTGTAAGCTCGCAAGGGCAGGGCTCTCTCCACTAATGTATCTTGTACTCAGAATATCCACTGTCAAATCTGTAAAACTGCATTTGTACTGTATGTACTGTATGTTTCTACCCTGTCTGTAATTACTACTTTGTAAAGAGCTACGCAAGATGATGGCACTATATAAATAAATAATAATAATGCATACCAAGAATGTGCTGTCAGGGAACTCCCTTTTTTCCAGATCATGTTAGCACATGGGGCCTACAAACTGAGCTGAAGTCAGAATTTTTTTTTCTTACCTCTATGAGGAATATGGATATTAGAGCAGAACTTATATTTTTCAGTCATCTCAAGTACCATCCAACACAGACTTTCCTGGGAGGGTGTAGCTCAATTTGAGAAGGACCTGTATTTTCCACCTGGCCAAATGGCGCAGGGTTATTATGCCTGCAGTGTTGCCATCCCAAGATGCTGCACGTGTGCAGCTTGATGACAAAATGGCATCCTATTAGTGAAGCACTAGTACCACTAGTTGGAAAACATTGCTGTATATCTTCGGTTTGCCTGTTGACTTTACTAGATGTATCCAGCTCCCCACTGAGCAAATTTTTAGTGTTATAGAATACAATCAGCCAGTATGCACTGGACATACATGTAATGCTGCGTGCCCTCACCAGTAGAACCATGTAAGTTCACAAATTAATTTTGGTCATCTTACATGTCATTAGGGGAGCTGGATTCGGTCCATGTTAAGCAGATTCTTAAAATTCCTGTCCAGACAGACAATAACTTTCTCCCACCTTTACCTCATTGGAAAGAGTGTAAAATTAACAATTTCAAAGCATTTAAAAATATCAGATTATGTAAATACCTTATGTATTCTTTGTGAAGCCACGTTCTTTGCTTTAACTTCTGGGCTGTGGCTGAGCAGAGAAGGACATGTCATGGGGCAGCTTTAGGAGTCATGAGCAAGTTTTGCTGTGGTCAGAGACAACTGCTGGACAACTGTGATTTGTTGGGCTCACTCACGCTGAGAGCACCAAGGGACAGAGTGGCTGTTAGACCATTTTTTTACGTGGTCCTGGAGGAATAGGATTGGAAGGATGTCAAACTTTGCTGACGTGCTACTTTTACCCAATGCTGCAGGGAATGGAAGAGAGCTAAGTGGTTCGGGAGCTGGATTTACAGTCGCATTGTCACCAACAGAACCAGTTTCACATGTCAGTTGAAGTACGACCACACTCAACAAATCATGAAAGTGTTTCAACACTCATTTTATACAATTGTTCTATTTTTCTGCTTTTGGTCTGAACCATGTGACCGCCAATGGCCAAGAGACCATGTGACTACTCGCAGCAAACCACAGGCATGCATTTTCCTGCTCAATCTAATTCAATGCACATAGTGTGCTTGTATGACTCAGCCATGCCACTCCAATAACAGTAGACAGCACAACAAAAATATAATGAGCTAAAAGAATTACATTATTTTTCCAGTGAGATAAAGATATTTTCTGAAAGTTTGGATACAAAAGCACCTTATGGTCTATGCAAAAAAAAAAATGATGAATTCTTTAGCATACACCATAGTGTGTTTTTGTTACCCCCAATAACTTATCCTTATCTCATTAGAAAAATGATGTTCCTCGCCTGTAAAATTGCATCATCACATGTGCACATTACACATTTTTATTGCACTTTTTTGTGTGTTCAAAAGATGACTCAGATGTAGTGGCAATTCACATCCAAATGTGCACCCAAGGTTAAATTTGCTTTACCTAATGAATAGCATGACCCGCATAGTCTGCAGGAAGGAGGCATATGTACTTTTTATTTCTTGAAGATGTTCTAACTGAAATAAGACAGCCAGTTGAATGACTTTTTTTTGATCTTCAGAAAATAAAACAGCAAGTAAAATTGCAAAGGTACAGTATATTCCTACTCCATGACCTGGAAGAGTGAGAACCTTCACAGACATATGGACACTACGATGGATAAAAGACAATTAAACCCTACAGACAATAGGCAGACAATACTAATAAAATGCTTATAAACCATCCATGGTGGTGATAACTGCGATCATGAACCTAATAAAAATATTAGGTCCCACAGGCATATTGCACAGAACCCTAGTGCCAGACAAGGTGGGTCCAATCTTCTATTCAGAGAAAGCCAGTCAGATTAGTATATTTATTTCTACAGATATATAAAAATAATATTTTGGCAGCCCTGACATTGCTCTCAAGGAAGGGCCTCACCAGTGGCATAGCTAAATGTGATGGGGTCCAGATGTGAACTTTAAAGTAGACTAATCACCCCCTGTGGCTGGCCTGGAATCTAAATGATCCCAGGGCCGGCAGCTAGCCTGCCCCCCGTGGCATCCTATGCTGGACGCCCCACTGTGTGAAACCCACCGGGTGCCGGTAATCTCACCCGATCCCGGTTGGTGCTGCATCCCCAGCTTCCCTGTAGCTGTGCACACTCCCTATACCCAGCCATCCAGACAGGGTGGTCGGGTGGGAGCGCACACTCCATAGGGTAGCTGGGGATGTGGCCACCAGCGCGCCTATGCCAGCACGAAGTTCAAATCATTGGCTTTATGTGGTGCATAAAATGCTGATTGGATGAGCCCTTATGCATGTGCCGTGGGAACGGCGGAATGGTAAGTGAAAATGGGGCCCCAGGGCAGGAACCAATCACCAGGTAAGTCAAATTCCTGATGATTGGTCCACTTTAATTAAGCTCTGTCATGGCTCATATATGGCCTTGTTATTTAAACCTGATTGGTTGCACTTAGACAAGTAAAGACTAAATAGACAAATGGTGCTTCTTTTTCCATTAAATGATTTCAAGTAAGCACAAATCTAATAAATAAGGTGCAGGAACATCAATGATGGGACCCCTAAAATTTTGGGCTCCAGTCCAGTCACCCTCCCTGCGCCCCCTATGGTTACGCCCCTTGGACTTTAATATAAGTGTACATTTTAAGCACGGAAGACTAAACTAGAAGCAACTAAACAACAATGGCTGTTCGGGATGTGGAGTTTGGCACACAGAGTACAGTATGAATCATTTCATTTTCCAGAATCATTTCCGAAGCAGAAGGAACATTTGAAGTGGTCCCTTGATACCCCAAACATAGCGTTTAGCACATTAAAACGCTGCTGTTACAAGAGAGAATATATTAAAACATACCTCAAATTCTGTGTGACAGGCCCAGAACAAACATGCCACTTGTGAGTTCAGAAACAGTCAGACCTTCTGACCTCTTGGCTTACAAAGTGAATGTGCGAACCAGAAAAGCAGCATGACGGTCAGGCAGCCACATAGATCTTCTGTGACAGGTCCCTCAGCCAGCCGCTTAACTAAATATGAGTGAGTCCTGGTGCGAACATTAAATGGGGCTCAGAATAGTTCATACTGTAACCCTTTTCCTGTTAATTTAACTGAAATAAATACAGCTACATGACTAAAGACTGAAACAGAGACATATGCAGCTTCCTTTCTATAAATGATCCCATGTGAGACAAAATCTGATGAAAAAAGGTGGAGAGGACAGAATGAAGGGGCCCCCTAACCTTATGGGTTCCAGTGCGGTTGCTACGCCTGAACCCCCAGTCATTAGCATCCTGTTCCACCCCCGCCCTCAGCCCACATGTTCACACTTTTCATGCTCGGCAACTGTATGCTATATCTCACCTTTTTGGCTGTAAAGTAGACCTTCAGAAGATTACCCTCAGTAGTCCTCTGGGAAGCCCCCCCCCTCATCTTTAGAGTCATTAAAGATTTTCATCCAATGGGGCATGGCGCTAAAAGAAAAAGGAGGAGGGGACAGAATGAAGGGGCCACCTAACCTTATGGGTTCCAGTGTGGTTGCTACACCTGAACCCCAAGTCATTAGCATCCTGTTCCACCCCTGCCATCAGCCCACATGCTCTTTCACATTATTGGAACAACCATATTCCAGTCACTGGTGGTGTGAGGGTGTAGTTTAGGTCTGATTTTATAATAGGGCGTTCAGCAAATTACCCTCAGTGATCCTCTGGGAAGCTCCCCACCACATCATCAATGTGCTTAAATATTTTTATCCGATGGGGGAAGGAGTTCTAGAAGAAAATAACATTTTTCTTTATTATAGGTTTATTCAAAACACCAGTGTCCCCATTTGACCTGAAGGGCAAAGCTGAGAAAAAAACATTAAGTTCACTTAGCCCCTGTTCCTGATGCCAAATGTAAGAGGATCAACCAGAATTCAGGGCTACTATCTGGGAAAATCCAGGAACACCGACTTAACCCCTCATCTGGGTGACCATCGCCACCATCAACCAGGAATCAATCCAAAATACTCCCATATCGCATTCATCACATAAACCCATATTCAGACAAGTATCCACTCTCTCAGGTACCCCACCACTGACTGTCTGAGCTTTCCTCCTCATTTTGGAGCCTCCCTCTCTCTACCCCCTCCAGGTCCCAGCAGAAACACTTACATCAGTATGTTCATGCCCTTTTCCTCTTTAGGTCCTTACATAGGGGCGGAACAGGCCACACGTACAGGAAGATGCATTTGGTGCAATTCTAATCTTAGTTGCAGATTGCATAGGATGTCTGCCAGCTGTGGTGCCTCACTCCTTCACTGCAGCCAGACCTAAGATGGATACAGTTAAAGCACTCAAAAGGTACCTGAGAGCAGAAATCCCCTCCCTGGTCGCTCCCCAGGGCACCACCCAAGCCTGGGCAGGCTGCATTTGTAGTAAATGCTTCAACACCATGGTGGCTCTTATATCAGCAGGTCCAGGAATACACGGGTAATGATCTGGATCTGAAAATTCTAATATAGGCTCTCTATACCCGCCTGGGTGATTAGTTGGACAGTCTGCCTCACACAAGGATTAGAAAATCACTCTGCCCTGCATGAAGAACTATTACAACCAAAGAGAATACTACACATGGAAGCAAAAAAAGTGTCTTAGGTGGTAAGCTTTATACCTAAACGTTGTTATATACACATGTGCATCCTTTAAGGGTTGTTTTTCTATACCAGCTAATCGGATCAATTATATTCTTATATTCGTATTTAAATTGTTCTTTGAAAGCCTCAAAGTTATTATTTTATGGTTTACAGAAATGGAAACAATACACTTGATATAAAATGTGTTCCATCAATCAAAGAGAGTCAGGGACTCGGGGAAGATTCCAGTGTGTCTGTGTGAAGGCTATTGGTTTTCATTCCACGCATGGCTTGACCTTTCAGCAGCCCAGGCCTGGGTAACAAGAGACCAATTCTGCCTTTTACTGTCCTGGATGCCGGCCAGCCCTGAAGACGTCTCTTGTGGGCCTCGTGGAGCACATGTTTATACTGTGGCCGAGATTTATGTGCTGCCAGAATATCGAGAAAACTAGCTCTCTTGTTGCCAGTCTAAATAGGTGTCTGAAAGTTGACAAAGCTCCTCAAGATGTGTCAGGAAAACATATATCTTCTCTTGCTAGGCTCTGCTCACCTCTGTCAGGCTCTACAGTGGCTGCCGATAGAACAGAAAGTACTATTTAAGAGTCCCATCCTAACACACTGTCCAACCTCCTCCACATCTGGCCTTGCTGATCTCTAGCCATCACCCCAGCCGGCCCATGACCACCTTTCTCTGTAGTTACCTCTGTACAAACTGTCTACATCTAACTTCACTAATCAAGAGTCCCATCCCAACATACTGTCCAACTGCCTCCACATCTGGCCTTGCTGATCTCCAGCCATCACCCCAGCCAGTCCATGACCACATTTCTCTGTAGTTACCTCTGTACAAACTGTCTACATCTAAATCCATTCCTCATTGTTTGCCCCCCAAAAATTGCACTGGCCATCCACAGAACTATAAACTAGCCTGTTAGTGAAGGATCCTATTTTAGGAAGAGGGCATGACAATGGCTCTTGACAGCGGACCCAGACTAGGGTCCCCCCCCCCCCTCCGGCCAGCCCATGACCAACCCTCAACACCTGTGCTTTCTGGCAGGTCAAGTGGGGCACAACATGAGCTGAGGTCTCTTACCTTGGTGTGGGGGGAGGTAAAGTGGGGTTGCGTACTGAGTGTTTGGGGGGACTAGGGAGGCATGAATTTGATGGGGGCATTTAAAACAGCAGTCCAGGTGTCCCTATGGACAGTCTACCATTTTTATGGGAAATTACAGTGTAGTACAACTTTAAACACGTGTATACACGGCTCCAACATTTTACAAGATTTCCAATATGTTAACTAAAACAAGTCCATTCTCAGATATACATTTCCAATATAATAACTATAAACTGGCCCATTCTCAATAGAAAAGTGACACAGTACTAATGCAATGCAGTCAGTAGCCCAGGCAGGGGGAGCATGCTGCTGTAATGGCTTTGAGTAATGCCATCTGCTCTGCCATTCTTGGGATCAAATAAACCGCATGGAAGAGAAGTTTAGGCATGGCAGTGGTCCCAGATGATACCCACTGTTCTAGGGCACCCTGCTGTGCCTCAGCTTTCATTTACTAAATGCGTGTCAGATGGAGGTCTGCAAACAGCATCTCTGAGATTTGAATTACTGGTGCCAGCTACCTAAATGTTAAAGCACCCTCTGGTTCAGCATCTGGCCCATATAGTGAGCTCTGTGCATGGATGCCCAGGTGCATCAAGTGATATTTAACTTCTTTATCGCTTGTATAAAAGTGTTACCATGAATAAAGATGTGTCTTTAATTGGATTGCTGGTTACCCTCATGAAACGCCAATTGTGTTGGGCACACCTTGTATACCAGCTATCCCTCACGTGGGCAACTACTAACATCAAACAATTAGCATACTTTCCACATAATAGCTTTTGTTTTGGGACTTAAGCTTCCATTTGACATTTCTGTACAGCTGCCTTAAACTGAAAAAATGAAGAATAACCTCACAATCGCCTCAATTGTTGTGGATTCTTTTATAACTCTGTGAAGAGGGAACCTGCCCTTGAGAAAAAGAAAAAAAAAAACATTTCATTGAAATTCTTGTCGTCTGAAATACATATGACGCTGTCCTTCTGCTAGTGTCTGAAATACACTTTTATAAAACTGCTACAATCATTCAAAAAATATACAGTGGTGTAACTACAGTCTTATGGGCCCCAGAGCAAACTCTGGACTGCCCCCCCCCCCACCCGGACAAACCCCTCCCCTCCCCTCACACATGCGCACAACCCCCTCTGCCACTGCCCTCCCCAGCACATTGTTAAAAAAAAAAAAAAAAGCTATCGGGCAATCCCATGGTGCTTGTGCGAGTGGCACTGTATCCACAGCTACATTCAGCGCCTCCCGTTTATATAAATGGTGTGGTGTGAGTGTTCCCCCACTGAACCCCCATATCCGTCCTGCTCCCCACTACACCCCCATATCCACCCTGCTCCCCACTGCACCCCATCTCTGTTCTGCTCCCCACTACACCCCCATATCCACCCTGCTCCCCACTGCAACCCCATGTCCATCCTGCTCCCCACTGCACCCCATCTTTGTCTTGCTCCCCACTGCACCCCATCTTTGTCTTGCTCCCCAATGCAACCCTATCTTTGTCCTGCTACCTACTACAACCCCATATTCACCCTGCTCCCCACTGCACCCCATCTTTGTCCTGCTCCCCCCTGCAACCCCATATACACCCTGCTCCCCTGCTGCTCTCACATTTCTGTCCTGTTCTCCACTGCAATCCCGTGTCCATCCTGCTGCCCACTGCACCCTTATCTCTGTCCTGCTCCCACAAGTCTGCCCTGCTCCCTATTGCACCCCCATCTCTGTCCTGCTTCCCACTGCTCCCCCAACTCTGGGGGAGTCCCCAGGGGGCTCGGGCCTCCTGCAGTGGTTTCAGCACAATGTACAAAGAACGGGGGGAGCGGGATGTCGCCGGGTGTCGACACTGCCCACCTCAGCTATGTTCGCTTATCTCCCTTCCTGACATGTGACCAAGTGTCTCACACATGGGCGGGGCGAATAGCAATCACAGCTGAGATGGGCTGCATTACAGTAAGTATATAAAGTACTAATGCAGCGTTCGTGCTTGCAACCCATCCCTGCCCCCTGCACCAAGGCATAACAACTGCTGCCGGGGAGAGTGGGGCCCATCACATGACCATCTGTCACCGTGCAACTGCGACCCATGCTACCAATTCCTTACCCCACCTAAAATATAATTTAAAGGCCATCAATATAAGGGCATCTGCAGACAAGTGCAAGTGGAAAATCAAGGCATACTTCCTTTACCTCCCCGCCAGCTGCTCCATAACAGCTTACTGGTCATAAGTATAACAATTAGAATTTCAGGTGGCTCACACTGCTCTGAGGCTGACTGGGCCCAGAGCCTGTACCATCCCTGTCTCTCAAGTTTTCCCACCACCCCAACCGCCCCCCCACCTACCTCCTAAGCGGTATTCTGCCACTGCTATGCTAAAGCCATGTTCATTCATACCGCAGTATCTGTTTTTCAGTACCGTTGCTTTAAAGAACAATGGCCTTTTTGGAGTCTTGAACATCTTCCTCAATCCCAGGACATCCCAATTGGGGATGCCTCTAGCTGGCTGCCCCTCTTATCAGGCTAATATATATATATATATATATATATATATCATTGTTGTTCTGCTCAGGTTGGCTAGGGAAATGGCCCTAATTAATTTAATATTGCTTGAAGTGGACCTCCAGTTAATAATATAAATATTAGTCAATTGTTCCCCTAAGCCACCTCCACTGATGGTCAGTGGAGTAAGCTGTTTGAAAGGGCTTAACCCCATGCAGATGTTGTGGAATAGCATACAAATTCTTCACCCCAGAACAACATGGAAGCAGCCATCTTGCTGATAGTCCTGTTTACTCATAATCATAAGGGGGAACTGTGCCAGCAGCAGCCCACTCCCAACAGATATATGCCTCAGAAACATGGGAAAACGTGGCTATCATTCTCCACACACACACACACACACACACACACACACACACACACACACACGATAGAAGGATGCTGGAGGAATTGTGTGTTTGAGAAAGGTGCTGTTGCTTTTTATCTATAGGTTTGACAGCCACAGAGCATTGAAACAGTTGTTTACAATGTTAATATATATGTTTTTAGAGCTTTCTGAACAGTGATGAGTCATTGAAGCCGATGGCTTTCTATTTCTGGCTAGGAATGCGTTTTTAAAAACCCATGCATGTGTGTGGCAAGATGGCCACATACTACCATGCAGTTCAGGAGCACAGAATCTACCTGCTATTCCATAACATCTTCATGGGGAAAATCCTGTTTAAATAGCATACAGCACTGTTTGCTAGAGGGGGGCTTTAGGGGAGTTTACTAAGCTCATTTTTTGGACTGGAGGTACGCTTTAATAGAGAAGGACCACATAAGATATTGTTGCTAGATAGGGGATGCTGTGCAGTTCTGGTCCATGGATGCTAGAAATGACACAAATGTTTCCTGCAGGCAATGCCAGTCACTGGAAATAGGATTTGGGGCATTACAGGCAACAGCTTTTCAAAATCTGGCCCTGGCTGAGAGCATAGAGAGATCTAAACCCCACCCTTCTTACTGCATCACAGTCTGTGAGTATCTCCATTCCTGTGTGCATGGAGGCACCAGTCCCCCTGCCAAAGAGGTATAAAAAAAGATCCCCAGAGAAACTAAGATGGAGGGGGTACAACAGTAAGTAGTGATTTTAGGAAGGTATATACTGGCCTCTCAGTATTTTTTTTCTAATACTGTAACAGAAAGTAATGGAAGCTGTGCTTCTTGGTGGACCAAGAGCCTGGGATAAATGTCTTATATATGCTGCCTCTTATCTGCAATTGTTTAAAATTGTTTCCAAAAGTCTGTAGTAAGTTTTTTATGATATTTCTGGCCTTGTTCATGCTATGTCTGGGGTTTGAACTTGTCTTCGTGCATAGACTTGTCAACTCTGTACACTTTTTGATCAACAACTTTGTCTTTTGTCTACCACCTGCCTGGCAACAACCCCCCCATCAAAGCCTTGAGGCGTATAGCTGTTTATATTGCTTGATTCTACCTACAACTGAGCTCATATTGACAGCTTCAACCCAATGACCCCAAATCAAGCTTAGGGGACAAAGCTATTACTTGGTGACATTGAGTTGAGTTGGGACACATTTAGCAGCTATGTGGCAGAAGGGTGAGGTAAATAAGTATAGGTTCCTTCAGGGGTGAAGGTTTGCCAAGAAATGCAGTGCATATAAGAGGAGGCTTGTCATTCCCAATTTGGTCCAGGCAATGTGAAGAGCTGACCTGGACCACAATAAAAAATTGAGTTTCATTTTAAAGCCCACATCCAGCCAGATTAATCTTTCATTGTTTGCATTCTGGTATCTTATATCATGGGAGACTAAATATTCTGGCAGTAATTGTCACGCTAAACTGGAGGTCAAGTGATCAGTCAGCCTGAAAGCTCAGGTGGGGCAGGGTCTCCTAAGGGATTGCGATGAATGGGTCTAGTTGAGGTCAGTGGTCAACTTCAAGAGGAGTGAAAAAAAGTCATCAATGACTTTGGTAGTGCAGCCATGCATTCTCTTATTTGGGGGATTTAGGGGCCGTGGCTTGGAGCTTTTTTCCTAGTTCCCACAAAATGCAACACAATACATGCTAAATGACGCAGCACTGGAAGTCCAACTGTCAATGCAGGGCAAAGCCAAGCATGAGGGTAGCCCAACATGTGAAAAAGAACTCATTAAAGAACTTCTAGATGACACCATAAAAACTTCCAAGTCAAAGCTGATTGTATACATGCAATTTAAGGAAAGTGTATTGCAAAATGATGTAAAAAAAATCCATATAAACATGTTGGCTAACAAGAGGAGGGGTCACTTATACACCCTAACCAAATAAAACTCCAGCCAAGCTTGTGGTTTTCTTCTACTGGTAAGAATAAAACCCGGGGGGGGGGGCAGAACCTGTATGGATATTTAATATTGGGCCATTTCTTTGCCAGAGTCCCCATTGAGGCCCCTTTCACAATGTACACTTCCACCAAATTTGCAGTGCAAGAGCACAAAAGAAGCACAGTGCTGAGAATTCGATGCAGTGAGGTGCGGGGGCGACAGTGGAGAAAAAGGTGGCGAGAGGCAAGCGGTGCAGTTGGCAAGATCAGGGCACGGGGCGATGAGATGCAGCAGGACCAGCAGCTGTGAAGGACGAGGCAACAAGAGACAGCAGGTGGCCGGACCAGCAGTGGCGTAGGACGAGTCGTGAGATACAGCAGATGGTGGGACCAGCAGCAGAGGACTAGGGGTGAGATTCAGAAGGTGTCTGGGACCAGTGAAGGACAGTGGCACGGGTCCAGTTGCGGGACCAACGGTGATGGAGGCCGCAGCAGAGGTTGAAGCAGACAGTGGGACTGGCATCTGCAGAGGTCACAGCAGCAAGAGGCAGCAGGCGATGGGACCAGCAGCAGCGGAGAATGAGACAGTGCGATGCAGCAGGCGGTGGAGGGTAAGGCGGAGGCGGCAGCAGGCAATGAGACCAGCAGCAACAGAGGATGGGGCAGCAGCAGGCACGGGGACTGGCAGCGGCGGGGGACCAGTGGCGATGGATCGAGAGGTGGTGGTAAGTTTGGCCCTTCACCACACCTCAGGTAAAACGCAATACATGTACTTTACCTGCGGTGCCCATAGCCCTCAATGGGGGTGCGTTGCAGTTGCACTGCGGGCAAAATGATGCAAGCAACGTTTTGAAAATTACAGATCCCTGATGTAAACGGGCCCAATTATTTTAATGGGCTCTATTATTTTGATGATTGTGACACGGAGTATTTTATTACTCCAAGACGACACAAACAGCCAGGTATGATAGGGGCCTGAAACCGGACCAACATCCGTTTTTCTTTGATGGGTGTTGGTCTCGCAGTCAGCTAATAAAACATATCCCCCCCAGAACACCTGTAATCCTCACCTTCACTATGAGTGCTGAGAAAGGAGGCTTCAGCGTTGGCCACTGGAACAATCTGCCCCCGTGACCGCCCACCGGCCGAACGTGGGACACCTTTCCCAGTGCTGGCTCGTAGTGAAGGTGAGAATTACGGGCATTCGGGGGGGGGGGTTATTTTGTTTGGGTCCCCCCCCCCATGACTGTGGGACCAACACACGTTAAAGAAAAAAACAGGAGTCTGGTTTAAAGAAAACCCAAATTTTCCCAATACAGGGTTTTGTTCCTTGTCCCATATTGGGATACAACCCCCAAGTCTGCTTACCCTTCCACTGGTCTGGGGCACACATCTGCCGGTTATGGCACTGTGGGTCAAGCATGCACCCTAATGTGATTATCTGGGCAAACCAGGAGGGTTTCCCATTTTGGGCCATTGCAAATCTTATAGACTCTAGGCCGGTGGTTGCTCCTCTTTAAAGATAAAAAAAAAATCACCACTGGTTAAAGTATCATCGCCATAGGAGAGAGGTCAGACATCATTTTCAATTTCTCCATGGGAAGACATAGAAGATTCTTGTGTTGAGCTGCCCTGCAGATGATTGCTTTGTACTACTGGAAGTGGAATCTACTTAAGGTGCATCGTCGGTGGAAGGACAATCAGCGTGCTTTTGAAAAAGAGCCTTTGTCACGCTTCTCCGTCTACCGCAACTTGACATTTACATACGTTTGCCCTGCACTGAAAAGGAACATCAGCACAATAGTCTTTAAGTGACAGTCTCTTGATAGAGCCTCAAAAAATGTCACTTATCTCAAAACAATTAGCTGATGACACATTGTATTCTCTATTGCTTTAAAATAGCAACACTATTGTCATTAACGATGCTGTACAAAGAGCGCATGCCGCAAAAAGATGCCACGCTCATTACAACATGTCGTTCTGTGTATTAACATTACTTTCTAAACCTACTTGAAAGTTTTAAGTGGCACCTTTAGAAAAGGATTTTTAAAAATGACATTTAGAATTGATGCCTGTTTTTTGCATTTCGGCAGTTCTAGGTCATTAAAAATAACAATTCAAATAACAATTCCTACATAAAGATCCAATTGAATGCTTTACAGTCATCTGAAGTGTAATCACAGAACAAAACCCTCTTTGCTTTTTTGATAGGCCTAGATAAAGTTACTATAGACTTAAAGAGCCCCCCCCCCCTCTTCTATCCCTGGGTTTGACAGAGGGTCTGCAAGAAGTAGTCAAGTGGTTTACCATGCTAAACTTGCAGTGGACAGAAGAGTATAAAAAGTGAGACGTTAAAATATATAGACCTTGATTCACAAAGGGTTGAAAAAAAGGGTAGTAAAAAATTCATTTAATGAGAAAAAAGCCTGAGAATGTCACTGTTAGTGAATCACCAGACAATAAAAGTCAATGGCACTTTTTTACTCCTTTTTTTACTGGAAAAAGTATTGAACTTTCTACCCCTTTTTACCTGTAGTAAAAAGGTGCAATTGACTTTCATTGTCTTCTTATCTGGTGATTCACTAACAGTGAAATTCTCAGGCTTTTTTCTCATGAATTGAATTTTTTACTACCATGAGAATTTTTTTCAAGTCTTGATGAATCAAGGGCAATATCATAAAACGAAACACACCCAAAAATAAGTGTAATATTTACAACACATTACACATTTTTTTAGGTTGGACAAAACCCCAGCTACAGCCTTAAAGACACACATACTGAATGTGTTACCCAGCAGAAGAGGGCGCTATGGGTCAGCCGAAACCGGGAGATCCCTTTCTCACTGCACAAGCACAGCTCAGGCAACACTGTGTAGAGGTTAATGTGGGCCAAAAGCCAGGATAGTTAAAATCACAGGCTTTGGTCTGTCCACCAAGGGCACTCCGTTTGGGGTTTCCTCGCTGTGTGAAACCCCGCTGGTCACCCAGGAAACTCACCTGTCCTTGGTCCAATGGTGCATGTGTGGCCTCTCTTCCAATCACCTTCTCCAGCCATGTATATTAATGTGTGGCTAGTGAAGCTGAATGGAATCCCAGCCACACACATAGGCGGAGTGCGGCATCACTTACATCCTCTGTTTGTGCGCGGCATGCACAGTCAATTGTGGTGGGCGTGGCCGCACACAGCCGCAGGGGATGGAAGTGATGCCGATGCTGTCCGCGCATGAGCCGTGGGCTTGTTGGAAAGGTAAGATTTGTGGGCGAACCAGGGGATTTCCAACAGTGGGGTGTCCCCGATTGGAATGCCCCGTGGAGTGGGAATCAGCCGGCACCTTGGAGTTTTTTTGGCCTGCTTTAAAATGAACCAGCAGATCTGCTGCATCCTCTACCCTCAGAAACAAAGAGAAAGGCCTGAAATTGTGCATTTCTACTTGCCTTGTCTCTGCTCCTACACAGCATGCCAGCCAGGAGAACCCTACTAGTGGCCAACAGTGATGTGCATGGGTAGGTTTGGCTGCCAATGACTCGGGTATAAGGAAGTGTGAAGATTTCTTGGCATTTAAAAGTGAACGAGAACCCCAAATGGATGACCGGGTGATCTCCTTCAAGAGTGACTGTAACAAATGAATATGATGAATGATACGTTTTATGATTGCTGCACAGCTCTATTGCTGGAACACGTACTGCAGGGGTTTCTTGCCACAGCTTGAAGGGGAGATGGCCAGGGGCACAACAGCATGGTGGGTCTGATGGGTTTGATATATCATTTCAGCAATAATAAATTATTCCATTTTACTTTAAAAGTGTTACAAGGCCTGTGACCTACTTTGGTAAATTACACGCTCCTTGGGGGTGCTAAGTTTGAATTTCTTGTTGCTAGGGGGTACTTGGTAGGAGTTTCTTGTCGCTAGGGTGTAAGTGGCGTAAAACAGTTAATAACAGTTAATAACCACTGGCTTAGACGATAGTTCACCAGTCATCAGCAGAATGTGACAGGGACCCCATGACAGGATTAGAGCTCTCATTCCAAAGCTCATGAGTAAAGTTAACCCCACATTGCTCCTCCTAGTGGCCACTTGTGTATTAACCTCACCTTTCACGTTTATGCTTATGACTTAATCCTGCCTCAAAATATATAATATTTTACATATTTTTCCATTTGCAACCCTGGTTAAACCATTAGGGGTATAAAGCTAGGCCACACTGTAGCCAAGAGATGTAAACTTTGTTTAATTTTAGCCACTAGGGGGGCGCTTTAGCTGAAACGAAGGAAATTATTTATTACTACTAGCACAGAATAGAAAGTTTGTAGGAGCTTATTGGAATTCATCATTCTTAATTATTCTTACAGTTGCCCATGAAATTCAACTCTGGGAAAAAGGTTTATCCTTCCCTAGGGCCAGGTTGTGATCCACTGTAACTGACCATATTGGCAGACAGTTGGTAGTTCCAGAAGCATTACAGTCCCTGGTATTTCCTCAGGCAGAGAGAGGCTTTGGCATCACTGTAAAAAGGCAAATGAAAAAATCAACAGAAATTACCTTGATTGTTATTCCAATAAACAGGAGGACTTGCTGCTGCTGCTGCTGCTTGTTTCCCTTTTATTTCCTAGTTCCAAAATATATGTCCTTCACTGGGAGTTCATTGTGCTCCTGCAGGAAATCAGAAACAGGGTCAGTAAGACTGACGGCTCCTCCCCAGCATTATAAACTGCCATGACCCCCTCCCCAATATCACTGTATATATGAGACCACTTGGGCAACTTCTGAAGCTTAGCCACCTATTACGCATATTTTAAATTGGACAAAACCCTAAACTCTGTGCCAGGGAGGGTCAAGGTCCTCCCCCCACCTTTTTTTCTCATGGAGCTCCATCTGACAGAGGACAGGAAACTGCTGCATATATTTGCAGCAGGCATACTTCTTCCAATTGAGATGTGAAGTATTGCGGTGTGCAGCTATGTCCAGCCTCCTATCATACACAGCTCCATGAAGAAAGGACATTTCCTCTTCTGGGTCATAAGACCTGCGACAGAGCAGAGATGATTTTTGACAAACTGTGGTCCTGGGCAAAATAAAAGGTGGGACTCCCAAATCCCATTGTCACCAAATGACGTTTGTATCCACTTCCACAGCACCTGCCATACAGCAACATTAGATTAAATGAGGTGTATCGCAGACTTGTGTAATCTTAAAAATCCATATAAACACCTCAATTATACCAGAGATAGACTGTAAACTCTTCTATTCTGTGTACTCTCACTTATACCCTAACAGATTGTTCCATCCTCGCTTACAATCTCACATTATAGATTTTAAACCATTCAATATTCTGCATCTTCTCCTTTTCCACTAGTAGATTAAAAGCGCTTCCACCCTCTCGGTAAACCTCCCACTTTCTGTTCTCTGTTGTATACCCTATGTTGTAAACTCCTCTATCCGCTTTATCCTCTACCCTATTACATTATAACATTCTTTGTGTCCTCTAGCCTATTACATTATAACATCCTTTGTATCCTCTCTTATGCCCTATTACATTATAACATCCTTTGTATCCTCTATTATGCCCTATTACATTATAACATCCTTTGGATCCTCTTCCATTCGCTTTATCCTCTAGCCTATTACATTATAACATCCTTTGTATCCTCTCTTATGCCCTATTACATTATAACATCCTTTGTATCCTCTATTATGCCCTATTACATTATAACATCCTTTGTATCCTCTTGTATGCCCTATTACATTATAACATCCTTTGTATCCTCTTCCATCCGCTTTATCCTCTAGCCTATTACATTATAACATCCTTTGTATTCTCTCTTATGCCCTATTACATTATAAAATCCTTTGTATCCTCTCCTATGCCCTATTACATTAAAACGTCCTCCACCCTCTGTATCATCTCATATACTCTGTTACATTCTCTATCCTCCGTATCCTCTCTTATACCCTATTAGATTAGAACATCTTCTATCCTCTGTATCCCCTGTTATACTGTATCACAGCGATACTCAACTGGCGGGCGTTGGTGCCCGATTTTCGGACCCCTGCCCCAAGAGCCCTGCACTGAGTTGTTTCTGTGTTGCTATGCTCAGAGCTGCTTCCTTGATAAGCGATGTAGTGCTTAGTCTCCCTGCCATTGTCATGGCTGGTACCTGGTACCTAGCATTGCAATATGAAGTACAGCACGGGACTGAAGTGGCATTGCAAGGTACACACAAACTGCCCCATCCATTCCTTTCCCTCTTCCCCAGCTCAGCCCCATCTGTCCCTGTCCCACCATCTTGTCCCCCCAGCTCAACTCCATCCATTTCTGTCCCCTCAGTGTTGCCCCATTCATCCCATCCCCATTTATGCATGTCCCTTCAGCTTAGCCCCATTCATCCCTGCCCCCACAAGCTCTGTCCCATCCATCCCTGCCCCCTCAAATGTGCCCCATCCATCCCAGTCCCCTCAGCTCTGCCCCATCCAGCCCAGTCTCTCTGCCCTATCCATTCCTGTCCACCCAGTTTTGCCCATCCAATCCCAGGCCTCCCATCTTTGCCAGTCCATTACTCTTCCAGCTTTCTAAAGCCCCAAGTTCTAAAATATTACAATCCTATGTGCAGTGCCTATAATCCTGTCCCACATGCCCAAGTCCTTTACAGATTCCCTATGTGCACAGTCCCTACACTTCTCCCCCATGTACCCAGTCCCAGTCCTTTTAAAGAAGAACATAATCCAGCCCTGGTGTCTAAAAGATGCTCCTCTTCAGTGGGGCATCCTAATTTGGGATGCCCCGCTGAGTGAAACCCCCACAAATTGCCATAATTCTTACTGGTCCGGCATTCCCACAGCACACATGCAGCTGCTAATTACCTTGATGGAAGGCCACCAAGGAAAAGTGAGTTAATGGTCAGGTGGCAGCCCTAGCAACAGCCAGGGGCCCTCCAGTGTCCTGGTTTGCCTGCACCAAATGCAAGTCCTGGCTTTAGGTTCTGTGGGCCAACTCCTGTTTTTTCCCAGTGCCAAATAGGTTTTTTTAGGGTGGGGTGGGGGGCAAACAGCCTTTTAGTTTTGCCTGGGGAATCTATAGCCGCTACTCCAGCATGCTGATTTATAACTATCCACCCCCTGCAACAGCCCTCCGCCCGGATCCTCACCTCTCACCAGATGCCTTTAAATGAACCTTTACAAGAAGTACCCCTGCTCTATGACATTAAAGCAGCTTCCATCCTCTGTATCCTCCTTTATACTATATTAGATTAAAACATATTCCATCTCCTGAATGACCTCTTATTCTCTATTAAATTATAATACCCACCATTCTCTGTATCCTCTGCTTATCTTATTAGATTATAAGATCCTCTATTTTATGTATTTTCTCTTATACCCTATTAGATTATAAACTCCCCAATCCTTTGTACCCTCTCTTATACCCTATAAGGCCATACATCCTCTGTATTCTCTCTTTTTGACCCTATTAGATTATAAACTCCTCCATCTCATATATTCTCTCTTATTCCCTATTAGATTATAAACTGCCCAATGCTTTGTATCCTCTCTTATACCCTATTAGATTATAAACCGCCCAATGCTTTGTATCCTCTCTTATACCCTATTAGATTATAAACCGCCCAATGCTTTGTATCCTCTCTTATACCCTATTAGACTATAAACCGCCCAATGCTTTGTATCCTCTCTTATACCCTATTAGATTATAAACCGCCCAATGCTTTGTATCCTCTCTTATACCCTATTTGATTACAAACTCCTCCATCCTTTGTACCCTCTCTTATATCCTTTTAGAATATAAGATCATCCATTCGCTGCATTCTCTCTTATAGCCTATTAGATTATAATCTCCTCCTTCTTATATATTCTCTCTTATACCCTACTGAACTGCAAACTTATCCAACCTCTGTATCTTCTTTTTACAATGGATTGTAAACTACCCAGCCCTTTGTACTTTCCCTTATATCCTACTAGACTATAGTCCTTGTAATGTTCTTTAGCATTTTTTATTACAGCAATGCATTGTAAGCCCCTCCATCCGTTGTACTCTCACTTATACCTTAATACATTGTAAGTTCCTATACCCTCTGCACCCTGTCTTAGAGCCTACTAATGTGCAAGCTCCTCCACCCTCTGTGCCCTCTCTTATACAGGTAAAGGGTTGTAAGATCTTCCATTCTTTGGTATCTATTGTGTTACACCCTACTAGATTGCAATCTCTTCTACCCTTTTTTATAATTTCTTAGACCCTAACAGATTGCATGTGCTTGCATCCTCCCTTTTACCCTAATAAATTGTAGGATGCTACGCCTTCTGTAGAAATGCGATTGTTGGTGTGTCAGGGGTGCCCTTGTTTACAGCCAGGGTGAGTAGAGGCCATCATTGTATATGGAATTACCGTCTGGCCATTTGCTGATGTTTCGTCTACAGCAGATTTAATATTATTTCATATTTAGCAACAAGCAACAAAGGAGCAGAGTACACCCAAAACAAATAATCCTGATAACGCCTGCTTATCACAGCTGTGTTTAAACCACATTGCTCCCTCCATTTAACCACGTGTTGGCTGGATTAAAGAACCATCCACAATAAAGCTGAATGCCATTAGTGTATATTTGAGAAGTGCAAATACAGTGGATATAAAAAGCCTAGATGTCGCTGTTATCATGCAAAAAAAAGCAGACCAAGAAGAATAATTTCAGAACTTTCACAGCCTTCAATGTGACCCACAGTCGGTACAATTCCATTAAAAAACAATCATTTAGAGAGGAGAAAAAAAATAACAAAATTCAAATGTGTTTGCAAGTAGGAACACATAGAGGCTCGCTAGCACCAGGTATTGCCAGATGAGCATCTGTATAGCGGCGCTTGGAGCGACCGCTAGTATACGCTGTGATCGGCTATCGGGCGCTGTAACAGAGCTCCTCAGTCGCTGTAGTAACCTGGCCAGCATTGATGAATGAGATGTACACTGAGATACACACTGTACAATGAGATACACACTGAGGAGAGCGGGGTAAAATGCAGGGGGGCGGGTTAAAGCTGTGCTTTGCACAAGCGGAGAAGAGCTGGGGTCAGGAAAAGGACAGCTATCCCAGAATGCAGAGAAAACCAAAGGGAAGATCCGCACTCCTTAAAATCCTTGAAGTTTATTCATGCATTGAGTAAAAACAGCATCTCCATAGAAAAAAGCAGTATAAAAGCCAATGTAGAACCCCGGCAAGTCAAGGCAAGCCACGCATTCTAACGCGTTTCGGACGCTATAAGTGGGTCCTTAGTCATAGATCCCAGAATATCCCAGAATGCAAGCAGCATAGTCAGAAGACACTTCCTGTCTGAAGGCTGCCTGATGCTCCATGAGCCGCCACCTTGGATTTTTAAAGGTTTAGAATATGCACTAGTTTGTTGATAGATCACAAAGAAGAGTGTTAACATAAAAAGAAATATGTTTTGCAACTGCCCAGACCTAAATCCAATTGAAAATCTGTGTACACAAGAGTCACAATTGGACAGATTTGAAGCGCCTTTGCAAGCAAGAGTGGGTAAAGATAATTAAAGTTTTAAATATCTAGATCTGACATGTTGATAGACTTTTTTTAATTTCACAAAAACCTATACCAATACCAATGAACCACCCAACTCAACCAAATATGTGTGTGGGCTTTTTATATCCCCTGTCAGGGCTGGATTAAGTGTGGTGGAGGCCCCTGGAGACAAAATCTGGTGGCGGCCCCAGATACCGTATTTTTTCCTTATAATAGTCCAGTCAAGTAACTGATTGGTGGTTGTCTGGCACCTGCCTACTTACTGGAATGTCAGATCGAGTCCCTTGTGCCACCCTTGTGCGGATGTGTGCTGCTCGGGAACTCCTGCTTTACTATTCTGGGGGGTGGATGGTGTAGTCACCCAGCTGGTCCAGCAGAAAACAGTTCCCTGCATTGAGCTGCCAATGGCCAACCCAAAAGGTTGGTCGAGGCCCCTTTGCAGGGCAAGTGGTGAAGGCCCCGGGGCACGTGCCCCTTGCACCCCCCTCATAATCCGGCCCTATCGCCTGTAAATGTCAATTCAACTCCAGCGGGTGTTGTAAGACTCCATTTTAAACAGCAAGACAGGTGACAGATCCAGGGAGGTCCAGAGACTACTCCATAAGGTACAGTATAAGTGCTGGAGGCTGGATGGCATCCACTTTGCAGGAAACTAATACAATTGGCCAAGAGTTCTTTCACACACTGTTGCCAACATCACAGTATTTTTCTACATAGCTTTTTTTTAAACTTCCTTACTTCTGAATTGTCAGCCATGAATGTGCACCAGTAGCTGTACATGACACGTGTCTGCTTTGTGTGGAAGGTAAATGAGACTCTTGAACAATGAATTAAATTTTCACGGCAGGATAGGAAAGAAAATAGAAAAAAGGTTGCAGAGGCTAAGTTAGCACAAATAAGCAGGCTGTCTCATCACATGTAACAAAACATGCTTTATCAGTGAAGCAATACATCCCTTCCTACAATGTGACCACAGCGGCTCTTGAATAGCAATGATTAACAACTCGCAACAAAGCACGGCTAGACCACTATTTCTATGCTAAACAAGCTAAAAGCCAGAGACGGGGACTTGGCTGGAAGAAGAAAGCTATTGATATCACTTAAAGAAACATAGTACAGAACAAAAGTATGGCCAGTCATTCTAATAAAGGTAGCCGGCATTTATAGGCCATTCATTAATGATGCAATTATGAAATAAAGCATATGGCCGAGCAATTAGAGCGCACAGAATATGTGCTACTATACAGCTACTTCATACAAAGGCACTGCCGTAGGCTGAAATTCCCAGTAGAGCCTAGAAAAACATAATTTATGGGATGCCACCATCTTTACTCACCAAACAGGTAATGATGACTGCTCACCTAAGCAAACGAAGAGGGTTCTCAAATGAGGATGCTCACCTAAGCAAACAAAGAGGCTTCTCACATTAGGGTGCTCATCTAAGCAAACGGAGAGGCTGCTCCCATGAAGGTGCTCACCTAAGCAAACAAAGAGGCTTCTCACATTAGGGTGCTCATCTAAGCAAACGAAGAGGCTGCTCCCATGAAGGTGCTCACCTAAGCAAACAAAGAGGCTGCTAACATTAGAGTGTTCATCTAAGCAAATGAAGAGGATGCTCACCTAAGCAAAAGAACAGAGCTCTCACATGAGGGTGTTCACCTAAGCAAACAAAGAGGCTGCGACCATGAAGGTGCTCACCTAAGCAAACAAAGAGGCTTCTCACATTAGGGTGCTCATCTAAGCAAACGAAGAGGCTGCTCCCATGAAGGTGCTCACCTAAGCAAACAAAGAGGCTGCTAACATTAGAGTGTTCATCTAAGCAAATGAAGAGGATGCTCACCTAAGCAAAAGAACAGAGCTCTCACATGAGGGTGTTCACCTAAGCAAACAAAGAGGCTGCGACCATGAAGGTGCTCGCCTAAGCAAACAAAGAGGCTTCTCACATTAGGGTGCTCATCTAAGCAAACGAAGAGGCTGCTCCCATGAAGGTGCTCACCTAAGCAAACAAAGAGGCTGCTAACATTAGAGTGTTCATCTAAGCAAATGCAGAGGATGCTCACCTAAGCAAAAGAACAGAGCTCTCACATGAGGGTGTTCACCTAAGCAAAAAAGAGGCTGCGACCATGAAGGTGCTCACCTAAGCAAACAAGGAGGCTGCTCACAATAGGGTGCTCATCTAAGCAAGAAAAGAGGGTGTTCATATGATGTGCTCATCTAAGCAAACGAAGAGGGCGCTCAAATGAGGATGCTCACCTAAGCAAACGAAGAGGTTGCTTCCATGAAGGTGCTCACATAAGCAAATGAAGAGGCTACACCCATGAAGGTGCTCACCTAAGCAAACAAAGAGGCTTCTCACAATAGGGTGCTCATCTAAGCATACGAAGAGGCTGCTCCCATGAAGGTGCTCACCTAAGCAAACAAAGAGGCTGCTAACATTAGAGTGTTCATCTAAGCAAATGCAGAGGATGCTCACCTAAGCAAAAGAACAGAGCTCTCACATGAGGGTGTTCACCTAAGCAAAAAAAGAGGCTGCGACCATGAAGGCGCTCACCTAAGCAAACAAGGAGGCTGCTCACAATAGGGTGCTCATCTAAGCAAGAAAAGAGGGTGTTCATATGATGTGCTCATCTAAGCAAACGAAGAGGGCGCTCACATGAGGATGCTCACCTAAGCAAACGAAGAGGTTGCTTCCATGAAGGTGCTCACATAAGCAAATGAAGAGGCTGCACCCATGAAGGTGCTCACCTAAGCAATTGAAGAGGCTGCACCCATGAAGGTGCTCACCTAAGCAAACAAAGAGGGCGCTCACATGAGGATGCTCACCTAAGCAAACGAAGAGGCTGCTTCCATGAAGGTGCTCACATAAGCAAACAAAGAGGCTGCATCCATGAAGGTGCTCACCTAAGCAAATGAAGAGGGTACTCACATGAAGGTGCTCATCCAAGCACACGGAGAGGCTGCTCACATTAGGGTGCTCACCTAAGAAAACAAAGAAGGTGCTCACCCAAGCAAATGAACAGACTGCACGCATGTGAATACCTCCAAATGGTCCCTTATTTGGAGGGACTGTCTCTCTTTTAAGTGCATGCCCCCCTGTCCCTTGCTGTTTTCATTTGTCGCTTTTTGAGGTGTAACATGCAGATCTGCATCAATAAATGATTCATTTGCCTATGCAAAGTGTTTATATTGTTGTAACTGTTACAACATGTTTCCTATCCTTCCCACAATGAGGGGGTGTGGCTTCATTTAACAATTGTCCCTCTTTCTCACCCTGAAAATGTGGAAGGTATACATGTGGGTGCTCACCTAAGCAAACAATTAGGACCAGATGATGACACCAGAACATGACTATTTTCCAATGTTCCCTTTTAAACTACCTGAATAAGACCAAACCATTCCCCAATCTATCCTAAACTACACAGTGGGTGGACACCTATTTTACTAAGCCAAACAGATTCAACCCCCCTCCCCCAATCTATCTAACCAAACTCTTCTGCAATTTATGAAAACTACACAGTGGAAGAGAAAGCTAATCCATGTTCTCATTTCAGCTACCTAAACAGAATCACCCCCCCCCCAATCTATCAAAGTAACCCTTCTTCAATCTATACACAACTACCTAGAAACAAACTCTCTTATAAAGGCGACGGGAAAAATAAGGTAGCAAGCAGCGCACCTAATGCCTGTCCCATGTGCCTCTCCTGCAGCACCGGGTAAAAGCTATAGCAGTGCTTCAAAGTTTGATCCTCCTTTCAATTTAATTCCTCCAGGTCCACGCAAAAAACATGGTCTAATGGTCACTTTGTTCCTTGGTGCTTGGCAAGCCACAGCTGTCTCTGACCATGGTAGAAAATGCTTAAAGCAGACCTTCACCCTGAATAAGAGTCTATCTTATATGTTTCCCACACCCTGTACATACAGATTGCTTTTGCACATTCAAAATCATCCTACCTGCATCTACTGCATGTTATGAGCCTTTAAACATCCAAGATGGCGGCTCATGGCCTGCAAACAGGAAGTGTCTTCTGTTTCGCTCTGCATTCTGGGATTGGTGTCCTTTCCCTGACCCCAGCTCTGCTCTTTCTGTGCAAAGCACAGCTATAACCCTACCCCCTGTACTTTATCCTGCTCTCCTCTCCCCAGTATGTGTCACGATGGCGTTGCCCGTGTCCTAGGGTCCTAAACAGAGTTGCAGCCCAGTGGGGGAAAGTATAATAAGTGACTAAAAACTTAAAATATATTAATTTTAGATGCTGTGGAATAGTTTAAAGGTTTGGGCTTTTCATTAAATGATGCTGAAGGTCTGGTTTAAGACTACGCATAGAGGAATTATTTAAATATAATCCATAATTTTGATATGCGTTAAAATGGCTCATTTTACAAAGTTTCTATATGGGGGATAAGGTGGGAGGATGTTCGTGTTTGCCTGTACAGGCACTTTAATCTTATCTGGGATTAGAGTGAAGCAGGAGCAGCAAAAACAGTCAAAAGTTAATATTCAGGGGGGAGCAATTCAGGGGGTGCTAGTTAAAAATGAATATATACTAAGAAGTGCTGCTTACTTTGCTAAGAATTTCTGAGTTGTGGCGACAGCAGTGGGACCACTGTGGCTTGCCAACTGGCTTATTGTGAGCAAAGTGGTTGTTAGACCGCTTTTTTGTGCGGCACTAGAGGCATGAACTTTGGAGCCCTGCTACAACTTCTACCTGGTGCTGCAGTGAAGTAAGGTGGGGCACATGAGGCAGGTTAGCTGCTTGCTGTTTTATTATTGCCATGGGGTTTACAGTCCCTTAAGGGTCAAACTCCACCCCAATCTATACAAAAAGACTCAATGAAAGAATAAACTGGTTGCTGTTCGTTTTAAGATAACCAAAAGGATCAACCCTTCCCCAATCGAATGGAGAATCATATTCCTATCATACTTTGCAGATGAGCCCTTTCCAGTTTCATCCAGTGGACTGGAGATCAATGCTATGCATTTTCCAGCCTGGAAATACAAGTGTATGGAACGCAGCCTTCGTTAGGAGAGGAAGAAAACACACATTTTCAAGAATCCACTTGACTGCCAATATCAATTTGGCAAAGCAGTAATTTCAGATAAATACAGTTAATGAGATGCAAACTACTAAGTGTGCATTAACTACGGAAAACCCTTAATTATAATTGATGGTGCACCAAGAGCTTATGATTTGCACAGCATCATGGAGGGGAAAAGTGCGATAATCCTTCATTAAACTTGGTGCGCCTTGCGCTGTCCTGACACCCAGACTCATCAGTGACGGCGGCCTGTTTGGATCGGTGAAAAGACTATATTTAAAACACGTTGTTAGATAATGAATTCAGAAAAATAATGGTCTCCACACAGGGGACGTAAATAAAACGCTTCATTTTCTTATCGGACAAGTTGAATATTCTCATGACCTTCTAAAGGATAAAAGTATGAGTATTGATTGAAGCAATTATTGAGAGAGCCATAGATGGCACAGTAAGAAAATTCTTAGACAAGCTCCTCTGGAAGGTATTGTGTAATAGAATCTCCATGTAGAAGAGTTTAGCGGGAATTCGATTACGCCCCGCTCTGATAACTGGTTGCCTTGGTTACTTGTCGGAGAGAGGATGTTTCACTTGATCCTATAGAAGCATGTTACACAAGAAATTATGTGAATATACTTTTCAGAGTTGGGCTAACCAAGCAGAGCAGAGAAAGAGCTCCATACGTGGTCAAGCCTGTATAATGCACGAGCTAGACTACACCATGTTTACGCCGACTAGGCCTACAGGGTATTGTCGGATTAAAGGGAATTGTGTGTCTCCATAGATTCAACTGGAGATTGGAGTAATGGATGAGCACATGAGCATATGCACTCTAGTCAGTGCATGAATACATAGCAGCAACCTAGGATTTTAATACAACTTGCCCCACACACCCAGGAAAAGCAGCTGGGTGCCCAGAAGTCCAAAGAGTCCAGGCCAGGCATGTGCCAGTTACATCATTTTCGATGGAATGGAGGTAATTCAGAACAAGAATTTTGTTGTTCTGGTAACTGATGTTTACTATGTATGTGACAATAAAACTTAATATTGTCACGGATTTCTCAGCAGAGAAATCCCTTATTATACAATGGCCAGTAATTAAGGCTGCGAGAGAGAGGCGAATATGCGGCAACCAGTGTTTAATGGTGATAAACAGTGATAAGTAAACAGAGCACAATCCAACCAGGCTGCTGCACAGATTTACAAGTGGACATATACACATACATGTGCTGAGGTAACTATACAAGAATACAGGTAATCACTGAGTGCTACAGCTGCTATGCAGAAATATAGTTAAACCCGGAAAACATAAACGCACTCTGGCTGTACATAAACAAAGGTGGGGTCAGGAAACATACGCATAAGGATCCAGTAAAAGTCCAAAGGCAAATACAGGGCTGAGACAGGGGAAGCAATACACAGAGGCTGAGGCAGGAGTCCTGGGTTCTGGGATCTGGGATACAGAGTTCAGAGTCTGGATCTGGGTACAAAAGACAATGCAATGCTGATCCACTGGCTGAAAGGTTGGATCAGCTTATAAAGAGAAGGAAGTCAATAATCACCAGCACCTTTGCAGCAGAGGGCCACCTGCTGGCGGAGCATACAGAAGGAAGTGGAGACAGGCAAGATATATGCAAGGCAGAAACAGGCTTCCATGTTGTAGGGGAACTCCAGACCTGACAACTATAAAATGGCCCATTAATCAATTACCTTTGTTTTAGCCCCTAACCCTAATCTGTATGTAGGATTAATATAGATTAGGTAGATAGATAATATAGATAGATTTAATTAAAGGAGCACTATCGCGAAAAATAGCCCAATAATAAGAATCCATATAAATATGCTGGATGGCGAGTGGAGGGGTCCCTTATACATCTGGCACCAGGAAATATCAAGCCAGTATATACAAGGCTGGGGCTCTCGATATGCCCCAAGAAACCCAAAATTATTGGCCGCACTCACAAGTACAATAAAAATGTATACATACATTAATATAAAAAAAAATGTCTAAAACACACAATGAAGGACAAGATTAAAAAACATATATGGACAAAAAGGCTATAGAGGAACCCTATATATGGTTCTAATAATCGTTCAAATCAAGAGTTCGGCCAATCATTTTGGGTTTCTTGGGGCATATCTAGAGCCCCAGCCTTGTATATACTTCTCTCGGTTAACCCCCATGGGCCAGCACCTTTACTAGAAATATCCAGCCAGGCTTGTTTTTTATTTTAATGGTAGATAGAGAAACTCACGGGTGACTGGCTCTGTCACCCCTCATTGACTAAACCTGTCACTCTTGGATTTTATTTCTACCAGGAGAAGAAAACCACAAGCTTGGTCGGAGTTGTACACAATTTCGCAATAGTGCTCCTTTAGGTTATTCAGGTGTATAGTAGTATTAGAATTTAGACACAGTATGACAGCAGTGAGTTGACCTTGGTAAAAAAAAAGTAAAAAACTTAGCCAATGGTCAAAAGTTGAATGTCAGAAAGGTTGTGGTACTGAAAAAGAAGAAAAGAGTCAGAAACAGGCAAGGTCAATATAGGTGGAAATCATTGGCGGTCAGACATGGACACTACTACACATGCTGTCATGACATTCAAGGGCTACCGGGTTATAGATGGATGCTCTCCAGATGGCTGCTTACCTCCCTGAACTCTCTCTATAGCACAATGCCACGGGAACCTTTAACTGCTGCTCTCCCTAAAGAAGGTGGGAATGCATGGTGAGGTTTAAAGTGGCTTTGAGTAAGGTTATAAGTGTATGCATAATGGCAAAAACTAGTAGAAAGCAAAGTTTACAAAGCAAATATTTATTCTGTATACAATGCCATGGCCAGGCCTATGAAGAACAATATAAGGAATAACAGATAGGTAAGGTGTATGGGTGACGTGGCAGGAACTGGTAAGGGTAACATTGTACAGTAAACTGCATTCCCTGTGTTATGGATGAAAGGAATGGTGTCAAAACAGGTATGGGGGGGTGAAATTATAAAAAAAAACTTTCTAGTGGTTTTAAAGCTTAGGCTTTTAGAGCAGAAAACGCATCAGCAGGCACACAGGAAGAGACAGAACACTGTTTAAGTGCAGAGCGGTCTCCCTTGATAAATCACCCTGAAAATTGTTCCATGTTTTATGTCATGTAGATAAATTGTCGGCTTCTCTTAAAACTCTATTTCCTGTCACCAAACGTCTGGCATGTGCAGTTCTGCTCAGTGTTTTCATTACAACCTCCAGACATAATCGCTCCTTCATACATCTTATGAAATTAGACACTAAATTAAATATCATACAAGGTGCTACACGCAAGAAGGAGAACACAAAGAACAAAACAAGCTTCAAGTCTCCCTTCTGTGGCTAAAGCTATTATTTGTCTCCATTGTCAGGAGGCCCCAACCACACCACAGTGCAAGTCTTGAGATGTATATATATATATATCAAAATGAATGGGGTAGGTCATTAAAATCAGGAGAGGCTCTCTAATGTTATTGCAATGATATCCATTAAAGAGGACCTACACCTGGATCTAAGCATATATTGTTGGAGGAAAACCCACTGGGATATTGTAAGTATCTCAGCACTGTGGGGCTGGCGTTGAGAGTGGGAATTTATTTATATTTATTTGTGTAGCCTAGGGATACCAAGACCCCATAAAAAGGATAAACAAGTTAAATAACTGCCAAAGATTCTAGAAGAATCAAATGTGAAGTGACAAGAAAGATTTCATATTCTAGAACCTCCCTGGAGTGTCCAGAAGTACAAGTGTTCAGTGCTCATAGACATGGTCAAGGTAAGGAAACCTGCAACCTGACCACCAATGAACAAGACACCTTCGCTGAAACATCAACACAGGATCAAGACATTTCTGAAGACATCAACTGATAAGATGTGAGTGACACTTGATGGACAAGATGGATGGACCTGCGGCTGGATTAGTAACAGGCACTTCAACTTCAACTGCTGTGGTATATAAGATGAGCTAGTTGGACCTTTTTGTGCTGCAAATGGACTCAATGGAATCAACTCCCAAACTATGATTTTATGCAGGAAAATGCTCAATCGCATACATCAAGAACTCCAGTGCATTGCTAACCAGTAAAGGCCTAAAGATATAATGACACGGCCCCTTTACTAACCTGACCTAAATCTATTTGAAAACTTGTGGGATATTTACATAGAAGGAAAAACAGTACACCTCTCTACAGAGTCTGGGAGGCTGTGGTTGCTGCTACACAAAAAGCTGATTTAAAAACTGACAAACACCAAAGATGGAAAGGTTTTGCATTGTTATTGAGATGCTAATTATCCTCACTAACACCTTCTTGGTCCAACAGCCACCTTTTTTATTGTTCCAATTTAAGGCCGCAATAAAGCGGAGCAGAGAAGACGCGTACCATTTACTTCAGCAAAGCTCTGACATTGAAGTATTGTATATGCTTTTATGTGCTAAGAAATGTGGCCAGAGGTGAGGCAGGAATAAGTGGGCAGGGCTGAGGCGGGAATAAGTGGGCAGGGCTGAGGCGGGAATAAGTGGGCAGGGCTGAGGTGGGAATAAGTGGGCAGGGCTGAGGCGGGAATAAGTGGGCAGGGCTGAGGCGGGAATAAGTGGGCAGGGCTGAGGCGGGAATAAGTGGGCAGGGCTGAGGCGGGAATAAGTGGGCAGGGCTGAGGCAGGAATAAGTGGGCAGGGCTGAGGCAGGAATAAGTGGGCAGGGCTGAGGCGGGAATAAGTGGGCAGGGCTGAGGCGGGAATAAGTGGGCAGGGCTGAGGCGGGAATAAGTGGGCAGGGCTGAGGCAGGAATAAGTGGGCAGGGCTGAGGTGGGAATAAGTGGGCAGGGCTGAGGCGGGAATAAGTGGGCAGGGCTGAGGCGGGAATAAGTGGGCAGGGCTGAGGCGGGAATAAGTGGGCAGGGCTGAGGCGGGAATAAGTGGGCAGGGCTGAGGCAGGAATAAGTGGGCAGGGCTGAGGCGGGAATAAGTGGGCAGGGCTGAGGCGAGAATAAGTGGGCAGGGCTGAGGCGGCAATAAGTGGGCAGGGCTGAGGCGGGAATAAGTGGGCAGGGCTGAGGCGGGAATAAGTGGGCAGGGCTGAGGCGGCAATAAGTGGGCAGGGCTGAGGCGGCAATAAGTGGGCAGGGCTGAGGCGGGAATAAGTGGACAGGGCTGAGGTGGGAATAAGTGGGCAGGGCTGAGGCGGGAATAAGTGGGCAGGGCTGAGGCGGGAATAAGTGGGCAGGGCTGAGGCGGGAATAAGTGGACAGGGCTGAGGCGGGAATAAGTGGGCAGGGCTGAGGCGGGAATAAGTGGGCAGGGCTGAGGCGGGAATAAGTGGGCAGGGCTGAGGCGGGAATAAGTGGACAGGGCTGAGGCGGGAATAAGTGGACAGGGCTGAGGCGGGAATAAGTGGGAAGGGCTGAGGCAGGAATAAGTGGGCAGGGCTGAGGCGGGAATAAGTGGGCAGGGCTGAGGCGGGAATAAGTGGGCAGGGCTGAGGCGGGAATAAGTGGGTGGGGCTGAGGCGGGAATAAGTGGGCAGGGCTGAGGCGGGAATAAGTGGGCAGGGCTGAGGCGGGAAAAGGTGAAGTGAACAGCAGTGAAATAGGAATAGGTGGGTAGAGATGAAATAGGTAGATGTGCGTAGCAGTGGTGAGGTGAGAAAAAGTGGGGTTGGTTGAGGTGAAAAAGGCAGGGTGAGCTGAGTGGTGAGTAGTGATGAGGTGAGCTGAGCTAAGGAGAGATAGGTGAGGTGTTAAGAATTGGGGAAGGTAAGATGGGAAAAGGTGATGTGGGTTGAGGCAAGTCAGCATCATTGAATGAAAAGCCCAAACCCTTAAAAAACAATTCCCCAGCATCTAAAAGTAATATAATTTACGTTTTTATTTGCTTACTTTTTATTTTTTCCCCCAGTGGGCTTTAACTCTGTTCTGGACTCTAGGATCTTGCCTCAGAAGCATCACATATTGAGGAGAGGAAAGGTGTGAAAAGCAGAAGCGGGCGGGGTTACAGCTGTGCTTTGCACAGACAGAGCAGGGCTGGGGGTCAGGAAAAGGACAGCAATCCCAGAATGCACAGCGGCATAGTCAGAAGACACTTCCTGTCTGCAAGCAGCCTGAGACTCCACGGGCCGCCATCTTGGATGTTAATAGGTTAAAAAAACACAATAGATGCAGATAGGATGATTTTTAATGTGGCCAATCTGTATGTACAGAGTGGAGAAAACATACAGGATAGGCTCTTATTCAGGGTGAAGGTTCGCTTTAAGAAGTGGTTAGACGGGAAGAGGTGGGATAATTAAAGGTGAAGCAGTGGGCAGGGGTAAGGTAAGAACAGGTCAGTAGTAGAGGTAGGCATGTGGCCCCCAGGTTGTGCATCCTTCCTTTACAGTGTCACAAAACCCGAGGTTTTGACTATCCTGGGTTTTGGTCCTTGTCCATGTGGGATGCCCCACTGTGTGAAACCCCCCAGGTTGCCCAGTAAGCTCCCCTTTCCCCGGTCCTACAATGCATGCATGAGCTCGTCGGAAATTAGAAAGATTCGACAAAGGGCCGAGTCTAGCCAAGAAAGCAGAGCCTAGCCGAGCCGCATCCCTGCTACCCTCTAACAAGGTGCTCGCCCCACATCGATCATTCACTCCCTGCTAAAGGTATAGCTGACGGCAGCCATGACTTGGGCATGTACCGTTGGATCGGGGAGAAGGTGAATTTTACAGGGAACTCAGGGGGTTTCACATAGCGGAACATCCCAATTCTGGGAAGGGAATCAGGCGGCCCTGGAGTCTATAAGAGTCTGGGATGCTTTTGGTCCACTTCACCAGATTAAAATAGTAATATGGGAACATTTCTTTTATTATTTACCATAATTAGAAAAGTGGGGGGTGCCCCACTATGAAAACCCCCCAAGAAGTACTGAACAGAGTCTTATAACTGCACAACACCAAGAATTACAGTTAATAAGCAATTTTATTAATCTCTAATAATTCTAAAAATTCCATTTTTTACAACAAAGAAGACACTATTAAAACACATATAAGACATGCTAAAATCAATACTGCCAAGAGGGGGCGCTAGTCCACATTACTGCCATATCCATCAATGTGGTTATAAAAACAATGTGCCAAACTCTAAATCTAAATCTATACACTAATCTAAATGGGTCTAATCTCTAAATAAAGTGCTACGTGCTTATCCAACAATACATCAATTCATAATAGAAGAAAGTGCAATGAGAATTCCAGCTATCAGTATATAGCAGCCTAACACAAATCATATGGTGCAAAAAAAGAACAATTACTTATCCATCCAAGTGTACAAGATCGGAAGTATGCGTCCCCCCCAACAAGGTTTCCGCAAGCCCACGCGTTCCGAGATGTGGGTCTCTTTGTCAAGGCAGAGTGCAGTGATGGATATGGCAGTAATGTGGACTAGCGCCCCCTCTTGGCAGTATTGATTTTAGCATGTCTTATATGTGTTTTAATAGTGTCTTCTTTGTTGTAAAAAATGGAATTTTTAGAATTATTAGAGATTAATAAAATTGCTTATTAACTGTAATTCTTGGTGTTGTGCAGTTATAAGACTCTGTTCAGTACTTCTTGGGGGGTTTTCATAGTGGGGCACCCCCCACTTTTCTAATGATTGTCCATATTGGGTTAAGAACAGAGCATTGCACCACAATTATTTAAATTACTTTGCTACTGGTGCCAGCATATTTTCTTCTTTGTAGTTTTATTATTTACCGTAGTTATCCAATACTGTACCTCAGCACACCAATAAGTGGACAATAGCTAAGCACACAAAGATATTCTCCTAAAAAAGGCAAAACCTCACTTTTACTTATTTACTTGTGGTTAAAAAAAAAAGCCAGTGTTAAAGGAAACTGTAATGTACGGAGCAAGAAAAGCACAGCAGGTCTAGATGGAGAGTGGAAGAGCACTGAAGTCAAAATGACTAATCTAATTTATCTACTTGAGATTACTGGGCCACCCTGTTGTTGTAAAGGCCGTGGCTGAACTCTGCCAACATGCTGTCCAACTGCCGCCAGTCTGCCAAGAACATGTCTAATCCCGAGATATCCAAATTATTACTTTGGATAGGAGCCTTAAAGCACTTCTTAACCCTAACACAACATCCAGTGAAGAGGAACGCTCAATCAGGTGGAGTTATAGTCACGGTTCCACCAATCTGCTTTTCACTGGAAACTGATTTTTACACATTTTAAAGCATAGATGCAGTTTTTTTTTAATGGGAATATATTTTTTCAGCATATAAAGGCTATTGCTTTATTTCTTTGCACATCTTGCCTACTTTAGATACTTATGGTTATGTACTGTACATTCACATTGTTTAAACTTTCTCTGATATTGCTCATTTTGGACATTTATACTTTAGATATATTTGATAGAATGGGAGAGATCCCTAGTCTCCCCCAGCCTCCCTGTAATAAAGCCCCACACTACCTCCATCCTAGAAATCCCAACCTCAGCATCATGGCCAAGGGAGTCTATACCCACTCTTCCAACAAATTCTGCTCATACAATGCTAAAGCTTTAGTGCCACCAACTTAAATGAGACCCACCCCTGCCCATGATCAGTCCATGCAATGCAATAGCTTTTTCTTGGAGAGGAACAAGCTACCCTCTTTCACACCCACGTGGAGGCTGATTCACTACTAGCGCCATGTATTGCCAGATGAGCGCCTGTAGAGCAGCGCTTAGAGCAACCACTAGTAGACACTGTAAGCTAGTATCGGGCGCTGTAACAGAGTGTCTCAGTCGCTGTAGTAACCTGGCCGGCATTGATGAATGTGATGTATGCCAGCTCATTGCGTATTCAAGAAAAAGCCACACACACACACAGGGTCAGTGCTCTAAAGCTGGGCGCTGTAGCACAGAGCGCCAGACACTGTGTGATCAAAGTCTGATTTTGAACACATATACACCAGTAACAAAGCGAAAACACATGGAATAACATTGGGACAATAACACTTTAGTGCCAGACCTGTACATACAATTCTGAATAAACATATTAAAAAAAAAAATAATATATATATATATATATATATATATATATATATATATATATATAGGCAAAGGAAGGCGGATCGCACCAGTATTCTGGTATGTGATAGTATATGAGTGTGCTCACTAAACTTGGTACACAGAATTTGCCCACAAGGGGAGAAAACAGTTGCTGTATAGGGTCCCCACACACCCCAAAATTGTACCAAGACAGATGACAACAAGATAGGGCACTACTCTCTAGTAAGTATAAAAATATATAAATTTATTATATTCAAGGTAAAAAAGAGTTATCTAACAGACACATTAAAAAACATATATGACAATCCTATAACAAACACATAAGGGGGCGCCAGGGTAACATATTAAATATCATAGTAGTAATGTTCCAATGGATATCTATACTAGACTGGGAATATATATATAACCAAGTGCAAATATCTATTCAATCAATTCAAAATTATCCATGTGAAAAAATATATACATATATACATGTGCCAAAAGAGAAAACCAACAATAACAATAACCGAATCAGGTGCCTATACAATATAAACTGTGAAACACATATATTATCAATTAGAATATCAAAAAATAGAGGCCAGCCAAGGTGAATGGAAAAGTCATGGAACAGTCATTATAGTATAAGTAAGAGAGCCAACTGGACCTACCTATATCATGATATCGCCCTGAGGAAGCAACGTGTGACCGTTGCGACACGCGTTGGCGGATCTACAGGTGGGGGTAGGTCCAGTTGGCTCTCTTACTTATACTATAATGACTGTTCCATGACTTTTCCATTCACCTTGGCTGGCCTTTATTTTTTGATATTCTAATTGATAATATATGTGTTTCACAGTTTATATTGTATAGGCACCTGATTCGGTTATTGTTATTGTTGGTTTTCTCTTTTGGCACATGTATATATGTATATATTTTTTCACATGGATAATTTTGAATTGATTGAATAGATATTTGCACTTGGTTATATATATATTCCCAGTCTAGTATAGATATCCATTGGAACATTACTACTATGATATTTAATATGTTACCCTGGCGCCCCCTTATGTGTTTGTTGTAGGATTGTCATATATGTTTTTTAATGTGTCTGTTAGATAACTCTTTTTTACCTTGAATATAATAAATTTATATATTTTTATACTTACTAGAGAGTAGTGCCCTATCTTGTTGTCATCTGTCTTGGTACAATTTTGGGGTGTGTGGGGACCCTATACAGCAACTATATATATATATATATATATATATATATATATATATATTAAAAGTGTTTGTTTGCAGCCAGGAGAGGTCACACAATGATTTCAGCAAAAATAAAAAATAAAATAATTGGCAAACACATTGTTTATACACAACTCATGAAAGCCCATTGAAATGTATGGGAGAGTGCTACAGAGCGACAGGTACTACATGGCTCCTGTAATAATAGATCGGATGCTACATGCCTCTGTTAGAGTCGCTCACTAGATTCGCTTTCTTAAATGTGGTTTTGCGTACAGTGCCCGGCGTTCACTAGACGCTGTCTGCCGCTAGGAGGCACTACCTGGCGCTATCCCTTCTTAAATAACCCCCTAAGTCAACTTTCCCACACAGTGTTATGCAGAGAGTGACAATGCGGACCCATACCCATTAAATCATATAGTTGATAAAGATTTACGCTTTTCATTTTTGTCATCTTTTTTGCAAAGAACACATCTACACTAGCCAACATTCTGTACCAAAGTTATAGGACTGATACAGGACAAATGGTTCTTGAGGCTGAAGAACCTTTAAGAAGACAGCTACTGTAAATCTATATTTAATTTAAACTAACCACAAGGTGCACCCGTTTCCCAGGCGTACCAGTGAGCAGATTAGATTGCTGGCTTGGCCGGGCAAATAACAGTTCTGCAGCGCTGGGTGTGAAAGGAAAAAGCAAGCCGATATAGTGTCACCTAATGGTGTAGATCATTATTTTAAAATCAATGCTTTTTCATTAGTGCAACAAAGAAGAACGATGGTGCGGCTGTGCTCTTCTTCACAGTACATTGTGGTCCTAACACGGAGGTTTGCTCGCAGCCTACCATTCACTTCAAAAAGGAACCTCAAGTGTTCATTAGATTTATTTTTTTCTAAATTTTACTAGAATGTTTTTGTTTCTTGGTATTTTTAAGTTAAAATGCAGCCACTTCATTCAGAGGAGAAGGTGATAACTTATTGTAAGGAAATCATGACACATCATTTGTTTTATAATAGAACTTTTCTAAGATGTGTTTAGAGGGCCACACCGTTTGGCCAAACTAATTAGTGTTAATGCTGATTCATATTTAGAAGTGGGACATATTTTTGGAGCCCAATGGCCCAAGCCTAGGACAACAGAATCCAGGGGTGGTACTCAACAAAGTTCAGATGAATTACAGTGCTATGCTAATGTTTGGAACTTTCTTTTCTTAAGCAAATAGCTACCACTGAAAGAATAGGGGTTGGGAGTTATATGAAATAGAAACATAGAAACATAGAAGGTTGACGGCAGAAGGAGACCATACGGTCCATCTAGTCTGCCCTTATATGTATACTGTATGTACTCTTTATCTTAGGATAGATGTGTGCTTATCCCAGGCATGTTTAAATTCAGTGATCTCTGCTGGAAGTTTGTTCCAAGCATCTACTACTCTTTCTGTAAAATAATATTTTCTAACATTGCTCCTGATCTTCCCCCCGACTAGCTTCAGGTTGTGCCCCCTTGTTCTATCATTAAGTTTCTTCTTAAAAACACTTCCCTCCTGAACCTTATTCAATCCTTTCACATATTTAAAGGTCTCAATCATGTCCCCCCTCTCCCTTCTTTCCTCCAGACTGTACATATTAAGTTCTTTAAGTCTCTCCTGATAAGTTTTAAGTTTAAGTCCTTCCACCATTTTTGTTGCCCGCCTTTGGACACGTTCTATTTGAATAATGTCTTTTTGCAGGTAAGGTCTCCAGAACTGCACACAGTATTCTAGCTGTGGCCTCACCAGGGCTCTATACAGCGGCATCACAACCTCCCTCTTCCTACTGGTGATTCCTCGAGCTATGCAGCCGAACATCCTGCTTGCTTTTCCCACTGCCTGGCTACACTGTCCACTCATCTTGCAGCTATCAGTAATCAGTACCCCTAAATCTCTCTCCTCCGAGGTCCTGGCTAACACAGTGCTGCCCATATGGTACTGAGAGCAGGGGTTCCTTCTACCCAAGTGCATGATTTTACATTTAGAGACATTAAACTCTAGTTTCCACTGTTTTGACCACCTATCCAGTAAAGCTAAATCATTTTCCATGTTGCAGACACCTCCAGGAATATCCACCCTATTACTAACCTTTGTATCATCAGCAAACAGACAAACTTTTCCTACCAAGCCTTCTCCTATGTCACTTACAAATATATTAAAAAGAATGGGGCCCAGGACAGAGCCTTGCGGCACACCACTTGTAACTCGCCTTTGTTCAGATTGCACACCATTTACAACAACGCTCTGATACCGATCCCTCAGCCAACTGGAAATCCACTGAACTATCCAGGGATTGAGTCCTACCTTCAATAACTTATCTATGAGCTCCTTATGTGGTACAGTGTCAAAGGCTTTGCTAAAATCCAGATAGGCGATATCCACAGCACCACCTTCATCTAACACTTTAGTGACATTGTCAAAGAAATCAATAAGATTGGTCTGACATGATCTGCCCTCAGTAAAGCCGTGCTGTTTTGGGTCCAATAGGTCATTAATTTTTAGATGGGAAATTATCTGTTTTCTTAAGAGTGTTTCCATTAATTTGACCACTATAGATGTTAAACTGACTGGCCTGTAATTACTGGCTTCTTCTCTACTCCCCTTTTTATGGATTGGTACGACATTGGCCTTTCTCCAGTCATCTGGAACCTCACCAGTTGAAAGCGAATGGTTAAGTAAATCAGTCAAAGGGGCTGCAATCACAAACCTAAGTTCCCTTAGAACTCTGGGGTGGATTCCATCTGGACCCATCGCCTTACTTACCTTTAGATGTGCCAGCTCGGATAGGACATCAGCCTCCAGAAACTCCGGAGCTGTGCCCTCCCAGCGGGATGCGGTGCTATGACCATGCCTGCTACTATCTGAAAATACCGAACAAAAGTAGCTATTCAGATGGTCAGCCACAGCCTTATCTCCGTCAATATATTTATTTTCCCTATTTCTAATCTGTCTGAAATGATTATTGGCAAACCTGTCAAGTCAGTCAGGGAAATCCACTGTTGCTGCAGTAAAATGTTTGCCCCATACAGGTTCGTAGCTAAGTTACAACGGTTTAAAATCCACGTCTAGGCTCGCACTAAGTTGCTCCCACCTTATCCCCCATGGGAGCAGTGTAAAATAAGCCATTTCAAAGCATATCAAAATCTCAGATTATATGTAAATACCTTATGTATTCTAAGAGAAGCCACTTTCTTATCTTTAGGTTCTGGGCCTTGGCTGAGCTGGGAAGGGCATGTCATGTGACAGCTTTATGATGCAGGAAAGTGTTCTGCTGTGGTCAGAGATAGCTGTGGACCAACTGTGATTTGTTGTGCCCACTCGCGCTTAGAGCTCCAATTGACATAGTGGCTGATAGACCAATTTTATTGCAGGGTCCAAGAGCAATGGAATTGAAAGGAGGGCAAACTTTGAAGGCCTGCTACCGCTTCTACCTGGTACTGCAGAAAATATAGGAGATGCACATGGGACAGGTGAGCTGCTTGCTGACTATTATTGCTGTTGGGTTTAGAGTCCCTTTAAGTGTAGTGCAGAGGAATGCCATCCATGTAAGCATCCAGGTATCAGACAAATGTCCCAGTATCCTGCTACCCCTAATAAAGGCTGTGACAAGTATTTAACATGCTGCAGCCAGGAGCAGCAGATGATTGGCCTAATGGCAGTTCTGCAGGACACTCAGTGGGGGAGTGGGGACAAGTGACAAAGTGCCCCCAGCAGGATGTCCATGGAACTACTAAGAGGCTAGAGCCAATGAGTCTGAAACAAGCTGAAGGTTGAGTACAATTACTTTATGTATTTGTATTGTGCACAGCATTATCTATGGATCTGACCACTCAGTACACAACCAAGGGCATATTCTGCCTACAATCCAGGACTGTGGATACAAACAATTGCCCCTCAATGGTTGTGGCATTTAATATCTTGGCACCCTCTCCTGTTTTAAACCCTTCAAAGTGACCCTACAACCTTTCTGAAAAGTGGACCCTGCGCATTGCCACATCATGGGGGACTAAAATGCCACAATATATCTGCTTGCCTGGCACACCTTTTCCAATAGGAGGTGTCTCCTGCTGCAGAGTGTACTTTGGGGCCCCACCACATTACTCTCTTGGGTGCCTCAGAGTCTGGGAAATATGGCTTACTGCAGGACTGTGGGGTTTAGGTGTCAATGGGAATCCAATCTCAATGTACCAAATGGATGTAGGTGCTATGAAAAAGTTAAACCCCTTTGCCGACTTTTCCATCAGACCAAGAGCACCACTGAGGCATGAGACTCCAATGCTTACTGTATCTACCCCCAAAGCTTCAATCACAGGGCCCAACATAGGCAGCACAGGATCCAACTGAGGAACCCAAAGAAAATGATTTGTGCCTTGGTCTGTGCTTGAACTTCACATACCCTTGATGCTGGAATCAGGAACTGAGGGACATGGTGTGCATATGACAGACGGCAGCAGATGCAGGTAAGCATGGGAGTCTGAGGTACTCCAGGTACAGTACATAGGTCGACCAAAATGAACTTTGTTTTTATAGTTGTGCTCTTATTAGTATCATCGTGGCCAATGTCCTTGCTCTTGGACATTAAGGTGACAGACACCAAATGTTTAGGCAAAATTCTCCTATTGGTTGTGTTTGGTTCCTCTTGGCCCACCTTCCCCAAGACTAGCTGGGTCTCCCTAACCTAATCTTCTATCCTTGCTAACCATGGGACTGACAGGGCATACTGTACAGGAGGCGCATTCCTCCATAGAGTTGATGGCTTTCCAGCCAGGGTTACAGAACTCATCAGTGCAGCTTATCTGCTATAGCAGGATACTGTTACCCTTATAAATTAAAGCTGCCAATTACAAGGTTCAGGTAGGATAATGCCGTTTAACTGCTGACACAAATGTATGCTTAAATAACAGTGATTGATGAAACACAGAATATATTACCATTGTGATTACACTATTACAAAAAGCTAATCATGCAATAAATGGTATCTTTTGAGGCATAAAGCTGTTACTGTCTTGTGCTGAGTGAAGACAAGCTTAAAATCATGAAAGCTCCTCAGAATTATGTATACATTTTGTATTTTAAAGCCTTATCTCCCTCCACAATTTACTTTTCTTGAAAGCCAGGCAGCTCTTTATAAATATACATAAGGCAATGGAGCAGAGAGACAGGAGACACCAATGGCTTAAAGAGAACCAGCCAGGAATGGGACATTTGTAATAATAGGGATCTGCTCTCACACTGAGAATTTGTCATCTTCTTTAGTCTAAAGTGTGGAAGTGCTGTAAACCCTAAATAGAGGAGGACCCCTAGGGTCAGTCCAGGCAACGGCAATAATAAGGGAGCAAGTAGTTCACCTGTGCCTCTTCCATTTCCTGCAGCATGCTATAGATTCTATAATAGATCTCCAAAGTTTGCCCCTACTTTTCTTTCTAGAATTCCACGACCACCCTACAAATGTGGTTGTACAGCCGGCCATGTCTCTTAGCAGTCCCAAGCAAGTGTGTCCACACCGGACCTTCACCCTGAAAAAGAGCCTATCTAGTATGTTTCCCCCGACCCTGTACACACAGATTGCCCATTCCTGCCCAAGCTCTGTTCTGCCTATGCAAAGCACAGCTATAACCCATCCCCTGCACTTTACCCTGCTCTCCTCAGTGTGTCTGATGCAAGATGGCGGTCCTGAACAGAGTTGCAGCCCAGCGGAGGAATGTATAATAAGTAGGTGACTAAAAACTTAAAATATATTAATTTTAGATGCTGGGGATCGTTTTTTGAGGGTTTGGGATTTTCATTAAATGATGCTGAAGGTCCGGTTTAAACATATTGCATTTCTGAAGCTTGACACTAATGGCCTTTTTTATGAATTTATCTCATCAATTTCAAAAGCCACTTTTGTATGATGATGATTAGCGGGGTGCATGCCTGCGCCAGGCATTTGTGAATGGCCGATGCTGGCATGCTTCTTGTTAAAGGGTAGCGGGGGATGCGGCCGTCAGAGCGCTCGCATTAGACAGGCTCCTGTACGAAGGGGTTGGAGCGGATCCGAGTGCGGTGATTGGATGAGAGGGCTGCGCATATGCCATAGGTGAAAGCGGGCCACCTGGGGGGTTTCACACAGTGGGGCACCCCCGATCAGGGTGCACGGGGGGCAAAGAGCAAAACCCAGGATAGTCAAAATACTAGGTTTTGGTCCACTTTAATGCCAGAGGAGAGATTTAATAACCCACCTGTAACTACCTGTACTTTTTTTCATGTATTCTTTTTTTTTTTTTTTCAATATATATTGTGCAAATTGTTGACACATAGGCCTCAATTCAATAAGAGTTGAAAAAACTTCCCATGGTAGTAAAAAATTCAGTTCATGAGAAAAAAGCCTGAGAATGTCACTGTTGTTGAATCACCAGATAGGAAAACAATGAAAGTCAAGGCACTTTTTTTACTCCTAAGCAAAGTAGAGAACTGTTTACTCCTTTCTACACTGTAGTAAAAGCTGCCATTGACTTCCATTGTCTTCCTATCTGGTGATTCAGTAACAGTGACATTCTCAGGCTTTTTTTTCATGACTTGAATTCTTTACTACCGTGAACATTTTTTTCAACTCTTATTGAATCGAGGCCATGCTCACCATAAGCAGTGAAATAGTTTGCACAATACATCCCTTAGCTCTGAAAGCCATTACATCCAGGTCCCTCAGCTGTCTGCTATTTGCAGAGAAAAGAGTTAATAGGGCCAGGTACTCGAGATTACAATGGCAAACAGCTGAATGAAAATGAGGCTCCATAGGATTCTTACTAAGTAAGCTGAGCAGATCCATCGATTGACCACTTGTTCAAAACACACCAGAACAGCGGAGAAATCAATAGGACTTGAGTGCAGCCCTCACCAATGTATTTCCATCAGCCACTCTGTCAGGGAAACATGTCATCATCTATAAAATGCATATGGGATGTACAACAAAGCATGGCATTCGTTATAACAGCCCGATGCTGCGGCTCTGTACAATACAGCACGTAGTTTAGTCTGAACTCCTGATCTATACTATTGCTTTTAGCCTGTCGAGCTGCTGGAGGCCCTGCCACAAAAATGCCTCAGGTCCACATTATTGTTATTGTTTATTTATATAGCGCCATCATCTTCCGTAGCGCTTTACAAAGTAGTAATTACAGACAGGGTAGAAACATATGGTATATATACTACCGTATATACTCGAGTATAAGCCGAGTTTTTCAGCCCACTTTTTGGGCTGAAAAAAGCCGCCTCGGCTTATACTCGAGTCCAGGGGCGGACTGCCAGGGAAGGCCGCAACCCTGAACCCAACAGATGCTGGAGGGTGATGGGCGGCCGCTGCGGGTCCCTGCTGTACCCGCTGCTGCCGCCGCCGCCGCTTTCATACACACAAACAAGCACACACATTCACACACTGACCGGCACTTCCAGGCTGCTGCGCGCTAGTCGTCAATGGGCGGCGTCCAATGTTTTCATTGGACGCCGGCCATATGGGGCACGCCCACCGACGACCAGCGCGCAACAGCCAGGAAGTGCTGGTGTGTGTATGAGAACGGCGGCGGCTGGCGGCTGCCAGGCGGAGCTGAATGGAGGGTGTTGTGTGCCGAGCGACCGGCAGCAGGAGGGGAGGGGGACCCCGCTGCCCCTCTGAAGGGTAACCTCGGCCAAACCCTGACCCCCGACACCTGCGCGTCTGAGAGCGGCGGCAGCAGCAGCAGGTACCCACAGTGTGTGTGTGTCTCTTTCTGTGTGTGTGTCTGTGTCTTTTTCTGTGTGTGTCTCTCTTTCTGTGTGTGTGTCCCTTTCTGTGTGCGTGTCCCTTTCTGTGTGTGTGTGTCTCTCGTTCTGTGTGTCAACTCCAATTCCAATTGAAAAAAGCCGCCTCGGCTTATACTCGAGTCAATAACTTGTTCCATTTTTTTGTGGTAAAATGAGGTGCCTCGGCTTATATTCGGGTCGGCCTATACTCGAGTATATACGGTATTTCAAATGCAGTTTTACAGAGTTGACAGTGGATATTCTGAGTACAAGATACAATAGGGGAGAGAGCCCTGCCCTGCGAGCTTACAGTCTAAAGGAAGAGGAGTGAAGACGAGGGGGAAGGATCACAAACAGTCAGTATTGAGCTTTGTGGCATGTGCCCTTTAGAAGATTGGTTAGGCCAGATTATATGCTTGTCATGAAGGCAATTTGCAGGATAAAAACTAGGTAACCTCCTAATTCTTTCATCTCTCCCTACTCTAGCTCTTGTAATGTGTCTCTTTTAGGGCTCACCCCTCAAATAAAGCACATACTTAAAGCGGACCAAAAACCACCAGTGATGCTAAACTAAATTATCCAGTCTCTCCACCTATAGTCCCCCCCTTGGGAGTAGGAAAATACAGAATACATTTGAGCAACACCGTGCTCAAATTCTGGGACATGATGTCATCGGTCAATAATTCCACTCAAACCCCGGTAATCTGGGACTTCAGGGAACAATAGAAATGGCTGAGTAAGGTGAGTATGCATCCGTCGGTCAGAGTCAGGATGTCTCTAAAGCGCTGTAGGATTGAGAAAGGTGAGTTCCTGGGACATGGGGGTGGGATTCTCAGTGCTGTAAAAACAGGTTTTAGTATTCTTTTGATAGCAGACATAGGTATCTGCTAGACATAGACATCTGCCCTCAGAACTGATTAAGAACCTAACGCAGGCAACACAGGATGTGGTGAAATAGGAGGTTGTCCCTTTTTTATATTTCAAACAGCAGCAGAAAAACTGACAAGTTTTGGGGTCACAAACCTTACCCCTTCTTTTAGAAAACAAAGGACCCTCCTCCCTTGTGAATGGAGGCAGGAGTGTGCCCTGGATCAGTAGAGCATGCTATATTTCTGGAGTTGGACGCTTGAGGGGCTTTGGGGGTAAATTTTACTATTCCTTGGTTCTTGTCCCTGGAGCATCCCAATTAGAGAAGCCCTGCTGTGTGAACCCCCCCAGATTACACTAAAGATGTACCTTTCTTGATGCAGTGTGCCATGCATATTAATGCATCCAGGTGTACTAGATCGTCTGAGTCTTTTAGACCTCAGCGTCGGTCAAAATGGTGGCTGTTCCTCTTCAAACCTAAAGTGGAACTGTCTTGACAGGCTTTCCTGAGATAGGAGGGAAAGCCCATAAACCCGTATTTTCCTCATATTGGACTCTCGTTCAAACAGCACCGTATGCTGTGCATATTAAAGTGGACCAAAATCCAGCATTTTGACTATTCTGGGATTTGGGCCTTTCCCACGGGGGCACCCCGACCGAGGGTACCCCGCTGTATGAAACCCCCCAGATTGCCGCAGCCAACTGACCTCTTCCCGTTCCCATGGCGCGTCTAAGAGCAGCGGCTCTGATGGCCACATCCTCCACTTCCCTCTAGCAGTGCGCGTGCCCATGGTAGGCATTAGTAAATGACCGGTGCGGGCACGCTCCCTGTTAGAGGGAGGCGGAGGATGTGGCCGTCAGAGCCGCTGCTCTTAGACGCGCCATGGGAACGGGAAGAGGTGAGTAAGATCGAGCGATCTGGGGGGGGGGGTTCACACAGCAGGGCACCCCCGGGGAAAGGCCCAAAAGCCAGGATAGTCAAAACTTTTGACTATCCTGGGTTTTGGTACCCTTTAATGCCCAGCATATAGCTCTGTTTATACACAGAGCAATAGGGAGGGGGAGCGGTCACAAGCCCAGGTTCCTTTTAGACGGGGATGTTGCCCCCCCCCCAGCCCTTTCCGAATGCGCCTCAGTCTGGAGATTCTGGGGATGCAGTTGGCATTTTTTACACACAGTGGGAGCCAGGGCATCATGATCTGGGATACCTCAGGGAAAGGCCAGTGGCCAGCCCTGAAATTTTGCTCTGCTTTAAACCGAACCTTCAGCATGATTTCATAAAAAGCCCAAATCCTTAAAAAATGATTCCCCAGCATCTAAAATATATTTTACGTTTTTAGTCACTTACTTATTATTCTTCCCCTCACTGGGCTGCAACTCTGTTCAGGACTCTAGGATACGGGCGCCGCCATCTTGACTTAGAAGCATCACACATACTGAGGAAAGGAGAGCAGGATAAAGTACAGGGGGCTGGGTTATAGTTGTGATTTGCTCAGACAGAGCAGAGCTGGGGTCAGGAAAAGGACAGCAATCCCAGAATGCAGAGCAACACAGTCAGAAGGCACTTCCTGTTTGCAGGCTGCCTGAAGCCCCATGAGCCACCATCTTGGATGTTTAAAGGCTCATAACATGCAGTAGATGCAGGTAGGAGGATTTTTAATGTGAGCAATCTGTATGTACAGGGTGTGGGAAACATATAAGGGTGAAGGGCCGCTTTAAGTCATATATATTTCTATTAACTTGGTAGTGGTTTAAATTTCTTTTTAAATTTGTAGTGGTTTATATCCTAGTTTATATCCTATATTGGAGCCAGCACATTAGTCACAAGCTTAACTTTTATGGGGACTTCACTTTAGGAATACACTGCAGCATTTATAGGTTAATATGCCATTATGGGAATGGGAATAATAGTAATACCATAAGAGGCGTTACAATAGAATTGGAGGCCAGAAAAAGCCGAGGCTTTGCAGGTTCAGGAGGAGTGCAGGGGAAGGTGGGTGATTGTCCCCATTATAGTCTATGTGATCAAAAGCCAAATTAGCGTCCTCTAATACATGGCGGCCAACAAATACAGAGAAGGTAATCGCACCCTTCCAGCCATTTCTCACAAGATCTCCTCTAACAACACCACTGATGGTAACAAATGACAGGCTGCCTTAGTCAGCTCTTCAGGCTTTATGTGTATTCATCATCCAATATTCCTCCGCTTCTATTACCCACAGTGGCTTTTAGCCGCGCACAGGTAATCCGCCGCTGCCGTTTCTACCGCCAGTCCCCATTAGGATACATCACACATTTTTGCATGTGCTTGAAATGATCGACAGGAAATGTATTTTACAAACAGGGACCACTTTCCTTTTATGAAGTACCTTAACATCAGTAATAAGTGCTCTAAAAGTCACCCGTATTGCTAATGCTTTATTCCAATAAGGTGCAGGATGCATAAACATGAGGCTTTATGAACCACTTAAACTAATAACCTATAGCTCGTTTGTGCAGTAAAATATACCCCGGGGGATTTTTTTTCTCTACTGAAAATGAAATCTAAAAATATTACAGTTCACAGTCTGACTTAATAGGCAAAGTTATAACTTTTTTTCTGAATATTTATGATTTATATCTGATTTAGTTGCAGATGGATTGGCATTAGTCTGGGTCCTATTGGTTCGTGAAAACAACAGTCTCCATAGGTGCTTGTGCAAAGACATTACATGGTAAAAGAACGTGGATGTGTAAATATCAGATGTGCCCACACTAAGGGCAACAAAGACAGCCTAATCCTCACAGCACATCCCTCTGGTTCTGGAACTTACTAGTAATGAGTAGTGGTGGACTTTGAATCCAGGCCAAAACTTGATTCGACCCAGATCTTGCCAATTTGGTCTGTTCGCCCCATCCCGGATACTGGCGGGATCAGGGTTACATCCATCATGCCACCCTCTGGTGCCACCACAATGTGTGTATAGCTTTATTCCACAGAGGAGGAGCATCTGTGCAATCCCCCCATGTGACTAATGATGTCCCTGTAGGGGAGGGGACAGGGAGGTGGATTTCCCAGGGAATGTCCCTTCATGTCCCTCCCTTCCAATGACATAATAATTCACATCCACAGAGGTTCCTCCTCCTCTAATGCAGCCTGGCATTAGCTTGGTGGGGCACCAAGGAAGGATAAGGGGCAATAGCGGCTCCCTGTCACCAGCAGACGAGTGCCCAGGCAGACCTGATGCTGCCTAGCAGAAGGAAGACTTTTTTTAAACAGTCTGTAAAAAAGTAAGGGGTCTAATATGTATGAAATTCCCATCACCAAGCCGTGATCTGATGACATAGAAGCTTGGGGAATGAATACCAAAGACCAGTTTCATGACCAAAAAAGAAAGATAAACCTGCACAGCGTGAGTTAAATAACATGTGTCAAAGCTGGATGCTGGCTAATGTGGACCTAAACACCCAAAAGTAAGGCAAACATACATGTTTAAGAAAAGGGCCTACCAGCTCAGACCCAAGGATCCACCCATTTAGCCGCTCAACAGAACCATCAAGGAAATTATATGAAGTTTTATCACAAAGCTTTATTCTCTATTGGCCTAGACATATATAAAAACAATTAAAAACATAATTGCTGGAATGGAAATTTTCTGGACTAATTGGATTATACAAAAGCTGATATATAGTCTATTGCAGATTTAAACAATTAAATATTAATAAAGGGCCATGTTATAGCCCAAGACATGGATATTCAAATCTATTTATGCCCGGGAATTTCATAAGAGCTGTGCAAGTGACACTATTATAGTGCATACAAAATCAGGAAGAAGTGCCTGCTACAAAGATATACATACAAAAAGACAGTTAGATGAGTCTCAATGCTCAATAAAATCAGTAAGAAATAAAGTGCTAAGTGCATAGAAGTGTATAGAAGTGCTAGTGCTAAAAGTGCAAGTGCTAAAAGGAAATGAAGCTCCAGGGCATATAGACCAGTGTCATAATATGTCAGGGTAAGTACAATTTTCCCAATTTGTGCTACCTTTTTATTAAACAATATTTAACAGGTTATTAAACCCAAATTAAAAAACAGACACTTACTTTCTCTCTCGCGTAGCACGTCTTGGCCGGTCTGAAGTTTAGAAAACTTCCGGTCCTTTCCCGCCCCTCACATCAGACACACGGTGCCGTCTAGTCATAGCAATGGAGGGGCATGCTTGGCCAGGCCAGGTCTACCTCTCCATTGCAATAAATGGACCAGCGCTCCCGGCAGAAGCCTGCGGGGCTCAGTCGAACAACAAGAGCGGCTGCTCCCTGTTGGTCGTGGAGCAGGGAGTGCCCTCCACCGCTCATTCTGCTTGCAATAGCATGTGCACCATATACCGCCTGCCGCTGTTGAGTGCACAATATGCGCCAGACGCAGAAAAAAGTGACTGCTCCCGCCTGGCTGAGTGATATTAGGGTACAAGCAAGACCACAAGCCCCTAAGCTATATCATAATGGGGCACCCGAGCTGCACAGGACATGGACTTTGGCCATAAAAGTCGGGGGGGGGGGAATCATGAGTAGTCCCCATTCTGTGAACAATCACATGAGCTGTAAATACATTTTAGAGGGCATCCCAGATGGATAAGCTATACCACTGCCATTGTATACAGTTATTCCATGGAAATATATGAATCTAATAAGGACCTAAATTATCCACTTTATGGTGACCAAGATTAAGTCAGAGCGAAATGTGGTCATTTAGTGGATGAATTACTATGGATTTTGAAGCACATAATCACGAATTTTAATGGAATAGATCAATAAAATGATTTTTTTTTTTTAAATATTTGTAATGTGGCTGTCAGACCCCGAGAATACCTGTCTTCATTGTGAGCCCGCAACCCCCAATCTCCACAGCCAGTTTCACCTATAGACAAGCCCCCGTTTGCCGGGCAGGCATTGGAGTCGGTACCTTTTTTCCCAGACTCCAACTCCAGCCAAAATTAGCCCCGACTCCATGACTCTGACTCCACAGCCCTTTTAATAATAATCTGTCTATTGTGTTCCAGAACAAAATGTTCAGCTGCTTTTATTTTTTTTTCTGTCCTCTGTACAGCTCTCGCGCTCAGTCGATCTTATACAGATGCTGTACAGCTCTAAAAATAAGCCAGCAATATTTGCATGTTACTGTAGTGTGGGCCCTAACACTGATGGATAACACAAGACCCCAGTCCAACAATAACTATAATAATACTCATAGAACCATAGAAATAATTAGAATAATAATTACAGCAATAATTATTAATATAAATTCCAAGCTAAAATTCTTCTCTAGTCCCGGCAGGAAGACTAACACGCTGTCCTGCTGTGCGCAGTTTCAGCACCATGGACAGAATCGCCCACGGCCCCCATGTAACAGGAAGCATGCTGGGTATATTTGGTAAATCAGATCATTGTTACACATATGCTGCAGTACGGGGATACTTCCATCTTAGTCTCTATTATGAATTGCTAATTACTGAAACAATACAATCATCTCTTTCATTTGTAACCTTGGCAAAGATTTTGAAGAGATGCAGTTAGTAAATCATAACTCCATCCGTTTAGGTGCTATGCCAACCTGTTCCCTGGATTTTTGGCTGGAGAGCAGTGGCGTTTCTGGTAGGAACCCTTTTCCTGACATTTTAACTAAATTGGATACTAGACAACTAAACTAAAGACAACTAAAGACTGAAGCAGAAACAAATGATGCTTCTTTCTTCTATGCACGATGCAATGAGAGCACAAATATAAAAAATAAGGCTGTGAAACAACTATGATGGGGCCCCCTGACCTGATGGGTCCCGGTGCGGTCACAATCTCTGCACCCCCTATAGTGATACCCCTGGTGAAGGACTTATTGTTTCCACAAGACAGAGGGTGTAGATTTTCAAAAATCTTGATAGACCCCTCCAATCACTGCCAGCGGTCAAATGCAATAAAATGAGGAGTATTCAGGACACTGATCTGCTCATCCTCCCCTGGAAGTGGTTCTACAAAGAACACTGGAACGCAAAGGGGCAACTTTCCCATTCATTGTATGGCTGCCAATCAAGTGAACACATCAAGCCTGAGTGGTTCCTAGTGGTCACATGATTGGCTGCCATTCGCTGCAAAACATGTGAATAAGGAAGAGATGACTTGACGATATTCTGTTCACATGCTCTCTACAAAATCCAAAGCCCATCACTACTCAAGAATCATAAAGCTCTGCCATCACAGCAAAGAAATTAAAGTAAAGAAAGCAACTTTACTTGAAACACAAGCTATTTAAATATAATAGCAGATTTGAGATGCTTTAAAAAGGCTACACTGATAAGGTGGGGGAAAGTTTGTGCTGGAAAAGGACTTTAAAATCACACCTTATTTTAGCTCATTATTATTCTTATGAAAGTATTTTAAGGAAAACCCATTGAGCCAGGGCCAATATCTGTAGCTTGCTGTTGTGAACAAGGCACAGTCTTTCATTAGAGCCATCATATTAAGTATTCATATCTGGTCTACAGTAATGATTTACCCGACAGCAGCCTATTAGGGGGCATTGATTCTATGAGGGGAGGGGGGGGGGTATTGATAGCTGCTTGAGGCTATAAGTAGTTACAGGCGCTCTATTGATGATGACAGGTGGCTAGTGACAGATTTTATTAGAGGGATTAGAGATGTCATCTTGGTCCTTCAAAAAGCTACAATGGGGCTATAAACACAATCTGGCATTATTCAGATTAAGACTGGACTTATTCAACGATAACATTGGAAATGCGCAAGGAATTATTTATAGAGCGCCATCTTCTTCTGTAGCGCTGTATAGAGTAACAATTACAGACATGGAATTACAGACATTACACATTATTCCTGCAAAAACATTGTGTCTTCCTTGACCTGGGTGACCAGATGAGCATTTGTCATGGCGAGTTATTTCCAAGAGGATTATTAAAATAAGCCCAGGCAGTGTGCCAATCGGATCTCCCGAATGAATGATATTAGAGCCATACAGATGCAGCAAGGCTCTTTGTAATTGGTGGCAAGCTGGGGGTCAAGCTGGGTGGAAGCAGCTGTTACAAGGTAAAAGAGGGATGTCGTCCGTCTTGTTATAATATTATAGCAGAATGAGGGCTCAGCTTGTTACAATGTAACAGCATATACCTGTATGCAGTGCCGCCATCAGGAATCTTTGGGCCCTATACAACCACAATGTCTGGACTCCTCCACTACCAGCCAGCTCACAGATATTAATCTCACACAGACTTAAAGAGGAACAACACATAGGAATTTCACTTTCCCATGTGTTGTTCCTCCATGTGGCGGCATCCCGAACTTGGATGTCTTACTGTGTGTATTGGCCCAGGTCGTCCGATCTACTCACCTTCCAGTTGCTCCCACTGTGCAGGCTTGAGCTGAAAGCGAGCATGCTGATTGGCTGATCTCAGCCAATCAATGAGCTCTCTGTCACTTGGCTTCCTCTGGCGCCACTGATGGCTAAGGACCCAAGCGGCGCCAAAAGAAGCCATGTGCACCGGCCGCATTCCCCGCTCACCTTGCAGCCAAGACATTACCACGCCGCTCATTCAAAAAGATGTGTGGGGATGTGACTGCAGCGCTGAGGACTTGGAAGAAGGTGACTGGATCTGGGCATCGGGGGGGTTCACACTGTGGGGCATCCCAATTCGGGGAGCCCCAAATACAGAAACTCGGATGGCCCAGGAGTCTTTTAGCCTCCAGGGTCCTTGAAGTTCATCTTTAAAAATATGAGACATTGCACTGTCTGCTAATTTCTTTATATATTTGAAAGACGATCAAAACCTTTCTTTCCCATTTCTAAAGTCTAAAACACTCCAGGGCTGGGTGAAAGTCCTCCTCACGGGCCCCGATCAAGGCATCGATCATTTACCTCCGTTCACGCTCCCATGCAGCTTTTATGGGCTTCCTCCGAATAGCAATCAGGTCACTGCCTGAACCAGGTGGAATATCTGCTGCCTGTGTATAAGCACACAGAGCATCCGCAGCTATTTAATGGTGTTTGATGCGGGGAGCACAGTTTGTAGGGGGTGCTGGTCCATAGGGGCATTGTGGGAGTTAAAGTGGACCAACAGTCAGAAATGACCAGAACACCACAATAAACAATGGTCATATGGATCCCTCCTCATTGCAATTTAGATTGATGCACATAAAAATTAATTCCTGCTGTAGGGAATTTTAGAATCAAAATGTCGGCTCATGCATTTGCAGGCCACCTGCAAACAGGAAATGCCACTGGGTTTCCTGTTACTGTGAATTGTCAGTTATGTCAGTTGAATCCAGGTAGAATCATGGCTGAGATGCCGGGAGAGGAAGCTCCAAAATGGCCGCTACCTTTCTTTTCCAACTGTGCCAGGGTGTTGGTCCGGCTGTTGGTCACTTCCCTGATCTACCACCCTCCCTTCTACATGAATGGGCAGACAGCCACACACAGAGCCAGGGAGGCTTTTTTTTAAAATGATCCATGTGGCAGACCCACAGGAGCAACAATGGCAGCGCAGGGGAAGGAGAGGTCAGTAGTTGGTGTATAATAATAATGTAGCCACTGGATTAAGGCAATAAATGACTGTAGAAGAATCTAGTATAATTTCTACTTTTGAAGAATATGGGGGGGGGGGGATATCTCAAACAAAGGCTAAACTTGTGTCTAGGTTACTTTATCACATATGGCTATTCGGATAACTTTAAAACACACTGTATGCTCTGTGTAATTCAAACAATCTATTAACTCTATATAATAAACTTCAGGTAGATGATGCTCTAAATTTGTAACTATGCTGTAAATAGTGAGGAGAACTGAGAAAAGTTCACTTATCCTTAGGCCAAACGTTCTTGGTGGAAAATAACAGTTCTGTTATTGCTGACTAAAATGGTGCTGTTTCTTTAAATATTTTCCGGATATTTCTTTCTTCAAGTGGTCACAGCCTCAAAAACTCTCCTAAATAAACTTACCAAGGGCGCCCCCCAACCGCGCTGAGTCCCTTTCTTTGCGCTCCGCGGGAGGCTTCACACAGTGAATAACACACCAAAAAATGGGAGGTCGATTCATTAATAGCGGCAGGTAGCGACAGTTGAGCGACTGTAGTGGTATTTTCACAGCGCCCGCTAGTAGTCGCTGTGCTTGCCCATTGTTCGGTTGTTGATAGCGACTCAGTCGGTGTGCAGTAATGTTGAATACGGGGTGACGAGTCGCTATTTGACAGGTTCGGCGATGTATGGGTGCGCATGATAGCGACTGGTCAGAGCGACCGGCTCCCACCATATTCATCAAAAAATCACGCTCAAAAAATTCTCGCGCTGTGAAATGCATGTTTAAACCCCAGAGCGCTGGAGGCGATGGGTTAAAAGTAGTTTTTTAACCCCCAAACCACCATATTTTTGGAAACCAAAAAAAAAAAGTATTTTAAATAATTTAGTAATATGAATACATTAATATCAGACCTGTAATATCAATTCTGCGCAATTTTTTTTTTTTTTTTTACCTTAAAAAAATTATCTAACAGGGCAGAAGTGGTCACAGAATTTTTCACATTTAAAAAAAAAAAAATTAATAACAATTAATTATGAATATTTAAAGATTGTTCCATTGAAATGCATTGGAGAGCGCCAGGTAGCGAGAGGTCATACCTATCGCTGTTCAAGGTCGGACGCTGGCACTGTGGGCTGAGGCTGGTATAATGATGAATGAGTGGCTATATGGCGCTATCTCAGTCGCTAAGCAGGATCGGCTTGATAAATGTGTGATTGTGGTGGGGAGCCGGCGTTCTCGTGGCGGGGCCTGTCATTACCGGTCGCTCACCAGTCGCTACCTGTCGCTATTCCTTCATAAATAAGGGCCTAAGTCTTTACACTCCTCACACAGTTCAGCAGTGAGGTAAATAAGGAGAGTGTTAGTTTCAACCAAAAACGTCACTGTGGCCCTATAATTTATGTGGCCTCAGAAACACATACAAACACAGAAGTGCTGCCTATGACCCACCTCACGGACTCTGCTCCCTCAGAGCTGTGCTGTGCCTTTTATAGCCTGCAGGAATGACCTCACCAGCCTCTCTCTCATGGCTGGCCCCGCCCATACACACACAAGAGTTTTTCAGACCCCTCCTAGCAGATGTTTGTTATATGTCGGTTACATGTGGGCCTTCATAACCTATAATGTGACGACTGGGCTACATGTCTGCCACATCTGGATCATGCTGCAAGTATGGGGTACAAACATAACATATACATTTATAGGGGAACCAGACAAAATCTGGTCACAGCTGGTGCCCACATCTCCTCAAATGGCGGGGTTCCACACAACGGGGCATCCCGATTTAGATTCCAGGGGAGGAAGTGCTGGGTTTTGTTCTACTTTTAAGTTGCCCGCCCCAGCTGATTTCCTATCCCCGGAGCATCCCAATCACTGGCATACCCACTATGCAAGCAATTTCACCCCTGGGTTTCGGTCAGCTTTACAGGGGCATCTCAATCTGAGATGCCCCTGATTGTGAAAGAACCCTCCTGGTTTGGCCGTTAACTCAAACTGGCGATCCCACAATGCATTCACCAGCTCCAGGAAAGTAATAAATAAAGGGGGGAGGGCACGTACAGGGGCATCCAAAATCAGGAGAATCTAGATTTGTTTAGACTCCAAAGTTAGGTTTAAAGGTTTTTGGGGCGCTTCAAAGTAGACCAAAACTAGAGTTTTGGTTCAAATAGCTTGACGTCCCTCAGTGTCGCCACAAAAGAGCCCCCTGAGACCATGCCGCCCAAGGGCCCTTATAAACCTGGAGCCGACCCTGCCCTGGAGTCTTTTTTTTTTTTTAGGGCAAGAGTTATGGTTTTAGTCCACTTTAAATAGAAGCCAGTCAAGATTGCACTTGCATGGTGGTATGTATGATGGGAAATAAGCAATCAGGATGCCACCCCCCTACTAGCAGTCATTTCTTTTGGATGGCTATTTCTTTTTGTAGCTCAATAATAAAATGTACTGTAGGAAAAGTTGATAATAATGATAATTAATTAATAAACCCCCAGAAATAATAATATACAAATAACAAATAAGATAACAAGATGCTGTGTGATGTGGAGCAATTATAGTTGTGGCCTGATTTCAAACACTAGGGGGAGCGCTATCCTAGATTTGCAGGTAAAGCAAAGGAAATATAATGACATTTTCTTCCCAAATTGAGGAATACAAACTTTTAGTTCAGTTGCCCTTTAATGTGCTTTTCTATGATGCTAGCTAGGTTCTCTTTCATGTTATCCATGAAGCAGAGATATCGGTGCGTCCACCTCCAGTGACACAGATACAAGGCTCTGGCTTAATGGAAATCCTTCACAAGGTGCAGATAATAGTTACAAATTGGTCTCCAATAACTCCCGCTCATCATTAGCTGTAATTGCTGTTACTCAGCTGTGTACAGTGAGGAGGCAATGTGACCGCGCAAGCTGAACAAAAACCTCAGCAGCCCAACCTACTGTCAAGGTGACATGAATAAGCAGAGTGACAGCTTACTGAGTGGCTCTGGGAAAAAATGTCAAGCAGAAAACTAAAGAAAATGTAAGTATAGACTGTTACACAAACTTAAAGTGGACCAAAACCCTTAAAGCCCAGCTCTAGAGTCTAGAACTCTAGAGACTCCAGAGCTGGGCGAAAGCCCTCCCCAAATGCATACCGCTGGGTGAAACCGGAGGGATTACAGGGGAACTCAACTCCTTCTCCGATCCCATAGCACCACTGGTGGCATCCCTCTATCTGCTGGCATGCCCGTACCAGTTATATCTGAGGGTGGGAGCCACTAGCGGGAGGCGCGGCATAGACTTCATGTCATAGAATGCTTATTGGAGGAGGCCAGTTTCCACTGCTGGGAAAGACCAAATCAGAATGCCCAGGAGACAACTTAAAGCAGACCTTCAACCTAAATATCTTGTATTTCTCCCCTAACCCGTACATACAGATTGCCCATATTAAAAATCATACTATTGCAATTTTGGAGCATTTTAACATCCAAGATGTAGCCTGTGGACGGCTGCCTGCAGACAGGAAGTGTCTTCTGATTGTGCGGCTCTGCATTGCTGTCCACTTCCTGACCCCAGGTCTGCTCTACTCTGTGCACAGCACAGCTATAACCTGCCTCTCTGGACTATTTACCCCTCTTCTCTCCTAAGTATGTGATGCTTCTGAGGCAAGATGGCGGTGCCCGTATCCTAGATTCCTGAACAGAGTTGAAGCCCAGCGGAGGAAAGAATAATAAGTAAGCAACTTAAAATATATTGAATTTAGACGCTGAGGAATAGTTTTTAAAGGTTTGGGCTTTTCATTAAATTATGCTGAAGGTCCAGTTTAAAATGCTGTGTTTTGGTTCTCTTTATAGGACAAGTACTGCTTGCCAACTGCTCCGGCAACTGGCTGTATGTTTATTTTTATTAATGGCACTTCTCTGTCTCTAAGCTGATAAATATGTCTACTGCAGGGGAAGCATGTTACATTTAGATACATATGTAACATAACTAACAGCCAACTGTATCTAAATGTAACACATTTCTCCTGCAGTAGGAGAAGTAACAGATTTATCAGCTGAGAGGCAGAGAAGTGTTTAATGAAAATAAACACACACTCTGTCACCAGAGCCGTTGGCAAACAATACTTGTTCTTTAAGGAGGAATGTAGTGCAAAAAACTCTAGGACCAGTAGTTGACCAGTCCATGGGGCATCCCAATTTGGGAGATGTGCATTTCAGCGATTCCAATGCACATGCATACAGGCCTATCTGAATGGCGGGCACATGTGCATACACCCAGAAGGAAACAGACAGCGACAAGCATGTGTCTAGCTTAAGTTTACCTAGACATCTATTAATATACTGATTGGAGGAGAACCCATAAATGCACTCTGAGACCACCGGTGGGCTAAGATAACATGGCAAAACAGGGGCTTTCACTTAGAGGCCCCTGCATGCACTGTGGGATCTTGGAAGGGTAAGAAAACACAGGGGGTTACACACAGGTGGACATCAGCAGAGGCATGGAACAAACAGGGTATGTTTAAAATCCCAGCTTCAGTTCATCAAGTGGGCTAAAACCCTCTTCACATGATAAGATGACTAGCCTGCAAGCTTTCTATAGGTAGAGGCAGCCAATGTCAAAAAGCTTATATTGCCTAATGAACATTGCAGTGCTCCACTGTGCTAGTAAAGGTCAGTCCCCGCTCTAAAAGTGGACCAAAACCCATTAATTCCGTAACAGCTTCCCGCAACCCCACCATGCATGCATACAGGTGATGCTGGGCAAGGGCTGTATCAAGGGATCCTAGATTGAGGCAAGTATAACTCGACCCAGGGGAATAACACCAAGGCAAAGGCAAGCATTTACCCTGCACTAGAGTCTTTTAGGTCCTCTTTAAGGTCTAGGCCTTTCCTTTAACACAATGCTCATGAGCAGCAGTTCTGAGTCACTCCAGAGCAGTGATACCATAAGCAAGCATTGGTACATGGACAGACAAATGGACAGGAAGCTAGCATTTAGGAAGAAATCTGCAATCCCTCCCCTTCCTTTTGCTTGAAGCAGAACCAAACCCAGGATTTTCACTATCCCGGTTTTGATTCTTGCCCCCAGATTGCCACATGGCTTTGTTTATTTAGAAACAGCAATAGGGAGCAAGTGCGGCCACATTCCAAGTTGCCTTTAGAATACAGAGCGTCCCATCTCGAACCTTTCTGAATGGCTGGGCGCTGGAGCAAGCCTACGCCCAGAGATTCTGGGGATGCGGTCAGCATTGTTTACCTCGACGTGGAAGCAAAGGTGAGTTGGGGGACTCACACAGTGAGGCATCCCAATTTGGGATGCCCCAAGGGAAAGACAGCAGCCTTCACGTGATTGATATTTTCTTAACTTCATAACTTAACATAACCCATTGTGGTGGGGCGGGGATCTGGGAGGGGGTTCATTGGGCTACCATGGGATGTATCTCCTACTTGAGACAGACTTGCAAGGTATGACATCACACAAGGAGTTAATCCTTTAATTCTACTAGTGTCTCAGTGCTGTGCAGTAATGTTATTCCAACACACAAGATCATAGTGTCTGAACCTGAAATGATTCCAAAATCTCTTACACAAACTGCCCCTGCCACTACTGCCCTCCAGGTAAAAAATACCCCGTCCCCAGAAGTCATGGTAACCGGGGCTAAAGTTGAGATGTCTGTGTGTTTTCCTGACAGTTAATTACATTAGAAAGATGTTTTTGTTCTGGCCATAGCTTTCCTAAAGAGATTATGGGTCACAAATGTATTTTTAACATAGTGGCCAGCAGAGTTATTAAAATATAAATATTAATATGGACTAAATGAAAATGCTTTCCCATTAGCTTCTCTTAAATGGAAAGCATAATGGCTCGGGTCAATTTTCCTATTTTATTTTTTTAATTTTCAATGTTATTTTGTACTTAACTAGTACTTTTGTACTTAAATATATTATGTTGTTTTTAGCAGCCTAGAAAGAACAGTGTAATCCTTTATTATGGGGTGCCTGTTATCTGTGCATTTTTAATATGATGGCAGAGCAGTGGCTGCTAGCCTGTATGGTGGTAGGGGATGTCCCCGTGATATTTGGTGTAAATAGATTGCAATGTATCTAATGTAAAGCACAACTCCGAGCACAATCTTTTCAGTGTCATTTGGGAGATGTATTTTTAGTATAATCAAGTTTTATTGGTTTCTCAAAATATAAGGAAAAGGGGTACAGAAGGGGGTGGGGTAAGGGGTGGTAGCAGGAGTACAGCATATACAGTCATACATTTGAAACCATTGACCAAGTCGCCAGCCCGTTTACATCTACAGCCCACAGTCAAGACAATTTATGATAATCGCCTATTTGGACAACAAAATCAGACCGTACAGCAACAGATTATGGAGCTTGTACTCTTTTCTCAGAGAAACCAGCAGGGACAATCCTACTTGCATATAAGTATATTTCGTGCCAGGCTGCGACTGAGATTGAGTATGCTATTCCTGCTTAGGGAATTGGGAATTGGGAAGCGGGGGGGGGGTTCAATAGGGTTGGGAAGGAGGGGGTGAGTGGAGCGTAGCAACTGCCGAGGCAGCCATTGGCAGAGTGGAAGACTTTAGGGGGTGGGGTGGTATGCATCCCACACTCGCTTTCAAACGCCAGAGTCTGGCAAAAGTACCTTCAAATTAGAGGTGCTGCCCCCTGATGCTCCGGACAATGGAGGGATATCCACTATAAGAATCCTGGGCCTATCCCTGCAATTGTATCAAGGAAGGGAGATGTGAGCCTGGAAAGTCCAGCCAACCCGCCCAAGTCCCCACATACCTATTTGTGGTTCCCTTTTCGTTTGAGAGTCTTCCATATAACAGATCGACTCTAATTCCTGTATCCATTCTAGGAGTGTGGGGGAGTCCTGTGTCTTCCAATGCCTTGGAATAATCGCCCTCACTGCTGCCACAAAGTGTTTTAAGATGTCTTTCTTGAAGCTGGATACAGAGCTTTGACAAAGGGATGTATGAGGGTGTATTGACAATTCTATTCCCGGAAATCCGCTGATAGATGGAAAAGATTTGGTGCCAAAGGGCTTTCACGGTTAGGCAGCTCCACCAAATATGGGTCATGTTGCCTACCTCCCTCTGGCACCTCCAACACTTGTCTGTTTGTGACCCAGCAAACCGCTAGATGCCCTCTGGGCACCTATACCATCGAGCTTGAATCTTATAGTTCCTTTCTTGGACGGTGCTCTGTAAATGGCCCCTGAAAATGTGAGATATATTTTTATTCTCTGTTTCATCACCGCAGACTGGGGCGGGATGGCCATATGGAATGCTGGGAGAATTCCTGGCAGGCTGCACTGCATTGGGACCAGTTGTGCTAGATGTAGCCCCCAGCACAAAGCTTGCCTCTCTTATGTCAGTGGGCTACTCCTTCTAATTCTAGTGCCTAATGCTAATTGGCAAGAGCTGGTGTCCTGCCAGGTGTTGCCCCAAGATCTTGGCTGCTGAGGCCATTGCTTTGGTGCCTGGTGTTTATCTAGGAGTGCCCCAGGATCCTGGGAGCTCTGGGCATTGCCATGGGCCTGGTGTTCTTCCACAGGTGCCCCAGGATCTAGAGAGTTGTTGCTATTGCTATGGTCCTGTGTTCTTCCAGGGGTGCCCTAGCCTCTGGGGAGCTGTGGCAATAGCTATGGACCACCTGTTCTTCGAGACGTCCCACAGAACCTGGGGAGCTTTGGCAAATCTGGCCATCAATACAGGTCCTGTGATCTTCTTGGCTGTCCCAGATTCTGGGCAATAGTGGCCATCACTATGTGCATGTTGTACATTAAGGGGTGCCCCAGGTTCTAAACATTGCTAGGTTTAATTCCCCAGGATCTGGGGAATGGTGGCACAATATGTAGCCATGCAGCTCTCTTGTCATGTAAACTAGTGTGGCCAGTGTAAGAACCATAGCTAGTTTTGTTACTGTTTACCCGGCACCCACAATAGACAGCCATTACTAAAGTCCCTGTCCAGGCACACTAACTTACTGTCCCCCAACCCCTTTGGGAATAGTGTAAAATGAGCTGTTTCAAAGCATCTCAAAACCTCAGATTATATGTAAATACCTTACGAAATATTAACAAAGCCACTTTCTCACTTGAGTATTGAGCATGATCTGCTGTGGTCAGAGATAGCTGTGGGGCCAATGTGGCTTGTATTGCTCCAAGGGACATAGTGGGTGTTAGACCACTTTTCTTCATGGTCCTGAAATAAGTGAAATGTAAATGAGGGGCACAATTTAAAGCCTTGATGTAGCTTTTGCAGAAAATACAGGAGAGGCACAAGATACAGACATCGGGGAAGCTGCTTGCTGCATGATTTTTGCCATTGGGTTTAGCTTCCCTTTAACACTACAGGCTTGCTTTAACTTTCCTCCATCCCTCCAGCAGGCATTGTTTGCATCTGTGCTAGCGATATAACAAAGCCCATCACAGTCTGGGCCAATGCGGAATCCACATATCCGGTGGATGTCGATATCCACCATGGTGATTTATTGAGCAAATTATCCGCTTTATATTTTAATGACTGAATATCCCATTAGCGGCTTCAATACGGACGGCATTAGTTTTATGGGAAGCGCGTTACTGTACATTTATTACGTCGCTGATCTGCTGGCATGGAGAGGTTAGCAGGGTCTTTTGTGGTGGCAGCTTCTCACCTAGATAATTGCCTTGCGTGCATATAAATGGCCAACCACAATACAATGTAATAAATTGAACGGTCTTACAACAGTACAATTGCATTGCTTGTTTGTTGCATGCAATTGCTCACTATGTGTGCAGCATAGCAACAAACATGTAAAGGGACAGCCCAGGCAACAGCAATAATAAGGCAGCAAGGAGCTGATCTGATGTCTGTCTCATGTGTCTATCTATTTCATGCAGTGCCTGGTAGAACCCCTAGCAGAATTTGCGACTTCTTTCAATTCCATTTTCACGGGGCGACGCAAAAAAAAAAAATAGTCTAGCCACTCTGTTGCTTGGAGCACTCAGCAAATGTGAGCACTGCAAGCCACAATAGTCATGCAGCTGACTCTGACCACAGTAGATGACTCATAAGTCTGCTCCAGGACATGCCCTTTCCAGCTTAGCCACACCCAGCAGCTTTACATATAGAGGCTGATTTATTAATAGCGACATGTAGCGACAGTTGAGCGACTGTAGCGGTATTTTCACAGCGCCCGCTAGTAGTCGCTGTGCTTGGCCGTTGGCCGTCGGTTGTTGACAGCGACTCAGTCGGCGTGGCGTAATGTTGAATACAAGGTTACGAGTCGCTATTTGACAGGTTCTGCGATGTATGGATGCGCATGATAGCGACTGGTCAGAGTGACCGGCTTCCACCATATTCATCAAAAAATCACGCTCAAAAAATTCAAGCGCTGTGAAATGCATGTTTAAACCCCAGAGCGCTGGTGGCGATGGGTTAAAAGTAGTTTTTTAACCCCCAAACCACCATATTTTTGGAAACCAAAAAAAAAAAATATTTTAAATAATTTAGTAATATGAATACAATAATATCAGACCTGTAATATAAATTCTGTACAATTTTTTTTTCCTGAATTTTCCACATTTAAAAAAGAAAAAAAAAACATTAATAACAATTAATAATATTTAAAGATTGTTCCATTGAAATGCATTGGAGAGCGCCAGGTAGCGAGAGGTCATACCTGTCGCTGTTCAAGGTCGGACGCTGGCGCTGTGGGCTGAGGCTGGAATAATGATGAATGAGTGGCTATATGGCGCTATCTCAGTCGCTAAGCAGGATCGGCTTGATAAATGTGTGATTGTGGTGGGGAGCCGGCGTTCTCGTGGCGGGGCCCGTCATTACCGGCCGCTCACCAGTCGCTACCTGTCGCTATTCCTTCATAAATAAGGGCCATAATCAAAGTTTTCCACAGGGGATAAGGTGGGAGAAAAAGTTAGCACGCGACTGGATGGACACTTTAAAGCCAAAGCCTATCCTTGTAGGTTGGGTCCCATATTTTATGATTAAACAAATGCGTTATCAATCATATAGAAAATATAGTTTACAGCATCTGCACTCCCCCCTCCGGAAAACACTGATTTGGGGCACAGCAAGCGAACAGATACCCACAGAGGCCCACACTGTGCGATCGAGATGAGTTTAGAGGAAAACCAGGATGCTTCATACTCTATCAGGATTTACCCCTGGCTAGAGTTTTTTAGAGTTTAGTTTGGGTTTTGGTCCATTTTAACAGAACAGAGTGCTGCACTTTTTTTTTCTCCCGCTTTTTCTGTGGCTCTGATGTCTTGACTGAACTATACAGAATACAGTTCACTGAACTGCTGACTGTGAATAGAAATAGAGGAATGGGGAGCTGAGCTCCTAAAGTCCAACACATTTACATTGTTTTAGTTGCATTACCCTAAGACATCTACTCTCTACATTGTGCACTGCTATTAACCCCATAAACATGTAGCCCTAAGGCTGCGTTCACAGCCGAGTTGATTGCCGGGCAATCGCTATTTTCTAGCTCGTTATTGATTAAAAAGCAATTTCCGTTTCAAAAGCAATTGCGATTTCTGAAAAAGCGATTTGCGAATATGCTTGCCCTGGAAATAATCATGATAATGAAATAATCAGGAAACGCAGGAAGAAGATTCATTTTTCATTTCCTGGGGTGCAAAACTGCTCCATAATTTGGAGTATTTGTACAATTTGGAGTGGAGAGGCTCTCCGGTGCTCAAGTGGCCATTTAAGATGGAGAGGCTCACCAGTGGCCAACTGGCCATTTGCTAGGATAGACCCTTTTATTAGCTGCAGGGAAAGAAATGGTTCTGGGGCACTGTCTCTCCTCAGTTCTGAAAACTGGCTTACAACTTGTTCTACAGAACTGGGTGAGACTGGCTGAATTCCATTCCTGACTATATCTCCCAGTGGTATCATAGACAGTAAAAGTATCATTAAAGGAGCACTATCATGAAATTGTGTAATATTAAATATTCATATAAACACATCGGCTAATGAGAGGAGGGGTCACTTATACGCCTGACCTTAATAAAACTCTTGCCAAGCTTGTGGATTTCTTCTCCTGGTAGGAATAAAATCCAGGGGTGCCAGGTTTAGTCTATGAGGAGTGACAGAGTCTGTCACCTGATTTTCTCTTCCTTTCATTAATAGAAGAAAAAAAAACAAGCCATAGTGGATATTTCTTGATGCGGGGTGTAAAAGTGACCTTTCCTCCTGCCATCCAGCATATTCATAAGGATTTTTTATTATCGGCCCATTTTTTCGCGATAGTGCTCTTTTAAAGTGGCATACTTTATATCAAAACCTAACAGCAACATTTTTGTCTGGAGTTGAGCCTTAGGTTTGTGTCTAAGTAATCTAGGTATAAAAACTCTCTAAACTTTAAATAGATAAAAGAAGAATAACATTGCCCAACAAACACCCGTTTCCCTTTGGCTTCTCAGAATGATTGAAATAAGAGTAGACAGAATTCCGCCTTTACTTTTAGAACTAGCAACATGATCACAAACATATATAGAAGGAAAAAAGAGCGGAACGCGGGGAATAAAATAAACATACAAGAGGTGCTGTCAGGATCTGTTACTGAAGATATTAATCAGTTCTATGTCTCAACTTCCATCTCCTGACAGCTCGGGAAATAGGCACTCTATGGAGGTGCAAATGCAATTCCAACAGCCCGGCTTAGCACTGAACAAGTGGCGGCCACACCGGGGACCTGGCACGTGGAGAAATGTGGATAATAAACACAACAACATCAGACCCTGCCTGGAAGGTGTTTATCAGATTACAATGCCACACACACATATCCTCTGGGTAAACACAACTTTGGGAAACTGGCTACTCAAAGCCCTGCAGCTATTTTGGTGGTAATGGGCAATATCCAGGGAGTATTTCTGGCAACAGCAGTAGGAAATGTCAACTTGCTGGCAGTATTGTGGATGAAGATGGCCAACACTGCACATGTGGTGAAATATTATAGAATAGGCAAAGGCAAGACAAGTGCCATGAACAAGATATTTTGTATCACAGTACGATAAGTTTTAATACCCCTATTTTCTTCCATGTTCCATTACAATGACAATCTGGTGCCCTTTATTCTAAGAAACAATGAAGAAGGATGTGGTTGACCAACTCATTATCACTGATCAAGCTAAAAGATATAAGACCAAAAAGTAAAAAGACAGATTCTGTTTAGGAATACAGCCTCCACCTAGGACCTAGGTGGAGGCAAAAGGGTTGTCCCTGGCAAACAAGAATGAATTGTAAGAATGATTACTTGTGAATGCTGATTGCATGAGGATAATGGGTGCTAAACAACATGAGGAAAATCTAAATTTCTGTCTCCAGTGACCCAGAAATAGGTGGTAGTGGTAAGCAGGAGGAAGGGTTAAGCGGGGGTCAGCCGTAAAAAGGAGGTAGTGATAAGTAGGAGATGGTAGTAATCAGTGAGTAGGTACTATGTTTCCCGAAAATAAGTGTCTTATATTAATTTTTGTTCCAAAAGATGCTATAGGGCTTATTTTCATAAGCAATCATCATTTGTTCTTCATTTTCATTCCTAAATTGACAGAGCCCACTCCCCATGTCCCATGGGTGCCATCATTTGCTATAGACGCTACATAGTGAGCTTGAGGGCCATAGGGCTCCGCTACAGAGTGTGCAGCATGAGGTGCACTGTATACAAAGAAGTCTAGGCTCCAAAATACGACAGCTCCAAATACGATATTGGTGTGGAGGGTTGCCAGGGCGCAGAAACCTAGCACCTGCGCATGAAATGGGCCTGCCCAATTACCTTATTTGCCCATGTAACTAGTGCTTAATCGTGGGCATATATTTAAAGCATCTTCAAAGTAGATGAAAAAATATGTTAGGGATTATTTTTGTGGTTGGTCTGATTTTCAGAGAAACAGGGTAATGGGCTTAGTGGTGAATCAGAAGGAGGTTGTAAAAATTAGTAGTAATCAGGATGTACAGAAGTGTTAAGTAGGAGGCAGGTGAAAGCAGAAGGCAATGGGAATCAGAAGGTAGTGGTAAGGAGACAGTAGTCATTGGGAGGTAGTATAAAGCAGGGATATACAAGAGGCAGCGGTAATCAGAAGGCAGACATCAACAGGAGGCAGTGGTAACCAGGAGGTAGTATCAATCAGGAGGCATGGATGAGCAGGAGGCAATGGTAAGCAGGAGGCAAGGGTATGAAGAATCCAGTATTTATCATGATGTACTGCAGGTAGTGGCATGTAGGAGGTAGTGGGAATCTGAAGGAGGTGGTAAGCAGGAGATAGTAGTAGTCAGGAGGTATTGGCAAGTAGCAGGTAGGGGAAAACAGGAGGCAGGTATAAGCAGGAGGCAGTGGGAATCAGAAGTAGTGGTAAGGGGACTGTGGTGATCAGATGGTAATGGAAAGCGGGGGGCAGTGGTAACCAGGAGATAGTATCAATCAGGAGGCATGGATGAGCAGGTGGCAATGGTAAGCAGGAGGCAAGGATATGGAGAAGTCAGTATTAATCATGAGGTACTGTGGGTTGTGGCATGTAGGAGGTAGTGGGAATCTATAGGAGGTGGTAAGCAGGAGATGGTAAAAGTCAGGGGTTATTGGCAAGCGGCAGGTATAAGCAGGAGGCAGTGGGAATCAGAAACTAGTGGTAAGGAGACAGTAGTCATCGGGAGGTAGTATAAAGCAGGGATATACAAGAGGCAGCGGTAATCAGAAGGCAGACATCAACAGGAGGCAGTGGTAACCAGGAGGTAGTATCAATCAGGAGTCATGGATGAGCAGGAGGCAATGGTAAGCAGGAGGCAAGGGTATGAAGAATCCAGTATTTATCATGATGTACTGCAGGTAGTGGCATGTAGGAGGTAGTGGGAATCTGAAGGAGGTGGTAAGCAGGAGATAGTAGTAGTCAGGAGGTATTGGCAAGTAGCAGGTAGTGGAAAACAGGAGGCAGGGAAAAGCAGGAGGCAGTGGAAATCAGTAATGGAAGACGGGGGGCAGTGGTATCCGGGAGATAGTATCAATCAGGAGGCATGGATGAGCAGGTGGCAATGGTAAGCAGGAGGCAAGGATATGGAGAAGTCAGTATTAATCATGAGGTACTGTGGGTTGTGGCATGTAGGAGGTAGTGGGAATCTATAGGAGGTGGTAAGCAGGAGATGGTAATAGTCAGGGGTTATTGGCAAGCAGCAGGTAGGGGAAAACAGGAGGCAGGTATAAGCAGGAGGCAGTGGGAATCAGAAACTAGTGGTAAGGAGACTGTGGGGATCAGATGGTAATGGGAAGCAGGAGTCAGTGGTAAGTAGTAGGTAGGGTTAACACTGCCTCATTCTTATCACCAGCTTTCCAGTGCCTCAGGAACACTTCTTCCTTCTGCTTACTCCTGGCTCCTTCTTACACCTAACACCTGCTTACCTCTGCCCTCTTGCTTACCCTAATCTATGCCTATCCCCAACTACCCTTACTTACTGTTGGCAGCATGATAATATTGCAGCCTGGGCTGACTGGATAAGGATAGAGGAACTACTGAGGCAATAAAGTGCTTCAAAAGGTGCCATGCTGTACTGGCAGGCAGAAGGGGCATATAAAGTGTTAACTTCAATTGAAGGTGTTCCGTAAGCGAGTTGGATGTTTTATAAGAAAATAAGGGAACATTGCTAAACTATAAAATAAAAGAACTCATTAATGCTAGCATTAATATTCTCGTTGCGTGTCCTCTCCACCTAGCGAAACAAAATTAAGCCAACAAATACCAGCCAACGCTTGTTCATTAGAATATTACATACGGCTAATTGCTTTCAAGAGGCAGCGGACAGCTAGCTGGAGTTTATCACATAGCGAATAGCAGAGGCAGACACCGTGTTGCACCCTTTAGAACAGTCGGAGCTTTCCGAAAACTCTCCTCCAAGGGTCATATTTGAAATCATTCCTCGTAAATCTGATTTCTCATTATGCTGCAAGGAAACAACTTGACTTTTAATTAAACTAAGGTGATATATTAAAGCCTCAAGGAGCTGCATAGAAAATAATCTATACTGAATTAAAATCGATAGTCTCTTAAATAAATATTGCATTAAAGGGCGTTTTGGTTGAATCTTGAAGAAAATGTAGTGCGCCCTGCATTTTCCAATACATTTCAAGCAGATTGGCCGGGATGACATGCGGGTTAGCGAGAGGTGACGGAGAGATGGATGAAATGATTAGTCTGTGAGCTTAAATGTCACTCAAAGTATATATAGTTTTATCACATCTAAAAAAGAATATATTTTGAGCAGCTTGCTCATTTCAGCAGCCAGGCCAGGTATTCCTAATGCCAAAACTTCAGCTGGTGTCCAGAGATTGATAAAGGTTTAATTCAAAGGGGGATTACAGGTAATTACACGGAGTGCAGGTAAAAAAATATAGGGTCTGATATTTTTATAGATTTGCTGAATTGAGTTTGCCTGGAGGTCCAAAGCAAAATTCAAGGTTAGACTTGACTATATTTTATTTGACTAAAAATAAACATATATATATATATATATATATATATATATATATATATATATATCCTATTTTAGTAATGTGTCTAAATACAGTGTATATAACTTATAATCGCCTATAAGACTATGTAGCCTAGATAACTCTTTACAAATATGCAGAAGCCACAACAGGTCCATCCTTGCGCAGGATGGACTACAAAGGCAGAAATCTTACCCCATCCTGTATTAGTATTGTGTCAAAATAAATTACTTAGATAACTTAGATAGCTGCTCTTTAGAAATGTACAGATCAGAAAAGCATATGACAATCCCACAGCACATCCAACCTTGTGCTGATAACAACAGTAGGAGACTTACCCCATCCTGTATTGTTAATGTGTCCAAAAAAATTGTGGAGCAGAAAAGCATCTCAGAACCTTCAACACATCTAACTTTGTGCCAGATAAGCTAAAACACCAGAAGACCTACCCTAACAGTCTAAATAAAATGTTTGGCGAGTGTATGTAACTGCTCCTTACAAATATTCAGAGCAGAACAGGCCCCACCTGGTAGCAGATGGGGAACAGCAGAAGACCTACTCTGTATTTGTAAGGTGTTCTCACATATTGCTAGGTGATTGTAACCATGTGTTTGGTTCCCCTGGGTTTCATAATTGCTCGGATGTTTAATACTAACAAGTTCATAAAATCAAAGCATTGGTCTGTACAATCCTCCTTAAGCAGACATTTGCAGTGGAAAGGGTCATACTAAAGAGCTCAATGACTTGTCACATGGGGCTTTCATAAGACGTCACCAACACAGCTTGTCTAGTTTCTGCCCTGTTATCTATTTGGTTACAGTAAAGTGAAATAACCTTAAGGAGCAACAACAGGAACAACGATCACTTTGGTTAGCTTTGTCAAGCCATGTACAAAGCCAGTATTGGCAGGGAAAGTGTAAAGCAGTGGGAAACTGCTGATTGAAGAACAATAATTACTGTCTTTTGTGGCTTGAACTAGGCCTCTAGGTTTCAGCGAAGGGAACGTCTAATGCTACTGCACACAATTACATTCTAGAAAATAGTTTACTTTGTGTAGTACAGTCTGGGAAGTCTATTAGGAAATAGTTTACTGAGCCTTGTGTTAAATTAATTGACGTGCACAAAGCCCAGGTAATATAATTTAAAATTTACCTTTGGGAGGAAACGGGATGATAATTAAGAGTTAAACCCCCCAAACATCATAGCCTGACTACATGCTCTTATGTTTGTATGGGAGCAAAGCTCTACAGCCATGTTTCAAAATCTTTTGAAAAATCCTCCCAGAAAGGTGGAGGTACTGATCCATGCTAATGGGTATGATCTTGAAATGAGATAATCAACAAGCATATATTATTTTTACATTTTCCTATGAACATAACTTTAGCTATACACTGCATACATTTGTCAGACGAATCTGGGTCCGCTGTTCAGTGTCTGAATCCCCCCACTCCCACCCAGTCAGCCGGGTACTGCCAGACTTTTCCACCACCAAAGCCACACCCCCAACAATTTTGAGAGAGCCGAATGGCTTTAGTACTGGAAGCCAGAAGCATGGATCCCTTACATTGACCCTTCCCCTTGGAAGTGTGATAGATATGGAGGAAGTGCCTTGAGGTGAGCATCTCTGTGCATTAACAGTAGTTTTCAGCTGGGTTCTGTTGGGGAAAGTAAACTAAAGTGTACTTTCCTTTGAAAGATGCAAACATTACTGTCTGTTCATTTTATTTTGGTATGAATATCAACCTACTATCCTCTCTCCTAATTTGGCTTTAAAGTTGACCTAAACCCTGATTCAGTCCTGGCTGTCATGGGTCCCAGACAAAGCTAGCCCACAGTAAAGAGATAATTTCCCTTTACTCACGGAACTTCGTCCAAGGGTTTGGTGTGCCATAGACCTGGAGGGTCTGAATTAAAAAGGAAGTCTAGGCTACAAGGCCACATACTTCTCCACACAAGCAAGCTGCTTCACACAAATGTCTATAACGAACCCTAATTGGTGAAGGTGGTGCTCGGAAATTTGCTTTGCTGTGTGCAGCAGGTTCCTTTGTCAATATCAAGGGCTGGTTCATGTGGACAAGTAATGGTAGCAGCTTCTGGTGGTGGGCGGATCAGACAGTAGGCATTCCGAATTCCCTGGGTCATGCTGTTGTATGGTGGAAGTTCAGACTTCCCCTGCAATGTCTTTACAATCTGTGTGTACTTTATGTACTACCTTTCCTTTTTGTGTGTTTCATATATCCCGTTGAAAACTGCTGTAGGGTTTCCTAAAGTAGGTGCTAAAGCAACAGCAATAGATTTTGCTTTCAGATTTTTATTAACCTAACTAGCACTCTGGGATCAGCAGTCGACAGAACTGATGCTGCTGTTAAGAAAACTCAAAATCAGAAGTTCCCAACCCTTTTAGGACCATTTTGACTTATTCAAATTATCTCATGTACCAGCTAGGTGGTCCATATGAGTTGTCAGTTGCCTAAAATCATGACCTTGTGAGGCAGTGATGTAGTTAGTGTGCAAATTAGGCTTGGAAAAAGCATCAAATCAGGTTGGGGTACACATCAGTCTGAAATCTTACTGTGTATCATCTCATCAGTTCTCAAGGACCACCGATGTTATCCGTACCCCTGGTTGGGAACCTCTGCTCTAAATGGACTGCTGTGGATATGAAAAAGCGTAGTTATGTGGATTCTTGCCGTAGTAAATGTCTACAATTGAAATCAAATATGGAATTCATAGCAGAGTCCTGGATTCCTCAAAGACTTTTAGCAGATGGTGTTTCTACTTTCAGGCAGAAAATAGTATTTTCCCCCTGGAAATCAATTTACACTACTGTTACCAGTCTAAATTTATTTTACCTTCCTACAGGCCAAAGACTTGGTAGTTTGACAGAGTTTGAATCTGATGAATGCGTCTTATTAGCTCGCTATGTACCTATTCCAAGCTCTATTGTTTGCAGTAACCATTCTTCTCTAGCCAAATTGGTATGCGGGCTGTGTTCAGACAACCCTAAGTGATCAACAATCCTGATCATACTAGAGACTTACCCTTATCTCAATGTATTTATAGGAGGCACGTCTTGGTAAATAAGCAGAATTCAGTTTTCAGACCCTTAGCATTACCCAATTTTCTCTAAACCTTTCCAATTACTCTGAAGATGGTGTAGCCATGGAATTGGCCTACAGGTAGATAGAGCTACTGTAAAAAAAAATAATTGTTCATGGTCTTGGGGCTTTGTACTTCGCTAAGCCGCAATGCCAGGGGATGGCGAGGGAGAGACGGAGTGCTCCCGGATGTCATTTGTTTTACTTTAATCATTTCTCTACTCTTATTACTCGGCAAGCAATAGCAGGAGGCTTTGTGCATTCAATGATAGGGCTCAGTACGCTCCAATTTCATATTTTTTTTTTAGAATTGCTGTGTCTCTGTGACATCTTGATCCGGCATCTGTCCTTGTATATTGTCCAGAATAAATATAATTATAGATAGACTTTCCTTCAGAGGAGATGCATCGTCTGCTAGTAAATGGGAGCCGATGATCTTCTCTTATCATTTATATTTAATATGCTTTTGTAATTTAATAAGCATTTTACATGCATACACTGGGATTTTAGTCTTCTGGTTCAAGAAACGGTCTACTTGTTTTATTTAACACTGTGGAGACTAGGGAAGAGCAAAATAAAACACACCGAGATAATTGAAGGCGAATTTGAAAGTTTATGTCTAGGTAAGATGTTACAGAAGGAGTCTGTAGTACTGACTTATACAAAGGTAAAAAAGACCAACCATGCAACAGAGCATGGATGTGGGGAGCTTACAGGCACTGAAAATACGGTCATGTCACCTAAAAATAGAGTACAACACTTACAGTAGTTTAGACGGTGAAGAGGGTCTGTCAACTTCTTCTGATTGCCATTCCATAGAAACATAGAAGGTTGATGGTAGAGACAATATGGTCAGGGGCGGTTTTCATTTTTAAACTTGTGTCTGGGGCCCTGAATCAAAGATATTTTTTGTATAAGCAGTACGATGCTGCCACTTCCAATGTGCCTTCTGCAGAGCTCGGCCCCCACTGAGCGTGGTGGTTTAAGTGGACCAAAACCAAGGATTTTGACTATTCTGCGTTTTGGTCCTTGCTCTGCAGTGTGAAACCCCTAAGGTTGCCCGATCTGACTCTTTCTCGTTTCTACAGCGTCTGTGCACCCTCTCGTCCAATCAGCACACTAGGATCCACTCCTGCCCCCTTTGTCTAAGCCATCGTCTAAGGGAGCAGACCCGAGCGCATCGGCGGACGCATCCCCTGCTTCCCTCTAACAGGGAGCGTGCCCGCGCCAGCCATTCACAAATGCCTGGCAAGGGCCCACACCTTACACTTACTGTTGATTTTTCAACTACCTCTACTAGAAGTTTGTTCCAAGAATCTACTACTCTTTCTGTAAAATAGTGTTTTGGAATATTACTCCTAATCTTCCCTCCAACTAGCTTTAGGTTGTTCCTGCTCATTCTATCATTAAAGCGGAACAGGACCCACCAGTGGCCGGTCTGAAATCTAAAAGATTTGCCATACAGATAGGCTCTCTATTGATTTGAATGAGAGTCGCCTGCCGAATGACGTTGCCACAGGAGACGGCTCTCATCCTCCGTTGGAGCGTGACAAGGTGAGTATTTTCTGGCTTTCTGTGGGATTACACCTAACAGGGAAGGTCAAATTCCTGGGTTTTGTTCCACAATAAGATTCTTCTTTTTCTCACTCCTTCTTTTAACTTACTTCCAGAACAGTGTTTAATTCTTAAACAACAGAAACATAGAAGGTTGATTGGAGTACAACAAAATGAGTACTAGTTGATGAGACAGCGCTCAGATTTTATTTTAAGTGATGGAGAGGCTGATTCATTACTAGCGCCAGGTATCGGCAGATGAGCGTCTGTATAGCAGCGCTTAGAATGATTGCTAGTAGATGCTGTGATCGGCTATCGGGCGCTGTAATCGGGCGCTCCTCAGTCGCTGTAGTAACCTGGCGGGCATTGATGAATGTGATGTATGTTGGGCGTTCTAACACCAGTACAGCGCTGCAGGGAGCGAGAGGTAGCGCCTGCTCAGTGCGACCGACTCTCAGCGACTCACACCATATTCAACAAAAAAACAGAGCGTATGCGCTCTGGATCTGGTCGCTATGGCAACGGCAGACACTGTGTGATTAAAGTCTGTTTTTGAACATATATCCACCTGTTAAAAAAAGCAAAAACACATGGAATTATATTGTAATTACATTGTGGCATTATTACTTTAATGCCAGACCTGTAATGACAATTCTGCATAAAAATATAAAAAAATCCAAAAAGTTTACAAAAATGACTTTTTCTAGGCCAGGAGAGGTGACACAATTATTTGAGAGAGAAAAAAAAATGTAAAAACAAAAAACCCTGTTTAAACAGAAGAAAAGGAAACTCCATTGAAATGTATGGGAGAGCGACAGGTAGCGGCAGGTAATACCTGGCACTCTGGAAGCTAGAGCGCCGGCGCCGTATGCTGAGCCACCTGTAATGATGAATCAGACGCTATATGGCGCTGTTAAGATTCACTCACCAGAATCGCCTTCATAAATGTGGTATTGAATACAGCGTCCGGCGTTCACCTGGCGTTGCCTCCCGCTACGAGGCGCTACCTGGAGCTATCCCTTGATGAATAAACCCCATAGCTCTCCTGTTAATAGCAAACTGTGTGATGCTGGGAACTATTACCTTTTTCTTTAAGCCAAGCATTGACAACATTGCCTTTCTCTAATGCCCAAAGTGCCCCAATTTGAGTGAACTTTGCTAATATTAATCCACACTCTGGGCACACCAACGTCTTTACAACCCCCCCCCCCCATCAAAAGGGCACCCCACCCCTAAAACTGTCCTGGAATTTTGTTTTAAGTGTCAGGGCACTATTGCTTATGACACCCTCCTCCATCCCAAACTCTACTAAGTCCCCCCCCGACACTCCAGTCCCCTTCCATGCCCACCCCCACTGTAGCCAAGACGTCCATTTTCTGGCCCTACAATGCTGAAGATTCAACATCACGTATAGGAGTTGCATACCAGCAACATCCCTCTATAATGCTAAAGTCAATGATTTAAAGTGGACCAACACCCAGGATTTTGACTATCCTGGGTTTTGGTCCACTTCGGCGGGGCACCCCGATCGGCGGGGATTGGCAGCGGCGGTCACGTGGGAGCGAGAAGAGGTGAGTTTTTCGGGGTTTCTGGGGGGTTCACACAGCGGGGCCTCCCGCACGTCACTCTTACAGGACGCGCGCCCGCGCCGGCCATTCACAAACGGCCGGCGCGGGTGCGCGTCCTGCTAGAGGGATGCGCGGGAGGCGGCGGCGGGCGCCGCTGGATCGTGGATAAGGTAGGGATTTAGGGGTTTCTGGGGGGTTTCACACAGCGGGGCACGCCCGATCGGGGTGCCCCGCAGTCAGGGGACTGATCGGTCCGGGAATCTTATAGATTCCTGGGCCGATCATCGGAGGGTGTTGTTCCACTTTAAGAGTGACCACATTCACCCCTGCCCATGGTCTGACCCTGCAATGCTATGGCCACAGCTGTGGGGTGCTGACAGATTGGGACACCCCCTTTATATGAGTCGCTGAAATACTAGTAAATATATGAAGTCTACTTCAAGTCTGTAACAAAATTCACAATATAAAAATTATTATTAGTAGTATAATAACTAGTACAGCCTGGCAACATAGGGGCAGACAAGTAAAAAATCAAGCAAATCCGGTTAAAACATCTAGATAAAAGAGTTTTTGCCAAAGGTATTGTAGTGCCACCCTCCTTCTAAACGTTTTTTATTAACCATGTGGAACAGTCAAATAATAAAGACATTTGAAATATATCACTATACCACTTGTGCATAGACATTTGAATGCCAGAACTTGTCATGCAACCCATATACCTGCCCAAAATGACCCAACATGCCACCCAATGGTCTATCTAAAAAACAGAATGTTTAACTAGTACAAAAGAGTTGTCTATATGCCAAACACAGGACCACAATGAATCCTTATTTGATGTGCACCCCGCAGTACAGCTCCACTTTAAGGAGAGAAGTAGAAAGTCCATTAGAACTTCTAGGAAAATCAATAGTGTTTGCTTTCCTTGCACAGCAGTGGAATTACATTTTTCTCTGCATTGTAAACGGATCCATTCTGATCCCTTATTAGACCACAGTAAATGTTCGCTTTCAGCAGCAGCTTTACAAGTAACGAGGACAAATTTGAGCAGCAGGCACAGGATTTTACTTGTAACATACTCAGATTTCAAAATACAAGATGGTAAATGATTTTTTTTTTCTCAAACACATAGGTTGAAACAGGAATCTAGGAACTACTTGGAAATACGGATCATCAGAGTATTCTCATAAAAGTTTATGCTTCAATATGTGGGAGTAAAAAGTACAATAAAAAGGAGCTGTGTTGTGGAGAACAGTTATTTCCTAAAAAAAATGTGGTGTCAAGCAAATCTCTTGATGGGTGATTCACTATAGGGGCACAAAGCTCTTAAAGAGGAACATCGAGGGAGGTTAAAACCTCCCCCTAGCCTCACCGATCTGCCCCTCTCCGTTTTACCTTAGGGCATTCTTAACTCACCTCATCAAGGGATCCATCTTCTAGGTCCCTTGGTTTCCGGGCAACCTTCCAACAGGCGGCACCATCTTGCATCCCATAAAGCACAGCGCATGGCCCACAATCTCGCACCTGCGCAGTGCCCATGAATGGGATGCAATGGGGCCGCCCGAAATCCTGCAAGACTTCACTGATCGGCGCAGGACTTTGAAGAGCCCGGCTAAAGCCATGCTATCACTAACAGATGGCTAAGCTGGCACAGGGGGCAGCGATTGGGCCCTGAAGCAGCTGGATGTCGCCACAGTAGGTAGCGGCCACATCCAATAGGTAAGTAGGGGGTGATGGGGGAGGAATCGCCCCCTTTTTATTTTCGGTCTGATGTTCCTCTTTAAAAGGTCACTAAACCAGGCAGTAGGAATGTAACACAGTGTCATTTCATCAGCCTAGTGAAACCAGCTATGTATTGAAAATACTATTATAAATTTGTTGTTATTATTCAGTGTTGTTGGATATGGTCTACATATTATTCAATAAAATATGAGTATTCAAGGAAATTGGACTTAAAGCGGGCCAAAACCCACTAAGCTTACAAAATACATTTGGCCGAAGCCCCTGCTGATACTTCCTTCTTAGGGTGTAGAACTAGACATAGATATTTTCACTTTTCAAATTTTCCTGGAACTCTGTAAGATGGCAGGAGATCAGTCTTTGCATAGGCGTGGCAATGACATCATTGCCACACACAACAGTGGCAATGAATGGAGGAGGCGGAGCTTTATAGGTAAAACAGCCACCATTATCTAGGATTAGAGTGAAGCAGGAACAGTGAAAATTGGCAAAAGGCCCTCCTCATGGGGGGATGCTAGTTAAAAATGTGTGGTGTAGCCCGCTTTAAAGATGTTTCACCACTCGTCTGACTGCTCTTCACTCTGAATTGAAAAAGCCAATCAGATGACAAGCAAAACGTCTTCAAAATAATACAGTTGCAAGTCCAGTTGCATTGATTTATTCCTACAGATAGATTTAGATGCTCTGAATAATCTTTGGCTCACTGCAAGTTATCCAAAATGAAAGATGTCATAGTGGCCGTTACCCACCAGAATAGCCACTTTTTTGTGTATATTTTTGTAAAAATCAGTAACACATGACTGTTTTGAAATTCAGTGTATATTTTCAATTTAACATATTAATGTGAAATATCCTTTCTGTGCTAAATAAGCAGAGGATTGTGCTGAGCTTGGTTCACTGAACATCTGAACATCCGAACATATCCTTTTTCTTAAAATAGTGCAGATAAGAATTATAGAAAATGATAACGCCTTATTGTTATTATTTTTAATATGAATAATAATAAGATGGTAACGCCTTATAGCTATTGTTAAGTATTGGCAAGACGCCAATACATCGCCTATTGGATCCTTATTTTTTGGCCACGCTAAAAAGATTGGCGCTAGAGATAAATTAGATGCAGGCTGGCAAACGCAGTGGTGCTTGTTAAATGGTACGCTGAGCGGCATTAACAGGCACTGATGCTTGATAAATCAGGTAGGAGTGTGGTTAGGGGTTAACCTACGCTTGATGGCCGGAATATCTAAACTCTGTTGGAGTGCACTCAGGTAATGCTGTTATCAGTGTGATGGTGGACTTTAGGTTGGCCAAATACCTCCTGCTAAACTAAACCAAGGAATCACAGAATAAGCTACCTTCCCCTGTCACTCTTGCAGCACATGTGACCACCACTGGCCAACTCGGCTCTTCTAGCAAACTGTTACTCAACATGCGCCAAATCTGGTGAGCGACTAGTGACGCCATGTAGCGTCCGATTCATCTTTATCCCAGCCTCAGGGTACAGCGCCAGCGGTCAGCCTTGCAGAGCGCTACGTATTACCTCTCGCTACCTGGCGCTCTCTCATACATTTCTATGGACGATCGTTAAATCCCTTTCCTAAACCTCAATTCCCCCCCCCCCCCAAAAAAAAAAAACACAAACTTTCTGACATGTATTCTGGGCAAGAAAATTGCATTTTTGAAAACTTTTTTGATTAATAATATTTTTATGCAGAATTGTCCTTGCATGTCTGGTATTAAAGTGTTCATATTACAATGTAACAATGTAATTCCATATGTTTTCGCTTTGTTACTAGTGGATACATGTTTAAAATCAGACTTTAATCAAACAGCCTCTGGCGCTGTGGGCTACAGCGACCCGATTTTGAGCGCCGGAACTGTTTGAGGCTGATTTTTTGATGAATGTATTGTGAGTCAGTCGCACTGAGCTGGCGCTACCATTCGCTCCAATACAGCGTAGTACTGAAGCGCTCTGAAACAATGAACCATGGCCAAGCACAGCGACTACTAGTGGTCGCTCTGAATCCGCTCTACAGACGCTCAGCTGTTGCTACCTGCCGCTAGTAATGAATCATCCTGCCCATCTCAAGAACATATATACAAAAATTCATTATAGGCACAATAAATGTTAAGTCGCTTTGCAGGTCAGCGAACTGGTTCCAATGGATGCAGCAGGACATCATGGAAACCAAGGGAGGCTTTACCTAAAGTCTTATTTGGTATTAGGTCTGCTTTAGCCATGTTTTAGGTTGTTTACTTTCTCGAGGACAAGCTGTGCTTAATGGCTTTATATGTAAATGTGTGCATTCAATGTAACTTGTAGTAATTGATTCTTCTAACAACGTAAACCACATCCATAATGCAACAATTTCTTTCTATATTGACTTAGCAGCCTCTTGGTGTCCTCCCCAGCAATTCAATGAGATCTTGCCTGTTAAAGTGGACCAACACCCAGGGGGAATCGGGCCGGGAATAAGATTATAAGATTCCCGGGCCGATCAGATCCCTTCCCGCGGGGGCGTCTGAAACTGGGTGTTAGGCACTTACCTCGTCGCCGTCCCTGGTCCCGCAACGCGCTGTCGGGTGGTCCCCGGTTGGCTGCTGCCCGACGCTCCCCGGGTGTGCTGGCTCCTCAGCGCTGTTGTGGGGGTCGGCGGCGCGGGATGGTGTCGATGGCCGCGCCGCAGCCCGCTCTGCGCGGCTGCGCGGTCCCGCCGAGCTCCCTCGCGATGCGGCGCTTCCCCCTCCCGGCGGGGGCGCGCCCGATCCACAACGTGCTCGCGCGCGCGCGCGAGCACGTCTTCTTTATGCCTCCCGGTGGCGCTTTCCCCAGCGCGCCCGCCGGGGGCGAGTTTAAAGCACCCAATCCGTGACCTGATCCTAGAGTGAGCCCAGGGACTGGTCGGCCTGTCTGGCCTGGGCCGTCCAGCTCCTGGGACCACTCCCGTTTTAGTGTATGCACCAAACACAATTGTTCCCTCCGTTTTCCCTGTTCCCCACTAGCCAGTTCTCCCTATAAAGCTGCACTGCTCCAGTATCCCCTTGCCCGTTATAGCTTCTGGGTTCTGGATGTGCGTTGCTGTGACTTTGTGTACTTTTGGATTTTTGGACTTTGACTACTCTTGCTTGCTGCCTGCCCTGACCTCCTGCTTTGCCCGACTACGCCCTTGCCTGACCCTTCTGTACCGCACTCTGTGACCTCCTGGATTTGACCTCGGCTAGCCTCGACCATCCCTTCGTTACCTCCTCTGGATACCACGCCCCGTGACCTCCTGGTTTGACCTCGGCCTGTAATTCAGACTCTGCCTTCCGGCATCCTCGTTCGGGATTCCCTGCCAAACATCTATCTGCACCTTAAGCTGGTATCCTTTGCGCCTTATAAGTCCTGGGGGCAACCGACTGGGAGAGGCATTACCCGCGTCTCCTACAAGCGGGGGCTTGTCTATAGGCGGAAGTGGCGGTGGAGATTGGGGGATACCAGTTCAAGACAGACGGGTGTTTGGTACAGTCCTGACATTATAACGGGCCAGAAGAATGGACCAAATCCTGGAGCAGGTGCAGGCCTTGACAGCGGCAGTGGAGCACCTGGCTCACCGGGTTGCGGCTCAGGAGAACCGTCCTGCTCCTAACGTCCCCAGTCCTCAGGGGACTCCGGCCGCAATGTTTGTGGAACCTAAAATCCCACTTCCCGAAAAATTCCACGGCGACAGGGCAAAATTTGCCAACTTCCAGGACTCTTGTAAATTATACTTTCAGCTCCGTCCTGTCTCCTCAGGGTCACAAGAGCAGAGGGTCGGCTTGATTGTTTCCCTACTCCAAGGAGATCCTCAGTCCTGGGCCTTCAGCTTATCAGCTCAGGATCCTACTCGCCTCTCTGTGGACAGCTTTTTCTCTGCGATGGAGGTTCTCTATGATGATCCCGACAAGGGGGCCACAGCTGATGCCAAGTTACGTACTCTTCGCCAGGGACGCCGTCCAGCCGAAGACTATTGCTCTGAATTCCGGCGCTGGGCGGTAGATTCCCGTTGGAACAATCCTGCTCTTTGCGGCCAATTCCGGCTAGGATTGGCCGATGCCATCAAGGACACCTTGGTGAACCACCCGGAACCTCAGACCCTAGACGAATTAATGCACCTTGCCATCCGCATTGATCGTCGGCTTCGGGAGAGGCGCCTAGAAAAAGGGTCGCATGCCGAGTCTGCCTCAAGGTCTGAGGTCCCAGTCGTACAACCTTCGGATGAGCCCATGCAACTTGGTGCCACAAGGCTCACTGAAGGCGAGAGGCGCCGACGTCTATCCGAGGGGCTTTGTCTGTATTGTGGGGGAACCGGCCACATGGTCAGACTTTGCCCAAAGAAGCCGGCGGGAAACTCCAGAGCCTAGGGGGTTTCGAGGGGGCCCTCCTAGGCTGTAAGGTATCTCCTCAAGTATCGTCTCCAGTTCTGATTCCAGTTCAGATTATGATTAACCTTAAGTGTATGAATCTAAAGGCTCTTCTAGATTCAGGAGCTGCTGGGAACTTCCTAGACTCCGAACTAGCACTGACTTTAGGAATTGTGGTCCAGCCCTTGCCGACTCCCATCCGGGTTTCAGCCATTGATGGCACTCCTGTGGCCGGGGGTTTAGTTCAGTTCCAAACCCCTCCTATGCAAATCAAAGTGGGAGCCAATCATTCTGAGGTTATCAGTTTTTTGGTAATAAGTATGCCTAGCACCCCTTTAATTTTAGGATTGCCATGGCTACAGGAGCACAATCCCCAAATTGATTGGGTCTCAGGGCAAATCACTAAGTGGGGTCGCCAGTGTTTTCAGAGCTGCTTAGAATTTCCACTTAGGGTCGCGCACCTAGCACCGGTTGGGGTCCCCACTCCTTATTTAGAGTTTGCTGACGTCTTTTCGGAAAGGGCGGCAGACAAACTTCCTCCCCATAGACCATGGGATTGCCCTATTGAACTTCTCCCAGGTACCATGCCTCCCAGAGGGAGAATATTTAATTTGACCCGAACGGAAACCCTTGCCATGCGGGAATATATTGCCGAGAACTTAAAGAAGGGGTTTATTCGGCCTTCATCTTCCCCAGCAGGGGCAGGGTTTTTTTTCGTGGAGAAGAAAGACGGGGGACTTCGCCCATGTATTGATTATCGGGGCTTGAATAACATCACGATAAAGAATAAGTACCCCTTACCACTTATTGAGGGTCTGTTTACACAGGTGGTTGGGGCACAAGTCTTCTCTAAACTCGATCTCCGGGGGGCCTATAACCTCATTAGAATTAGGCAGGGGGACGAGTGGAAGACGGCCTTCAATACCCTTGAAGGGCATTATGAGTACCTAGTAATGCCTTTCGGCCTGTGCAACGCCCCCGCGGTCTTTCAAAGTTTTGTTAATGAAATTTTTAGGGACTATCTTGGCCGTTTTGTGGTCGTTTACTTAGACGACATCTTAATTTTTTCTTCGTCCATTGAGGAACATCGCAAACACGTGTGTTTGGTCCTGCAAAAACTTAGGGAAAACTGTTTATATGCTAAGTTAAAGAAATGTCAATTTGAAGTGTCAGAGGTTCCGTTTCTTGGTTATATTATCTCTAAGTCCGGTCTATCCATGGATTCTTCTAAGGTGAAGGCCGTCTTAGAATGGGAACAGCCCAGGGATCTAAAGGGCCTGCAAAGGTTTCTGGGCTTTGCTAATTTCTATAGGAGGTTCATTAAAAATTTTTCTGCCCTTGTTACACCTCTTACCAATCTGACCAAGAAAAGCGGGTACCCTTCAGTATGGCCTGTTCATGCTGTCCAGGCCTTCGAGAATCTTAAAAGGGTGTTTAGTGCCGCACCCGTCCTAGTCCACCCTGATGAGCAACGGCCCTTCCTTGTGGAGGTGGATGCTTCCGAAGTCGCAGTTGGGGCAGTCTTGTCACAGTATTACGGCTCACCTGAACGCCTCCATCCATGTGCCTTCTTTTCCAAAAAATTCTCAGCGGCCGAAAGAAATTACGATATCGGCAATAGAGAATTATTGGCTATCAAGTTAGCCTTTCAGGAGTGGAGGCACTGGCTGGAGGGCGCTCAGTATCCAGTCACGGTCTTTACGGATCATAAAAATCTGGAATACATCCAATCTGCCAAGAGATTAACTCCTAGACAGGCTCGCTGGTCCTTATTCTTTTCTCGGTTTAACTTTTCTATAACCTATAAGCCTGGATCCAAAAACACTAAAGCTGATGCCCTGTCTCGGAGTTTCTCTCCTTCCGACTCACCTGAAAGGTTGGTTTCTCCCATTTTACCCCGCTCCCTGGTGGTAGCCGCCATCCAACCCCAACTTCCTGACCTAGCTCAATTTCAGGCCGAAGCGCCACCTGAAAAACCTGAGTCGGTCCAGTTTGTGCCCTCTCCTTTCCGCACTGCCTTTTTGTCTCATTTTCACGAAACTAAAACAGCGGGTCATCCGGGAGTTAAGAAAACTATTGCTCTATTGTCCCGCCAAGTATGGTGGCCATCCATTAGGAGCGATGCACAGAAATTTGTCCTAGCCTGTAAGGTCTGTGCTCGAAGTAAGGCTTTAAGACACTCCCCTGAAGGTCCTCTACTACCTTTGCCCATTCCTGCCTCTCCATGGACCCATTTGGCCATGGATTTCGTTACGGATCTTCCCCCTTCCCAGGGATATACCGTCATTTGGGTAGTAGTGGACCGCTTTAGCAAAATGGCGCATTTCATCCCTTTAAAAAAGCTTCCCACAGCTCAAATTTTAGCTCAACTCTTTATCACTCACATTTTTAGAATCCACGGTATCCCGGTAGACATTGTTTCGGATAGGGGGGTCCAATTTGTCTCCCGGTTTTGGAGGGCTTTCTGTACTAAGCTGGGCTTCACCGTCTCTCTTTCCTCGGCATTCCACCCGCAGTCGAATGGGCAAACCGAAAGAACAAACCAATCTTTAGAACAGTATCTGCGTTGTTTCACGGCTGATACTCAGACGGATTGGGCTTTCTTCCTGCCGTTTGCTGAATTCGCATTAAACAACGCTTCACATTCTTCCACAGGGGTTTCTCCCTTCCATTGTGTTTATGGCAAAGATCTGAAATTCTCAGCCCTTTCAGACCAACCCTCTAGTGTCCCCTCCTTGGATGACTGGGTGTCCAAATGGCCGGGGTTATGGAATAAAATCCAGCAACATCTGACTAAGGCTGTTCTTCAACAAAAAAAATTTTCAGATCGTAAACGTTCTTCCAATTCTGGTTATGAGGTGGGGGACTGGGTTTGGCTTTCAACCAAGAATCTGGCCTTACGCCAGCCCTCCGCTAAGTTAGGCCCTAAATTTATCGGCCCCTTCCCCATAACACGAAAAATTAATCAGGTTACGTATCAGTTGGCCCTCCCTTCTTCCATGAGAATCTGTAAATCCTTTCATGTTTCACTTCTTAAGCCTGCAAAAAACCATGAATCTAATAGTCCTCCTAGTCCTGTGTTAGTTGATGGGCATCAGGAGTTTGAGGTTGCCCGGGTTCTTGATTCTCGCTTTTTTCGAAACTCTCTTCAATATCTAATTGACTGGAAGGGATACGGTCCGGAAGAAAGATCTTGGGTTCCGGCCAGAGAGGTTCATGCGCAGAATTTGGTAAAGAGATTTCACAGAGAGAATCCTTTGAAACCCAGCTTGGAGGGTCCAGTGGCCCCTCCTCAGGGGGGGGGTAATGTTAGGCACTTACCTCGTCGCCGTCCCTGGTCCCGCGACGCGCTGTCGGGTGGGCCCCGGTTGGCTGCTGCCCGACGCTCCCCGGGTGTGCTGGCTCCTCAGCGCTGTTGTGGGGGTCGGGGGTCGGCGGCGCGGGATGGTGTCGATGGCCGCGCCGCAGCCCGCTCTGCGCGGCTGCGCGGTCCCGCCGAGCTCCCTCGCGATGCGGCGCTTCCCCCTCCCGGCGGGGGCGCGCCCGATCCACAACGCGCGAGCACGTCTTCTTTATGCCTCCCGGCGGCGCTTTCCCCAGCGCGCCCGCCGGGGGCGAGTTTAAAGCACCCAATCCGTGACCTGATCCTAGAGTGAGCCCAGGGACTGGTCGGCCTGTCTGGCCTGGGCCGTCCAGCTCCTGGGACCACTCCCGTTTTAGTGTATGCACCAAACACAATTGTTCCCTCCGTTTTCCCTGTTCCCCACTGGCCAGTTCTCCCTATAAAGCTGCACTGCTCCAGTATCCCCTTGCCCGTTATAGCTTCTGGGTTCTGGATGTGCGTTGCTGTGACTTTGTGTACTTTTGGATTTTTGGACTTTGACTACTCTTGCTTGCTGCCTGCCCTGACCTCCTGCTTTGCCCGACTACGCCCTTGCCTGACCCTTCTGTACCGCGCTCTGTGACCTCCTGGATTTGACCTCGGCTAGCCTCGACCATCCCTTCGTTACCTCCTCTGGATACCACGCCCCGTGACCTCCTGGTTTGACCTCGGCCTGTAATTCGGACTCTGCCTTCCGTCATCCTCGTTCGGGATTCCCTGCCAAACATCTATCTGCACCTTAAGCTGGTATCCTTTGCGCCTTATAAGTCCTGGGGGCAACCGACTGGGAGAGGCATTACCCGCGTCTCCTACAAGCGGGGGCTTGTCTATAGGCGGAAGTGGCGGTGGAGATTGGGGGATACCAGTTCAAGACAGACGGGTGTTTGGTACAGTCCTGACACTGGGATGTCCCGCGGGATGAAACCCCCCAGGAAGCTCACAATCCTACCTTTTCCACGTTCCAGCGGCGCATGCGCGTCCGCCGCCGCCGCCTCCCGCGCGTCCCTCTAGCAGGGCGCTCCCGCGCCGCCCGTTTGTGAATGGCCGGCGCGGGTGCGCTCCCTGTAAGAGGGACGCGCGGGAGGCGGCTGCGAACGTGCTCTGCTTGTCCGGCGCTGCCTCTCGCTTGTCCGCCGGCGGGGATTGGCTGCAGCGGTCACGTGGGAGCGGGGAGAGGTGAGTTTTCGGGGCTTTCTGGGGGGATTCACACAGGAGGGCACCCCCGATCGGGGTGCCCCACCAAAGTGGTCCAAAACCCAGGATAGTCAAAATCCTGGGTGTTGGTCCACTTTAATGGACAGTATGTTGACCCTTTTGTTATGGTACATTGCATTTGAGAACTGAAGCTATATTGGATATATAATTAGTTTGCAGGCTAAAGAGTTATTCCCACCTCCGAATATTCTGCATTTGTTTCACATGATTTCATGTGCAAATATGGCATCTCTGAAAAGTAACATTTATGAAAAGTGATAGTCCCTCAGGGCCTGGTAATTGTACATGAACACAGGCAGATGTAACATATGTCAAATAAAGCGAAATTCAAAGTCAAATGTTAACTGTTTAGTTCTTCAAAAATCTCACCCATTAGCTATAATTAAAGCTCCGTGGGGAAGCCCTTTGATCATGAAAGAGTTGGCTCGATTCTACGCTTAGCGACTGTTGGGGGAGCTCATATTCCAGAGTGAAAGTTGATGAATTAGGACACTGAACACAAACCAGAGCAGTGACAGGTTTTCTTCTACAGGGACTGATCAGAAAACTGGTGAAACCCCAAGTTAAATGATGTCAGGAGTCAGAAAGAGGTGAGTAACTCCATAACAATATTTCTACCCAAATTACGTAATGACAATGTTCGACAAGAGAAATCTGAAATGCTGGCTGGGTTTAAGGTGCACCTGTCTGGATACAGGTGGTTGCCAGATACCAGGGGATTGCTTCATATCCGTAAGGGAGTTAAATGCTGCCCAGAACTATAAGTTCTTTTGACATTAAAGGTAACAATTTACTCTTATAGTTATACTCTCTAGTAAATGTGGAGTTCACAGGACTGCTGCACACATGTGGTAAAGTAGCTGGTTATTCTTCTCTTGGTAAATGTACTTGTTTTCAACTTTCATTGAGCTTTTAGAAGGAGAATACATATAGGCCCTTATTTAACAAGGGATAGCGCCAGGTAGCGAATGGTGAGCGAACGGTAATGACGCTCACCGCCACGAGCAATCACACATTTATCAAGCCGATCCTGCTTAGCGACTGACAGAGCGCCAGATAGCGAATCATTCATCATTATTCCAGCCTCACCCCACAGCGCCAGCGAGCGACCTTGAACAGCGACAGGTATGACCTCTTGCTACCTGGCGCTCTCCAATGCATTTCAATGGAGCAATCTTTAAATATTCTTAATTAATTGCTATTAATGTTTTTTTTTTTTTTTTTTAAATGGCAAAAATTCTGTGACCACTTCTGCAATGTTAGATATTTTTTTTAAGGTAAAAAAAAAATAAATAAATAAATTGTGCAGAATTGATATTACAGGTCTGATATTAATGTATTCATATTACAAAATAAAAACATGTTTTTTTTTTTTACCAAAAATATGGTTGTTTGGGGGTTAAAAAACTACTTTTAACCCATCGCCGCCAGCGCTCTGGGGTTTAAACAAGCATTTCACAGCGCAAGAATTTTTTGAGCGTGATTTGTTAATGAATATGCTGGGAGCCGTTCGCTCTGACCATTCGCTGTCATGCGCTCCCATACAGCGCGGAACCTGTCAAACAGCGACTCCTAACCCCGTATTCAACATTACCGCACACCGACTGAGTCGATGTCAACAGCCGAACAACGGGCAAGCACAGCGGATACTAGCGGGCGCTGTGAAAATAACGCTACTGGTGCTCATCTGTCGCTACCTGGCGCTATTAATGAATCGGCCTCCCCATCCAAGCTGGCAGTCAGTATTTAGCTGGCATCATGGTGCCCTCAACAACTTGCTTGTTACATATGTTAAAGTCAAGGAATATCAATAGTTTGGTAACCAAGGGAAAGGAATGAATGAAAAGGGCAAGATTTAAACCGGACCTTCAGTGTGATTTAATGAAAAGCCCAAACCCTTAAAAAACTATTCCCCAGCATCTAAATGTTTTTAGTCACTTATTATTCTTTTCCCCAACGGGCTGCAACTCTGTTCAGGACTCTAGGATAGGGATGCCGCCATCTTGACTGAGAAGCATCACATACTCAAAAGAGGAGGGTGGGGGGATAAAGCACAGGGATACAGTACAGAGTAGAGCAGAGCTGGGCGTCAGGGAAAGGACAACAATCCCAGAATGCAGAGCGGCACAGTCAGAAGACACTTCCTGTCTGCAGGCAGCCTGATGCTCCATGAGCCCCCATCTTGGATGTTTAAAGGCTTATAACGTGCAGTAGATGCAGGTAGGATGATTTTTAATGTGATCAATCTGTATGTACAGGGTGTGGGAAACATATAAGATAGGCTCTTATTCAGGGTGAAGGTCCGCTTTAAGGATTTTGGAAGCTGACCTATAGAAAGTATAGCAGAGCAGAGAAAGTGGGGCATGCAAAGTTGGAAAACCTAGATCTGTTCTCCCTCGCTAAAGCAACTTTACCTGACTGTGAAGGCTCTAAAGCTTTTTCCGGGACAACGGCACAGGCGTGAGCAGTGGCACATCCCTGCTATCTCTTTAGCAGGGCACGTGCCTGTGTCAGGCATTTGTGAGTAGCCGGCGTGGGCACGCTCCCTGTTAGCGCCCGCCAGTGCGCTCAGATCCACTCTGACTGGATGAGAGGCTGCACATGCGCTGCAGAACCGAGGAGGAGTGCGTGAAATCAGGCAAACTGGTCTCACACAGCAGGGCATCCCCGATCAGGGGGCAAAAACCAAAACCCAGGATAGTTAAAATTCTGGGTTTTGGTCCACTTTAAATAATACAAGCTCCACCAATGCAGAGAAGCAGAAATGCTCACTCATTTAGGAATAACTGATTAAAACAGTTCAGTACATAAAGCATCACTCATCACATTTCTAGGAATGTTTCTGCAATTATACAAGATAATAAAAACAAAAATCTATTGAACTTTGCAGATGCTGCAACCAAACTTACATTACTAATTAAAAAAATACACAACATTTTAAAAATTGCCCGAGCGCAAGCTACCAACCGCTCCAGATGGTATTGTTTATATGCACAAGAACTTATAAAAATGAATACTTTAAAATCTACCAACTCAACATTTAATTAACATAAATGTTCTTTCATTTAAATATAAAAAGCCCAAGTAATTACAAAACATGGCAGCAATATTTTCACCTTGGAATCTGATGCTGGCGGGAAGTCGTTTTCTTTCAACTCTAGGTACATGATCCAGAAAAAGTTACATTAGTAAACTTCAGACTCATCAAGCATATGTTAACCAAGCCAAAACACAGAAATCAGATAGAGGAACGCTGGCTGCCAATGAAAGGCTGGAAACACGCGCCGGCCTGCGAAGGTGGAACAATTCTTTGTAGATAGTTTGGCAGGACTTAGTGGACCATAATCTGACCAACTGTAACATCAAGATTATGCACATAAACAAAATACATCTTAATTATATAAACACTGGAAAGAGAGTCTTCATCAATCATTGGTTGTCTGAGTAAAGGTCTCCCTCCTTCCACCTCCCCACCTCAATGGAAAAGTCAGCTTTTTCCTTAAACGCTCCTCTAGCATGAAAACATCTTCTGATCAACCTCCTCCCAGGAAAAGGAGACTCCTGTGCACATAGTTGTATGACAATTTTTCCAAGCAACAGACAACAGACAATAAACAGTCACCACCTGCGGCGGTCATGCTTCATATATATAAGTTTTGGCCTGCTTATACCCCTGAAACACAGAGGCCCTTATTTAACAAGGGATAGCGCCAGGTAGCGACTGGTGAGCGAACGGTAATGACGGGCCCCGCCACGAGAACGCCGGCTCCCCACCACAATCACACATTTATCAAGCCGATCCTGCTTAGCGACTGAGCTAGCGCCAGATAGCGACTCATTCATCATTATTCCAGCCTCACCCCACAGCGCCACCGAGCGACCTTGAACAGCGCCAGGTATGACCTCTCGCTACCTGGCGCTCTCCAATGCATTTCAATGGAACAATCTTTAAATATTAATAAATAATTAATATATATATATATATTTTTTTTTCCTTTAATGTGAAAATTTCTGTTAACACTTCTGCGATGTTAGATATTTTTTTTAAGGTAAGAAAAAAATAAAAAAAAAATTTGTGCAGAATTGATATTACAGGTCTGATATTAATGTATTCATATTCCAAAATGTTTTTATAAACTTGTTTTTTTTGGTTTCCCAAAATATGGTTGTTTGGGGGTTAAAAAAACTACTTTTAACCCATCGCCGCCAGCGCTCTGGGGTTTAAACATGCATTTCACTGCGCGAGAATTTTTGGAGCGTGATCTGTTAATGAATATGCTGGGTGCTGGTCGCTATGGCCATTCGCTATCATGCGCTCCCATACAGCACGGAACCTGTCAAATAGCGACTCATCACCTTGTATTCAACATTGCTGCACACCGACTGAGTCGCTATCAACAACCGAACAACACCAAGCACAGCGACTTCTAGCGGGCGCTGTGAAAATACCGCTACAGTCGCTCAACTGTCGCTACCTGGCGCAATTAATAAATCAGCCTCATAGATTTGGAATGCCCCTCTGAGCAATAGGAAGCCTGAAATTAGGCAAAATACTCACCTATGCCGACGGCATTGTCATGGAATTCTCATATGAGAAATCCCAATAGCAGTAAATGACCAGATTTAGATTGAGAGACAGAGGCGGATATGCGTCAAACAGTGTTTAATAATAACAAACAGCGAGTGCACACCAACCAAGCTGCTATATATATATATATATATATATATATATATATATAGAGAGAGAGAGAGAGAGAGAGAGAGAGAGATAGATAGATAAATCAGGAAGCATGAAACACACTCAGCTTGCTGTGAAGTCAGAAAACATACGTGCTTGGAAGACCAAAGTCCAACAAAAGCTGAAGCAGTGACTAAGGCTTAGACTATGGCCCTTATTCATCAAGCGATAGCGCCAGGTAGTGTCTGACGAGCGCCAGGTAGCGGCAGCTAACGGCGACTACCGACTCAAGTACGCCCGGCGGCGGTCACAATGACGCATTTATCAAGCAAAATGAGGCTAGCGCCGGCGAGAGCTACGGCTAGCGCGGCATTCATCATGAAGCCGCCTGGACCGAACAGCGCCGCTGCAAATTCCCTCACAGCGCCAGGTATGAGCTGTCGCTCCCTGGCGATGTCCAATGCATTTCAATGGAGCAATCTATAATTATTCATAATTAATTGGTATTAATTTTTTTTTTTTTTTTTTAATGTCCAAAAATCGGAGAACACTTCTGCAATGTTAGGATTTATTTTTAAGTCAAAAAAAAAATTAAAAAAAATATGTGCAGAATTGATCTAACAGGTCTGAGATTAATGTATTCATATAACAAAATGATTCTAAAAACATGTATAATGTTACATTCAAAAAATATGGTTGTTTAGGGGTTAAAAACTAGTTAATACACATCGCCGCCAGCGCTCTGGGGTTTAAACAAGGAATGGACAGCGACAGCACATTCGGAGCGTGATTTGTTGATGAATATGAAGCTAGCCATTCGCTCTGGCCATTCGTTGTCAGGCGCTCACATACAACGCTGGACCTGTGAAACAGCGACCCCCCAGCCCGTATTCAACATTACCGCACACCGACTGAGTCGCTGTCATCAAGCTAATGCCGGCCAAGCACAGCGAATACTGGCTGGCGCTGAAAAAATCACGCTACAGTCGCTCATCTGTCGCTACCTGGCGCTATTGATGAATCGGCCTCCCCGACTATGACTATAACTATGGCAGACGTCCTGGGTGCAGAGTTCCAGGGTTCAGGTTCAAAGGCTCTGGGTACAGAGTTCAGGTTTCAGATGACAGATTAATGCTGATCCGCTAAAGCCATGTGCTGACCAGCTTTTATAGGCCAGGAAGTCCCACAGGTGCTGGCTGGTTAACACACCTCAGCAGGACAGAGCCATCTGCTGGTGAAGCAGCATAATGCAGGGGACATCAGGCTGTGGAGGAACGCCAGACCTGACAGGCATGTTCTCTAGATCTCTAATTGAGGTTGTTACCTTATTACGGTTGATACCTTATTATGGGCTTCCTATTGCTCTTTAACTGGGGTGCATTCTAAATTGGGATGCCCCGGGGGGTAGGGTTACTGCTTTTAAGTGTTCCTATACCCAGAAAGGAAGTTTATGCCGTCACCTTCTATACCCAGCCCAGTGCCCCAAAACAGCCTGTGTTTTTTTTTTTTTTAACTACAGCCCAATATTAAGAAAAACACGAACAGGAGGCAGTAATATGAATGGCAACCTGGTGCTAAATATTCAGTTAGAACTAAACTGTCACATAATGGCAGTTAAGTTGAAGTGCTCCCCAATGCTGAGGTTTGTGTACTATAACTGAATGTATCATCACTGGAAAACACCTGGGGCAGGGTTACTCAGCCAGGGAGCAATATGACCAAGTGCCTCCAGTTCATGTTGTTATGAACAATGGCAAAGGCTTTAGTAAGAAAAGAGACACAGGCTGTTCTGTGGCCCTGGGCTGGGTGTAGAAGGTGATGACATATACTTCTTTCTGGGTGTAGGATCACTATAAACAGCAGTGGATTTCTTTTTCATTCTGATAATTCTCTCTCCTAGAGAAAAGGGGCTGCTAAGAACACTTGTCCCTTTTTGCTGTCTTGATCTGATTTTCTGTCCAATGAGGACAATACATATATAATCTATATGTATTATCTGAACCAAAAAGTCACAATTCCAGCAATATAAGATGTATCTGTATGGTATTCCTCTGATCTCTATAGACCTATTGCCTGGTTTCATAGGTGACATCTGGACCACGATGTGATATTTAGCACATTGTGGGCTTCCCATGCAGGTGACATCTTTCTGGTCCCCATAGGACTCATTTCTTTGTTGTAGGTGCCATAGGTGTCATCCAGGCCAGGAGGTGATAATCAGCAGGGGTTTCCATCCCTCTAGTCCCTGTAAGTCCTGTTGCTTTATGATTGTATGAACTAAATGTATGGTCGTTGTCAATATGGTTAACCCCACTGCAATAGAGCTACAACAAAGAAGAATGCAAATGGATGTAACTGTAACTAAGGGGGGGGGCTGTATGGCTAAGGATAGCTATAAAAGTTAATAAGAGCAAGAATATTCTCAATGTGCTCTATATTCTACAGTGAGAATGGTACAACTATCTAATCTTACTTTCTAACATTGCAATAACATGCATGCTGTGAGTTTAATGCTTAAAATTATATATGTATATATACATACAGTGTATATAAATAGTTGAATCGCACATCCTGTAAAGGTATCGCTGATTGACAAATAAAGAACATCAGTCACAACGTGGGAGATGATGCCATCTGTCTGTTATTTTCACATAATGTAAAAATACATATTGTAAAGTAGCAGGGGAATATCAACATTCATGGGCAAATTATTTGGGTGTCTCAAAACAATGCTGTGCTGTTCCAAATCTTCCAAGCTCAACCTAAATGCAGGAACCACAAAGAGTTATCAATGTTATGGACATACTGTCTTTTAAGCAGGTATGCATCTATACATCCAGGCTGTTTAGATAGCACTTTAACAGAAGAGACCTAAGAGGCCGATTCATTAATAGCGGCAGGTAGCGACAGTTGAGCGACTGTAGCGGCATTTTCAGAGCGCCCGCTAGTAGTCGCTGTGCTTGGCCGTTGTTCGGTAGTTGATAGCGAGTCAGTTTGCAGTAATGTTGAATATTGGGTGAGGAGTCGCTATTTGACAGGTTCCGTGCTGTATGGGAGCGCATGATAGCGACTGGCCCTAGCGACCGGCTCCCACCATATTCATTAAAAAATCACGCTCAAAAAATTCTTGCGCTGTAAAATGCATGTTTAAACCCCAGAGCACTGGCAGCGATGGGTTAAAAGTAGTTTTTTAACCCCAAAACAACCTTATTTTTGGAAACCAAAAAAAAACAAGTTTTTTAAATAATTTAGTAATATAAATACATTAATATCAGACCTGCAATATCAATTCTGTACATTTTTTTTCCCTTAAAAAAATTATCTAAAATGGCAGAAGTGGTCACAGAATTTGTCACATTTAAAAAAATAATAAAATAAAAATAATTAATAATGAATTATGAATATTTAAAGATTGTTCCATTGAAATGCATTGGAGAGCGCCAGGTAGCGAGAGGTTATACCTGTCGCTGTTCAAGGTCGGACGCTGGCGCTGTGGGCTGAGGCTGGAATAATGATGAATGAGTCGCTATATGGCGCTATCTCAGTCGCTAAGCAGGATTGGCTTGATAAATGTGTGATTGTGGTGGGGAGCCGGCGTTCTCGTGGCGGGGCCCGTCATTACCGGCCGCTCACCAGTGGCTACCTGTCGCTATTCCTTCATAAATAAGGGCCTAAGTTTCATTGCAACTTAACCTTCCCCAGGAGCATTAAATACTCTATCTGTCTCTATCTCTTGGATCTCCACTTCTGTGGTCATTTGGAGCCTATGCATTCGTATCTGTAGGGTTTGGATTTAGCCAACCAGAGCACTAACTGTAGCTGGAGTCTGCACCTTGAGAGCGGAAGGAAGATGAGTGGCCTCAGGGGTACACACAACAGGCAATCCCAATTTAGGATGCCGCCGCACAAAGGAACAACAACCGGGAAAGCTAAATTCCTGTGTGTTGTTTCTCTTTAACAATATTCATGGGTCATTTACGGTATATGGGTGTCTGAAACCAACACTGTGCTTTTAATACTTTTTTCAAGCTACCAGCCAAAACTAAATGCAGACCCCATTAGTAGACATCGCTATGAACTGTTTAGCCAGCCTTACAGAAGAACAGCATAAGGACCTGTGTACTTACCTCCAACATAACTCAGTCTTCATTAGGAGCATTGGATACATGACTCTTGTCCAATTGCTTTGGATCACCACCTTCAAGGGTGCCTTATGTCATAGTTGAATGGGAGAGAACTGTCATAATGTATATGTGACACTAAGGGCCTTATTCATGAAGGGATAGCATCAGGTAGTGGCTGGTTAATGAGAGGTAGCGACTGGTGAACGCCGGACACGGCGCGCAATTACACATTTATCAAGCAGAATCTGTTTAGACACTGGGATAACGCCATGTAGCGTCTGATTCATCATTTTCCCAGCCTCAGTGAACAGCTCCGGCGTTCAGCCTTGCACAGCGCCAGGTATGACCTCTCGCTACCTGACACTCTGCCATACATTTCAATGGACGATCCTTTCCTTCTCTTTAAACTGTGTTTTTTTTTTTTTTTTTAAATCTCAAATAATTCTGGGACCTCTTCTGGCATTGAATACGCAGTTTTTTCACATTTTTTTATTTTTTATATATTTCTTCAGAAATGACATTACAGGTCTGCCATTAAAGTGTTCATGTTACAATGTTTCTACAATGTAATTCCATACTTTTTCGCTTTGTTACTAGTGGATAGATGCTGGAAAACACACTTTAAACACACCGCCTCCTGCGCTCTGGGCTTCAAACAAGCATTTTTTAGCGCCAGAGATTTGTGAGGCTGTTTTTTTTGCTGAATATGGTGTGAGTCGGTCACAATGAGCAGTCGCTACCATGCGCTCCCATACAGCGCTGTACTGGTCAAATAGCGACTCCTCACAATGTATTCAACATTACTGAACAGCGACTGAGTCGTTATGAAGTAGCGACCCACGGCTGAGCACAGTGACTACTAGCGGGCGCTCTGAAAATGCCTGCTACAGACGCTCATCTGTCGCTACCTGGCGTTAGTGATGAATCAGCCTGCCCGTCCAGACTATTTCACTGGTAAGCCAATACAGAGCGGATTTACCACTATTCAAGACGGGGAGGCCGATTCATTAATAGCGCCAGGTAGCGACAGATGAGCGACTGTAGCGTGATTTTTTCAGCGCCAGCCAGTATTCGCTGTGCTTGGCCGGCGTTTGCTTGATGACAGCGACTCAGTCGGTGTGTGGTAATGTTGAATACGGGCTGGGGGGTCGCTGTTTCACAGGTTCAGCGTTGTATGTGAGCGCCTGACAACGAATGGCCAGAGCGAACGGCTAGCTTCATATTCATTAACAAATCACGCTCCGAATGTGCTGTCGCTGTCCATTCCTTGTTTAAACCCCAGAGCGCTGGCGGCGATGGGTATTAACTGGTTTTTAACCCCTAAACAACCATATTTTTTTAATGTAACATTATACATGTTTTTAGATTCATTTTGTAATATGAATACATTAATCTCAGACCTGTTAGATCAATTCTGCACAAATTTTTTTTATCAATTTTTTTTACTTAAAAATAAATCCTAACATTGCAGAAGTGGTCTCCGAATTTTTGACATTAAAAAAAAAAAAAAAAAATAATAATACCAATTAATTATGATTATTTATAGATTGCTCCATTGAAATGCATTGGACATCGCCAGGGAGCGACAGCTCATACCTGGCGCTGTTCGGTCCAGGCGGCTTCATGATGAATGCCGCGCTAGCCGTCGCTCTCGCCGGCGCTAGCCTCATTTTGCTTGATAAATGCGTCATTGTGACCGCCGCCGGGCGTACTTGAGTCAGTAGTCGCCGTTAGCTGCCGCTACCTGGCGCTCGTCAGACACTACCTGGCGCTATCGCTTGATGAATAAGGGCAATAGTATGTAGGCTTCTCTACTGACTAGGTAAACCATACATATTCTACAACAGGCAGGCAGACAGTAACTCAGAGTATTGTCAAGCCTATAGAACTCGGGGTACCTATTAGGGATTTTCCCCCCTAAGGGGGTTAAATCCAAGTTGTCCTGACCCACCGATACTCTAATTTCGAATCTATTGTACTATGAGGAAAATGGAAATTGAGTGGGCTGGTTGATAAGATGGCCCCCGATTGCACAACACAAAATTTTTTTGGGGACACGGGAGTCCTTGGACTACCTCCCCATTCTACAGAATACTTGGAAGGGGCTCACCCAATATCGACCACGCCATTACAAATAGTTATGCATATCCAAATATGTCAAAAATACAAAATACACTTTATTATACTTTGATACATATTAATTAAAAATACATTAATACATAAAGGTCAATAATTCATATAATAATAAAAGCAAAGCACGATTTCCACAACAATTACAGTCATTAATGAGAGAAGAATGATTTTAACTTTCTTCTTTTTGCTGGGTAGACTAGTTTCGCCACTATGGCTTCTTCAGTACCCATTAAGATTGGTAAACATTGCTACAAATGACATAAGAGTAAAGCAATTTCTCATGTTATTATTGATGTTATTAAATTTAATCTATAGAACTTGGGCCTTCCATATTAAAGCTGGGTCACCTGGTGGCACTACTTACCTTTCTGCCATATACTAGAGCCCATCTGGCAGCGTTTACTGTAAATTACACACATTTTACGTTTAGGAACAGATTTTACAGTGCACCACACTATGCAAAGCAGAATAAGATCTTCAGTACAGTATATTCAATTATTATACAGTCAAAAATAGCACAGTTACAGAAACCTGTTTTCTCAATGAATCAAAGACAAGACACCAAAAAACAACAACATTTGCAGAAGAGTTTCTTTCCTCCGCAGAAGAAGAATTCAATATAAGGAGTTAACAGGGAGAAGGCATTGAAAGAGTGTCAGTGAATGGAAAATGCAAAGGTTGGGGAGGACCCGGACGCAATAGAATAAACGTAGGTAATTCATTAAAAATAACAATGATCCTAATGAACTCTCTGGCACATGAACTGTAGACCTTACTGCATTTGTCCCAGCGGCCAGCACTAAACTGAACTGGCAGAACAATTCTCACCTAATATAAACCACAAGAGTCCATTTGACAGAGCTCATGTCCTTACCAGTTTCAATTATTTGTAACTTCTCCCACATGGCAGAAATATAATGGAGTTTTCTTTTTATTTCTGATACATGGAGTGTTGCTTAAAATTTAGCAAGGCGCCTAATGAGGTGATGCATTTATGAGATACTTAAGGATTGTAGAAAGTATTGAGCCAGCCAGCAAATGTTGTAAAAATCCTTCAGCATTTATTTCCTTCGGTTAAAATCAATAATCCAACAGGTCACAGCATAAGTAAATATGTACAAGATGGGCCCTAATGCCAACGCGTTTCGGACAACAGGTCCTTAATCATGACATCTCACTACTTAAGGATTGTGTTGATTATCATACATTGGCCAGGACTCTCAGGATCACAGACAGAAATAATATCGACATCCTCTAACTTCTTTTATTTTGGAAAAGCCTTCCGGTAGCTCTCTACCCTTTCACAGTGATTATCAAATGCCAAAGGTGGCCACTGGTCTTCCTCCCACATAAATATATCAACTAATTAGGAATTCATTCAGAGAGATCTTTAGTTGTATATACAGTAAAGAACTGTTCATAGGTGTGAATTAAAGATCTGGGTTCAGGAAGACTCAGAAATGAAACAAATGATGCACCAGAAAGTTTAGTGAATACGAAAGTGACTTATAGATTTATGGAATTATAATATTAATGTGCAGCTAGGACAATGCAATCAATCAATGCAATCAAAATACAGTGACTTAAAAGGAAGTGACTTCACTTTGAACCATTCTCAAGTTGCCATATGCATCCCATCCAGGATGTGATAACAGGCAGTGATGTGTTCAACAGATATCCAGATCTAAGAGCTTCATTCTGATGACACATAGTCCCCTTATTTAAGAAGGGATAGCGTCAGGTAGTGGCTGGTTAATGACAGGTAGCGACTGGTGAACGCCGGACACGGCACGCATTTACACATTTATCAAGCAGAATCTGTAGCGACTGGGATAGCGCCATGTAGCGTCTGATTCATCATTTTCACAGCCTCAGTGAACAGCGCCAGCGTTCAGTCTTGCACAGCGCCAGGTATGACCTCTCGCTACCTGTCGCTCTCCCATACATTTCAATGGACGATCCTTTTCTTTTCTTTAAATGGGTTTTTTTTTTCTTCAAAAAAATCACAAATAATTCTTTGACCTTTTGGCATTGAAATAGCAGTTTTTTCATAATTTTTTCATTTTTTATATATTTCCTCAGAAATGACATTACAGGTCTGGCGTTAAAGTGTTCATGTTACAATGTTGTTACAACGTAATTCCATATGTTTTCGCTTTGTTACTAGTCGATAGATGCTTGAAAACAGACTTTAAACACACCGCCTCCTGCGCTCTGAGCTTCAAACAAGTATTTTTCAGCGCCAGAGATTTGTGAGGCTGTTTTTTTGCTGAAAATGGTGTGAGTCGGTCGCTATGAGCAGTCGCTAACATGCGCTCCCATACAGCGCTGTACTGGTCAAATAGCGACTCCTCACAATGTTTTCAACATTACTGAACAGCGACTGAGTCGCTATAAAGTAGCGACCCACGAGCACAATGACTGCTAGCGGGCGCTCTGAAAATGCCTGCTACAGACGCTCATCTGTCGCTACCTGCCGCTAATGATGAATCAGCCTCCCAGTCCCCTTGGCCTAGTAATTGGAATTGAGGGCATACTTTTACAGTCCTCAATTGCCAGTAAAAAAAAATATTGGCACCGTCAAGCCAGTGGCCAGTAAAGTAAAACAAAAATCCTGACCAGGTGGCAACACTACATTTATATAGTCATTCATCTTAATGTGTCTGTATTAATACATAGCCCAACCTGAAAACATCCTTCATATCTTTCTCTCTCTCCTTTGCCTTGTCTTTATCTTTCTCTCTGTATATTTCTCTGGCCTTCATCTTCTTTCATCCTCCATTCATCTTTTCTCTTTTCTTATACCTAATTCTTTCATCTTTCTCACTTTCTCTATGATTCCTTATTTATCTTTTTTTCAAATACCATTAATCTCCCTCCTCCATGTCAAATTCTCTCCTTTTGTCCCTGTGTTTATGTCTCCCACAAAATATTATTATTCACCTTCCTTGAATTTCTGTGTTCCCTGTCTTCCAATTCTCCCCCTCTCTTTTTCCTGTACCCCCCCCCCCCCATCTAGCTCTGATTTCCACATTCTCTCTCTTTTTCACATTGCTTCCATCTCCCTCTCTTTTTTCCCAATTCCTCTATCTCTCTCTCTCTCTTCCAGGTTTTCTCTCTTTTTCCACCTTACTTTAGTCATCTTTTCTTTTCTATGTCCCCCTTTTCCATCCTATTTTCCCCATCTATCTCTTTTTATCTTTTAATGTTCCCTCTGTCTAGCTCTGTTTTCTGCATTCCCTCTATCCTTTTTATCACATTCTCTCCATCTTCTTCTTGCACAGGGCAGCATTACCCCTAAGGTTGGCCCTGGATGAGTCCACCTATAGCACTCTTATGCTGAGGGAAAAGGACGGCCCTATTATGGACAACGTCCAGCAAGTAAAGGGGGCCAAAGAATTAGACTGCTCCTATTAATTTTTAAGCTGCCATTATTCTCTAGCAGTCAAAGGCTTTCCCCATGAATTCTTAAGCTGCTGTTTAAATCCTAATTGACAGCACTGATCCTAAAGAGAGAAAATACATAGTAATCCGCAGTAGAAAGTTCAAGTGGGGTGGGATTACAATAACCTCTTCCTGTTTACTTCTATGGCCGATCCAGCTATGCAAAACTATCACATAATTATGTGTTCTGGAACAGTTAATAAGCCCTACATTCAAGCAACATTTATATAAAAGTAGCTTATGTTCAGCACATTAAAGACACAGTCCATGCAACAGTAATAATAAGACAACAAGGAGCTCATCTGAAGCCTTTCCTTCACTGCCTGTAGCTCATTGTACAGTAGATGCCGTAGCAAGTTTTCTAAGGCCCTTGTTTATGAAGGAATAGCGACAGGTAGCGACTGGTGAGCGGCCGGTAATGACGGGCCCCGCCACGAGAACGCCGGCTCCCCACCACAATCACACATTTATCAAGCCAATCCTGCTTAGCGACTGAGATAGCGCCATATAGCCACTCATTCATCATTATTCCAGCCTCAGCCCACAGCGCCAGCGTCCGACCTTGAACAGTGACAGGTATGACCTCTCGCTACCTGGCGCTCTCCAATGCATTTCAATGGAACAATCTTTAAATATTAATAATTAATTGTTATCAATGGTTTTTTTTTTTTTTTTTTTAAATGTGAAAAATTCTGTGACCACTTCTGCCATTTTAGATCATTTTTTTAAGGGAAAAAAAAATTGTACAGAATTGATATTACAGGTCTGATATTAATGTATTCATATTACTAAATTATTTAAAATACTTTTTTTTTTTGGTTTCCAAAAATATGGTGGTTTGGGGGTTAAAAAACTACTTTTAACACATCACCTCCAGCGCTCTGGGGTTTAAACATGCATTTCACAGCGCTTGAATTTTTGAGCGTGATTTTTTGATGAATATGGTGGGAGCCGGTCACTCTGACCAGTCGCTATCATGCCCACCCACACGTCGCGGAACCTGTCAAATAGCGACTCGTAACATTGTATTCAACATTACGCCACACCGACTGAGTCACTGTCAACAACAGAACAACGGCCAAGCACAGCGACTACTAGCGGGCGCTGTGAAAATACCGCTACAGTCGCTCAACTGTCGCTACATGTCGCTATTAATAAATCAGCCTCCCCATTTGCTCCTTCTTTGACCACACTTAAAATTGGATGCCCCTTTTACCCCATAGTGGCCATGCTTGCCGGGCTCACTCATGGTGGAAGTGCAGAGGTTTGAGGCTGAACGTGCCCTCACATTTGTGCATGGTCATAGAGGAATCCAATAAAAGAAGGGGCAAACTTTGGAGACCTGCTACGGTATCAACAGCGAGCTGTAGGCAATGGAAGAGAAGCTTCAGTTAAGTGCCTTGCCTGGACAGTCCATTACAAGGGCATAGCTGGCGGGGCATGTGCCCCGAAGTGCAGCAGGTCAGGGGGGCACCAAAGGGGGGTCTGAGCATTGATGAAATGTTCATGCCATAGGTGAGAATTTAATTAATAAATCCCAGGAGATGGTACACATATGTTAACCCCATTTAGCATAAATTACATGCAGAGGTTGATCTAGAACAGAAGAATAAAGGGGGGGTGGGATCAGCTCAATCACTATTATTTATACAAAATTATTATTATTATTCAGGGCCTGGGAACTAATTTACCGCACAGTTTAACCATGTCTAGCTATGTGGAAAGACAGAGATTTGGTTGCATATATCTGCAGATACATGTGGAAGCCACACTGCCCCGGCAAGGCACTCTGTGTTTAGTGTGGTCCCTACTCTTAATTCTGAGTCCCCAAAGTTGGGACATGCAATGCTGACAAATATCTGGGAGCTACTCACCTGGGAAGCAGCCAGCCTCCCTTTAGAACACTTCACAGGGAGAAATGTGGTAGGGACCACACTAAACACAGAGTGCCTTGTCGGGGCGGTGTGGCTTCCACATGTATCTGCAGATATATGCAACCAAATCTCTGTCTTTCCACATAGCTAGACATGTTTGTTGCTTGATATTTAGTTGATGAGAGGGTTAAACTGGGTGGTAAATTAGTTCCCAGGCCCTGAATAATAATAATAATTTTGTATAAATAATAGTGATTGAGCTGCTCCCACCACCTTTATTCATGATCTAGAACAGCTTTAAAGTTGAGTCTAAATTGTTCTGGGAATGCAAGCAGTGGTGATAGCACCATCTGGCTGGGCTGGAGGTAAATCTGAACATCAGATTAAAGTGGACCAAAACTCAGGATTATGACTATCCTGGGATTTGGTCTTTGCCCAGTCCCGATCAGGGTGCCCTGCTGTGTAAATCCCTTCAGGTCGCACGAACAAACTCACCTCCTTCCAGTCCTGCGACGCATGCACGGCCGCTTGTCCAGTCAGCATGCTTGGATCTGCTCGAGCCCTTTTGTCCAGTGGGGACAGTGAGGATGCGGCCACTGACAAAACAAAGGTGATTTTTTCGAGCGACCTGGGGGGTTTGACACAGCAGGGCTTCCTGAATCTGGATGCCCCGGGGGAGGGGGGAGGACGAGTATGCCTGCCCTGGAGTCTCATATATTACAGGGTGGGTTTTGGTCCTCTTTAACAGACCTGCCAGAGGCACTCTATGACCCCATTTATAAAGAGTTCTAAATGGTGATCCTAGCCATTTATAAGCACTTGCAGTTATCTTTACAGTAAAGGCCATCCTTACAATAGATTCTTAAACACACACACTTAAAATGTAGATTTTTTGAACTCCCTTTAAACTGTACTAACATGGCTGCACGCAGAGGGGGAAGTCATAGCGTAGGATTCTTTTAAAGAACGCAAACAGGGAGTTTAATTTGCACTTACCCATCTCATTATATGTCTTAAAATATTATTATTAATTTCTCTGTAAACATGCTCTGTTTGCGCTCCATTTTGCTTGTGTTTGTCATTTTATTTACTGACGCGTATGTAACTTCTTTTTAAATCGTTTCGGCTTCCAGCTTAATTGCTGTCAAGCCTCATGTCACTGAAACACTTGAATAAAGTTGAATCAATTAAAAAATTATTCTGGAATATTATGTAATCCATAATTAGTCACATTTTGACTTTAGTTCTTCTCTTTGATTAAAAAGCAAAACGCACATTAGCATACAAGACGTGTTGATTATAAGTGCTTTCAACCATGGGGGTGGGATTTCAAACTGTATAGAAAACACAAAGAAGAGGTAAATAATAGAAGCTCTGAGGTTGTGAAGAGAAAAGTTAAACAAACACAACAACAAAAAATTAAACTTGGTTGAAAATTGAATGAAAACTAAGGTAGTTTTTGTCATGTTCATAGATATTGCCTTCAAAGTGTTTTAAACTGATATTTTTGTTCATTTTCATTATATCTCCAGAAACTTTACTAAACAAATTAACATTTATTACAGGCGACCTTTGCAAATGTATTTAGGGGGTCATGTACTATGTTCCTTAAAGAGCAACATCGCACCTAAAATAAAAAGGGGACGATTGCCCCCCCATCGCCCCCTACTTACATTTTGGATGTTGCCGTTGCCTGCTGCAGCAACATGTGGCTGCTTCAGGGCCTGATCCTCACTCTGCCGCCGCTTAGCTATCGTTAACTGACAAGCATGGCCTTAGCGGTGCCCTTCAATGTCCCACGATGATCTTGCGGCTCCGCAAAGTCTCATGGGGTTTTGGGCGGCTCCATTGCATCCCATTCATGGGCACTGTGCAGACGCGAGATCAGGGTGCACAGTGCCTGATGGGATGCAAGATGGCACCGCCCGTTGGAAGGTAGCCCGGAATCCGATGGGACCCAGAAGATGGATCCCCTGGTGAGGTGAGTAAATAGTGCCCAACTGTGAAACTGGAGAGGGGGCTACAGATTGGTGAGGTTTCAACCTCCCCCGATGTTCCTATTTAAAGCTTGGGGATCGCTTTGTAGCACCATTCACCCGTTGAGTAACTGTGTCCACAACAAGGTTAGGGTTAACATGCCCCACTACCGCACCGCACCCCTACCTCAGTACCTAGGGCGCTGCTGTTGACTCGGCAGTGACCCAGTTTTCAAATAAAACCAGGCCAAAACCTGTGGCACTTTTGAGTTTGGAACAACGGACCCAAACATAAATATGGCCGCACCAAGCCCCCAATCAGACCATGCTTACCTTTGAATGTGCCACAAGCTGATACGGCAACATCTGGCTGCTTTAGGTTCTGGTCCTTCTGTACCCCTCCGGCAGAGCCGTTGCTACATGACAGCAGCAGCGTTAGCCTTCCTTGACAGGATCCAGCGCTGTCATGGCCACTCTTTAAGTCCTGTGGCTTTTCATCCAGCCCTCGCTGCAGCCCATTCATCGGGCTCATTCTAGTATTCAGGTCCATTTACGAGGTCATCATTCAATACAAACATTTGTGAAGGCCACCAAAGATTAAATATGGAAGTACACCTACTGTTTCTAACATTTTATCATTGTGAGACATCTTTCTTTTAATTATTGCACACCCTATTCTCCTTTCCAATATTTATTTCAGAAGATTATATGTAGGATTTTGAAGAGATTTTTGGAGCCTGATCTAGAACTATTTACAGTTCTTATTAAAAAAAACCTTGGGATGACAAGCAGGTATGTATTTGGTGTTCATGGTGCCCTATGCACTTTAAGTGCCTGTGCCCCCTTTTTTTAAGTTAGGTCACGGTCTATATAAAAAAAAAAAGTGTGTAAGGGGAAAGGGTGCAATGGAATATAAGGCACAAAGGGGGAAATGCAGAGGAGCAGGCAAGCATGTTCCATCTTTTACTGTGTTCTGACATACAGGAGTTACATGATCACACCAATGGAGGGGAGATGCTCTGGCCTGTGTTCAACAGATTGCACCCCTCCTTCACACAAATAAACTCTGCATGCTTCTGTAGCTGGGGAAGGGGTGCTTGTTAGGAGGCATTAATGTTCCGGTTATGGGAGTTTTAATTTCTTTTCTTTACTGTAGTAGTAAGGGCAGCACCCTCCCCTCTTCCAGGTTACCACCCTAGGCACGTGCCTAGGGTTGCCTAATGGTAAATACAGCCCTGATGACAAGGGTCATTGTGTTGTGAAAGTGGACTTTTAAATTATACACTAAACTATATATCAGTGTTACTCAGTTTTCTGTCTATGTTTTGTTTCTCTCTCTAAACATCAAAGGGTTTTTAACAAAAGCGTGTGTGTCAATAAGACAGGAACAGCACATTGCCTCCCTTGAACAGGGACTAATAGAATAGTTCCATTAGCTCTGAGTGCTTGAAAATATATTGATAGATGATGCCTGGGAAATAAATATATAAATATAATAATGGAGGTAAAAATGTCTTTGGGTCATTTATACAGAGCTGTCTTTCTGAGGGTCATTACATATGTAGTCAAAAAATATTTACCTTATTCCCAAGGAAACGTATACCTTCAGGTCCGCTATGTTTGAAGTGTGTAGTTTTAGTCCCCCAGAAGGGTGAGCTGACCAGTCACTTTTAACAGTCCCTGTCAGAAGACCTGATGATAATTTTGCTGATTGAGGGGCTTTGCCTCCGTCCATTCCTGTCTTGACAACAGAGTCTAAAGATCCAGGTCCTTTACTCCTCTATAAACATCCAGCACAATCTCACCAAACATATTTGTGTTTCTTTTAAAGGCTTAAAAGTGGACCAATCACTAAGATTTTGACTATCCTGGTGACTGGTCATTACCAGGGGAGCATCCCGATGTAGGATGCCCCCTTTGTGAAACCTCCCAGATCACCGACTTTAACTCACCTTTCCTCCGTTCCCATGGCACATGCGCGGGTGCTTATTCAATCAACGCTTTATGCGGCATAGAGCTGTAGATTTGAACTTCGGCCGGCATAGGTGCTCCAGCGGCCGCATCCCCAGGTCCCCGGTGGGGGGTAAATGGCTGGGTGTGGGGAGCACACACAGCTACAGAGAACCTGGGAATGCAGCCACCGGCAAAAACATCTTTGTGGGAGCTTCTGGGAACAGGTAAGATTACTGGCACCCCGGGGGGTTTCACACAGCGAGGCATCCAGTAATAATAATAATAGTGGCAATAGCGGCCATTGTGTGCCAATGCACATATGGAATTCCTTCTCTGCATTTAACCCATCCATGCACTGTGAACAACACAACTCTGTGTACACACCAGTGAATAAACACCATGTGAGTGACTATAGAGAAGTGAATTACAAGGGGCAGTGAAGTGCACATGTGCCCGGAGCGGTGGGCGCCCCGGGGAGCAATTGGAGAGTTAGGTGCCTTGCTCAAGGGCACTTCAATCCCATGGTTGGGAATGGAACCTGCGACTTTCCAGTCACAGGCCTGTTTTCCTACCTCTAGTCCATAACTGCCCCATATATAGTATATCTTTTAGATTCCAGGCCGGTGGCAGTTTCAACGCCAGTTGTGAAACTGCAACCTGCGAATTGCAACTCATACTGGATCTCCACAATGGCTCCTCAGCTATACCTTGTTCCTTTAAGTATTATCGTCTATGTATTTTCCATTTATCCTGTTGTATATGCATCTTGTGGGTGTGCACATTATACTACACTGAAAAAACACAGCAGAGGTTGTTTTTCTCATACACGTACGAAAGTAGGACAATCACAAAAACTTGTGGTACTATTTTATAAAGCAGTGATATGAACTTTCATATGCTTTTTCTTTTCTGCATGGTTAGGTGGAGCAACCATGATAGGCGTCAGATGCAAAGGACAGTAATAACGGCCAAAAAGATTATTGGCACAACTTTAGCAGCTATAACGGATCGCCAAGACATATGATCCAATGCTCAAGCTGTAAAAATCCTTATTGATCCTACTGACATGTTCGGCTACCTTTGGGTTGGTGCTTTAGAATTCTAGGTTTCAGAACCATTAGATTCCAACCTAGCTAGATGCCCATGTACTCAGTTTATATGGTCATATCACTATTCATCATCAAGGTTTTGTATCTTGCCTTCCTATACAATGCTGTACTATACTAATTTTGTATTTATAGGTATATGTTTAACCAGCCTAACAATAGATTTTCTAGGAAGGTTGTTTGGGAGACACTGATCCCAGATGCAAGTTTATTGCATTAAGGGATCTCATTGTTAGCTTCTATCCTCAGGCCAGGAGGCCATATTTCACATTGTAGCAGAGGTCCTAAGATCAGATACGTCTGGGAAGATTGGGCTTTCAATTCCCTTAAAGGTTCCTACTGCAGCTGACTGGGGCCTATTCTTCATAACTAAAAGGGCTTGCAGTCGCGCTGCTGTCACTAGGGCACTGCCAGTCTTACATGTTACACACACACACTATGACACTAATTAATAATAATTTATCCTCAGAAGTCTGCCCCTAAAGTATGGTATCATAGTAGTGTTTCTATTCACTATAGTTGAGGTTGAGGTGAGTACCGAGCTTGTTAGGATCATAAACCCCTGGTTTACTGAGAGGTGAGCTACTTCACTTCGAATGTCAACTTTTAAAGCGCCGTAGACCTGGTTAGATGCTTCCAACTGCTCACCATGACTCTCCAAGCTAGAACTTTACCCACAGTATCTAGGAACCTTTGTATATAAAAGTGCATGCAACTGGTATCCACGTTGTATTATAATAATATTATAATAATAATTAAAGGTTTTTTTTGCCGTAGCATGCTTGTGCATCCATAGGAATTTGAACCTTTATTCCATCCATGCAGTGAGAACACACACAATTGAAGTACACAAGTGAGTGCACACGTGTCTGGAATGGTTGGGGGTCAGGTGCTTTGCTCAAGAGCATTTCAGTCATGCTTGGAATCAAACCTGCAAAGCCCCAGTCACAAGATCAGTTACCTAACCTCTGGGCCATGAGTGCCAATCACCCACCATGACTGCCCATAAAAGTCCTGAAGCCCTCTGTCATTCCGCATGGCCCTTCATTGCATGTGAGATTTCTACTAGTTGGAAATTAGCTGTATCATGGAGTTTTTTATTTTACTGCAAGCAAAGCCTATTCCCCATATTGATAAACAACACAAGCATCTGCTCATTGATTTTGATGGATGGTCTAGTTAGCTTTAGATACTTTTTCATATTTCAAGGCAAATGCATAAGTGGAGAAAAAATGCCACCATTAATCTTAATACCCGGTCTTGCATTTTTGCCATATAAAAAAAACAAAAAAAGGAACGCAGCAAGCTACGATGAAAATGTATGCATTTCTACATGGGCAGATGTAGCCAAATGACTGGAACAAATGGTGGACGCTGTCAGCACTTATATGTTGATGATTAAGTAAACATGCCAGCGACCATATTGTAACAAATGGAAGCCGAACATTAAGATAGACCTGTTGCCAGAAACACAATTAAAACCATTCTAAAAGCAAATATAAGAGTAAACTGCCCACATCTAGGGTCATTACCATGAGCTGGCGAGGTACCTGGGAAACGGCTTGGTAATTAGCATTAATGTGCACATTCGTCATCTTCTGGCAAGTAATGAAAGCTCAGACTGGCCACAGATTTGTATTTTTGGAATGAGATGTGTCCAGCTGTCTCTGAAGTACCAGTGAGAGCTGGAGGTAGAGCTTCAAGCGGAATATCAGGTCTTAAGCTTTTCTTGTATTTCCATATCTCCTTGCACTTCCTGTATATAAGAAAGCTGTCCATTCTCTTCAGGAATTTGTAAAAGCCTTATAAAATCAGCAATGGAGTGTCCAACTGCAGTGTATCAGGTTAGGTGGGGGGGGGGGGGGGGGGCTTTAGTTCAGTGCTAAAGGCAAGAGAAATACATTCCCATCATGTCCGACTTCGGGGTGTTTGGATGGAGTGGCTGCACAGAGCTCCATTATTATAGGGGTGTTGATGGCAAGCCAAACGTTCTCCTTTTTTCAATAGACCAGCGTTATGTTGGTCCAGGTTAGGTTGAGAGGAAAGGAAGAGCCACCTGCACAGCTTAAGTATAATTGAGCATTAAGAAAGCTTAAGAAAATTAAGTATAAATTAAAATGGACCTAATGTCAGGTCTGGAGTTCCTCCACAATATGGGAGCATGCATTTGCTCCGTACTGCCTTTGGCTGGCTCCCTTTCCTGGGGTTTCCTCCCCTACCATATGCTGCTCCACCTGCAGAGGTGCTGGTAATTAGCCAGCACCTGTGTAATTTCCTTTATAAGCTGATCCAACCCTGCAGCCGGTGGATCAGCATTGCATTGTTTTCCTGTACCCAGAACCCCTGCCACAGCCTTGTGATCTGCTTTCCCTGCTACAGCCTTGTTGTCCACTTTTGGACTTTGAACTGGATTCCTGTGCATGTCTGTTTGAAGAGTTCACCTGTGTATATGTAAAGTAGCCTAAGTGTGTGTATGTTTTCCGGGTTCACCCGTATTTCTGTACAGCAGCCGTAGCACGCAGTGTTCACATGTATTTCTGTACAGCGACTTCAGCATGTGTATGTTACTATGTTCACTTATATCTGTACAGCAGCCTGGTTGGTGTGTGCTATGTATTCTTGTTACTGTTTATCACCATTAAACACGGTTTGCCGCATATCCGCCTCTGTCTCTCAATTACTGGTCATTATATAATAGGGAATTTCTCTGTTGGGAAATCTATGACACCTAAAGCCTCTCTTGCAGCTCTGTGCTAGGGAGGGTCCTGGTCTCCGGGGACACTAAACTTACATAAGCTACCCTTTCATGCCAGTAGTGAGGCCTGAGATAGAGAGATAGTCAACTTTTCCTAGCAGAGCCCCATCCAATGTAGAACAGGAAAGAGCTAAACCCATGTGGAAGCCGCATCTCCTCATATAGCGTCGTGTCGCACTGACGTGTTTAGCTCTTTCCTGGTCCCCTGTAGGATAGAGCTCTGCAGTGCAATGAAAGGGCTCTAAAGGTTATATGACTTATAACATCTATTCATGTGTAATGTGGCTCCTGCCCATCTCTCCAAATGTTGCTCTCATGTTAGGAAAGGTTAGGGAGCCCTGCTTTTGGTTTTGGACTTAAAAGTTTATAGCGATGAGACAAAGGATCAAAACATGTATCATCTGGTCTTCCAATATAAAGAAAAAAAATGCTAAGCAACCAGTATTATCTTGTGTAGTAGACAAAGCGTCTATTCAGCACTGGATGTGACCAGCAGCTGACATCATAGAAGTGGTGCAAGCGGTGCAGCATGATGCTCGGTGACCTGCCTGGGGTAGTCTGGCAATCGCTTCCAGCACAAAATAGATGTAACAATGTTCCGACAAGTTTTCTTTCCTTCTGCTCTTCGTTTTCATTTGGTGGCTTACATCTGATCCATGGCCTCAGGAAAAGCACAAAATAGCTTTGAAAGGTGTTTTCGAATTAACAATAAAGCACTGCAGTGGATTTGCGCTGTACCCGAATTATTGGATCTACAGCAACAGAAATGTATAGCCGAGCTTCGCAGCTCTAATCACATGAATCCTACATCGCCTCTGATAATAAGTCCATGCACTGCAACAGGGGGTCATGTGACATCAATAACCTAAGATGAAGATCTGTGCATGAAATGACTGATCTAATCTCAGCTCATCCAAGCATTGGAAGGGAGGTTTAATTTGCTAAAAAGGTAGGTGATAAAAAAAAATCACAACCAAGCAGAATCCTCATCCTATGAAAGAATTCCTGGTGCCTGGAAGGGGGTGGACATTGGAGGGGGGTGAACGGATGAAAAACAAAATGGGTAAACCAGGCTGAAGACCAAATGGCAGATCCCATTGCCACTTGGTTGAACTTGATGGACATGTGTATTTTTTCAACCGTATTAACTATGTAACTATGTATGCATGCCTTTAACAGCAAGAGTCTGTGTCAGCTGGGGGCACTGCAGGAAAGGTGGGTTTTACAGTGATCCAAGGAGGTTCCCACATCAGAGCATACCAAATCAAGATGCCTCAACACAGGAAGACAACCAGCCCTGGAGTCCTATAGACTCTAGACCTGTGGTTGCTCCTCTTTAAATAGGATTACACAATCTCTCCCAGTTATAATGTGTCCTGAAGGGGCGGCTCACCATTGACAGTGCAAAGTGTGACTAGAAAGAATGCTATTCTACTCAAAACATAGCTGTATTTGTCTTTCTGTCCCCCGAGTGGCTAAAATAAGTGGCATCAGTGTCACATGCAGGGTCGGCGTCAGCACCTGGTAAGCCTGGTCAGCTGCCGAGGGCCCCATCCCCCATGGCGGCCCACTGACAGCTGGCACAATGTGGTTGAATAACTGCACACACTTCATTTCTCTGTCTCTCTGCTCCATCCATCCCTGTCTCCTCAGCTCTGCCCCATTGGTTTTGTCACCTCTGCCACATACCATCCCTATCCCCTCAGCTCTGCCCCATCCATCCCTACCCCTTGAGCCCTGACCCATCTTTCCCTATCCACTCAGCCTTGCCCCATCCATCCCTATCCCCTGACCCATCTATCCTTGTTCTCTTAGCTCTGCCCCATCCATCTATGTTCCCTCAGCCCTGATCTATCCATCCCTGTCGCCTCAGCTCTACCCCATCCATGTCTCCCCAGTTCTGCTCCATCCATCCCTGTCCCCTCAGCTCTGCCCCATCCATCCATGTCTCCCCTGTTCTGCTCCATCCATCCCTGTCCCCCCAGCTCAGCCCCCATTCATCCATGTACCCTTAGCTCTGCCTCATCCATCCATGCCCCTCCAGTTCTGCCCCATTCACCCCTATCCCCTCTGCTCTGCCCCACAGCCCTGTCCCCTCAGTTCTGTCCCGTCTATCCCTCTACCCTCAGCTCTGCCCCATCCCCTACGCCTCTCCATCCCTGTCCTTCAAGTTTTTCACATCTACCCCTCTTCCTTCCAGCTCTGCCAGTCTTTCCATCTTTCTTCCAGCTCTGCCCATCCACCCCCCACACCAGCTCTACCCACCCATTCCTGTACTTTTGATTTTTCCCATCCATCCCTCTTCCTCCCAGCTATCTCTCCATCCATCCATTCTTGCCCTTCCTGTTTTGTCCATCCCGCTGCCTCAATAATTTGCCCATTCATGTGGATCCAAAATAAAAAAAACAGCTCCAATAGGGGGTTGGAGGGCAAGCAGCCCTTCTTAGTTTTGGCCATGGAATTTATAAACCCCTAACCCACGACTCTCCACCACAAAGGGGCCCACTGAGACCATGCCGCCCGAGGGCCCACATAAACCTGGAGCCGGCCCAGGTCACATGCAAACTGACGTCACTTGGATGAGTAGAAACGCATTCTTCCAAGCCTGTTCTGTCAATAGGAAGAGCCCACAGTAGTGATGTGCTATCTGGCCCTTTTAAACCCTGGTGGGTGGTGCACAAAATAAACATTAAAAAAAACTTATTTTGGAGGGTTGAAAAGTTTTTAATCAGCATTAACATGCTATTTAAAAGTAAGTAACTACACAGATTCACGCTACTTCGAAAAGGCAATAACGTGAAAGCGAGCATTTTTTCTCTTCCTCTCTTCAGCTATGAGTCTTTTATTAGCAAGCAAGGCCTGCATCAGCCTGTGCCGTCCTTCATTGTGAATTCAGAGGCAGCCAGAACACAATACCCTCTGAAATCAAAAACTGATAAATGTATCAGCCAGAAGAATCCCCCTACCTTGCGGCTAATGCCGATCCTCAGGCAGCGTGTCACTCAGAAGGTGCGCGCCTGTGAGAAGGCATAATGACACTGCTTCTCACCAGCCCGTCACTGTGGTAGCCGCAGATAACTTTTTACCCATTGCGAGAAGCAGGTGGCCTTAAAGGTAATAAACCCTGATTTTTTATTTATTTTTTTTTTTTTACCGAAGTAGAACTGCAGTGAATAATATGAGGAACTGTAAGGTGTCCATAACGGGCTAATTCTGCGCAAATAAAGGAGCTGCCCTTTCACGGCTCTCCAGCGTCCCACCCACCTCTCTCTCCATCTCACTCTTTATACCCTGGAAGCAGTGGTGTAACTAAATGTAATGGGGCCCTGGTGCAAATATTAAATGGGGTCCTTTCATGGCTCATACAGGAAACATTTTTTCTGTCTTTTGACTCAATTGGATGCAACTAGAAAAATAATGACTGAAAAAGCCGAGACAAATGCTGCTTTCTTTATCTAAATAATATCAAGAGAGCATAAATATAATAAAAAAAGGTGGCGGAGCAGCAATTATGGGGCCCTCGTAAACTTGATCGCACCCCCACAATTTACGCCCCTGCCCGGCAAAGCATCAGCAGTTGTAATCCATCACTTGCACAGCTGATTGGCTAAGAGAAGTCAAACCTTCCAGAACTCACAGGGACTATCCAGAATACAATTATAAAAAAAAACAATTTGTCCCCTGCTGCTGTTTCATCCTATAAAATTTACCAGGTCTCGCAGTCCTGTAACATGCTCACCCGTCCCCCATTTACCGGTGACATGAGTGGCATGGCCCCACCCACCACTTAAAGTGAACCAAAACCCTACTCTAACATTATTAGTTTTATATTATTGTGATTTACATATTTTTTACTACAAACTTTTATTAAAATATGAACACACATATGGGGCTCAGCACAGCGAATAAACTAACTAAAGTGATTCATTGGGTGCTGGTTGTAGACAAGAGTCACAAGACACTAAAGTGTCATACCAAATGCACAGCTCAAGAAGGGGGGCCGCCAAACCCAGGATTTTCACTCACCAGGGTTTCGCTAAGCTTATAGAGGAGTCCTGATTTGGGATGCCCCTATGCAGGGCCGGCTCCAGGTTTGTGGGGCCCCTTGGGCAAAAGTCTTAGTGAGCCCCAAAGTAGTGAGTCACATGATGTAACCTTTCAGCTCCGCTGCCACAAATGGGTCATCTTCTTCTGCTGATCACTCTCTAGTCCTTATTGTCTTCCCTATAGCCACCAATTGCCCTCCAGTCCTTATTGCCTTCCCTATAGCCACCAATCATCCTCCCATCCTTATTGCCTTCCCTATAGCCACCAATCATCCTCTAGTCCTTATTGCATTCCCTATAGCCACCAGTTGTCCTCTAGTCCTTATTGCCTTCCCTATAGCAACCAATTGTCCTCTAGTCCTTGCTGCCTTTCCTATAGCCAAAAATCACCCTCCAGGCCTTAATGCCTTCCCTATAGCCACCAATCGTTCTGCAGTCCTTATTGCCTTCCCTATAGCCACCAATCGTCCTCTAGTCCTTATTGCCTTCCCTATAGCCACCAATCCCCCTCTAGTCCTTATTGCCTTCCCTATAGCCACCAATCGTCCTCCCATCCTTATTGCCTTCCCTATAGCCACCAATCATCCTCCTGTCCCTATTGCCTTCCCTATAGCCACCAATCATCCTCCCATCCTTATTGCCTTCCCTATAGCCACCAATCATCCTCTAGTCCTTATTGCCTTCCCTATAGCCACCAATCATTCTCTAGTCCTTATTGCCTTCCCTATAGCCACCAATCATCCTCCCATCCTTATTGCCTTCCCTATAGCCACCAATCATCCTTTAGTCCTTATTGCCTTCCCTATAGCCACCAATCATCCTCCCATCCTTATTGCCTTCCCTATAGCCACCAATCATCCTCTAGTCCTTATTGCCTTCCCTATAGCCACCAATCGTCCTCCCATCCTTATTGCCTTCCCTATAGCCACCAATCGTCCTCCCATCCTTATTGCCTTCCCTATAGCCACCAAGCAGCCTTCAGCCCGTACTGCTTGCTCCGCTGCCACTAAGGACTTCATTATTGCTGTCAGTTGTCACCTGGTTCTCGCCACCTTCTGAGCTTCCATCAACTGCTCTCCATTGCAGGCCACCTTCTCCACTGTTGTTAATCATCCTCTGTAGCTGAGGCCAGCCATGAGCAGGTCTGCATACAAAACCCGGCATTCAGTGGTTTGGGTCCACTGTAAAATAATACTATGGCCAAGTGTGAGCCTGAGTGGGCCCCTGATGATGCCAGGGGCCCTGTCAATTGCCCAGGTTTGCCCTGTGCTGGCACCGGCCCTGTCCCTATGTATCATTTTTTGATCTTCTATTCACTCACCTCTATCCACAATCCTGAGTTGCATGTGTGGGCGCTCATCCAGTCAGAACTCACCACTATGCCCAGCAATGAGTTTTAATTTAAGGATTACCAGGCACCACCCGCTGGCTGCTCTCCAAGCACCCGGTGCCATCCAATTAGATATGCTGGCAGGGATGCACGAATTGAATGGAGGAGCACTGGGGATGCCGTGCATGCACCATGGGAGTGGGTATCAGGTAAGATTATGGCTATCCTGTGGGTTTCACACATCCCAAATCAGTTCACATTCCTGTTTTACCTTTATCTGGGTGTACCTGCATCAGCCATTCATGCCTGGCTTGGATAAACATCAATGACATTGTTTAATAGTGTTCAGTTTGTAAAGCATGTTGGGTTTTCTGATAAGAATCCCCCGAATAATGGGATTCATGTGCCCCAAAACATTATTTGCCAGTGGCAAATAAGGGAGCTATACGTAGTAAATCTTAGTTTTGGGCTTTCTACCTATTTTTAAAAGATCTATTCAAGCAAAAAATATACTATACTTACCTTTTGTCCTCCACATCTGTTCATTTCTTTATCACATGTAAAGGCCTGACAACTCACGCCCCATTGCAATGCGTTGAGTGGGAATTCTCCAGTCACTGGGACAATATACACAATCAAATTCTATTACTATATTAACCACATGCTCACAGGTCTCAGCTGTGTAAATTCTCCCCAAATATCCCAAATGGGGTCCACAAGACTATCAAACAACCAAAGCAGCACAAGCCCAATAGCTACATATTCTCTAAAATGTCTCTTACTTAAACCGAACCAACAGCCTGGCACAATTGGAAAAGAAAGGTAGCGGCCATTTTGGTGGAGCTTCCTCTCTCAGCATCTCAGCCATGCTGCTGCCTGGATTCAACTGATATAACTGACAACACACAGTAACAGGAAGCCCAGCAGCACTTCCTGTTTGCAGGTGGCCTAAATATGCATGGGCTGCCATTTTGTTTTTAAAATGTACCACATTCATAAATGAATGTTTATGTGCGGCAATCTAAATTGCATTGGGGAGGGATGCATATGAGTGCTGTTTGTTGTTTTGGTCTAGTTTAAGTCATTTTTGACTGTTGGTCCACTTTAAGTCTTCTTTAGTCGTCCCACCACCAGATATAAGCAGAGGCGCAGCTATGGGCGGAGCAGGGGGGGCACATGCCCTGGGTGCAGCCGGTCCGGTGGGCACCAAAGGAGAGCCTGAGAACAGGTGGGGCACGCCATTTCCAATCTTTGCCCCAGGTGCCAGAAAGCCGGGGCAAAGATATAAGGTACTACCTACTCACCAGACAGCTGCTTTTGTATTTTGAATAAACAAAGAGAAAGAAAGAAACAAAACGAGAAAAAGAGAGATAAAGAAAGGTACTGGAAAAGGTAGACCAGAGAAAGGTGACAAGAAACAGATGGAGGGAGTGTGGAAACAACATGAAAACAGGGGGATATGGAAAGAGTGGAAGATGGAAGGATCCTGAAATAAAAGAGGAAGAAGGAGAAAAGGAAAGAAGAAGAAGCGCACACCTCACACCCAGCCATGCAGCCACACATGTAAGCCAAGTGTTCAGCCAAGAAGAAGGACAAGGTTTGGTCCTCAGACGCTGAAGCAAATGGCCTGTGCAGCTAAACAAGGCAGCGTTTGACATTTTATACCCCTCATGTGATATATCATGGAGAGGGGAGGTCAATGACAATCCCCAGCTCATTCGCTATATATAAGGTCTGCATAATGTATGTATGAAGTGTGCGCTGGTAGCTGGTCGCTTTACTCTCCAGTTTATAGACCATTTTTACATCAAGTCATATTTCCTCCACAGAAAGCCAATCCTCCATCTACCATATTGATCCATCATTTATTCCTTCTGGATGTCTCAGAGGAGTTATATAAATATACTATATACTAGTCATTATAATGCCCTATGTGCAGTACGCATGCACAATATGACATCCTGCAAACTGAGACAGAAGGCTAGAAACTTTGGGAGAGTCACATGATATATTCCACTACATAATTAAAGGTGATTTAAAATAAAAATTAATCTAGGTACCTTTTAACACCCAACCTGACATCCTGATTTGTTAAACTGGACCAAAACCCAGTATGGTGTGCCCCTTTATGTAAAACCCCCCAGGTCGCCGAAACCAACTCACCTCTTCTCGGTTCTACGGCACATGCAAGGCTGCTCGTCCAATCAGCAAGCTCGGATTCGCTGACGTCACATCGTCTAAGCCTTTGCCTAAGGCAAGCGTCGCTGAGCGTGCTGACAGCCGCATCACCAGTACTGCATTCAGGGGTTGGGTGTTGAAAGACACCTAGATTAATTCTTCATTTTAATTAAAGTGGACCAAAACCCACTGTCCTATGGCCCAGGAATCAATACGATTCCAGGGCCGCTAGATTCCCTCCCCCCAGGGCATCCAGATTTGAGATGCCTCACTGTTTGATACCCCCCAGGTCGCCCAGAAACTCACCTTCTTTCCCATGCAACAGCGCATGCATGAGCAGCGGCCGCATCCCCGTTATCTCTTTAGCAGGTAATGCGCCTGTTATAGGGTAGCGGGGGATGCGTCCACTAGCACGCTTGGATCTGCTCGCCTGAGACGAAGGCTTAAATGAAGGGATGGGAGCAGATCCAACCACGCTGATTGGAAGAACAGCCATGCATCCGCTTTAGGACCAGGAAGAGGTGAGTTCATTCATGCGACCTGGGTGGTTTAACACAGCGGGGCTTCCCCGATCGGGGTGCCCCGAGGGCAAGGACCAAAACCCAGGATAGTCAAAATCCTGGGTTTTGTTCCACTTTAACTGCAATAGAGAATTCTTGTATTTGAAATTTTGTAAGCTGGTATCGGGCGGTGTAACCTAGCGTTACGTGCGCTGTAGTAACCTGGCCCACACTGATGAATGTGATGTGTGTTGGGCGCTCTAACAACAGCACAATGCTGCAGTGAGCGAGAGGTAGCGCCAGCTCAGTGTGGCACTCATTGCTCCACACCATATTTAACAAAACAATACACACACACATCGTCAGCTCTCTGGATCTGGGCGCTGTGTGCAGAGAGCGCCAGACACTGTGTGATTAAAGTCTGTTTTAGAACACATATACGTCTGTAACAAAGCGAAAACACACGGAATGACATTGTTTTAACACTGTAACATTAACACTTTAGTGCCAGACCTGTAATGACAATTCTGCATAAAAATATAAAAAGTCCAAAAAATTAAAACAATTCTAAAAGTGTTTGTTTGCAGCCAGGAGAGGTCAGACAATGATTTGAGCAAAAAAAAAAAAAAAATGGCATACACGGTATTTATACACAACTAATAAAATCCCATCGAAATGTATGGGAAAGCGCCACTGAGTGACAGGTACTACGTGGTGCTCCTGAACCTAGAGCGCCGACGCTATACACTTTGCCACTTTTATATCTGGACTTCCTATAACACCTGAATAAAGGGAATTAAGTGGACCTAAAATCAATATTGTAACTACCAACTGTTAACCCGAATTTTGCAGTTGAAATTGAAAAATTACTTACCTGGTCCATTGCAGGTAAGGTAGATACACTCTCTAAGTTAGAAGACAAAAAAAGAGCCCAGAGGATGGGCTTTAATCTATTGGGTGAGATAAAAAAAAGTCCGCTTTCACTTTAACATGCAGCTTCTGCTCGTTGCAGTAGACAGTCAAAGAAAATCCTTCTTTTATTTGTCTTTGAGTAAATACCACCCATGAAACCAGCTCAGGGAAACCTGACAAATTTAGTATCTGAAGCCACAAATAAGGAGAGAGAAGATAAATGAATCTTTTTCACTGAAAAAAAAAGAGGTAAGAAAAAAACACGTGGTACTCCAGTTTCCTTTTTTGGAGACAATGTTGTAATTCATCATCTAGATCGGCCTTGTACCGCAAGCAAAGGCAACTTGAGACTGCTTACAAGGTCATGGCTTGAGCCAGTTACAGTACTGTACAGTTCTATTTCCCCTTCCACTACATACATGGTCTTTAGGAAAAATGTTTAGGTGTGAAATACTCTTAAAGCCGACCTAAAACCCTAGTGACAGTTTGGTGATAAAGAGGCCTTTCCTGGACCCCATCATATGGTCCTCAGTCAGAAAAGGGCATTGTAATGATCGAGTAGTTCTGCTTGAGACATGGTGACACTGTGGCTGCTATTCAGCACAGTTGCTATTCCAGTGGCTAATGGCCCTCATTCCTCATCACATGCTTCATCTGGTTGGGGAGCTCTTTACTTTAGTAAAGAGGAGCAAGAGTGATTGCCATTTCCTTCTCTCTTCGTGTCAATGAGTTATCAAGGCTTTTTCTTGCTGCTGTTTGTGGTGGGTTCTAGGCTCTCATCCTTGTCCATAAGCTAGCAGGCCTTCTCCTCGCTATTGTTCCTTGAAGCCTCTAGGTGCTCATTCTTTTCTGTAAGCTAGCAGGCCTTCTCCGTGCAATTGTTCCTAGATGCTTCTAGGCTCTCATTCTTGTCTGATTGCTAGCAGGCCTTCTCCTCGCTATTGTCCCTTAAGGCTTCTAGGCTCTCATCCTTGTCTGTAAGATAGCAGTCCTTCACCACACTATTGTTCCTTGAGGATTCTAGACTCTCATTCTTGTCTGTGAGCTAGCAGGCCTTCTCCACGCTATTGTTCCTTGAGGATTCTAGACTCTCATTCTTGTCTATAAGCTAGCAGGCATTTTCCTCCCTATTGTTCATCAAGGCTTCTAGACTCTAATCCTTGTCTGTGAGCTTGGCAAGCCTTCTCCTCCCTATTGTTCCTGGAGGTTTCTAGGCTCTAATCCTCCTTGTCTGTAAACTAGCACACCTTCTCCTCACTATTGTTCCTGGAGGCTCCTAGGCTAACATCTTTGTCTGCAAGCTAGCAGGCCTTCTCCACGCTATTGTTCCTTGAGACTTCTAGGCTCTCATTCATGTCTGCGAGCTAGCAGGCCTTCTCCTCGCTATTGTTCTTCAAGGCTTCTAGGCTCTAATCCTTGTTTGTGAGCCAGGCAAGCCTTCTTCTCGCTATTGTTCTTGGAGGTTTCTGCTTTATGTTCTACTGGTTTTCTTAGCTGTTTCTGGGTTCATGTGGTGCAGTACATGAACCCCTTTGAAGCTACGGATCAGTGGCCGGTGACGTTAATCGCTGGCTAGCAGTCCTTAGCTTTCCCTGACGGCCCCTGCTGCAGCTCAGCTTGCCCTGGCCGCTCTTGCCACCAACACCGCTTGATATGATGAGGAAAAGCCGGCCACTTCCTGTGAGGTGCCCATGCTGGGTCAAAGGCTGTACCTGGGATCATTGTGGGATACATACTCCCAGGTGTAGCAAGATGGCCGCGCAGGAGCAAGGTGTTCTGAAGCCAGCAGCCTGGTAAATAGAAATACTTTTAGCAGTATGGAGCGGGACAGGATTGCTGATCCCTCCTTCATTCCTCCCCTCCGCCTCATCCACCTCCAGACTCATCACATTGCTGTCAGGGCAGAGAGCTGATTATTATGCAGCATCACAGAGCCAAGGGTCACACCCACATTTTTCATAAGAGAAATCATATAGTGAACCTGTAAACCCTGATATCTTTGCCATTTCTTCTTCAATTTAAAACGGAAAGCAGTTTAGGACAGTGCCAAATGTAGCTGAACGCTAAGGTGCAATAATATATAATAAAATGTATCCAACTGCCTTCAGGAAACATTATTTATAAAAAAAAGCCACAGCCATATATGACACAACCATGGCAGCCATATTGTTCACCTACTTCCAATGTTACATGAATAAATTCAGTAGTAATAAATGGAGTGATTGTGGACTAAAGTCTTTACTATTTAATGACCCATTTAATTTTGATCTTAGCTACGGCTAACAATTTAATCTGAGGCTTTCTGAGCACCATTATAAATTATTTACAATTCATTTTTGCCAGCCTTGGTTAAAGGACATACAAAGAAGTCACGCCATACAATGCTGTGTTTGTAGTCTGATATGACTAAATGGGAAAGATACGTATGATACACAAAATAAAACCAAAATTGTGTATATAATAAAATGTGTGTTGTATTTCTACTCCCTCCCTAACAATGTCATTTGGAAAAAATGGACACCTAAAGGCTGGTAAATAATGTGCCCCCCCCCCGTCACCTTAGCAACAGTATATTAATATGTTGAAACCAAATTCCGGTGAGAAAATGTTAGGATTTCTGGACCAGTAAGATGTACGATAGCTTACTCCTGGGTCTGGTCATTGTCGACAAGATGAATAGTTAAATAAATAATCTATGACCCTGTGGTTGGTAAAAAGCAGCATTAAGCTGAGCAGCATTGCTGCTTTCCTCCATTCGTGCCCTCAGTGTGTGTGTCCACTGAAAAACTATTCAGGTTCAATGGACACGCATGGATGGGGCAGGGATGCCACTGCTGTCGAATTGATGCTTTTTATAGAAGTGCTGGAATTAAGGAAGAGGCGAATAAGTTTAAATGATTATGTGCTCTCTTTTTAAGCGGATCTTCAGTCAACCCCAGCCCCCCCCCCCCCCCCGATGATCAGTAGTGTAAGATGTTTGAGAGGGCATAACTTCATGCAGATATTGTGGAATAGCATTAGGAATTTCATGGGGACGGCTATCTTGCCACACAGCTGTTCTGCAGTCCTGCTTACACATGAGAATGATTGGGGAGCAGCCCACACCAAACGGAAGGAAATATATGTCTCAGAAATGCAGGGCTGTTAACCTGTCATTTTGCACACACACAATGAATAAACAGCTAATGCAGCAAAGGAAATCTGCGTGAGCAGGAAGCTGTTACAATGCATCTCTTTGGTGTTGGCAGAACATTTAGCCAGTGGATACAATGATAAAATGTATTTAGAATACATTTGAAAGTATTTCCAGCTTTATTGAGTAACGATTACTTACTACTTCTGGTCAGAAATAAGCAATAATTGAGGTTCGAGGCAACTTTGTCTGTGGGACTTGTAAAGCAGATTAAAAGTGCAGTATCTGCATGCTATTCCGCAACAACTGCATAGGGTTAAGCTCTTTCAAATAGCCATCGATTCCCAGAGGGGGACTTTAGAGGAGCAATTTACTAAGCTTTGATTTTTAGACTGGCGTTGTGCTTTAAGCAATACACACCAGGGAATCTCAAATTAGGATGCCCCCTAAAAAATGATGCTTGCCAGAGTGAAAGTCCTTACAGACAACTGTTGGTGGGTTTTAATACTGACCCTTTCAGTATCCTTCCCCACATCGGCAACCAGAGGATTCTGCTCTGCCTCTGGAGACCAATCTGAGAACCACACAAACGTAACAAAGGAGCAGTAAGTCTGGTACCCCATCAGTGCCCCTAGGATGACCCACCCCAAAGGCTTGTCCCGATTAGCAGTCCCCTTTAAAGAAATCCAATACATATTTATCTATGGGTTTTCCTATCTATTCTAACAGGTTTAGATTGCAGCTGGAATGAGCACGGGGGCTACCCCCCTGCACGCATACCCCCTTAGAAACACTGGTTTTACCTATCCAGCATCTTGCTTTATATGTACAAGTAAGATAAAATCAGGCTTGTATGGGGGGTCAGTGTTATGAGTAGGGGAGTTCAGTAATCTGGATGCCCTTTTCTAAACGCATCCTAGCCATGTCCTGTATTCTCAGCTGCCATACTGTAGGTTCAGTGCTGATGCGGATCATGGGTTACCTTGTATCATGGGACCCACCTTTCAGCAGGGAAAATAAATCTCCTTGCGTTGTGTAAGCATTTAGTTTCATTCGATATTCCAAATGTGAAAACATGTTCTATTATGAATTAAAATCTATATGCCTGAGGTGCAATGTTTTAGTTTTTTTTTCTTTACGCCTGCCCCCGCCTACTTAGTGGTTTTATTTAGGTCGGAGCAAGCCCTTTTCTAGCACCTCAGGGCAAGCCTGCAACTGTTGTGTGAAATGTAAATCTTGTTCTGTTTCTGCACATTAAATCTGGGCTACAGAACATTACCTTCCCTCTAAAGGCTGCCGGTGGTTTGAAAAAAAAAAAGAAAGAGCCAGAGAACGGCTTGCATGGGTAGGATGATAAAAGTGCCCCCCTGGATCTAGCACAGGCAGAGCTGTGCCGTACACAATGCCTTGTCATAAATCACCGGGCACGTGCCACACTGCGCTCTATTTATTATGCCATTTATGAAAACAGCAACGGTTGGGATCTGCGGTAAATGTGAGAACTGTCATTTATCACTTAACTGGAGTGGCAGGCTAGTTATTCCATTCAAGAATCCATGCCGATGAATTACCACCTCTCAGGATTGTTAGGAAACCGAAGGCTGGACCCGGCCAAGTCGACTGCGGAGGTTTAATGACAGAGTGCTTTCATTTTCTTCAACAAGTTAGATGATGTTAAGGCTCAGCTCCAGCTAAGCTGTTTACTTTAGTTTATAATGAAGTGAGGAAGGTTTAGAACACCAGTGTCCCTTATAGAGCCACCAGCTGCAGTGACGAAACAGGACGCTGAGCTGCCCAAAGCATCAAGGATGCCATGAGGGGCAGCCTGGGATTTAAAGTGGACCAAAGCCCATGATTCCCTCCCCCTGGGGCATCCAAAATCGGGATGTCCCATTGTGTGAAACCTCCCAGATCGCCCATACACTTACCTTCTTGGCCGGTCCAAGAGAGTCACATCCCAGCTATCCCTCTAACAGGGCGCGTGCCCATGCCAGGCATTTGTGAATGGCCAGCGTGGGCTCACTCCCAGTAGGTAGCGGAGGATGCGGCCGGCAGCGCACTCAGAGCCGCTCACCTTAGACGCTCACGGTGACGTGACATTAGCGGTTCCCGAGTGTGCTGATTGGACAAGCGGGCACGCATTGCTGTAGGACCAGGAAGAGGTGAGTTGGTTTCTGCGACCTGGGGCAGGGGATGCGGCCGTCAGCACGCTCAGAGCCCCTTGCCTTAGGCGATGGTGTGACATCAGCGGATCCGAGGACGCTGATTGGACAAGCGGGCATGCATGTGCCGTAGGACCGGGAAGAGGTTGGTTTCTGCAACCTGGGGGGTTTCACACAGGACCAAATCCTGGGTTTTGGTCCACTTTAATGACATCCTTGCTAAGCTTTATCCCCAATATGCTGAGGCTAAAACCTTGATCACAGGTAGGGGTACATATGGCAACTCTTACAGTGATGGGAGTAAAGCTTTAGTATTATAGGGGCAATATTCTAAGACTACACTATAGGGGTAAAACATGGTCTGGGTTAAATTGGCTTGAGTTTACAGTGGGTCTGGGAATGGGGAATCAGTAAGACAGAGAGTGGAGCGTTAAAGAAGCAGCACACGCACAGAGAGTTCAGACACAGGCTCAAGGTAAGATGGTGGGGCTACCTCTAAGCACTGTGGCACACCAGGAATTCTCAAAGGTCTTCAAAAGGCTAGACTGCCCATACTTTGGGCTGGCCATGAACTTTCATCCTCACAGGACCCATGAGTTTATGTTGGTTAGAAGGCTTCTCCACTCTGTCAGAAGCTACACTTTGAATGTGCTGTTGCCTAGTGTTAGCTGTCGCTAAAATTTAGTAAACCCTAATTTACATTTGTTTACTTGAAATTAAAAGGTAATAGAAAGCCCACAGATGTCAACAGAACTTAATGGAGGCGGGCAGCACAAAATACAGTAGTACTTGAAGGTTTGTGAACCCTTCAGAATGTTGATACTGAACTGAATTGCTGATACAAGTCCTTAATGAGAGTATATGAACCTTTGCTTTCTATGACCCCTTTGTGCAGCAGTGGCTACATCTAAAGGTTTCATCAATGATGACAAGGCCCAGATGCAGCAAAACAGGCTCAAACCACCAGTGTACTTCACAGAAGGTATGAGGTTTTTATACTGGAATGCAGTGTTTTCCTTTCACCAAATATAACACTTCTCATTTAAACCAAGAGGCTCTATTTTGGTCCCATCATTCGACAAATCATTGTTCCAATAGCCTTATGGGTTGTACAGGTAATTTTCTTTTTTCTCCTTGCAATCCTGCCATGCACACCATTGTTGTTCAGTATCCACCTGATGGTTGACACATGAACATTAACTTTAACTTATGTGAAAAAGGCCTTTAGTTGCTTAGAGGTTACCTTGGGTTTCATTGTGACCCTGCAACTATTGTAAGGTCTTTGTTGGTCAACCAATCTAGGGGAGGGTAATCATGTTTTGCATTTTCTCCATCTGTACGCAATTTGTCTGATTATAACAGTTTAAACTCTTTGGCATCAGTTTTAGAGAGGAGCGTCAGACTTTTTCTGATGTTCCTCTCTAAACATCCCTCCCCCCTCCCTCACTACCTTTTGGATGTCAGCGCTATCTAGAATGCAGACATCCGGCAGCATTCCTGGCCCCTCTACACCCCCTTAAAAGTCACTGAGTGAAGGCTGTAAGCCTTAGTGTACTCACCCAATTAGATCATATTCTTTAACACGTATAAGTCAAATATTTAGCTTTTTTGTTTATGTCGTTTGGGATCTACTTTTAAAACTTTTACAAATCTGATGTAGTTTTGATCACAATGCCTTTGATTCAGTAAACAGTCCTTAAACCAAACAAACCCAACATTTATCAAGCAAAGCACCAGCGGATCCCACCCAGACTCAATAATGCATATGCAAATTACAAGTACATTCTTTTAAAACATCAATTAATGTACTTTTTAAGGTGCAGCACTGATCTGTAGAAACTGGGAAGCATACTCTTATTATACTCACCCTGGCTGCTGCATTCTGCACCCCGTCATCCACATCTCAGGTAGGTGACATAGGCGCCCCATGACTGCTTATGTCCCTAGTTCGGACCCCTACCAAATATCTACAGCCACACAGTGAACTCTTCTACTTTCAAAGCAGTCTCAACCCTACCCAGTCTCTTGGAGCATACAATCAACATACAGGCTCAGAGTAGACTAGTTGTTTTTCTTTTAAGACCATAAACATAGGGACAAAATGACAGGCTCTACCCTAGAGGTCTAAGATAGGACAGGCCATGTTTTGGGGGACCATAAAACTGGTAAATTGCACCAGGAATGCATATCAATCAAGAGATACACAACTACAAGTGACCAGTATGTCGTTTTACCAAATTGCATGAACATACACGCAAATGTATATTCCTGGCAGTTAACTTTCACAGGCTTCTGCACTGGAAATGTGTTATCTATACAGCCGCTTGCTGCTATATAAATAAGTAAAATAAATGAATAGATTGTAAAATCCACTTTTAATCTCACTAAAGCTGTACACAGCATTCTGAATTTTTCACACAGCTCTGCGCTCAGGGACCCTGCAAGTTGCCTGGTTATTGTACCGGGTGCTGGGTGATAAAGCCCAGAATCTATTGACTCTGACACCTGGCTAAAAATTGGCCCGATTGAAAAGAAATTCCAGAAGTGTATATCTGATAACCAGCAACATCATAAAACCTCTCATGTCATATCCCAGCAACGCAGTGGCTCCAGAGGCAGCACCAAGCAATGATCGATGGTTATTGCATATAGCTTTTTTATTTTCAGAAAGTCACAAAATGCCACAGATTATTCCTGTGAACGGGGAAGAAGTTTTTGTTTGTTCTAAATGGAACTTTAGATATCTTAGCGGTATTTTACAAAGCTCTTTACATTGTAACTCTCTGATCTCAGCAGGAGACTGAAGTGTTATTCAGTGAAAATTTGAAAGCCGGCCATTAACATATGTGATCAATCACAAATTAATGCACCTCTTAATCCTTCTTATTTAATTAGGTAGAATTGTGATACCCAGTTGTGAATGGGCACTGGAGGAACTGGACCACTGATACTTACCACTGCCAGGATCCTTCCATGGCATGCCAGGGACAGCCTATGAGGCTCGTCAGGCTGTTGGTGGCACAATAATGTACAAAACCATCGGCGAGTCTGATAGGCTGGTCATGGTCATTTGGTGTGTAGAACCCAGATGCGGTATCAGGGACTTTATATCCCTAGCTTATAGGCATCAGTTGACAGCAGTGCATTCCCAGTGCTGACTATTTAAGAGTAAGCCGGTCATTTTTTATGGATGTCCTCTTTAACTTAAATTTGGTGAATTTGTTCAATTTTTGTTCAAATTTGTTCAAAGAGGTGCAACTAAACGACTCTAGACCTCTCTGCAGGGCTTCCAAATTTGGGAAGGACTCTTCTTTTTTGCATTCCCATGGCACATGCTGGGGGCGTGGAAACATTCCCTGCATCACTATCTGAATGGCACACACAGACAATGTGGAGCAACCAAGGGATGCATGCCACTCTTATTTATTTAGTGCTCTATGCCGCTCAATAATATGCACCGCATGGAATGCTGATTGGAGAAGAGAGCCCACACATGTGCTGTGGGATCGTGGAAGAGGTCAGTACACCCACTAAGCTGGGGGGTTCACTCATCGGGGCATCCCGAATCCTCTTCTCACTATCCAGCATGTTTTATCTCTTTTATATATTCGGTGATTACGCAATACAACTCCTTTAAATTAAGACAATGGGCTCGATTCAACAAAGGTCGAAAATTGATTTTTCGTGTGTTTTGTGCTTAAAAAGTTGCGATTTTGCTATATTTTTTTACGAGTGATTCAGCTACCTGGAACCATTGTAAAACACGAGTCACTTGAATTAAATTCGAGTGCGATTGTAAAAGTGCGAATTAAATTAGTGGATCGAAAAATTTACTACTGCATTTTACAATTCGAAAATTTTACTACTGATTCAGGTGGACTTGATGAGCCACACACATGATATAAATTAGAGTGTTTCACACTAGTTTTTTGATGCAGCTTTCAGCAGGAGAAAACTCATTTTGCTCTCTCACAATGGAGCCCTTCTACTTTCTTTGCAATGGTAGTAAACTCTAATGGTAGTAAAAAATTCAATTCATAAGAAAAAAGCCTGAGAATTCCACTGTTTGTGAATCACTAGTTAGGAAGACAATGAAAGTCAATGGCACTTTTTTACTCCTGAAAAAAATACTGAACTTTTTACCCTTTTTTACTAGTAGTAAAAAGTTCCATTGACTTTCAGTGTCTTCCTATCTGGTGATTTGGTAACAGTGAAATTCTCAGGCTTTTTTCTCATGAATTACATTTTTTACTACCATGAGAATATTTTTCAATGATTTGTGAATCAAGGCCATTGACTTTGAACATATTGCAGATATTTTCGGACACGTTTGGAAGTGGATCAGCTGCCACATCAAGCACTTTTCCAGCTTACTAGGCTAAATCGTGCAGCTTTGGAATCCATATTTGGCACCATTAACTGGTAGAAGATCTTTGGTCGACCTTTGGGTTTTTACATTGTGGTGCACCAAAACCCAGAATAGTCAAAATCCTGGCTGTTGGTCCACGTTATAGTGTAAGCATAAGAATGGCGTACCATGAGGTTAAAGCTAGCAACGAGCTGCTCACTGCACCCAGGGACACTGGTGCTATGTGAACAAGCTTTGTATTGAAAACAATGGCCACATTTCTGCAATAAAGGAAACATTTTTAATACAGGTCCCTGGCAATCCAACCAACCCCCCCCCCAAAAAAAAAACTACATATATGCCTCTTACAATTATTACTGTTTAATTAGTACTTCCACTACAGCATACCTTGCCTCTTTATTACACAGGTAACTTAAGAAGTTGAAAAAAAAATTATGCATTTACATTTACCCATTAAAAACCCTTACAACACCATGCAACAGTCAGAAAACAATACTAAACAATAGAAAAAAATTTGAGTACATTTTCCAATAATTTTCGCTTGCGACAGACTTTTTACGAGCATTTTGAAAATTTTACGAGTGATTAGAAAATTTTACGATAGCATTTTCGAGTGCAAGTATTTAATTCAACCCCTTTTTTGAATCACTCGAAAAAGTTAAAACTTTGTGCATGCGATCTGATTATTCGAGTGACACAAATTTATTTCTACCTTTGTTGAATCGAGCCCAATGACTGGGCCTCAAGCCCTAGAGATGTTTTCTGTGAGGTCAGGTAGTGTGGTCTATGTAACACTGACTCCCCACTTCAGCGATAAAAGGAACTTAAGGGTGCGTACAAGGAAATTGCAAAGCCTAGGGGTCTTTTAATCCTTTCACTTTAAATGTATTACATTTTAGAGAGTCTCTCCCCATTCGTCAAGACCTCTCTAAAATCAATGCATGCATTTAATTAAACATTTGAGACATTTTCCATCTCAAAACACACAAAAAAATGTCTTTTTAGAATTTATAAAGAGTTCTTCATGTAAGATGCATAAAATCAACTCACAGGGTCCACTAACTGTTGTTTGACTTTGTAGTGTTACAGATCTAGTATAACAGATTTCCACCATCCACTAGGAGACAAGCTGGTGGCCATCAGAACCCTACTTCACTGAATGGTGCTGATCACGAAGGGTGCACCAACATTGCCGATCCATATTTATCACTAGTCCTGCATAGGCAGGTGCACACAACACACATACTTACATTAAAAACATCTATATATCATTTGAAAACTATCAATTTAGGAACTAATACAATTTTATATGCTAAATATGTGACAAACAAAAGTGGCAATACATAAAGTATTACCTAAGTTGTTAAAAAAAATTCCCAGTAAACTGTAAATAACATATTATTGTTTTTTCTATGACATTCTCAAAGCAATGGCCAAAATATAAATGTATTTTAGATGATATTATACCCCAGACAGATTATACTGCCTGTTCCCTAATTACCGGTACCCATCAGAATGTTTAGGGGATGTGGGGAGGAGGGGATTATGCACCCTATCTGGTGGACCTGATCAACGGTCCCAAAATTTTGGAAGAAGCTGGAGTATCTTATCTGTAATAAGTTAGACTGATGCCCTGGGCAGCCCTCCTCCGTCTTCCACTGAAGGGGGCATCACATTCGTAGAAGCGTCTCATTTTACAAGTTGTTGTGGCGGGGGGGGGGGGGGGGGGGCATGTGGCTACACTGGTATATATGGGATAAATATTTTATTTTTTTCTAAGTTGAAATTGGAGTATAACCAATATTTTGTATTTTTTATATATATATCATATGCTGCAACTGCACTGAAGAGGTTTATTCCTGGGATGTATTTGATGAAACTTTCATAAATATTAATTGAATTGAAAAAAGAGTAAATTAGTGTCACCACTGGCTGCTGGCTGGTTCAGCAGGGGAGAACTCTGGATCACATTAATCCTGGTGGCCAATTGTGGGGCCCAATTTTGCTGGTGAGCATCATACAAGCCTGCACTTATTAGAGCAGCAACTAGCAACAATTAAGAGTGTTGGTCTGCTTTGGGCTCTAGTAATGATTCACTTGATCCTATTCAAATCAATGGTTGATCAGAATAGGGGTTTAACGTGTCATCTCTGAAGGGCCAATGTTGAAATGCTCTAGCTCTAGCATACCATTAAAAAATAGACTGGAAGGTAGGAAGCTTGCTAAGTGAGGTAATTCCTCTTTGTAAATCAAACATTTTGCCATCTACTTTAATGGCATTGACCATTTTTCATGATTCTTTGTAATCCAGTCAAATTGTCTTATCGGATGATCAGTCAAGGGAAATTGCCTTTGTATAGACTCCTAGGAGATAAGGTTTCTTGATAAATCTTAAGAAATCAACAGAAGCCTACAATGACCACAACTAATTATATGGTATAATCACATTTTATGGTCAGTCTTTCAGCTTCAATTGAGAGGAGCTCTAATGAATAGGTGTAAATACATACAAGACCAATATGAAAACTGGGAGATAAAGTTGACAAGGAGGGTTTTTTATGAATAGAGCAGAGGCAAATCAATTACGGGGGGTACTTAGCTGAGAGAACAATAATGCCTCGTCATGTCCTTCACAATGAGGTATTCCAATCTTTTGGTCCAAGCATCTGATCTGACTGCCCGCTCGGGGGGGGGGGGGGTTATTTACTAGTATGGTATTTGGGTACTTGTGGTGGGTAATGTTATGTCATTTTTTAAACAGGAAAAGGCCACTGTCATGTTTTATCACCATAAGAGTATAAAAAAGGCACCCTGAGCAGGAAAAAGATTGTTTATGTAATATTTTATTTGTCACACTATTGTTAATATTTCCTGCTGCAGTTAACCTAACAGAAATTGTATCCTAAAGCCATGGGTGTCACTAAGACTAGTGATGGCCTTCGGATCCGTCCCGAAGCTAGATTCAACTGATTAGGTGCGGTTTACCCCATACTGACAGATTCCAGGTCAAATCATTTGTCATGCAACCCATCAGTGCTGGCAGGTGATATGCCGGTAACCACAATGTGTAAACTGGTATAGGGGTCCCTTGGCATGAATACAGGGATTTCTCGGGGGAATTTGTGGTCCTCTGTGGTACAAAAGCCTCCCTGCTAGGGCAGCTCGGCATAATCCTGGCGGAACGCCAAGGAAAAAAGGGGGGCCTGTGTCCTCCCACCCTACACATGCCGGCAGAGTGGCTGCAATACCGGCTCCCTGACATTAGCAGATTAGCACCCGCCGGACAAGGATGGTGCTCCTTTTTACAGTTTGTAAACTAGCTATGGACCAAGGAACCACATATCAATTCACACATTGTGGTGGCTGAAGCTATTGTATCCGACACTCGGGGGTTGACCCCACTCTGCCTCATCTCTAACTAGGACCAGAGAGTTATAGAGAGTCTAGTATTTGGTTTAGTCAAGACCTCGGCATCAAAATGATACATTGATTAATTTTCTGTAAACCAGAATTTCCTGTAAAAAAACAAAATAGAAAATGAGAGTAGAATACTAAAGTGTATTTAATCCTTTGTCTATCAAAAAGAAAAACAGTGGAAAGAGAAAAACCCTCCTGCTAACTTAGTCCTGGCAGGGTGGATTTTGCAGGGCCCCTGCCCCCTTTCTGCCACACAGCCCCATATGGTCGAGACGCTAATCTTTTCTCCCGCTTCTCTGTCACATGGGGACAAGGACAACTGCATATACTGTTGACAGCTTCACCTTCTCCAACAGGAGGCACCGCTACAGCAGTACAAGCAGCCATTGACTATCACCAATGTAAAGTATATCTTGGCAATGCTGGGTGGGGGGAGGGGGTGGCCAGATGCTGAGGGGAAGCTTGTCCCACAGCTACAAGCCTCCATATAGTGCCGACTGCAATGCAGGTTTGCTTTGGGCATCCAATGTTTACCGAACTTGTCTGGAAGGGAGCAGAAGCCTATAAACCTGTACAATTTATAATGTGGTAGAGAGCTGCTGCTAGCCTCAGTGAAATATGCCTACCTTTAGATAGTCTTTTAATACATTGTTAGGTCACAGTCATAAACTTAGACTACTGTTTTTTCTCATAGCAGATTCCTTTCTTCACCACGGGAAGGTTATATAAATGATCTTTGAAAGCAAAACACAATTCAAGATGAACGCTCATAGCAAGTCAAGCACACCAGAACTCTAATTCTGATTTGCTCATAGTGAAAATCCACCAGAAAACAGAAGATGTTTATAGATATTAAGTAATGTAAATGTAAAAAAACAATATTTAAAACAAAGACATTTTAATTCATTACCGCTTTGTCTTTTTGCACTTTCTCTGATTCCAGCATAAGGGGCCCTGATGCAGCCTTTCATATTAATGATGTTGTGTACAGCTGACGTACAGTAAGAAAGTGCAGGGTAATGGCCACCCAGTGGACCCACCATATCTGTAAACAAGATATAATACTCATATTATATACTTCAATAAACGTTATTTATTATATCAAATTGGAGCATAATATGCTTTATTTCTAAATTAGTTATGAGTTAATGAGGAGCATCGGAGACCCTGGAGTCTCCAAGTTCCACTTCTTGGGGTATCCCCACTGTGTGAACCCCACCCGATCGCCAGCTGCATCCCCACTCACCTCTAGCTGTGTGCACGCCCGGCCTTTCTGAATGGGTATGACATGACAGCAAGGTGGGATGCAGCTCGGCTGCTTAGCCATCCAGGTGGATTAGCTGTCAGCAGCGCCGAAGGGAGCCAAGTGACAGTGAAAATGTTGATTGGCTGAGTGTGCTTCTCAGCCAATCAGCACACTCGCTCTCATCCAAGTCTGCACCATGGGAGTGGAAGGAAGGTGACTTTTGAAATAGGGCGACCTAGAGTGTACACACAGTGGGGCATCCCAATTCGGGATGCCGCTGCACAGAGGAACAACACGCGGGAAATTTAAATTCCTGTGTGTTGTTCCTCTTTAAAGTGTACCAACACCTATTTTTAACAAAATGTGTATTGGTACAAGCATGGGGATCCCGATTGCTGTTGCCCCCACCTCCCCGCATACATACCACCAGCCCTGTATTTACTTACCTTCACTGGCAAAATCCAGCCCCATGACTGGTCACATGGTCTAGGTTTCCTATGGCAGCCAAATGTGTGGCTGGATTTCTTCAGGGTAATGGGGGGGTGGGAGGAAAGAAAGGCAGGGGCCTGGTTGTAGCAAAGAGGAGCTTTAGCAATGAGGATGCCCCCCTGCACTTGTACCCATTTCCTACTCACTGTAAGAAATGGGTGTTAGTACACATTACATACCCCCCTTTTTACCCAACATCAGTCCTAGTTATGCAATGTAAGAACTATAGGTTCCTGTAGTTGAGTCCTAAGCCGTGCAAGGGCATCCTTCGCTCACCAGTGACGTATGGGACAAATTTCCAGCACAGCATCAGTGATTGCAGCACACCCAATTCATTCATTGGAATGGAGGGACATGTCAGGCCTTGCCACTTCTCCTCCATTGCAGTGAATGCCTGTTGGTAGACAATTGCGGGACTTGATCTCAGCACCCAGTGTTTTCTTTCAAATTACTGGGGGGACAAAAGGCAATTTCAATACAGACAGCTGTACTTGCTGTACTTTCCTTGATGCTGTTTCTCTAAATATCTGTCTTGCTTTCCCAATGCAGATAAAACTGATACAGAAACTGAGCTTTAACCCTCAGCTGTTGGCAGCATTATGCTCCTCGGTGACATTTTCCTAAATCATTTGTGAGATAAAGTTTGCTCACTGCGTGTACCAGCTCAGCAATCTTTCCACTCAAGCAACTTGCATTGCAGCTGGATCATATAATCCAAAGGAATGCAAGCCATTTCATAATATCCAGCGAGAGGCTGACATCCACCCACCCGGCACAATGACCGAGGATGCGGCTGATGACTACTTAGACGCCTCTGTGTATAGAACATGCGTCCTCACGCACGCGGTCACTCAGGTCTGGTTATGTGTGTCTCTGTATCTAATTATCAGAAATAGAGCAGGCAGGGGGAGGGGGTACGTGCCAACTTTTTAAGGCATACATACAGCGCTTATTCTATACCCAAGTTGGAATTAAGAATAGGACACGAATTACAGAGTCTGAATCTCTGTTTTAAAACAAAAGGGAATTATTTTTTTTAAGATGGGACTAGCGTATAAAATTACCCTGTTAGTCACTGGTAGAGAAGGACATCAGACACAGTATCAAGAATGCAGATCAGAAAGTATTACTGCTGGACTTGGGCCTTCCAAGGAATCCTTATCAAGAGGGCCATCCCAAATCGGTATGTCATGGATTGATTTAGAGAGGATGTCTAGGCAAATACATTGAAAATCCTTCCCCCATACCCACCCACTAAGAGTTTCAGATTCAAAATTAAAAAGAACTCCCCTACACGACACAGGGAGCTCAACCACTCAGGTGAGAGCTCAGCAAGTGTAGCTCTGTTTCCCTCTTCCAAGTTAATGCAGTGAGTCTGAGGCACACAATGAGTGCAACAGTGGTCCCACCGCTGTGACTGGGTGTCTCACAGTCAGCTGTCTGCCGCAGCTTTATCATCAGAAGCACTGCAAATCCAGGGTTTAGTGCAGAAAGTAAAATCTGTCCCATTATTGGGACAGATTTATTATATGGAGTTATTAAAATGTAACAATGTCACATGTAAAAATAATTAATTCATATGGATTTAAATGAGTCCCAATGAAGTCAGGACCTCTGGAATTTCTGTATTTAGTCATTTGACTAGCTGTAACTAAATGATTTCCTGGCTGGCCCATGCTGCTCCCGCGTTTTCCGGCTAAGCAGCAGGTGGCATTCCTCGCATAACCAGAAGTGCATACTGCCACCGGGGGTGCCATCCACCTGGCTCTCTCAGTCCCACTGATGCTGCTGCTCTGCCCACTGGCACTGGAGGGGGCGTGCTGCTGTCAGGAAGACCAGGAGCTATGCAGCAGCTGGGGTAAAACCTTCTTGAAGTCCGGAGAGGCTCAATAGCAAATGATGGGTGCTTTATTGCTGTGCTCGCCAGTCTCTGAATACTCCTTAACCTATTGAACGTCTTTCTGCACCTAATCTCAAATAGCCTTGACCGCTCATCTTGACCCCTGGTTCAACCTTGACTCCTCTTTCATCTCCTCCCTGTGAACTGCACATTCCTGACCACCTGGTTCCCGATTTGTCCCTGACTAAGCTACTGCAGCTTTGCTCTTCAACCCTGGTCCATCTATCCTGCAGCTCCCAGCAGACAAGGACTTGTCTAAAGGTGAAGCAGAAGAGGAGATTGGGGGTTTCTAGCTAGCTTTCTCAATTTATAAAAGTTAAGAGTTCCCAAGGGGACCTATGTGTTCCCAGGGATGCGTGTGGGCCAAAAGGGACCCCAAAGTGCACTACTTAAAAGGGTATAAAAAAAAGCACTTTCTTAAACAAAAAGTGTATATAGGTATACTGACCAAGTATAACAAGATTACCCATCACTCTTAGCCAGTAGTTGGAGCAGATTTGCATGGCTTCACCTAAAAGCTTTGACACGCTTTCCGGGGCACTATGGCATGGGCCTCACTAGGTCAATACACTATGCAGGCCACAATATCAAAAAAATAAAAAACAGCTTGTTCTAACTTAAGGAAAAGTAGATGTTTTAGAACAATTGCAAACAAACACTTTGTTCTGAGAAACAATTATCATAAGTTCTAGACAAACATTTGCCAAAATATTAATAATAATTCGATGATCACCAATCATCAAATCCTTATTCTAAGGAAGTAATATATTATTTTTGAGATATAATTGTTTAATTTTGGCATAATCAGAAATATCTGGAGATCTGATAGCTTGTAAGAAACAATATAAAATGAAACCAAAGCTGCAGAGTTTTCATTTAAAGGTATAAATTCTGATTAGGTACCTTCATACATTGTGACAATTACAAAACTTTTGTTTGCTTAAAGTGGACTAATCAACCCCTGCAGTTGGCATGGAATCTAAAGATTCTGAGGCCAGGCACTTCTGCCCTCGGGGCATCCGGTATAGGCTGTGTTAACCCCCCTCCCCCCGGAGCGCTGGTAATTTGGTAATTTTACCTGATCCGGGTGGGTTCCACGATACTACGGCTTCCCTGTAGCTGTGTGTGCTCCCCAAGCCCAGCCATTCAGATAGGCCGGGCATGCGGAAGGGTGCACTCCACAGGGGAGCTAAGGGTACAGCCGCTGGCTCACCTATGCTGACACCAAGTTCAAATCAGCGGCTTTATGTTGCGCATAAGTATGCGTACGACACGTCAACATTTGTACAACTATTTTAACCATTTTTAAAAAAAAATGCAGAATAATGCAAATGTGAGGGTCCTCGTCATCGTAGTCATTAATAGCATTGCAAAAACTTGGCAAGTGGCCACCACTTGAACTTACTAATTTACTTGCCGAAATACTTTCAGTATCTATGTTCAAAATGGTTATCTTTAGTACATGTTGGCATGGAATGACATTATTCGTCAATTAGAAGCAGTAAGCCTCTCTACTCTAGTACTTCCTAATCCCCTCGCATCCTTTATACAGCAACCCTGGACCTAATTTTTGAAAAAACACAAACCTATTTATAGCCAGGCTCTTGTAAGTATGTAATCAGGATGCCAAAGAGCTTGTCAAAAAATGACTGATTGCTTTTCTTTAGGAAATTCTCTGAGATTAGTATTGCACACACGTGTCCGTCTATATTTAGCTTCCTTGTTGCTTGAAGTGCATGATACATATTACATCTTCCCTTAACTCTAATATGGAGGTGTCTCTGAAGGCATCTCTCACATAAATGTACAACTTTGAGAAAAAAAACATGGAAAATCACCACATGGGACAGTATATTGTAGTTATTTTTTATTTCATTGAAGTCAAATACAAGTATATAGCAGAATATAGTTTGGTGAGGCAATTAAGTTCCTAGTTGTCATCCAAGAAACACATTTTCCTTTCTAACAAATTAATAAAATATTCAATTAAAGAGTCGTCCAATGGAGGGTATGATGACAATAACCACTGCTAATTATTCTACTATTGAAGGGATTTTTTTTTCTTTACAAAGTATTCTCTCTCTCTCAGAGCTACTATCTCATGTTAACTCCGGACCATAGCTTAAATTACTTTATTTCCCAGTTGTTCTTTTCATATTAAATAATTATTTAATTAAAATAACCCCATGATCCCATTTCACTAATCTTGTAAGATAGTGGGTCAACTAGGCAATATTTTAAAAAAATGCACTTTGGGTTCAAAATAAAATACAAATGCTCTATTTTCACCTGGTGCTAAAGTAAACAGTAGTGTACTTTTTGTACCTGGTGTTAAATCAAATTGGTGAATCAGCATCAGGTGCACAAAAGGCTCTAATATTTTATTTGTCACCTAAAGTTAACTTTTTACAATTGGTGTAGAAACAACCCCGTTAAGTGGTGTCTTTACAAGTGTCCTGACTGTTATTCCTTATTTCTTTATATAATAGAGGTCAATTCAGCACCACATGCAAAAATAGAAAGGATTAAGCCAGCAATCGTTGTAAAATCCTTCAGTATTTATTGTCTTCGTTTAAAATCAATAGTCCAACAGGTCAAAGCATATGTCAGCATATACATGACAGGCCCTAACGCCAACGCGTTTCGGATAACAGGTCCTTAATCATGACACCACATGCAAAAAGTGCACTTTGGAGTAAAAAATGCACTTTAGTTAAAAAATGAAATAAAGGTACTCCTTTTACACCTGAGACTGAATTGACGCCCTAGGTAAAAAATGAGGGGGAATAGTGTTTTATTTTTTTACCTAAAGTTAATTTTTTGCACCTGGTGTTGAATTATCCCCTAGTGCTTATAAAGCTTTTACATGTTTAACTTTCGATCCTTTACCTGGAAAGTCCACTTTTTTTGTCCACTTTTTGATTTCTATGTGGAGACCAGATCATGGTGTTTCACATACAAAGGCTGCAGGAGAACAATCCGCTTTGTGGAAAGAAGTGAACGATAAGCATGGTGCCTTGTGCCCTCTGGCACCCCATGATCTTAGGTCTGTACATAAGAATATACTTTTGCTTCAAAGCTGCTTAAGTTCAATCAAATTTGAATAAAAGTTGGGGCTTTGAAAATAACGTGGTTAAACTGAAGTGCCTTTAAGTAAACATAATATTCTAGCATTGTTTTTCAGCAGATATATTTGCCAGCAGTTTTGTACTTCCTTTGATGAACCTTAGATCCTCTATCTCTATGGGGCATAATTTAAAAATATTTAACTATTTTCACCTCTTGGGCTTGTTGAAATGTTAGTTGAGCCAGGACATTGGCTTCAAAGACAACTGAAATAAAAAAACAGATGCTGCAGCCACCTACTTCCAGGGCCACTAGGAATGCTGATTAGTGATGTAGCAGTCAGTGCCTCCTTTTAATAGTCCTATGGGCCCTTTCTATTCAATAGACAGGGGACCCATGAACAATGAAAGTCATCCAAGCTGGAATGCCCATTCCTGAAAGCAATGAGGGACGAAAATTATGTCTGTCTTTCATTTTAAAATTACATAATTTATATATTTTGATAAAAGCTTACTATATACTTTATTAGATTTGCCCTGCTTCTGGTTTGAATACCACTTACATTATTCTGGTTATAAAAGAGTTAATCTGAGAAATGGCATATGATTTAGGAATACTCTATAGTAACAGTGAGACATTTTCCCCCTAATATTTTAACAATAATGGAAAGTAAACAGACGGCTCTGAAATAATGGAAACTGCCACAGCTTGTGTGGTTTCCGCTAGCTGGACCTGTTGTAATGTTGACAATGTATAACATGGAAATTCTCAGCTAAGCTAAGGATGCTGTAGCATATAAGCTTAGAATGATTTGATCCATCTGTTCTTGTAAGATGAGAGGTTTCCTATAATTTCCATGAATTCTAGAGAAAGGAAAGAACAAGAAAATCAACAATCTGGGAAACATCAGTTGTGTTAGAATTAAATTCCCAGAAATTTCCTCAACTGTAAGCTGGATACCATCTCAACTCGGCCTAATGTCACCAACCACCTTTAATTCCCCAACTCAGGGTTGGTCTTCATTCCACTGAAATTGTCTGATGACCATGTTTTCTGTTGCCTTCATTAAAACCATAAGTATCTTTAGCAGATCCCCACAATGACCACTTCCACCAAGCTACTGGTAGGCTTGCTGCTAAAACATCTTCACTGTTAGAACAATAGAAGATCTAGAAGTGGAGCCACTTTTAAGGTAAGTCTTGAAAGTGTTCTTCTACAAGTAGTCTTCTATTAGGAGGCTGGGGGGGGGGGGGGTTGTGGGAGAGAGGTTTAATTTTGAGAAGAAAGGAATAAAGACATTCATGGGACACTGCGGGCTACAGTATCAAGCAAAACTGACCTTACTGGTGCTTTTACCCCCCCTCCCATACACACACATCACCACCTCTAGACTGGACAATAGACTGAACACAAAAGAATAATAGCAGGTAGCTCTGTAACCCAACGATTTGTGGGCGAGAACATATAAAGTTGTCCAAATGACTGAGAACCTTTTTGAAGAGTTTGGGTTTTGAAAGACCTTGTTACTGAAAATAAAAAAAAGTGTACTTTATCATATACTGAGATGCAAAGTCTCTCAGAGCTCAGCTTTTCTACAAATACAACTTGAACAAAATTGGTTTCATTGGTCTTATGTTAGTTATCACCTTTTGGACTTTTGGAATTCCAGCCTCTGGTGACCAAATAGGTGAAGCTATCTAGTTTCTTCTTCTTTCTCAAAAACTAACTGACTAAGGTTCTGTGTTAAATAGACTTGTATTCTTTATTAATAAAAACACTCGAAAAACCTTGAAAAAAAAAGAAATCAATAGATGCCTACAGAGAATTTCAAAAAAATTTGCACAGCACTGGTGGCAAAGGCCAAGTAACAATGAATGCAAACAGCTTGCAGCTCCAGCACGTTGGATGCAAGCATTTCAGAGAATATGCTGATAGCACCGTTTCCAGGGCTGAATATGTTATTCAGAGATTCCCGCTACAAGAACAGCTCCTGAGCTTAATTGCTTTCATATTCATCCCATTTATCAAAGTCAGCACTCCCCTTTCTTAAAAGCTCCTGTATATGTGATTTACCATCTTAATAATTCAACGTAAATGGCAGCAGCACGAGTAAGAAGGTAGGGGCTAATCTGTACAGCATAACAGTGGATCAATCGGGCCATATTGCTTTCTTCCAGATATTGCTGGGAAGTCTTCAGATAAGAATTGTGTTCAAAGCTGTATAACAGTGGCAGGAGGCTTAGGTAGAAAATAGTTCAGGGTGTTAGAATGTTAAATGTCCTATTAAATGGGAGATAAAAACTGAGATTATGTGGAGTGTCAAAGCAAGCAAAATATATATCAGAAGGTCTACATCTTCTTTAGACGATAAAGAATTTAGGGAACACTTGGGTGCACATTAAAGGAAAAGTTCACTGTGGTGGACTCTCCCACCTGATCCAGACAAGTACTGCTGTAGCGGCACAGGACAATTTGGCTTCCCTGTAGCTGCTCTCGTGTCATCTTTCACTTTCCTCAGAACTTGGTGCCTTCATGATCTCCCAACAGTTCTGTTCTCGGTCTCACCAGATGTGTAAAACAGAGTTTGGGACCAGAGCAAGACTCATATAGAATAATGGGTGGTGGGGTCTGGGTTTGTGCTACATATGCACTGCCTACCTAACCAGTGTGCAGATCACTACCAGGTCCTTGGGAGCAGGATAGTCTGCATAGATACTGTAATCAGGGGAGACTCATGCTGCAACAGACCCTGGTCTGGGGTCTGGTGGGAAGGTCCGCCATTGTGAACTTTCCATTTAAGCTGGGGCACTGCGAGATGCCTACTCACCTAAACACAGTGGCAGCCTGTTCCTTTTTAACTAACCCTGATGTCTGACCAACAGGACAAAGTTTAATATTTGGCCTCACTTCCTAGATATGTAGACATTGAAGAACCCATATGATATTAGAGATTTAGGGAACAGCTGGCTGCTGCCTTAATATCTGACCCAGGACTAGTAGAAAGGCTGATGGGTAGGAGCAGGCTCTGCTGCAGGAACCTCTTGATATCCTCTATTCGTCATACTGTTGCTTTGAATATCCTTTAATGAGCCACACAAGAACCAAAACCCACCCTAGAAACTCTACATCAAGAAGAGTCTTTGTCCACAAAAACCTTACTCCTGCTACTTGTGAGCCAGCCGAACAGAGATACTTGCCTTTTTCTCGCAACACTCTGTGCAACAGGGGCATCTGGAAACAGGAGCATAAACGAAAGGAAGAGATCAGCGTAGCTGTTTCCAGGACCTGTCTCAAAGAAGCACACGAAAAAGGTTTGGGTTTCTGTACCAGGGGATGGGGGTTATGGCTACAACTTTTGAGCAGACTAGAGATAGTTAAATGGAGCAGGATGAGATGGTGCTACTTTCCAAGCAGTTTTCTTATCCATCTGCCCCCCTCCCCCCCGAAAACTCAGGTTTTAAGTGGGTCTGACCATCACCATTGATATAATGTTCAACAAATAATTATCTCAATATACAGGGGTCCCAAGACCACTTGGACAGTTTGACCAGAGGGCTGTAATGCTTCCAAATATTCCCTTTTTTTCTAAGCAGGCAGCTTTTTTGAAAAGCTCACAGCTAGCGTGTGCATCACTGGCTGCAAGGTATCACATTTTCACTGGTAGAATCTTTGGCTTACTATAGGTTCCATAATAAATACAGATTGAAACGCTAGTAAGTTTAAATAATGATGGTGGACATTTTGGCGTAGGGAAGACATTTCTGTAATTAATACAGATTTAATAGGATGTCTGTAAGTGTAAATAAAGAACAGGGGACTCCAGGGAAACACTCCGAGACTTTCTCAATCATATGTATGACTACCCCGAACAACATGAGGAGAGCCAGAGAAATGTTTGATTGATTCCCTTGGAAATTACTTACAAGTCTACTTACTTCGCTATGACCGGCTAGAGCTGGGGAAATATTAGTAAGTTCTGCACCAGCAAATAAATCAAATATCTCTTTACAATTTAAATGTCTGGCTGGCTCTGGCGTAACATTAATATTGCAAGTCTTGCTCCGGCACAAATCCAGACATATACTTAGTATCTAAGCTGTGGAGGGGAAATTCTATTAGAAGCACTTGCTCAGAGTGATACTAGCATGTGAGCTGTAGTTAGATTTAACAAAAAAACACTTAACCAAACCTGGTAAGTAAGTTAAAAGCAAGTAAAATGCACCTGTAACTAAAATACATTCTGCACCTAAACAGATAATCAAATGTAAACCTTTGCATCTTATTAAAAGGAGCACTATCGCAAAATTGTGTAATTAAAAATCCATATAAAAACGCCAATGCTAATGACAGGGGGGTTAATTGTCCAACAGAACTGAATAATATTCCCGCCAAGCTTGAGGTATATTTTCTCATGGTAGAAAAAAAATCCAGGGGTGACAGGTTTAGTCTATCAAGGGTGATTTCCGATTCCCCTGATTTCCGCTTCCTTCCATTAAAATAAAAAAAACAAGCCTGGCTGGATATTTCTTAATGCCAAATGTATAAGTGACCCCTCCTCCCACCATCCAGCATATTTATATGGATTTTTTATATTTGGCCCATTTTTCGCGATAGTGCTCCTTTAAAGTGGACCAACACCCAGGGGGGAAATCGGGATGTCCCGCGGGGTGAAACCCCCCAGGAAGCCCAGAAACCTTACCTTAACCCCGGTCCAACGGCGCATGCGCGGGCCGCGGCCACGTCTCGCGCTTCCCTCTAGCAGGGCGTGCACCCGCGCCGGCCGTTTGTGAATGGCCGGCGCAGGTGCACACCCTGCTAGAGGGAAGCGCGAGACGCGGCTGCAGCCCGCGCATGCGCCGTCTAACAGGGAGCGCGAGACGCGGCCTCCAGCGCTCAGAGCCGCTGTGGTTGGACGCCGTTTGTACGTGCATACAACATCGGCTGAGCGCTCTGATTGGACGAGCGCTCAGAGCGTGGTAGGAGCGTGGTAAGGTGAGTGTTTCCGGGCATTCTGGGGGGTTTCACACAGCGGGACACCCCCGATCGGGGTGCCCCACCGAAGTGGACAAAAACCCAGGATAGTGAAAATCCTGGGTGTTGGTCCACTTTAAGTTTGGAGGTTGTGAAGTTTTTTAGGTTTGGTACAGAGACTGAAACATAATGTAATACAGTTAAGAAGTTCTTCACAGTTTGGTATTTGCCATATCCTTTTCCATGTTTCATAAATAAATATGCTAATGCTATGGCCTCAATTCACTAATCTATGTTCATTTTGTTTGTCTGCTAGTTTCCATGACTGCAGAAGGAAGCTAGGCTGAAAAAGTTATATCACTGAAACGCCTGCTACTTGAGCCAAACTTTTTTCTTCAGTTGGGGGAGGTTGTATCCAGTTTAGTTTAGACTACTACTTTTAATACTGCTTAGCTGATGCTGCTCCTAACACAAGCTCCAATCGGCTCGAAGTCTGGCCGGCCCTACTCCATTTTTCCGTCACAGAAACATAGCAGGTAGACGGCAGGAGGAAACCACATGGGTTATCTAGTCTTCCCTTATGTTCTCTTCATCTCAGGATAGATATATGCTTATCCTAGGCCGGATTAAATTCACTGTTCATTGTCCAACTATCTCTGCTGGAAGTTTGTTCTACTACTCTTTCAGTAAAATTATTTCCTGACATTGCCAGCTAGCTTCGGGCTGTGCCCTTTTGTTCTACCATTCACTTTCTTCCTAAAAACACTTCCCTACTGAACCTTATTCACTACTTTTAAAAATTGAAAGGTTTTAACCATGTCTCCTTATTGTATTTTCTTCTACAAGCTGTACACATTGTTTAAACCGGACCTTCACCCTAAATAAGGTTAATAAGCCTATCTTATATGCTTCCCCCACCCTGTACATACAGATTGCTCACATTAAAAATCATCCTAACTGCACCTAGTGCATATTCTGATCCTTTAAACATCCACGATGGCGGCTCATGGAGCATCAGGCAGCCTGCAAACAGGAAGTGTCTTCTGAATGTGCTGCTCTGCATTCTCGGATTGCTGTCTTTTTCCTGACCCCAGTTCTGCTCTGTCTGTGCAAAGCACAGCTATAACCCCACCCCCTGCTTTTCACCCTGCTCTCTTCTCCTCAGTATGTGTGATGTTTCTGAGGCAAGATGGCGGCGCCCGTATCCTGGGGTCCTGAACAGAGTTGCAGCCCAGTGGAGGAAAGAATAAAAAGTGAGTGACTAAAAACGTATATTAATTTTAGATGCTGGGGAATAGTTTTTGAGGGGTTTGGGCTTCTCATTAAATGATGCTGATGGTCTGGTTTAAATTTAGGCCTTCTACCATTTTTTGGCCCACTTTCAGACCTATTCTATTTAAATAATGTCTTTATATGTGAGCTCTCTAGAATTGCACGTTATTTCAGATGCGCCCACACCAGAGCTCTATGCAGCGGCATTATAACCTCCCTCTTCCTACTAGTGATGCCTCAAGCCATGCAGCCGAGCTTTCTGCTTGTTTTCTCCAATGCCTGGCCTTGCCCACTCATATGGAATTCGTCAGTAACCAATATCCTTAAATCCCTCTCTTCTGAAGTCCTGGTAAACACAGTACTCATGATACTTAGAGAGGGGATTCAACCCAAATGCATGATTTTACATTCAAAGCGATGAAGCTCCAGTTTTCAAAGATTTATTCATCAGTCTTACCAGTTGTAAATGATGACGTACAAAGCTAGGTCAGGGTGTCTATTAAGAATGATCAATGCCTTGCTCTGCTCTCATACTTTGCACAAGTCCCAAACGTTGGAGCCTGGCTTGGGATACTGGGGTTTTGAAAAAGCAGCATAGAAAACAGTGTTGATTCAGACAGGATATGAGGTACGCGTAATAAAATACCACGTACCAAGAGATAGAAGACAGAAGGCGAGAGAAGGGGGGCTAGAAAGAGAAGGGCAGAAGGGCAGGAACAGGGAGGGGGGAAGGAGTGGGGGTGAGTGTCCAACCGCCGCTAGGCTTGAGATGAGTGCAGTGCATCATTGAGATGTAAGGAGGGATTGATCAAAGATTTTGGGTGGACGGTCATTGACTTTCATTGTGTACCTTGTGGGTGATTTAGCACCAGTTGGAAATAAAACATTTTTTCACCACCAAGGTAGACAATGAAACTGAATAACAGTTTACTCTTCTAGATAGTACTTTTTCACCTGGTGCTGAATAATCCCCTTTGTCCAGCAGTGTTGAATATTCTTGGTCACCTGTCTGAAATATAGTGAGAAACTAAATAGTATATACTTATGTTAAAGAACTGAACAAAATTATTAAGACAAGTCCCACTACATGTCAATCCACCCATAAAACCATGGCACCACCGCTATAATTTTCTTGAAAATACCGCTATAATTTTCTTAAAAATACATGCTTTTATTTATGATTGATAGAAGATATAACAAACATTAGAGGAAGTGACGCGGTCTGACGTCACGCAACGCGTAGACGGGCGGGGCTGTGGGCAGGTGGTCGTTCACTACGTGAGTTTATTGTCTCTGTATACTGGGGACCTTTTCTTTGGTCCTCCCTGGCTATGTCCTGATTTACTTAGTTTTATGAGAGTAGGTAGTGTGAGTATATTATTTGGTTAGTGTTACATATTATTATTTTGTGTGGATTAGGCACTGCACGGTATTTGAGATACACATGATAATATACATACACATATTTTTTATTTAAGTAGGTTTATTGTCTCTAGCACTTATGCACTTTTTCGTCCAGCCAGGGCTTATTTATCCATATGGATGGTGATTAATCTGTATTAGACCCCTCTTCCCACTGCCCCCATTAGATGCTTCCCTTCCCTTTTTGTCTATTGTCTTTAATGTTTTTTAAATTTGTCTAATGTTTGTTATATCTTCTATCAATCATAAATAAAAGCATGTATTTTTAAGAAAATTATAGCGGTATTTTCAAGAAAATTATAGCGGTGGTGCCATGGTTTTATGGGTGGATTGACATGTAGTGGGACTTGTCTTAATAATTTTGTTCAGAGGTTTGATCACCCACCTGTGCACACCGCCCCTTGATATTACTTATGATTTAAATTACAGGCTTTGGTGCAGTCTCAAACTCCTTTCTAGTCTTATGTTAAAGAAGTCATTCACAGACTGCAAAGACTATAACCTTGGGCAGAGCCCCTCCTAGCTTTGTAACAATGTTCTCCACCTGAATATATAGGTCCCAGATGACCAAAAAGAGAGAGAAGCCAATCTGCAGGGCATTGACCTTAGGTAGGAGCATCAGCAGCCTTGTTTGTTAAATGCCTGTTTATTGATTCACTGGTGCTGGGAGGCGTGCCATGGGAATATTACATAATTCCTACAGTCCTGCACACAAAGAAATACAACATAACATTAGCGGACCCCTCACATAAGTTCATTATGTCTTAAACTGTAGACTAAATAATAGACCTTCATGCATAAATGATGAGGACATGAATAGCCACTGGAGACCTCCGTACAATATGCCATTATGGGCACAGTGCTCAGGGGAGATGAAGAGTGCTTTGTTGCCTTTAGAATGGCTATACAGAACAGCAACCAGAAGAGGTGGCGGGAAAGGGAATACTTACCCCTTATAAACATAAGAAACAAAGTTCTATACAGTTCTTTACTGGTAGTGCTTGTGGGTTGCTGCTTTCAAGTTCAGAAATCTTTAGGCATCCAGCCATTCTATAATAATGATGGGAGTGTTCAATAGGTTATCCACCTAAATATGAAACCAATATTTTCTTCAATGTAATCCCCCTTGACTTCATCATACTTATTTCACTATGCCTCCAGGGATCGGATGAGTAGAACGAGACTTCTTACTGTTTAAGGAGACCTGTTGCTGCCTCTTTGATAGCATTATCATCAAGAAAATTGTTGCCCACACAGAAACTTCTTCAGGTTATGAAAGAGAAAGTAATCACTGGGAGGCAGAAACTGACTTTTGACATCATCATTACATCAAGTCATGGACTCAGTGTCGGAGTCAGAGCTAGTTTTGGCTGAGGTTGGAAAAAAGGTACTGACCCCCGACTCCAGCATAAAATAAATATCTTTATAATATTGTATAATGAATGTAACTTTCATAGGAAAATTTAAAAAATTTAATCATAAATATATTTTATGATTTTTTTCAAACTAAGGCCCTTGTTTATAACAATCAGTGATTAGCAGCAGCAGGGTGTTCTAGTGCTAATAGATACAGTAATAACTTTCCCTTGTCCCTTATACTTGGTGTCTTCATGCTGCCCCAAGGCCCTTAATTACAATGCCAGAAAATTACAGGAATGTAAAGACATTGTTCCGTGCAGAAACAGAAAAGTCTATACTCAGCTCCTACTCATACCTGCAGCTCCTCTGTGCAGCTTGTGTGTTTTCCCGTAGCTCCTCCATGCCGTGGCAGCATCTTCATACTGACCAATGGCGATAAGCAAGTGATTCTATCTTCCAGCATTGGCGGCCTCTCATGGAGGCATCCATGAAGCCTTGTTGACAACTCCACAAGCCTACACTATTTATTGTAAAGGAGGGGGGGCAGCCTGCATGGCCACAGCACCCCCTCCACTGCCACTAAAGCCATAATGACGGAAGCCACCATGTCTGCCCAGTGATAGAGGATGGAATCAATCTTTCTCTTTTTTCATTGGTAAGTATGAAGATGCTGGCGCTGCACAGAGGAGCTTAGGGGAAGGGCAGTATAGACATTTATATGTTATTGCCTGGACAGGAAATTTAAAACCCCATATCAGGATGTCTTATAGACTCTAAGCCAGTGGTTGCTCCTCTTTGTATTGCATAGACACACTACCCCTTTATATTCCTGAGCTTGTGTTGACAATTAATATTCCCTGAATCGGCATGTCTAACTGTAAAATTGATGATTACTGTAGTGCAGCAATATGTCTGACCTCGTCACTGGGTGAGGCAAATTGATTCTCCTTCTCCAGACCATGGTAATTATTTAGACAGGAGACGTTTAGCTAAAGCTGGGGCATCTTCTGCCATCTGAGCTCTGCAGATGAGACGGGAACATCTGGGCACGTTATCATTATTATACCAGCCTGTAATAAGATTACATTCTTCATATTGTTATAAAGCGATAGAGCCATGCTTTTATTGCCTCAAGATGTGGTAATCTCACTAACACAGGCTTCATGGAGTAGTTACTACACCTGGCATTGGTGAAGCATTTTGCTTTGTGCTTCTGGTTTGTACTTTTTTGCATAAGACTGATGGACAAATCCGGTCCATATCTTCATCTGTCTGTAATGAGAGCTGTCAGAAAAGAATTTTTCTGCCTTGAGACATTTTTCAAGGCTTGGAAGTCCTGGCTGGACAGCTATGTGCCTTGGGACTTGGCTAGAATCTTTCAGTAGGTTGGCTTGGTGTGTGCAAAAATATTCTCACACAGTGGTCCTCCGTCCCTAAGGTTTCTGGTTTCTGCTTCTGCTACAGTACGGAACAGGGATGAGTAGCAATATTGCCCAAGACTGTGAATGTGACAATGCCCCAAGAGTGCGGAAGAAGGGTGTGTATATAAAAGTTATGGTTTCTGCAAGGTCACGGTAAGGATACTTTCTTATTCAGGGGGTGTTTAATAAGTTACCTACCCCAGCCTGTGCTGGTTGAAACATGTCTAGACATGCAACACATACAGTAGCAGTTTAGTCTGATGAAAGCGCTGGGAGTGACTAGATGGCAAGTGCAGTACAGTGCAGGTCTACAATGAAAATGAGGGCTTTGTAGTTTCATTCCATGATTACATTTCCTACAAAAAAAGCAAAGATGCAGAAGTAAATTCACAAAAGATCGATTGCTATATATGGTGATGTTGCACCATCCTACTATCAAGTAAAGTTTGGACTAAGCAGTTTAAATCGGGTAGGAAATCATTTTAAGATGAATCCCGTTCAGGATGTCCTGTTGAAGAATCTTCTGAGGAAATGTGCTGTAAAGAAGAGGCCATGTCTTAAAGATCATTGAGACACAGTAGAGCCTCTTTGTGGGGCATCCTGATTTGAAATACCTCACTGTGTGAAATCACTGGGATAGCTCTAGTATAATCACCTTTTCAGTGATCCTATGGTTAATGCAAGGACTAAATGCCCCATTATCCTCCAGCTGATGAGTGTACCTGTGGCAGGTGTTTATGACTGGCTGGTGGGGGAACGTAGAGGAAATTGGAAGCCTCCAGCACTCTATTCATCTTTACTATGTTGCTCAAAGCATGCACTTTGGGATCGGCAGACAGTTTCTTACAGAGATGCAATTTGCATAGAGGGACATCCCAAATCAGTGCTCCACTGGAGTGGAACAAAACCCGGTATAGTGAAAATCTCTGGTTTAGTTCCTCTTTAATACAATCTGCAGTCACTTTTAGGTGAGTGGTCAAACTTTTGAATACTGTACTATAAAAAGCAGCTGATCAAAATAAAAGTGGTGTCCCAGATTGAATTGCTAAATCTGGCTCTGGCTACCTATTATCCTGTTATAGAAGCTGAACGGCTTCCCAGTTTTTTGGTGGTAGTTCTGACTCATTAAGCATTTTGAACAAGAATTTACCAAGTTATATATTCTTTACTAGGCAGGCAGATGAGTTTTGAAGCTCTATTTCATAAACCACTTCCAACCTGTAAAAAGGCCCAACGTAAGCTGCCGCCTATTATATGTACAGTTGCCAAACAGCTCATCACAAAGGCTAGGAATTCTCCCGCTTTCCCCTTTGCCAAATTTAAAAAATGTTTTGTTAAAAAGACTGAATCATATTATAAGCCATGAAAAGATGGTGGTAACCATCGCTAATGATGCTATGACTCCAATTCTTAAAGCAGGCCTCAAGTGAATTTCTCCCCTAAAGCCCCCCTCTGGCTATGAATAATGTTAGCTATTTGAGGAGGGTTAACTCCATGCATGTAGAATAACATAAGGATGCTATGTTACTGAACTGCATGGGAGCGGCCATCTTGCTAAACAGCTGACAGTCCTGCTGCTGAAAGACCCAGTCCCACAGTCAAAATTAGATTAAATCTCCCAGCAATCATCCCTTATCTCTAGACAAGTATAAAGCTATCAGTTGTATCGAATCGTCATTGCTCTGCTCAGAGAAAAGCTCCTAGAAAGATTGTTTCAACTGTTAAAATGCTCTGTGGTTGCCAAACCCATAAAGATACATACTGACATAGCTTCCATCATACATTCAGCATTCCTCTCCTGCAGCAGCTGTTGATTCAGTGTGTGTTTGCGCGCAGCATGACAGGAAAGCTGCCTCATTTTTCTTAGGAATATATCTTTCAGTTTATGGCTGGTTTCTGCTGGTACAGTCTCAAGGGCTCTCAGATGTGTAACAAGATGGCTGCTCCTATACAGTTCAAGAGGGCAGCATCTGCTGCATGGTATTACACAACATCTGCATGGTGTTAAATCCTCTCAAAAAGTATACGCCACTGATTGTCAGAGGGCAGGTTGTGCATTTAAACAAACAAAAAAAAAAGGTAGAGCCCCCTTTTTCCAAGGCTAACAGTCGGCACACTAGCCATAGTTTTGAAGAAATAAAAGCCAACCTCTGGCTATGCGACAAGACCAGCCCCTGTGCCCATCAGCACCATCAGGTTTGGTGCTCTTTGTTCACAAGTTTTCTTATAGGTGACCAATCACCAATCACCGACTCTAGAGTGTCTGCTAAGATCAACGGCATCTCAGGGTTGAGGGGCGCTCCAGTGGCCATAAAAATAGGTTATAGGCATATATAGATGGCAGGGAGACCAGGGATGAGGTTCCTCCCCTTTCGCTATGCCAGAATTTTGTTTACAAGCAGAGTGCTGTATGTTGTGCATTATTACAGATGAAGTTCCGCACATGTGCCATGGGACAGATGGCAATAGCGGTGTTCCCCACAGTGGGGCATCCCAAATATGACATAGGTAAGAGAAATAATCATCAAGATAGTAAAAATTCTAGAGATTGGTCCACTATAAAGGGAAAGAAAAGTTTGCTTAACTTCCCTGCAGCTGTTCTCTTGAATGAAGCTGATAAAGCCAAGCTCTAGCACCCACATTTTTTTTTCATGACCTCCTTTTCCCCTTTAAAGTTGACACGTGGGACGCACTGCTCTATATTTCTGCAGGGGCATCTAGCCAATTCCTCTGCTTTTGCATTTCTTCTAATATTTGTTATCATTACAATGTTCACTGGCAGCAACAAGAAACTCAACAAAAAGAAGAATTCTGTTGCACACATGTAGAAAATTGGAAAAGCACCAAGCCCCACACCATCCTACCATCTCATGCCACCAGCTGTAGTTGTGCCTGTTTTAGAGGAATGAAAAATTACTTACTCCAAAATCCTAAAACATAGCCTGAACTGAAACTAAAACTCCATGCCACTCGTCATTGGCTTTAGTAGGTTAAGCAGTTAAAGCAGAACAAAACCCACTAAACATGTGAAATACATTTGGCCAAAGCCCCTGCCTATACTCCCTTCTTAGGTTGTAGAACTGGAAATGGTTATTTTCGTCTTTCGAATAACCCTCGAACCTTTTTTTTTTGCTGTCCCTCTCTGTAATGTGGCAGGAGAACAATCATTGCATAGGTAAGGCAATGACACCATTGCCACACACAACAGTGGCAATGAATGGAGGAGGCTGAGCTTTACAGCTAAAACAGACGTCATTATCTGGGATTAGAGTGAAGCAGGAGCAGTATAAATTGACAAAAGGTGCTCCTCATGGTGGAAGGAATTCAGGGGATGCTAGTTAAAAATGTGGGTTTTGGTCCAATTTAAGAAAAAAAACACTGGGAGTGGCAGTTTGATTTTTTTTTATTTACAAAAACCACATGATTTTTTTTACATTTAAAGACAAATATTACAGTTGTCTGCCTATTTTGTTCAAGATAACGTTGCGTCCAGAAGACACTAACTGCAGGTTAGTAAGGCGCAGGCGATGGGGAGTCCATTGTTCTTAATGTGTGATATCACCTGGTTGAATTTTGGGCTTTTGAGTACATAGGTTCGTACGGGTGTTGGTTTGATGTGGTGTGTACAAGGATATATATACTTTTTTGCACATGCACTGATATTGATATATGTATTTATGGTTATTGTATTATACGGATTGTATTTGCTACTATCCATTTATATGTATCTATAGTTTATATATTATTGGTATTGTATTGGTCACTTGTTTGATAATATTTTACATTTATTTAGCTCATTTTGCACATTTAGGATCCGGATCATAGGCAGTGATTGATTATTAGGATTATTTATCAACTTATTATGGTTGATCAGTAGGTCTGTTTATTATGGTATGGACTTGATTTTATAATATACTAAGTAGATTATTTGTTTTAATTTAAAAAACTGTTTAGTAGATTTCTTGTAGATTTGCGTTTTTTTGGATCATTTGGGATTCAAAGGTTTGTTCCTATATTCGTTAATTCCACTGGCAGTTGAATTTGTTCATTTTTGTTTTAAAAATATTATCAATAGAGTCTCTTAAGAATATATTTAGTGCACAACCCCAAGTGATCAATCGATTGATTTGTTATTATGGTATGGACTTGATTTTATAATATATTAAGTAGATTATTTGTTTTAATTTAAAAAACTGTTTAGTAGATTTCTGAGTGCGTTTTTTGGGATCATTTGGGATTCAAAGGTTTGTTCCTATATTCGTTAATTCCCAGCGTTGAATTTGTTCATTTTTGTTTTAAAAATATTATCAATAGAGTCTCTTAAGAATATATTTAGTGCACAACCCCAAGTGATCAATCGATTGATTTGTTAATGTATTATTATTGCTCTTGACCCCCCCCCCCACACCTCTCTTCATGTATGTCTTGTGTATTGTATTGTATTGTTGTGTAAGTTGTTTATGTAAATATACGTATTTTAGAGGTTTTTATTGTGTTATGTATTGTGTATTGTTGTGGAATAAAGAAAGGAATTATTGCATATATTGTTGTGCCTCCCTATAAATTTTGTTTGGTCTAAATATATATTTCAGTTAAAGATATTGGGAGTGGCACCCTAGTTTGGTTTTGGTTTGTTTTGTCATTAGGGAGACAGTGCGGGAAAGTGGTTGTGCAATGTATACTAACTGAAAGTTGCACAAAACATCAAATGGGCCGCTAGTCTTTGTCAAAAGCCTTATTGCTGGCTTTAAAGCATCTGACCTGCAGGAGGTTGCCCATATGTTGCCTTGCAATATATTATCCAGGGGTGATAACTACCAGTGTGTTGAAATGGTATTCCAGATGTTGACCTTACATAAGAAACTAATTGTTGTGGTACTTGAGATGAAACATCAAGGGGTCTGACACATTGTGAAGGTAATGAGAATCAGAACAGGAGGCCAGGGGTCTTCTGCTGCATCCACCAGTCCCCAGAGGGCCAGGCAGACCTTGACAGAAGGACATTTTGAAAGATATTTCCTTAGCCTTTATCATAAATAAAGGAACATCGCTATTTCAACAACATGGCTGGTAAAGTTCTAACACCAATGACTTGAAGAAACCCTCCGTCTCATTTACAAGCAGCACTAGAGAGGTATGCACAAGAATATAGACAGCATACATTTTTCAAGATTACTTTAGTAGCAAAAATAATCATCCAATGCAGCTAACATCCACCTACCTCGAGGATTAAATCCCTCTAACAAGCCTCTTACTAGCTGTAAGAAAGTTTTACAACCAGTTTATAGGGTATGTGTCCAGCTTACATCTTCATAGATTCTTTCTTTGTCCTAAATTACTAAAACTCCTTTCACACGTTGCGTCTCTACTGCATTGCAAGTGCCATGCAGTGCAGTACACATTTGAGTGTGTGCGGCCCCATAAGCCCTGTGTGCTGGCAGGACCTAATCGAAGCTGTGGAGGAACCAGAATGTACCAGTCACAGTAGCAGAGACCTTTGGCAATGGATCGGGATGTAGAGGTGGAGTTGACTATCTCAACCTATTACTGGAACACACAGATTTCTACAGGCTGCACTGCAGGCAAAATTCTGCAAGCAGCATTAGGCAAAATTCAGTGCACAAATGTGAAAAAGCCCATTTGCTTTGCCCAAGGCACAATTCTTTTCTTACTTGTGTTATGTTGCAGTATTCCTACTCCAACGTGCCATAAGCAGGAAGGTGTAAAAGGGCCTTAACACTGAATTGTAGTAAGCACACAAAGATTTTAAATACAGGAAAAAAAATACACCCACACCATGTCCTAGGCTCAACTCGAGTCATTCTCTATTCTAATTCACACACTAAATGCAGTTGTGTTCCAAATCTCTGGAGAGGATACAGTATGATCCTGCCACTGTTACATGGAAATATAGGTCATCATGAAACGTAGAATCAGAAGGTCTTCTTGAAAGGCATCTTTATCCAAACATAGTATACTTAGCTTGAGTAATTGTTTCCTCCTGTACCCATTGGTGGCATACACTTGTAATTTGAGTATGTCTCCATATGCTTTTTATTATTCAAAAATAGCTCACACATTAATGTCCATAGAGATGGTTCGGTGGGTATATCACATATGACAGCAACTTTTAACATGAAATTTTTTGGAATAGTAACTTCATGTCCTATTGTCCTATTTTTGTGAATTATGCTGGTGATTCTATGTATAATATGAGGACTTGTTTGACTTGTTTTGTACTCTATGCTGTGAATTTGGTGACATACCTAATTAAAAAAACTTGTTTGAGAAAAGGTAGGTATATCTTATTGAATCTTAATTATCTGCGGTATGTGCTATAACCAAAGATGACTCAGGTCAACAAGCTTCTCTGTCACAGTTAGTTATGGGACAACTCATGTGTGATTTGTTTTATTCTCTTGGGCTTAAATCTCCATTAGAGAACATTTTATACATTTAGTAACTCGTCTTCTTAGCAAATAACCCTGATTGCCTTTCCGACCCAAGTCTCATTAATTTTTAGAAGGTATGGTTTCAAGATGGCTTCTACACTAAAAATACTAAAGGTAATTTTGCTACGTGTACGTCCTACCAGCAAAACACTTTATAATTATACATCCTGAAAGGACCTAGATGAACTGTGCACTTGCATCTTTCAACAGCATTAATTTGAGTCAATTAGGAAGTTTGAGCGGTTCGTTAATTAGGGTAAGAGTAGATTCAGAAGATTCAAAACACAAGTGGATTCTCAGCCGGTTTTAAGACCCTTTAATGAACAAAGTGTATAAGAACACTCAAGTCCGATGCATCTTCTCCCAGGTTTCCCAAACTCATGAATATTAATATATTTGTTTAATATTCATGTCTCTCTAATAGAATATATTGAAATCAGGACAGAAGTTAATAAATAAGAGAAAGAAAGCACGCTCTTTGCATCCTGCTTGTACCTGCATACGATTTCCTAGTTTAAAGTTGTCCTGGGAATATTTATCGCACAGGCACCACGGGTTTTGTTAATGAAAACAAGCCATCAACAGTTTTATGTTCGGGGGTTTGTGAACATAGTTTACTTGCAGCCTGTGAAGGACATAGGGGTAGTAAATGAAATTGTCAACAGTATTCCAGATTTGTGAAAGAGGAAATTAACAGCTTCAGAGCTTCATCGCGCAAGTTCGTCGTGCAAGTAGATTTTTGGCCAAGAAAGACATTTTGAAAATGTTTGCTGTGGTTTGAGCAAGAGAAGGGTACCAGAATATATTTTTGCAGTTTTACCTTACCTTAGTTTTCTTGGCAATAGCTGTGTGAGCAAACGGCATGGCAACAAAAGTTGACTGGATTTCAAATCTGGCTCCTGTACAGTAGTCCCCCAGCCTAGTGATTTTTGGGAAACATTTAGTAGGAACAAAGAATTTTACTTTGGGGATGATTTACTAATTGTTCGTCGCCGTGCTTTCGCTAGTTTGCCACATGCTAAAAATTGCCTATTTGCCAGACGAAGGCTGTGTTTGCCATAATGAAAGAGCCATTCCAGCCCCTTCCTGCAAAAAAACACAACTGCATCATCCAAACAGCGATCCTGCTACTGTAAAAAAAGAAAAGACACTTGCCTTCACCACAAATCCAGCACACAAAGTCGAGGACTTCTGGAAAATTGGCGGCAGACTTTTCTTTCTTTTATTACATTAGCAGGATCGCTATTTGGAGGGGGCAGGGTTTGAGTTATGTGTTTTTTTGCAGGAAGGGGCTAGAGTGGCCCTTTAAGCTACTTTGTTTTTGCCAGGTGAATGGCTTTTCAGTGTGCCAACTTTTAGTAGCGAACCCCATACGTAGCTAACTTTCGGTGAGAATGTTTATGTAATTTTTACATCTGTCACTAATACATTGAGCGTGAAGGTCAGATAGATAACTAGTATTGGAGGAACAACTAATAAAACACATGATTTTTTTATAACAATTTTTTTGTTATAACTTCCTAAACACCCCAGACATTCTAGAGACACCACACATACATTCTGAGACAGACTCCATGCTTCTATAAGCTGTTAAGTGGGTTTCCAGCATGATTTCTGATTTTGTAACATCAAACTGTGCCACCACAGTTCACCAGATGTCGAGAGCACGCTGTCCGCTAGTAAATACCACACATTTTGACATTTTTTCAGTGAAGACATAGCAAAATACTACCAGAAACTTAGTTGTTCCCTGCATTAGCTGGTGCAAAATAGCTTAGATTGCCGGAACACCCGGTCAATACTAAACTGGCGAAAAGGCGCAAGTGTAGTAAATCACCCCCTTTATTTGTAAATTATCCCCTCAAGAGGCCTATTTAAAATTTATAGAAAGCTTATTCTGGGAATTTTTTTTTTAAGTTCAGGACATAGGCCTCGATTCAATAAGAGTTGAAAAAAATCCTCATGGTAGTAAAAATTTCAATTCATGAGAGAAAAGCCTGAGAATGTCACTGTTGCTGAATCACCATCTACGAAAACAATGAAAGTCAATGGCACTTTTTACTCCTAAGAAAAGTAGAGAACTGTTTACTCCTTTCTGCAATGTAGTAAAAGCTGCCATTGACTTTTATTGTCTTTTATCTGGTGATTCAGTAACAGTGATATTCTCAGGCTTTTTTCTCATGACATGAATTTGTTACTATCGCATTGCAAACATTGAAGCTTTAGTTCCTGTCAACGGTGAGTTGATTTTACTGCGAAATGTGCTAATCAACACAAAATATGGGATTTCTGAGCAAGCAGCACTCCTCTTGTTTTGGCGACTGGTTCTAGATGGTTAGATGATTTTCCCACTTAGTTGCCATACTGAAAATGAGGCTAAATGACCCTGTAAATGCACAACTCAAGTAAATGCATGAACTTTAAAAGAGACCGATGCATGTGTGGCTTCTCGTCCAATCAGCGAGCTCGGAGCGCTGATGTCACGTCATCTAAGCCTTCATCTAAGGCCAGCAGCTCCAAGCGTGCTGGCTGCCGCATCCCCCGCTTCCCTCTAACAGGGAGCATGGCCACACCGGCCAGTTACAATGCCACGGCCCGGCGTTGGCACGCACCCTGGTAAAGGGATAGCGGGGATGCGGCTTGCGCATGCGCTATTAGAACCGGGAAACAAGGTAAGTGTATGGGACGACCTGGGGGGTTTCACACAGAGGGGCATCACGATTTTGGATGCCCCAGGGGGAGGGAATCGATCGGCCTGGGAATCTTATAGATTCCCGGGCTGGTCGGCGTGGGTTTTGGTTCACTTTAAGAACCTTCAAAATGTCACTGTACTTTCCAGAATTCCCTACCAAATTCAGTTTCCACTCTACAAATATCCAAGGACCTCTTCAGCCAAGCTTATCAGGATCCTACCAGTACTAATAGTAAACAATTATGGTTGCATATTTTAAATTATATCCCGGTAATTCGACTACAGTCAACAATGAAAGCGACCCGCGGAGCCTTTTTACTATCAGCACACATTTCATTAGAATTTAAATGAGGTTGTTCCTTGTATAGGTTCCCAGCCAATAAAGGGTTAAAGTACGCAGGCAGCTGAGCAGAAAAAAGTAAAAAAAAAAAAAAGATAAAAAGCTCCATCAGGTACAACTTAATTGCTTCCTGAAATGCATTCAGATGTTAGGAAGTGGAATAAAATTAGAGCTGCTTGTTTTTCTTATAGGGCTAAGTAACTGACTTTCTTCTTACTTTCAAATGAGCTGCTAGCAAAAAAAAAAAAAAATAGAAAGATATTAACTGATAAAAAAGAACTCAAAAAGCAGAAGGGATTTAAACCATTATTGGCAAGCAAATAGCATTCAGAGTTTGTTTAGATCATTTTTGTATCTAGTTTAGTGAATAAAGCCAATTAGCTTTCTTACAGGACGCTACCTTGGCAAATTGGATTTATAGACTGTAAGCGCTTGACCACTTGTGCTGAGAAAGTGGATTTAGGAAAGGCAGTCTTGATTTACCATAAACAAATTAAGTAATTAAAGTGCTATCTGATCTTTTGTCACTTTTATGGCCCATTAGAAGCTTAATAGTCATATAAGGGCTTTATAAAGGCCAAAAGAAGAGCTCCTTGTAAATGTGCCTATTATTTTACTATACACAGTATGCTGCTGCATTTGGGTAAGGGTGGCCATAACTTGTATGCTTGTGCTAGGTATTTGATATGTATATAGCATGGATAATTTACCAGTGGTGTATTCCATAAGCAGGACTTATATCTAGCCCTCTTTCCAAAATCGCAAATACTTAAAAAGGAATGGAGAGGTACTACAGTTTAATAGCTGTAGTTTTACTTAATTTGTATGGGAAATTGAAATTTTCTTTCCAGGGTACCAAAATAAATGTTAATGTTAATCTAACCACTTTACCTGAACGAAAAAAAAAAGCTTTTAATTAACTTAGCTCATAAGAAAAGGGATGGTTTTAACATAGGCTGGCAAGCTGTTAGTGATCCCCCTGAAATTACTTTTGCCAGATAATATGTCATTTGAAAAGTGAAAGGGCATGGCAGTGAATTTCTGTTGCACAATGAGGATAATCTTGTGTCATCCATCCAGACACTGCAAGTTTGCTGGGCAAGGCCAGGTTTTGGAAAGCTATACCAGGTAACATCAAGGCTCTCATCACATTAGAGGGTGACACCTCTACTGCCCGGTGATTGGTACCAGACAGCAGATGCTTTTTAAACATCAATTTGCACAAGGAAATGTCCATCCAGGCATGTGCCAGAGGTAAGTGATAATGATCCTATCCTGAAGATTTATGCTTAAGTGCCAACATCTTGGAAGTGGAAGGTAGGTGTTTGGATTTCGATGTGCACAGATGCAAGGAATGACGTACGAGGGGCTAGTGCGGTCACAAGACATCTTGCAGGGTTAATGGCTGAACATTAAAAGGCTTAGCTAAGCTTTGAAAAGTCTAGGACGATCTTAAACAGTGTTGGTTGTGATTTAGAAACACTGGATTTCAATTATTACCTTGGAGATAAAAAAATATAAAAGATTCACTAGAATAGCCGATACATCTGACTAGTTGTCAAATGATATTAAGGGTCTAGGAAAAGGCATCTTGGGCTAGATATATCTTATACACCTTACTAAAAGTACTGCGAGAAAAGTTTTAATAGCATATTTGCCAGTGTTTGAATTATCTCAGGGCAAGCACAACGACTGTGAAGTGTTGCCACTCTAGACTTGCTGCTGTTCTATCCATGTTCCCTCTACAACCCAGGGATATTAAGCGGTGAGCTCCTTTGAAGGACAGGATTAGATGTGAATGGTTATGTGCACTTTCTAAAGGGCTGCAGAAAATGTGCCCATAGAATATAAATGCATCAAAGTAATTCTCCTGTTAGAAGACTGAGAAGAGAAGAAAGTATGACATAAAAACTTGTCTTAAAACAAATGTTGTTTCGTACTCTGTGTCTAATTCCACCTTCAGAGATGTTTCTTGGCTGATCTTCAGACAGGCAGAGAATTAGCAGGGCAATGCGTTTTATGGCAATTACTGAGGAGTGAGCACAATGAAGAGGTCTAGGTGATTAATACAAAGTTATAGAGCGATACTAAAGGAAGTCTCAGTAGTGGTCATTTTAATAGTTACTTCTAAATGGAAATTGAATTAATATTTCTCCGGCTGAAGGATACTGTATTCATTAGGGTAGAAAGAAAAAGGCAAATGGAATGGTTTTGCATTGCTGACATTTCATAATAGCTAAAAAGAAAAAAAAACTAAATGCTTTGAAAGGCAGTAGAATGTAATGTGTTTAAGGGTTTCTACAGAAATAAAATCTTCCTAATAAAGATAAATGTAAAGACAAGTATAATTTGCTGCTATGCATATTGGGCTGTTAGTATCAAGGAAATCATAGCATAAAATGCATTATGCTGTGCACACTTGCATCAAAAGGAAGCAATGATGTAAGTACCTGATGAGGTTTATTCTATGAAATGTCTTCATATGTCATCTGCAGCCCTCTACCCTAGAAAAGTCGAGACCCTAATCACAGGCGAGCAAGTCCGGGTCATTAAAAAAATGTGAGTGAGAGGTCCAGGCTTTGAGCTTGATCTTGAATTAGCAGTAAGGCGGTCCCAGATTGTTAAAAGGTTTTGTGCTACGAAGGACAATGTTTTGTTCTGATGCATAGGTTGGGGGTCTTAGCTAAGGCACAGAGGGCACGGAGAGGGTGGAGATCTCTTTTTCAATAGCAACCCAGAGTTTATTCGTGCTCTGGAGTCCAATCAATAAGAGTTTAAGATGAGACAAGCCCACCCCTCTTCCTATCTTAGGTCTAACAAGTGTATCATAATGGACGAATGGTTTGGATACTCCCTATACAAATTTAAGGAAGATTTTAAAAAGTTAAAAAAACGGTTAGGGTGTGTAATAGGGGCAATGTATAGAAAACAGGTAAGATGTCCATTTTAAGTATAGTAATTCTCCTAAACTAAGAGTAAACCTATTGATATTGTTTCAGATAGCTAACTGTTTTACACATCAGAGTCACACAATTCAATTTGTATATTTTTGATGGGTTGTTTGGGACCTGGACTCTTAGGTATTTAATGGAGGTCAGTTGACATTGACACAAAGTAAAGTTGTTTTTAAGGCTCTATCAAATCTAATTCTGATGTGAGAAAAGTTAAATTAGACCACTTTTTTGAGAAGTCTTGGACAAACAGAATTGAAAGGAGGGCCAGCTTTGGAGCCCTGCTATGGCTTCTACTCAGGACTGCAGGAAATTGACGGGCATGGGACAGGCATCAGGTCACCTGCTTGTTTCCCTATTATTGCTGTTGAGTTAACAGTCCCTTTAAGAAAACCTATTCCCAAAATAGAGTAGGTGATTACTATGCGACTACAAATTCATTATCTTTCAAAATCGCATTGACGAGTTTTTAATTCAGTAGAGGAACTTTACACCTTTAGGGAATAGTTTCAGCTCCAAACTCTTTTCCAAAAAAGATGCTATTTATTTTTTGTCCTCTGAGCTGAACAGTAGGCCTTTGGATACAAGCGCATCTATAGGATTCTATATAAACCTGACACACGTTTGAGGGAAGGAAACTAATCCTAATCCTAAGACATCAGGCTTGTTACTAAAAGATTGAAAGCTACTAACTTGTGCTAATCAACATTAATATGCAAATAACATCAACCATGGTATTCTGGCCAACATGTCTAGATGCCACATGATGTGTGAGTAAGTAGAATGGTGGCATGGTATGCAGTGTTTCCCATCCTTGGTCATGTTTTGTGAATCTCTAAGCAGATGTCCTGGTCCAGTTGAAATAGGCTGAATGAAAAATGCAGCTCCTCACACCCAGCATGGGGAGAGCATGAAGCAGGCTAAATGAACCATTTGGCTAGAATGTCCCTTTAACATCACCTATACCTGTATATTGTTTAAATTAATTCCCGCAAATTGCGTACTCTATTGTGTCTGAAAATACTCCTCCAAGATGATGGGAGGAGTATTTCTACTCTTTGGGAAAAAGTCTAGTGCAACCTCTGGTGGTGTTGAGCTTGAATGCTCTCTTAAGTTATGTTAAATGAGAGAGAAAGATGGCTACAGAGGGCAACAAACCCAAGACACAAGACACAACAGTGTTTTGGGAAGGAGCAGGTCACCCTCTTTCTTTTAATGCCCAAAGTATACAGTAGTTAGGATTAAGAAGGACTGCGGTTAAGCACAATTAAATATGTTTGTCTATTCTACCTTTATCACTTTTTGTGAAAATAATTAATACTGTGCATAACTATGTTGTATCAGACAGAAGACAATGAAAACACACTAAGTATGCTTAACACTCAGTGATTTATGTACAGTGTCTCAGACACAGTTTGGCTTCCTCTGTGAATTAATAATTCTGCACTTGTGGCGAAGCACGAAACTTAGCTTGATCCATGGACACAATTTCATTCAACTTTAATTCAGAAGCCAATTAGAGTAGACCTGTTCATTTTCCAGGATGGCCTTTGTGCTCTGTAAATTAAGCTCTGTATCCAAAGGTTAAATAATTCCTTAAAGTCAATTATCCTTTAAAGTCAAGACCGGCTGAAAAAATTCTGTTTCTCTACGCTTGGCTACTGCACAAAAGATATTATGCATCTTTCTAGCTGGTATTCTGGTGATGATGAAACTTTCTTCGTCTAACCAACTGGCCGAGGTCAACAGGGCAAAATGGGAATTATCTCCACTGTGTCTTCCTACTAAAACTGTTCTATTTCAGAGAATGGGGTGTGAAACACTTTTCTATTCAAATAGCTTAGCACCAATCATGAGGCTTGAACCTTGAAAAACCCCAAAACCTTGAATCTTTTTTATAATGAGAAATAAAAGTCCCCTTATGTCAACACCAAATCAGGATGAGTTCTCCAAGTAAATTAATTTTTGAACAATACAGATACATGATACTTACTGTCCAGAACAAGAAAATGTAGTATGTGATAGACGAATTGGAAAGTGGCCCCTAACCCTTCTTGCTACCCTCCGCGCCCACCCCCCACTTGGGTTCCTTGGGCAATGCAATTGGCTTGGCTAGCTATACAGAAAAACTTGTTTTTTACTCCAAAGTGTACTTTTTGCACCTGGTGCAGAATCAACCCCTGCTACTGAGGGATGAATGTATGAATCAGGAGAAAAGATAGCCAGCCTTAAAGTATTTTTACAACAGGTTCTTATTGCATTTTTTTTACCAAAGAGAAATCTGCACTTTCACTGCTGAGTTATTTTGTCATAAACACACGATGGATGTGTATAGACCTTCAAGTTCATTTCCTGAACTTTACCCAGTGTTTACTAGTAAAACTAAATAAGCTGCAAATACTAGCTTAAGGTCAGGTTAATATTCCACATTAAAATATTCAGAAAAATCAAAGCGACTCTCCAGTCATAATATAGGGTCATAGAATTAGTCAGCCGGGGGTATACCAGCAATAGAAGCCCCAATCCTGGCCTTACCTTCACGTGACCACTGACAAGCTGTGAGGTTCGCATAGCTCTATGCAAGGCTAACCTCATTGGCCAGTGGGCTGCAATGAGTACTAGTGAATGTCTGAGATGGGGTTTGTGCTGCCAGTGCTGGTATGAGATGCCCTTCCACTGCCTAATTCAGGGACCCTCCAATCTTATTTGACCGGAAATGTTCTTTAAAGAGGGTTACTAATTTAAAACAAGCATGCATTCCAAAACCTAAAACTCTGTGTATGATGCTGAGTTTATGGAGGCATTAAAATGACTTGTAGGACAGATGTAAAATAAATGTCCTCTTCTAACACAACTCATTTCTGAGAGCTAAACCATCATATAAAGGCTTGTTGACTTCTAATTAGATTTTGGGACAGGCGGATGAGCTTTCGTGTTGAGTCAGGCTTTTTGCCTTAACATGGATTTATGCTTTAAAATAAGCTTTTTAGAAATACCAGCTTAGAAAAAGCAAATGGCAAGCTCTTTCCTGCCCTGCTCCTGAACACATATAAAAGGTCATGTCTCTTAAAGCCAGAGGTAGGGAATTAACTTTGTAATCTACACAGGGTAAGCAAATATATTTTTTATTGAAATACAAAATAAAGTCAAATTCATTTTAAACACAAGTTTGCTAAAATATGAAAGGTCAATTTTTAAAAGTGATTACAGAATAAACCCCAAGCAGGCCACATACAGTAAGTAGGCAGAATGCTAATCTGTTCAATAAACTAAAAGGGATTTTTTAAACAAAAACAGAGGTTTACTTGCAAGCATTCCTCCAGCGCTGTGGCAGAGTGGAGCTGTGAATTAAGAAATACAGCTTCTCATTTGCCCCTTCAGTGCCGCCCGGCTGGACCACCAATACTAGCTCAAGAAGCAAGTCCAAACCACGCCCCCTCTGTATTGAGGGCCTGAATGCACTCTCAGAGCTGCTATTCTAGCCCAGCTGAGAATGCCTGTGTTTGAAGCAAGATTTTGGACCCCTATAGACCTTGCCCAATATGCTGTATCAACGATTCCAGGCCACGCCCACATGCTTCAGCGAAGAACTGTAAACCTTGATAGCTTTTTTTTCTTCAATTTAAAAATGGAAACCAGTTCAGGGCATTGCCAAATGTAGGCAGACGCAATGGGTAAACAACTAGCTTCACCTGTTCTGTCACTTCTGTCAGGAAAGTAGTTTTAGGGTTAGTCACAACTGTTGCATCTCAAGCGGGTAATTTGCAAGCCACTTCCAGAAACAGCATGGCATATCAGGCTGCTGTACTGTTCCAGCTCAGTCTCTGCCTTAATTGTAACGCTGTCTTGCCGGTACCCTTTTGCTGACTCTGCCTTTCTGACCACATCCACATGCCTAGCCCCATTGCCAACTACATTCACGTCAAAGTGCCAAGCTCTGCTGCGTACCATTGTCATTTATAACAACATCAAAAAGCAAACCCTTGATGCTGACCATTGCTGTGCCTGACCATGTACAATTGCCAAGCCCTGTTGATGACCACCTGCTGCTGAACACTACTACATCTGACTACACCACTGCTACTGTGTCAACTTTCCAAGTCACACACAGAAGTTATGTTGTATACATTTTTGGATGAATTTGGGAATTGTTATCCTTTTGAAATCAACATGGGCTATGCACTAACTCCCCACCTCCCCCCAAGCACGACCAGCACTACAACTCAACATGGAGGTAAGCCATCTCATCTTTCATTCATTCTATTTATTTTACAATTACAGTGGCTGAGAACTGAAAATAGGATGAAACTGTAGGAAAAAATTGTATCATAGCACCTCTTTTTTTCATTAAAACTGATTTCATCCATAACCAGCAAAGCCGATCAACCCATATATTCAATTTCCCTATTAAATTTGGGTTTGTAGCCAATGGTGTGGTCATCTGATACTATATTTTATAAATGAGGGAAAGTAAAGCGTATTTTGTTTGTAGGGAGACAGGTTAAGTTGGTGTTTCTTTTTAAATTAGCATGTAGGTAAACTTTAATTGAAGCCAAAACAAATTAATTTAGAATCGCTGCTATAAGTTAGAGTGCTTTGTTCTTTGTTTTACTGAAGAAAAAGCTTGATAGACATAATTCAATGTCCCCTCACACTCCTTGGTCTGATGTCTGCTGAGCAGCAGCACTGTCCTGGTAGGAAATAATGGTTTCATACTGTGATAAACTGTATAATCACCAGATCTATAAATGTGCCTCTTTTTATTTCTCCAGGAAGACCCACTATTGCGTTCATTGTAAAACATGATATATTTTGAAGTTGGAATCTTTAAAGTAACTGTTAATTTGTTGTGTCTCATAAAAGTGTTCTTAGCCTTTGTAATCTGTAGCGTTCTTATGTTACTTGGCAACTGAGAACAACAGTAGGTGTTAGCAATGAGTACCCTAGGAGGTCGGCCATTAATTTGTATTCTATTCTTTCTCTAACCAGCTACTGTACTCTGAGCATCACTGACGTGCGGGGTACAAAATCACTTAAGCTTGGGCAATTGTTATAGCATATACATATATAGTTTACCACCTATGTGACAACTTACATGATCATAAGGCAGTTCTGATACGGTTTGCATGATCCAATGTGACAACAGTACACTGTAATAATCCAACATTAGTCCTTAACATATCCTGTGATGACATAACATCTAGTAATTTGTAAAAGCCTGGTTGGAGTGCTTCTTTGTAATGCCAAATAATCAAAGCATATATTTCACTCCACCAGTGTTATAAGCTATGGACTACTGTTCTGCCTTTAGCTTGTTGTGATCCGAGCTATAATTGTGCCTGCTGCTGTACCATGAAGCCAACCTCATAGCAGTTTTTGAAGGTCAAACTCACTACGTCAAACTATAGTTGCATACTAAAATATGCACACCAATGAAATAAAATAGAAAATATAGATCATCCCACTCAACAACCCCCCCTAAATCTAGGTGCATGCAAGAGATTTACTAGCCAACATATACCCATATAACACATAGAAAGCACCAAAATATAAATAAAACCAGATCGAAGAATAAATCAAACATATAGTAAAAATAAAAAAAAAACATAAGCCAATGACTAATATATTGTATGGCTACCCCATAGTAATGGGGGTTCATGGTTCATTGTGATGCATAAGGGGGTGACCTGAGTGCATTGTATGATATATTGGTATATGTTTATGGCAGAATTCAAACCCAGTAGCACAAGGCCAGTTAACTTTGTATAGGAACCCAACCGTTCATTGGAGTGGGATGGGTCAGGTGATCTGAGTGTATTGTTTGATATTTTGTTTGCCATATCTTTATGACAGACCCGAACCCAGTAGCACATGACCAATACTTGTATATGGCAACCTCAAAGTTCAGTGGCATAGGATTAATCTGGGGATATTGTTTGATCATTTTAGTGGAATCAAATTTAGGGAATATGGGCTGGGGTAAATATCTTGCCAGCCTTGCTCTCAAGTCATTGACCTCTCTTGAAAGTTTGGAGCTTAAAGCAGACCAAAACCCACTGAACTTGTAAAATACATTTTGCCAAAACCTCTGCCCGATACTCCCCTCTTAAGGGTGTAGAACTAGAAATTGATACTTTTGCTTTTCCAAACACCCTGGAACACTTTATTTTTTGCTCTCCCTCTCTATGAGATGGCAGGCGATCAGTCATTGTAGGTGTGGCAATGATGTCATTGCCACACACAACAGTGGCAATGAATGGAGGAGGGGGAGCTTTACAGCTAAAACAGGCGCCATTATCTGGGATTAGAGTGAAGCTTGAGCAATGAAAACTGGCAGAAGGTAATCCTCATGGGGGGAGCAATTCAGGGGATGTTAGTAAGACAAAAGGAAATGTTCCGGGATTAGGCCCGTCCCGGTTACTAACTCTGGACCCAGTAAATCTACCGCACCTCTTATAGTTTGTTAAAACATGCTTATATCTTTATTTTAGATAATTGTGTCATAAAATTGCCCATTTTGGCTCAGTGAACTATCCCATATGCATTGCATAAGAGTTGGGATAGTTCACTGTGCCAAAATGGGCAATTTTATGACACAATTATCTAAAATAAAGATATAAGCATGTTTTAACAAACTATAAGAGGTGCGGTAGATTTACTGGGTTAGTAACCCAGAGTTAGTAACCGGGACGGGCCTAATCCCGGAACCTTTCCTTTTGCCATATCAGAAGGACCAGTTAAATCATACCCCCTCACACTACGATTACAACACCATAGGGAGGGTCTCTCAAAAAACGGGGCAGACCACCACAGAACTGGGAATCTGCCCTACATAGATGTTTTCATGTTAGTAAGACAACAGAGTAATGACAAGCTCTCCTTTATGATACAATGTGATATTCTTGCTACAGCACCTGTCTTTGCATTAGTGTCTAATAGGCTCATTGACAACTGGCTCATTACTAAAAGTAGAACTATCTAGAGACATTTTTCTAAGCCCTCATCGAATTACTCAATATGAGCGGAGAAGCCATTGCCTAACTCCAAAAGCTATTCGGCATTGTTGATAATCAAAGCACACCCGGTATCAGAAGACTAACATTTTATTGGAATAGAACAGCATTCATTCTATAAAGCACTTTATAAACCTTTGGTAAAGGCTGCTAATCCCTTACTTTTATTCTAACTAAAAGACTTTTGCCCACACAGGGTCTGTAGAGCAACAATTACAATGTATTTATTTCTTACTCCATCTGGGGCCCCAGTGTGTCCCTGTACATATTCAGGAACTTACTAGTAATGGACTTTAAGGCAATAAATCCATTAATAGAAAATAATGCCTACCGTGTGCTCTTTTTTTCCTGCTCCTCTGTCTGTTCAAATTGCTTTTCCCAGCTCCCAGCTATTATTGTAGCTTTGTGTTTCCACCTTGCAGAGTTTAATGCCCTGCCTTCTAATATCTTAACAGTGGCTGCTTTTAAAGCATCAAGTGAAGCCTGAAATGCTGATAATCCTTTGAGATTGCAGATGACAGGCTTCGCTAGAAAGCAGTCCGTGTTAGAATGTTAGGGAGAGGAAACAATGAGTGACGAGAGGCTGAGATTCCAAACAACAATGTGCCAAGTGCGTAAATCCATTCTAATCCTTTGAAGCCTGAAGACACCGCCACCTATTGAACGGGTTAAGGAGACTTTGTTAGAAGGGAGGGATGATGCCAATTCCCATTATGACCCCTTATCCTTTCTCTCCAACTCTGCGCATTTACACTGAGTATTATGGTTCAGAGAAGGTTAAGAGAGGGCCTAATTAAAAGCTTCTTTGCTTCTATGGGGCGATATTTATATGAATATTTTTATAAGAATTTACTAGTAAGTGTAGAAAATGTGCTATAAAGGTGGACTTACTGCTACTACCAAATGCCAGGATGCCCCCATGATACAGCAGAGAGAGGACCTAACATTGTTTTGTTCCTTTTCTAAAAGGTTATCTTTTATGTATATGTCATTTTTCGTACTCTAATGTACTGTATAAAAGAACCAAAAAACATTTTCAGTTGCTAATGTTAGGAAAGGATTCACTAATGAAGCAATCCAGCAATCGCATGTTTTTCAACAGGTTCTCAAATGGTAGGGCCTGGCAGATCACTCCTGGACCATACCCTTTTAGCGTGTCCCCAGTCAGGCAAGGTACAGAAATGTAACTCTCTTAGGTTAGGGGCTGGTGGCTTTCAGCCATAACAAAGAGGTAAAAATGTTTCCCAACCAGTGGTGTTCCTATCAGGTGGTAGGTGACAAGGATGTAGATTGATATATATCCTAAGCTGATCTGCTGCCATCTATACTTTACCCAAGCTTTATAAATAAAAAACTGCTGCAAAAGGGATGAACATTTTATATGTGTATCTTTTTGGTTTCCACACACTTAAAGTGGACCAACACCCAGGATTTTGACTATCTTGGGTATTGGTCCACTTCCCCGGGGCACCCCGATCGGGGGTGCCCCGTTGTGTGAAACCCCCCAGAAAGCCCCCAAAACTTACCTCTCCCCGCCACGGACAAGCTGATTGACAGCGACGTACAAGCAGCTTGCCCGTCGGCGCCTCCCGCGCGTCACTCTTGACGTGAGCGCGCCCGCGCCGGCCATTCAGAGACGGCCGGCGCGGGCGCGCGCACGTCTAGAGGAGCGCGAGTGAGGCGGCGGCGGCGGCGGAAGCAGCGGCTGGAGAGGTAAGGTTTTTCGGGGGTTTTGGGGGGTTTACACCTCGCGGGACATCCCGATCTCGGATGTCCCGCGGTGTGTGAGGTGATCGGCCCGGGAATCTTAGAGATTCCCGGGCCGATCACCTCAGGGTGTTGGTCCACTTTAAAAGGGATGTTTAGGGTATTTACATTCTTTGGACTATTTTATGGATTGATAACCTAAGTGATACTGGAGATAATTAGAAACTAGAGAGTGGTACCTAAAAGGAAAGTCCACTTTCAATGGCATTTTTGAAAGTGACAATCTTTCCTTGCCCTTAAGGTGCTGAGTTCATCTTTTTTTAATTTTTCCTATGTTAGAAAATATGTTCACTACACTATCTGCAATCTGTTGCCATTGGCAATGTACACCATATCTGTACACTATATCTGCTGCTGTGGTGAGGGAGCTCACTCAACCGTACACTTGCCCAGCACTAGCGTCTGCAACTACAGGACTTACATCTCTCTTCTTGGTGTACAGATTTGGTATACGCCAATAGCAACAGTTTGCAGATGGTGAAGACTTCTTCCATAAAAGACACATCTTCAGCACATTGAGCACATAATTTTGGCACACAAAAATCTACACTTTCAAAAATTGGATGGGGGCCCCTGTGTTAGGGCGAGCGCTGCGGGCCCATCTCTCAGCACTCCCCTCACTTCCGTTGCTGTTCCCGCTGCCCTGATGAGCGCTGCATGCCCATCTCGCAGCGCTCCCCAGTCCCTCTTCCTACCCGCTCCTGCCGGCAGGCCCACGGCTTCCCGGCGCAGTGGCTGGCCGTGCGCCGGCTGCTCCCAGCCATCTTCCTCCTCCTCGTGCTGCTTCCTCGCATGGTTCGGTGTGCGCACGCCCCCGTCCACTAGAGGGCGCGCGAGCCGTATTCCTGAAATTTAAAGGGCCTGTACACCACTGATTGGTGCCTGGTCATCCAATCCTGCATCCACTCCCCCTATTTAAGGGGCACTTCCTTTTCCATCAGTGCCGAATGCTTGAACTTTTACATCGCCTTTTGCCTGCCTCCTTTGTACCACGCATTACCTCGGCTGACTGCGTGGCTGAGCCGCTGTTGGGGGGTAGCGACCTGGGGGTGACTCGCCGCTGCAAGACCAACCTGCTTTGCGGTGGGCTCTGGTGAATACCGGTGGCCTCTTAGACTCCGCTCCCCTAACACGGAACTCGCTATCAGTAACACGGTCACAGCGGATCCACACCTGTGCCGCCACACCCGGTCTGTGACACCCTGGTCTAGAAACAAGGCAGAAGATTAAACAGGAGCATTTGAAAATATTCAGGTGCTAAATATTTTTGGTCAATTGGTGGTACGTTAATTTTTTTGTCAGACGAAACGATGCAATGGCTTGAATGCTGTGGCTGTTTCCACAGAGCGATGATAGCTAAATTGTGTTCGCTTTAGCAATTTCTTACTCAATAATTGCTCCATAACTAATATCATGTTTCAAGTCAATATTATAGACAGCAGTCACATAGAATGCTTAATTGGAGGGCTTACTGCAGGATGTCCATTTAAACCTTCAGAGGCTGTAGAGAACACACTAGTAACCCAAATCCAGAGTTAAGCATAAACGTTGGGATGGACCAAGGTGATGCAATTGGATACCAGGTTCCATCAGATGGCAGGTATGTGTTATGGAAGGCAAGATATGTTCAGGAATAGCGCAAAGGTTGTTGAGGACTGGCAAAGCAGTAGTAGAAGTAATAAGATAATATTCAGGCAGGATTGTCAGCAGAAGTAGAAGAGAGTAGTCAGACCGAGTTGGGTTGGATACAGGAGTAACAGGATTTGCAGGATTAGTACACACCAGAGTCACAACATGTGGATCTACCTGTGCTAAGTCAGGGCTTGTAGTTGTCCTTGCACCTGCGGGTGCTCACTAAATCAACCTCTGCTTTAGTCACTGCAGGGTGAGCTGAAAGCAGAGAGTAACTCCATCTGCTGCTGCCACTTTTTTTATCACCTCGGGAAAAGTTGAGTATGAAGCACAGCTCACGTCAACAGATTTATACTATGGACTATGGGGAGTCCCAAGTCCAGAAGCCCCACTTAGGATAAGGCCTCTGGACTTTTATTTTTCTATACTATTTCTATACTATTCTGTTATTCACCTTTTCCTTTATTCCTTACAGATTTGTGTCTGTCTGTAGAGCCCTTTCTATCAGTCTAGCCTTGGACTATAAGATGCCTACTGTCTACATGAAAACAGAGGGTAATTGCTGGCATGTCTCCAACAATAAATTGGCAATGGCAATGTGCAGAAAAACAGTAAGCCTTTTACTGGCTGATCTACTAAAGAGTGATTTCTTGAGGATCAAATAATAGTGCTGCAACAATGTACTGTATAAAGAAATTCAATGTTGAATTTTCAATGCCAGTTCTGCTTTGAAGTGCACCTGTCCTCAGAATCCTCCTGGTTGTAAAGATGCGCTTATACACTCCAGTTCTTCAAAAGTTGCTTATTTCCTCTACCGCCTGCTGGCACTTCTCCTACCTACTATGGCTGCAAGGCAGGAGCCATCTTTATACATCTTATTATTATTTTATTTATTACATCTAAAAAGAGTATCCTGTGCTGGGACTATATGGCTGACCTCATTGTCTCTGTGTAACTGAAAAGTCAAAAGTATATGTATCAAATGAAAGTCAAACGGAAATATTGAGGCAGAGGATAAAAGGAAGTCAGGCTCTTTATTGCTTCTGTTCTGCACAATGTATATGGAGGGCCGTATTTGGTGTCCAGACTGCCCTAGGCACTTTTCGTTTGCTTGCACCGCGCAAGAGGGATCGCAAGAGGTTTAAAAACAGACAGTGTGAACGTGGGGGAGGGGGTGAGGGTTCAAGGGGTTAAATGCGGAACCCTATACGTTTTACTGCCTTTCCAGAAGTCTCATGACCACAGCCTGGAGGCAGGGAAATCAGGTCCTGTTAGTAGCTGAGCAAGGCTTCGGCAGCAGACTGCGTTTAGCCACTTGCACCCCTCCCTGGACACACATTTTGCATCATCCTGTGGATGGGGGTGTGATTAAGTGGTGGCATTAAGGTGCCAGAAAGGTTTCTTTTTAACTATAGCAGTAACAGCACACTCCTCCTGCAAGTGGCCACCCTAGGCACAGGCCTAGGGTTGCCTAATGGTAAATACAGCCCTGTGTATATTCTAAAACCCTTGGTTCAAGGATGTTCCTTACCATCAGAGCTGCCAGGGGGTGATCTAGAGATAACAACTTTTTAAAATATACTATTTTCCATATTGTGTATCAGGGTCTATATACACATAATGATAGATCCACTTTAACTAAGACAAATCACAGATCAAACTAAAATAATGATACAGCATGTTAGATGACAATGGATCTATATGGTCTACCAAACTATTTTATTGACCAAGTCCTCAGGTTAAAAGCCGTGCTGACATCCTTACACTATACCTGCAGTCTTTTTGAGATCAATGCTTCGTTGTTCATCAATATTGCCATAAATAACAAAACAGCTTTACCTCCAAGAGTAAAGATTATGCACTCATCGTGCTTATACATATAGAATATCTGATAAATTGACTAGAGGGGCTAATTCAGGGGGCATAAATGTCACTGAGGCCCAGGCCTCCAAGACTATTACCATGTAACTATCTGCTGTGAATACAAACAAGTGCTGTGTTTGTTAGCGGCAAGGAGCTGAGCCGCTATAATAATAAAGAACTATATCGGCTACAAAAAAACATAAACCACTGCAGCACTTATGTAATAATGCAGAAGCAGACAGTTTATTATTTCAAGTGAAAAAAAGGTCACTGACAAAGCTCTGTGGTGCCATCTCTGGAAAGTCCAGCAAGGAGAAGCTTGCAGCCCGCTGCACAAAAAAACATGTAAAAACCATTAGATGCTCTCCTCCGCCGAAAACAGAAAAAAGGTCAAGCCAAAGATGTTCAAGATAGTCTACATATCAAACACAGCCATCATTACAGGCAGCAGTAAACTTTCATTTTCGGAAGAACAATGGTGAAAAGCTATTATGAATGCGCAGTGTGCGGAATTATGGTTACCAAATGCTTTCAGCGGAAAACACATACTTAGTTGCTGGAATAATCTAGTTTTCTTGGCTGCTCGTAATTGTGGGTTGAAAGTAGTACAACAAAACTCGTACATGAAAAGCAAAACATTGCTTTGAATAAAGTATGCCTTTTACTAAAGCGTAAGTTACAAAAACACTATAAGCCTGTCAAGAGAGAAAGAAACCAGCTACAGGAGCTTTCTCCTAAATATGTTAGTCTTAGCCCAGAACAAGTGTAACCAGACCTCTTGTTTTGTACAACTGTTCCAAATCAGCAACTCACTACGGCAGCCCCATGAAAAAGCCCCACTGAAAAAGCTTCGATACGCATTGGAAAACAGCCAAACCTAGGTCAACCGCTTGGAATGCAGCTACGCTCACCATTATAATAGCAATTCCAGAAAGACAAACAAGTTACTTCCAATGGGTTCGGCAAATTCAAATTGAATTCCACAAATCCGATTTGTATCCAGGAAAGCATAAGGAATATTGTAGACATGTGCATTATATACAATGAAACAAATCTGTATCATGCAGTATCATGTGCTGTACCATATACACAAAAACATCCCACAAAGCTTGTATCCAGGAGAGCATAAGGAACGATTTTGTAACCACGTGCATTATATACTAGAGGTGTCAGAAAAAATTGATTCTGTCAAATATCGCGATATTTCATTTAGACAATACTAGTATCGATTCAAAGTATGTTCAAATTGATCTTTTATAAACTATTTATAAGTAACATTTACTGACCACCACTAGTTAGCAGCACACTGCACAAGAGCCTGTTATTCAGCAGCTATGTCCCACCTGCAGCGGGAACACAGCAAGATCCCGCGAGAGTCTTCCTGTGTTGTTATGTATGTGTGAATGTTGTATTGATGTGTAGATTAAGTTATATTCATTAAAATAAAATAGCAATATATAGTCATAATATAAGACAGAATCGGGATATATAGGGAAATATTGTATCGTCATATATGTATCATGATACATATTGTATCGCCAGATTCTTGCCAATTCACACCCCAATTATATACAATGGGGTCAGTTCAAAGCCTGTTGAGAAAACTCACTTGTCTTTTAGGAGAGAAAGTTATTGCTATTCACTTTCATTGTCTACCTTGAGTTTTCTCACCAGGCTCTGAATCATTGAAACAAATCTGTATCCACTTCTGATGTATGATGAGCAACCTTGATATACTCAATATTGTATGTATGTATTGTATTGTATGTAACTGTTTATTTGATATTTATGTTAAAAAAACAGGCTCTAAAACTTGCCTGGCAACAGGTGACATGTGGGCGCCATCCTTCCAATTGGAGGGCAGGTTCCACAACGTCCCTTCACAGAACAGGGAGCGCTCTCCCCGCAGGTCAGGCCACCACATACCAGCCGATCCAGATGGTTGTAGACATCCCAGAACAAGCAAGGGAAGTAACACTAGAGACGCACTGCCCAACGCAGAGAGCACCCCCTGCTTGTTCTAAACCAGGTTGGTGGGTATGTGGCTGCCTGACCTGCGGGGTGAGCGCACCCTGTTCTCTGAAGGGACGTTGTGTAACCTGTCCTCCAATTGGAGGGATGTTGTGCACATGTCACCTGTTACCAGGCAAGTTTTAGAGCCTGGTATGGACAGTATGTCCTCTCTCTCTCCCCCGACAGGCAGGAGGGCCGAGCTCATTGCCTGGTTACAGGTACGCTGATCCCGGTGGCGGCGGGGAAATTTGTCTGGGATTTATCTTTACTTAGTAATGCATTAGTCCTTTCGAGTTATATCTTTACTTTATATTCCGATGACATCAAGCATGACATCAGCCGGGAACCCCTTGACCCAGGCTGTAGCGATAACCCTTATCGCCGGAGGGCTTCACCGCCCGAGACGTCCTTTTCCCAATCGTAAGAGGTGGTGCTGGAATTCCAGAGTCGTCCGTGAGGAAACAGGAACAGACCTTACAAGGGCTAGTGAATTGTAATATAGCGTTTCCCCCAATAAGAGACAGAACTTCAGTATTGAGGGTGAAGGTGAAGTAGTTTATTAGTGCCACACTGGGCCTTATATACACAAGTCTCCATTGCATGACACACACACCGACCAATAGCAGCAGGGCACACAATCCCTCAACTCTGCCGGTGACGCAATCAGCAATACAATAGACGTCTGTAATACACTCAATCCGAACAATGCCATTGTCTGTAATGTAATCAATCAATACAATGGCAGTCAGAACAATGAATAACGTAATCAATCAATACAATGGCAGTCAGAACAATGAATAACGTAATCAATCAATACACTGGCAGTCTGTAACATGCTTAAGAAAAGGAAAGTAATGAACCTGTGTTAAGTCCAAAGGGGCAGAGAGTCTGTCACAATGCCCCCTTTTTGTGGAACACCCGGCAGACCCGGATTGACCCTGTTCGGGTTAACGTGGGGCTGTCCGGACTCTTGTTATGGGCAGAGTTCTGTTTGCCGGGATAATCCATCTGCATTACCGTTTTGTCTACCGGGCCTGTATTCACACACACACACACACACACACACACACACACACACACACACACACACAGTTGTACTCACAGGGTGCTGGTCTTGTCTTTTCCCCCCAATAAGAGACAGAACTCAGTATTGAGGGTGAAGATGATACACACACACACACACACACACACACACACACACACACATTTGTACTCACAGGGTGCTGGTCTTGTACACACACATGTACTCACAGGGTGCTGGTCTTGTACACACACATGTACTCACAGGGTGCTGGTCTTGTACACACACATGTACTCACAGGGTGCTGGTCTTGTACACACACTCTCTTAGCTCTGGTTGCAAGGCATTGAGAAAATGTTCTAGTAAAAACAACTGTAGGCTTCCGGGGTGACAGCGTTCCGGGCTAACAAAGCCTCCTTTACCAGATGGTAGTGTGGTAAGTCCGCATCAGGGATGGCCCGGAAAGCATTGGAAGCTTTCCCAGATAGTTTCCCTGATAATATGGTGACCCATTCCTCCGTGGGTACCCGGTGTAAAGCGCACTGCCGTTCAAAATCGGCCAAAAATCCATCACTCATCGTCACTTTCCTGGAAGGACTTAAATGCTGCAAATGGAATCTTTTTCCCCCCAGTGTAACTGAGGCTGAGAGGCTGCTGGGTTGCGAGTCGCCGATCTTCCCTTCGCTTACTGGCCTCTGCCTCCGCTGCGGCGAAGACTTGGTCGATCAGTTCTTGTAATGGATTCGGCCATAGACCGACAATCTGTTCCGAACCGCTTGAACGAGAGCAGCGTCTTCATCAGTCTCTATATTGGTTTCGGTCCTCACTGCTGCACAATCCATTTCGATCAGCTCGGCTATCAGTTCCCGACGTGGGCGGTTGCTAGCTGACCTTCCCCGGCTCTCGAGTAGATCCTTCAGGGTCAGCCTTTTCAACTTGTCCTACTGACTCTCCATCAGGGTAGCACTCTCTCTGGGTACAAAGGACCATCCGACCACTTGCCACCAATTGTAGCGATAACCCTTATCGCCGGAGGGCTTCACCGCCCGAGACGTCCTTTTCCCAATAGTAAGAGGTGCTGCAGGAATTCCAGAGTCGTCCGTGAGGAAACAGGAACAGACCTTACAAGGGCTAGTGAATTGTAATATAGCGTTTCCCCCAATAAGAGACAGAACTTCAGTATTGAGGGTGAAGGTGAAGTAGTTTATTAGTGCCACACTGGGCCTTATATACACAAGTCTCCATTGCATGACACACACACCAACCAATAGCAGCAGGGCACACAATCCCTCAACTCTGCCGGCGATGCAATCAGCAATACAATAGACGTCTGTAATACACTCAATCCGAACAATGCCATTGTCTGTAACGTAATCAATCAATACAATGGCAGTCAGAACAATGAATAACGTAATCAATCAATACAATGGCAGTCAGAACAATGAATAACGTAATCAATCAATACACTGGCAGTCTGTAACATGCTTAAGAAAAGGAAAGTAATGAACCTGTGTTAAGTCCAAAGGGGCAGAGAGTCTGTCACACAGGCTATTTAATCTTTCTTTTGATTGGTGTACTGATTAGCAGTCTGACCTTGAGGAAGGGGGACTTTGTGACACCGAAACGTCGGACTTTGTCGACTGCTTTCACTTTGTGTATGCATGGCATGAGATTTAATGAACTTAATACACTTGGATTGGGAACTCCATGGTGTGCCGCCTTGGATGTTTAACATTATGCAGAGCATAAGGAACAATCTTGTAACCATTATATACATTGAAACAAATCTGTATCATGTGCTGTGCCGTGTACCCTAAAAAAACACAAAGCTTGTATTCAAAAAAACAGAAAGGACAGTTTTGTAACCATGTACCTTTTGTGTATTAAAAAAACTAAATCATAAACTGTTCCATGTACATTAAATAACCCAGCATAGCGACTTTGTATCTAGGAAAACATAAGGAACAATTTTGTAACCATGTATATACCCTGTCGATTGGTCCATGCCCCGGGGGGCATCCCAATTTAGGATTGGTCCCTGCCCTGCTGTGTGAAACCCCCAGGTTGCCCACTGAACTCACTTTTCTGCCGCTTCCACAACACAAACACAGGCACTCTATGCCATGCATACTAATGCACAGCATAAAGCCATTGTTTTGACTGAACGTCAGAATAGTATGCAGCCGCAGCCATATCCCCGGTTTCACTGTGGAGTGTGCACTCCCCAGTGCTCGGCCTATCCAAATGGCTGGGCACAGGAGCGTGCACAGCTGCAGGGATGCCGGGGATGCAGCTATTTAGAGCACATAAAGCCTTATTCCAACCTCAGGTCTGCTTTACTATCTTTTAGGGGAAAAAATCGATTCTGTCAAATATTGCGATATTTCATTAGAAAATACTAGTATCGATTAGAATTTGTTTGAATTGATCTTTTATAAACTATTTATAAGTAACATTTACAGGGCTGGATTAAGTGTGGTGGAGGCCCCTGGGCAAAAAATCTGGAGGAGGCCCCAGATATAATATTTTTTTCCTTTAAAATAATAGTCCAGCCAAGTAACTAATTGGTGGTCGTCTGGCACCCGCCTACTTACTGGAACGTAAGATCAAGTCCCTTGTGCCACCCTTGTGCGGGTGCGCGTTTGTTGCTCGGGAACCCCTGATTTGCTATTCTGGGCGGTGGGGGGGGGTGTAGTCACCCAGCTGGTCCAGCAGAAAACAGTTCCCTGCATTGAGCTGCCAGTGGCTGTGCTTGGTGACTTATGTGATCAGCTGCTGATTGAACGCTCTCCATGCACCCATCACTGTAGTTTTGCTGCTCTAGATTCCCCCTCCTGTCTGTGGTGGCTTTGGCTGCAGATTTGTAAAAACAAAAAAAAAGGCGCGGAAGCGGGGCACTGATAGCTTTGTTGCTGGACCAACAAAAGCCTCCAGGACCAGGAGAAAGCCAAAGCTTGGTGGAGGCCCCCTTTGCAGGGCAAGTGGTGGAGGCCCCGGGGCTAGAGCCCCTTGCGCCCCCCTCATAATCCAGCCCTGAACATTTACTCCCGACCACTAGTTAGCAGCGCACTGCACAAGAGCCTGTTATTCAGCAGCTCTGTCCCACCCGCAGCAGAGAAACAACAAGATCCAGCTAAATAAGAAATCCTGCAAGCACACGAGTTTGCGGGTTATTTAAGAAACGCTAAAGCCAGGTAGCGCCTCATGCGTGGGGTGAACCCTGGGAGCTGTATGTGAAAACCATATATATGAAAGTCAATCTGGTGAGGGCCTCTAATAGCATCATGTAGCGCCACATGTAGCGGCGGCTCAGTGTAAAGCCCCGGCGCCATGTAGCACCTGCCGCTCAGTAGCGTTCTCCCATACATTTCAATGGCGTTTTATTTGGTTGTGTATAAATAACATTTTCCTAAAGTAATGTTCTAAATTTTGGGCTGAAATCATTGTGTGGCCTCTCCTGCCCAGCAACACTTTTATTGTAGTTAATTTTTTTTTATTCAGAATTGTATGTGCAGGTCAGCCATTGCAGCGTCATTGTCACAGTGTTACATTTTGCTCTGGTGCTGGTGTATATGTGTTTACAAAGAGACTTTTATCATATAGCTTCTGGCATCCGATGCTAGAGCATCCAGTTTTAGAGCACCGATGCTGGTTGTGTCTAGTTTTTTCTAAAATATGGGCTTCAGCACCAAGTGCTGGACGCACTTAACTGCGCTACCTATTGTTCGCTGCAGCGCTGTTCTGTTGTTAGATGTAGAGTAGTCTTGGGCACTTTGACCTCTGAACACCACCTAGCGTTCTGGATTTACTCTGCAGTGAATCAGGGAGAGCGCTACAGCACCCACCACACATCAGATTCATCAATGCTGAACAGGATAGTACAGCGTCACTTGTCAGCTGGCTACGCTAGTTTATAGTGCCAGACACCCGCTTGCAGCGACCACTTGTGGACGCTCTATGCGTCACTGCATAGAGGGTGAAGTAATGAGAGGGAGTAGAAAGGGTGCACAGAAAAGGAAGGCCATTCCTGTGTATGCGCACCCTAGCAAAACTGCCAAGTTGAGTAATGATGCAAGAGTGTCAGTCTCAGAAATGGCAGCCCTAGCGGGTACTGCTTTCCCTAACAGCCGGGAGAACAGCCCAGCTAGTGAGCGGGTGGTTGGGACTGCAGGTAGGACTAGACAGTTAGTGGTCATAGGGGATTCTATTATCAGGTGGACTTATAATTTGTCACCAAGACCGCCTCAACCGAATGGTTTGCTGTCTCCCTGGTGCCAGGGTTCGGCATGTGGTGGAAAGGGTGGATAAATTACTGGGAGGGGCTGGGGATGACCCAGCTGTCGTGGTCCACGTGGGGAATTAATGGGAGATGGAGGATCCTTAAGAATACATTTAAGGAATTAGGCACCAAGTTGAAGGGAAGGACCTCCAAGGTTGTATTCTCTGGAATACTGCCTGTGCCATGCGCTACACATGAAAGACAGTGGGAGCTTAGAGAGTTAAATGCATGGCTCAAGTCCTGCTGCAGGGCAGAGGGATTTGGGTTCTGAGAGCACTGGGCTGACTTTTCATTTTCGCAATATATCGTCTTTGAGACAGAATCGGGATATATCGGTATATATTATCGTCATACGTGTATCGTGATACATATCGTAGCGCCAGATTCTTGCCAATTCACACCCCTACTATCTTTTGTTCAAGAGTGTATATTACCAACAGCTCGTTCCAGGCTCTTGTCTTCCTTCAGATGAATGAATCTATTTTTGTGTCGCTGGGCATAAAGCCAGTTGACATAATTACCAACTAAAAACATAAATATATAGACCTTTCTCTTAAACTACAGGAGGAACACTAATAAAAAGCTGGTGAGATCATTAAAGCTTACTTAGAAAATAAATGTCACTTGAGCTGAGTTGAAGTGGCCATCAAAAAGTCACATGTTAAACAGAAATGTGCAGCAGTGACAGTGTCAGCCTGTCCCCATAGGGGCTCCATTGCGGCATGGGGTCCCGCTACATGACAGATGCACTTATTCCGGCCTTTCTACATCAGCGTCTCATTCCATTAGCTCCTTCCAGGCCCATGTCTCCTTCCAGATGAATGCATCTATTTGTTTGGAGCTGTAGCCGTGCTGCGGGGATGTGGCAGCTCTAATTATAAATGCAATTAACTGAAGGTAAGAAATATAGAGAGTCTCCCCTCTGTCATTCTCCTGATCCCAGGTGAGTCCCGGTGACTCATAATTACTTTAAAAAACGCACAGCCATCTGTATTCTCACCCGACTCCCGGCATGACAAGGCTTAGAATGTGGCAGGTTTTTGTTCTTATTTTAATAATCTGTAAAATGATGCAGGCAGGAAGGTATATTGGTTTATCATAAACCAAGGAAGACACATAGAAAATAACTCCCAGCAGGAACTTAACTAGTTCCAAGTAGAAATGTCACAGATAAGATGACTGCCTTTACAGCCTTAACAAGCACCTAAACTATCATTTGCAGCACTTTACAGGCAATTCCAACAGTGCCAGAACATTGCTATATAAAGAGAGCGTGAGGGGTAATTGGTGATGGCATCCGGTAAAAAGAGACACTTAAAAGGCATCTATGATGAAAAAATGGGCCAATAATAAATATGCTGTACAACAAGAGGGGTTACTTAAAGCGGACCTTCACCCTGAATAAGAGTCTATCTTATATGTTTCCCACACCCTGTACATACATCATCCTACCTGCATCTACTGCATGCTATGAGCCTTTAAACATCCACGATGGAGGCTTATGGGACATCAGGCAGCCTGCAAACAGGAAGTACCTTCTGACTGTGCTGCTCTACATTCTGGGACTGCTGATCTTTTCCGCCCCCCCCTGTACTTTATCCCACTCCCCTCTCCTCAGTAAGAGGCTGATTTATTAATAGCGACATGTAGCGACAGTTGAGCGACTGTAGCGGTATTTTCACAGCGCCCGCTAGTAGTCGCTGTGCTTGGCCGTTGTTCGGTTGTTGACAGCGACTCAGTCGGTGTGCAGTAATGTTGAATACAAGGTTACGAGTCGCTATTTGACAGGTTCCGCGATGTATGGGTGCGCATGATAGCGACTGGTCAGAGCGACCGGCTTTCACCATATTCATCAAAAAATCACGCTCAAAAAATTCAAGCGCTGTGAAATGCATGTTTAAACCCCAGAGCGCTGGAGGCGATGTGTTAAAAGTAGTTTTTTAACCCCCAAACAACCATATTTTTGGAAACCAAAAAAAAAAAAAATGTAAAATAATTTAGTAATATGAATACATTAATATCAGACCTGTAATATCAATTCTGCACCAATTTTTTTTAAGTTTTTTTTCCCTTAAAAAAATTATCTAACATGGCAGAAGTGGTCACAGAATTTTTCACATTTAAAAAAAAAAAAAAAAAAAAAAAAACATTAATAACAATTAATTATGAATATTTAAAGATTGTTCCATTGAAATGCATTGGAGAGCACCAGGTAGCGAGAGGTCATACCTGTCGCTGTTCAAGGTCGGATGCTGGCGCTGTGGGCTGAGGCTGGAATAATGATGAATGAGTCGCTATATGGCGCTATCTCAGTCGCTAAGCAGGATCGGCTTGATAAATGTGTGATTGTGGTGGGGAGCCGGCGTTCTCGTGGCGGTGCCCGTCATTACCGGCCGATCACCAGTCGCTACCTGTCGCTATTCCTTCATAAATAAGGGCCTATGCGGCGCCCGTATCCTAAAGTCTTTAACAGAGTTACAGCCCAGTGGGGGAAAGAATAATAAGTAAGTGACTAAAAACTTAAAATATATTAATTTTAGATGCTGGGGAATCACTTTTTAAGGGTTTGGCCTTTTCAATAAATCATGGTGAAGGTCCGGTTTAAACACGGCGCATAACATATTTCAGGCAAGCTTGTGTTTGTTTTTTCTCTTTTACTGGAAGGAAGAAAAATCAGGGCTGACAGGTTTTGGAATATACCATTCTGCCTTTAAAGAAGACCAGAACCCACTGAACTTGTGAAATACATTTGGCCACAGCCCCTGCCGATGCTCCCCTCTTAGGGTATAGAATTAGAAATGGATATTTAAACTTTTTGGATCATCAAGGAACCCTGTTTTTTGCTGTGCATGTAAGGTGACAGGCATCAGTCATTACATAGGCGTGCCAATGACATTATTGCCACACATAACAGTGGCAATGAATGGAGGTGGTGGAGCTTTACATCTAAAACAGGCGCCATTATCTGGGATTAGAGGAGAGGAGGAGGTAGAGGCAGTAAAAATTGGCAAAAGTTACTCTTCATGGGGGAAGCAGTTAAGAGAATGCTAGTTAAAGCGGACCTTCACACTGAATAAGAGTCTATCTTATATGTTTCCCACACCCTGTACATACAGATTGCTCACAAAAATCATCCTACCTGCATCTACTGCATGTTATAAGCCTTTAAACATCCAAGATGGCGGTTCATGGGGCTTCAGGCAGCCTACAAACAGGAAGTGTCTTCTGACTGTGTCACTCTGCATTCTGAGACTACTGTCCTTTTCCTGACCCCAGCTCTGCTCTGTCAGCAATAACCCCGCCCCCCTGTACTTTATCCTGCTCTCCTCTCCAAGATGGCAGCGCCCGTATCCTAGAGTCCTGAACAGAGTTGCAGCCCAGTGGAGGAAAGAATAATAAGTATGTGACTAGAAACTAAAATATATTAATTTTAGATGCTGGGGAATCATTTTTTAAGGATTTGGGCTTTTCATGAAATCATACTGAAGGTCCGCTTTAAACATGTGGGTTTTGGTCTTCTTTAAATGAGAAAACATATCTTAGTGCCTGTACCCTGTGCCGGCTAGTGCTGGAATAACAGCTTCACAATTCTCCTTATTTGGGTAGTTGCTTTTACCCACCAGGACAGTCAATTAGAGAGGACATGTCACTCATGTAAATAAGGAATGGTACGATCCAAATCAGGACAGACTTAAAAGTGGACCAAAACCCAGGATTTTGACTATCCTGGGTTTTGGGCTGTACCCCGACCGGGGGTGCCCCACTGTGTAAAACTCCCCAGGTCGCCCAATCTCACGCACCCCTCCCCGGGCCTACGGCGCATATGCAGCCTCTCATCCAATCAGCACGCTCAGATCCTCTCCCGAGCCTTCTCTAATAGCTTATCTAAGGCAAGTGGATTTGAACGCACTGGCGGCCACATCCCGCGCTACCCTCTAACAGGCAGTGTGCCCATGTCGGCTATTCACAAATGCCTGGCTCAGGCGCCCTGCTAATGGGATAGCGGGGATGTGGCCACCGTTTGCACATGCGCCGTTGGACCGGGTAAGAAGGGGAGTTTACAAGTGACCTGGGGGATTTCACACAGCGGGGATGCCCCTGGGGGGAGGGAATTCAGCTGCCCTGGAATCTTATAGATTTCAGGGCCGTGGGTTTCGAGCCACTTTACATATTTGAAAGGAAAGAATAAGATTCAGAAGGGAAGTGTTTTTAAGAAGAAACTTAAAGTGGACCAACACCCAGGGGGGATTAGCCTGGGAATCTATAAGATGGGATGCCCCACTGTGTGAAACCCCGCAGGATGCCCAGAAACCTTACCTTATCCCCGTTCCAACGGCACATGCGTGAGCCGCGGGCACATCTCGCGCTTCTTTCTAGCAGGGCGTGCACCCTGTGGTTGCCACTGTGGTTGTCCGTCGCTTGTCCATAGATACCACAGCGGCTCTGAGCACTCGCGTAGGAGCGGGGTGAGGTGAGTTTTTTAAGGCGATCTGGGGGGTTTCACGCAGCGGGGCACCCCTGCGGAAGTGGACCAAAACCCAGGATAGTGAAAATCCTGGGTGTTGGTCCACTTTAATGATAGAACAAGGGGACCCAACCTGAAGCTAGTTGGAAGAAAGATCAGGAGCAATGTTAGAAAATATTATTTTACAGAAAGAGTAGTAGATGCTTGGAACAAACTTCCAGCAGAGGTAGTTATAAAATCAACAGTCACTGAATTTAAAAATTCCTGGGATAAGCACACATCTATCCTAAGATAAAGAGTACATACAGTATACACATAAGGGCAGACTAGATGGACCGTATGGTCTCCTACTGCCGTCAACCTTCTATGTTTCTATGTTTCTATGTGTCTCCCCTGTTTTTGTTTGTTTGTTCTTTCCTCCAGTAAAAGAAGAGAAAGTCTGGTGTGAGATTTTTTTTTCTCAGGGTGTGTAAGTAACCCCTTCTCTCGCCATCCAGCATGTTCTCACAGATTTTAAATATTAGACAGTTTTGTGGTTCATTTACTGGGAACTGCTAATGTTATTCAAGAAAGAGCTAAATTAAACTGGAACAAAAGTAAAATGGGTGTTGTTCCCAGCACAGGAGGACATCCCGAATGCCGTGATCTCCATGTGCATTGATGCCTGGCAAAGCAAGAAATCTTACCCTTCAACTCGTTCTGCCGACAAAAATGAGCCCTGCAATGGCTGTCGCAGTCACATGGGCCACCAGCCTCCCTGGGTATGGTCGCCAGTGACCATGTGACCTTGGTAGCCAATAGTGGGGCTTTATTTCACAGCTTTACCAGGCGTTAATGCACAGAGGGGCACCAGCAATCAAGGTGCCCTCCTGCGCAGGGAACAACACCCATTTCATAAAAAATGGGCATTGTTCTGGTTTTAGCACAAAAGCTGAAGATAATCTGTAGGCTAAAAAAACACAGGATGTTCACCCTACCTCACATAACAATTAATCACTCTAGTCCAATGCTCTAAAGTAGACCTAAAGCCTACCTGGCAACTCTGCACCTGGTAGCATTCTCATCTACATGGACCCTAACTTCCCTTATTCCCTCTGCCAGTGAGCCCTGCATTTCTTCTGTTGAGGTCACCTCTCACTGTAGCAGGGCATTGCCTGAATTCTCACTCCTTTTTAGGAGAGAAAGCTGCCACTGACTTTCATTGCCTACCTTGGAGCTGATTCAGAGCCGGATGAACATTTACACCCGAGAGACAATGAAAGTCAATAGCAGTTTTCCCCTCCTAAAAAAGGAATGAGAATTCTCACCTGGCTCTGAATCAACCCCACTGTGTTTACATTAGCAACTGTACACCACTGCGGTGTGTTTGGTGTACAGAGCAGGGACTTTCTGACTTTTCCTTACAAATCACCTGATTCGCTAAGTCACATATGCTACTCACTCGTGAGATTACAGGTTTAAAACTGCCATTGACTTTCACTTTCTACCTTGGGGCTGATTCAGAGCCAGATAGACAATGGTAGGCAATGAAAGTCAGTGGCAGTTTTCTCTCCTAAAAAAGGAGTGAGAATTCTCACCTGGCTCTGAATCGACCCCATTGTGTTTCCGTTAGCAACCGTACACCAGCGTGGTGTGTTTGGTGTACAGAGCAGGGACTTTCTGACCTTGTCTTCCAAATCATATGATTTGCTAAGGTAGATATGATGCTACTTACTCATGAGATTACAGGTTTAACCCCTCCTGCTTTAATTCAGTCTCGTCAGATGAGGGGATCTCAATCTTTTGTTTCAGTAGCTAAAGGGTCCCTGTCATTACTGTTACCTGATTTATCCAGGCTTAGTTTTGTGGAGGGAGCTGCTGCTGAGCTCACCCTTGACAGTGGAAGGATGCTGGGTTTGGCAGGCTAAAGACTAAAGTTCTTTACTCAAGGCCATAAAAGCCACGCCCATTTTAGCGACAAAGACCCACAGGAAACAGCATGCTGATAAGTACATCACAGATCCGAGGGCACAAACCTAACACAAATGTTTATTTTACATTCCAGAGGAGGAAAGATAAGACACAACACCCAAATCTTTCCTTTAAACATTTCTTATGGCATATTATTATAACCACCCACCCCCCCCCAAAAAAAAAAGTTCAAAAAATGAATTCAATTAAAAGAACCGCTATTAATTTAAAGTATTGCGGAGTCAAGTGAAGCATGGCGCGCTTGCAAAAAACAGTGTGCACAGAACCACTAATTTAGGAAAGTATAATTAGCATTGTGGCGTAAACATGACAGATTCTTCAATGAGTGTTTGACTAGTTGTGCTGCTCATGTACACTGCTAAATGAAAGAAACGTCTAGGGAAAATAAACCATAAAAAAACACATACATATCTCGTATATCTCCGTGCAGCCAGCCAAGCGTGCTCCATGCCGAGTACCGCCACCAATTTAACCAGCTGCACACTGCACAAACAGGGGTATATGATTTCTGGAGTGTGCTCAAACTCTCATGGTTGCTTTAAAGATGAACTCCGAGCTTTTTGTAACCCCAAAGCCACCCCTCCCCCCCCTGTGCTAAGTCCAATTTGAGCATTAAAATAATATAATAACTCACATGATGATGCTGATCAGGAGAGGGACTCTGAATGTCAGTCGTATACTTGAATGACAGTTGGATGTGAATGAATGACCAGTATAGTCACACTGCTGTATGGGATGGGGTGACTGACCTGGCACTTTGTGGATTCACTCCAAGATGCCTGCACCAAAACTGAGATGCTGGGGGAATGCTGAGGATACCTGATGAGGTAAGGGGTTTATTCTTTTGTAACCTCTCCATCCTGACCCTCATTTTCCCTACATCTGCAATCCCTGGTTTCGGCCACAGGAATGTGACCACAGGTGTTTACAGTTCCTTTAAAGCGGACCTTCACCCTGAATAAGAGCCTATGTTATATGTTTCCCACACCCTGTACATACAGATTGCTCACATTAAAAACCATCCTACCTGCATCTACTGCAAGGTATGAGCCTTTAAAGTGGACCAACACCCAGGATTTTGACTATCCTGGGTTTTGGTCCACTTCGGTGGGGCACCCCGATCGGGGGTGCCCCGCTGTGTGAAACCCCCCAGAACGCCCCAAAAACTCACCTCTCCCCGCTCCCACGTGACCGCTCCAGCCAATCACAGCGCGCGTCCAAGGTCGCTTGGACGCGCATAGCAGCTCAGCGGCTCTGAGCGCTGGAGGCCGCGTCTCGCGCTTCCCTCTAACAGGGAGCGCGCCTGCGCCGGCCATTCACAAACGGCCGGCGCGGGTGCGCGCCCTGCTAGAGGGAAGCGCGAGACGCGGCCGCGGCTCGCGCATGTGCCAATGGAACGGGGCTGAGGTAAGGTTTGTGGGCCTCCTGGGGGGTTCCTCCCCGCGGGACATCCCGATTTCGGATGCCCCGCAGGGAGGGATCTGATCGGTCCGGGAATCTTATAGATTCCCGGGCCGATCCCCCCTGGGTGTTGGTCCACTTTAAACATCCAAGATGGCGGCACATGGATTCTCAGATTGCCCTTCTGACTGTGTCGCTCAGCATTCTGGGATTGATGTCCTTTCCCTGACCCCAGCTCTGCTCTGTCTGTGCAAAGCACAGCTATAACCCACCCCCTGTACTTTGTACTTTAATGATGGTGGCGCCAGTATTCTAGAGTCCTGAACAGAGTTGCAGCCCAGCAGGGGAAAGAATAATAAGTGACTAAAAACTTAAAAATATATTAGTTTTAGTTTCTGGGAAATAGTTTTTAAGGGTTTGGGCTTTTCATTAAATCATGCTGAAGGTCTGGTTTAAGTTTCTCCTTAAAGTTTAAAATGAAAGGCCTCCCACCATTCTTGCTGCCCACCTTTGGACCCATCGTTCTGAATGTCTCCAAAACTACACACAGTATTCCTGCTGGCCTCACCAGACCTCTAAACAGCGGCATCACAGCCCTTCATCTTCCTACTGGTGATGCCTCGAGCTAAGCAGCAAAGCTTACCACTTCCGCATACCAATCCCCACATGACACTGAGCAGGTTATCAAGCTCAACGGCAGTCGGGCACCTTACTGTGCAACTGCCAGCCTGGCATGAAAGGATCTTGGAAAAGTTTATTAGCACCCTATTCCCCCATCTTATGAACACCAATCAGGGACGGATTATGAGGGGGGCCTAAGGGGCCTGCACCAACCTTTGGGTTATGGTCTGGTCCAGGAGGCTTTTCAGTATTTGGTCTGATGGCCGCGGGACCAGCAACAAAGCTATCGGTGGCAATGGGGTCATGCCTGGGCATGTTTTTGTAAACCTGCAGCTAAAGCCACCAGAGGGCAGGACAGAGGGGCTAGAGCAGCAAAGCCACCATCAGCATCGCTACAGTGATGTGTGTGTGCAGAGCTGTCAATCGGCGGCTGCTCACAGCACATAAGCGCCAGCACCAAGCAGAGCCGCTGGCAACTCAATGCAGGGAACTGTTTTCTCCAGGACCAGCTGGGTGACTACACTCTTCCCCGGCCAGAATGGCAAAGCACCCCGCACACACCCGCACAAGGGTGGCACAAGGGACTCGATCTGACGTTCCAGTAAGTAGGCGGGTGCCAGACAACCACCAATCAATGACTTGGTTGGACTAATATTTCAAAGGGAAAAAAATACTGTATCTGCCTCCACCAGACTTTGTGCCCAGGGGCCTCCACCACACTAAGTCCGTCCCTGACACCAATTCACAATGGGCCATCGCAATACAGGATGCCCCCCGCTGCCTAATTAAGAGGAAGTCCAGACATGATTTACTTTTGGATTTCCTGTTTAACTAGGCATTGTTGTTGTTGTACGTATTGTAATTTTTTTCTGATCTGGGCCCCATTCTTTTTAATATATTTGTAAGTGACATAGGAGAAGGCTTGGTAGGAAAAGTTTGTCTGTTTGCTGATGATACAAAGGTTAGTAATAGGGTGGATATTCCTGGAGGTGTCTGCAACATGGAAAATGATTTAGCTTTACTGGATAGATGGTCAAAACTGTGGAAACTAGAGTTTAATGTCTCTAAATGTAAAATCATGCACTTGGGTAGAAGGAATCCCTGCTCTGAGTACCGTATGGGCAGCACTGTGTTAGCCAGGACCTCGGAGGAGAGAGATTTAGGGGTACTGATTACTGATAGCTGCAAGATGAGTGGACAGTGTAGCCAGGCAGTGGGAAAAGCAAGCAGGATGCTCGGCTGCATAGCTCGAGGCATCACCAGTAGGAAGAGGGAGGTTGTGATGCCACTGTATAGAGCCCTGGTAACACAGCTAGAATACTGTGTGCAGTTCTGGAGACCTTACCTACAAAACAACATTATTCAAAAAGAACGGGTCCAAAGGCGGGCAACAAAAATGGTAGAAGGGCTTAAACTTAAAACTCATCAGGAGAGACATAACTTGTACAGTCTGGAGGAAAGGAGGGAGAGAGGGGACATGATTGAGACCTTTAAATATGTGAAAGGATTGAATAAGGTTGAGGAGGGAAATGTTTTTAAGAAGAAACTTAATGATAGAACAAGGGGGCACAACCTGAAGCTAGTCGGGGGGAAGATCAGGAGCAATGTTAGAAAATATTATTTTACAGAAAGAGTAGTAGATGCTTGGAACAAACTTCCAGCAGAGGTAGTTGAAAAATCATCAGTCACTGAATTTAAACATGCCTGGGATAAGCACACATCTATCCTAAGATAAAGAGAACATACAATATACACATAAGGGGCAGTATACACATAAGGGCAGACTAGATGGAGCGTATGGTCTCCTTCTGCCGTCAACCTTCTATGTTTCTATGATCTGGTGACGGAGGTATATATGAGGTATATATAAGTAATATAACCCAGCAATCTACAGACAGGCCTTGAAGGGGTAAAATTGAGCTGATTTTCTACCCTCCGCCATGTCAGTATGGTGCGTGTCCTGTGCAGCATTGCTGGGATTTGCAGCACACGTTCAGCCTTCCAACTATTCCAGGGGATATAAAATAAAATAACACAAAATAGAAAAGGCGCTGAACTGCTGAACCCGTAAATTTGGACTGATGGGTGAAATGACTGGTGACGATTGGTAGAATAAAATTCGATCAAAGACTGGCAAGCAGGGAAGTGTCAGTGAAGCTGGGGAGTGAATGGAGGTGCGCAGCAAACATCGCAAGACCCCGCAATAACTGCTGAGGCCAGGGTGGCATGTTCTGCCTGTCACAGCTGACAGCCTTTACTAAAAGGAACCACAAGGCCTTGATAGATATAAACCTCCCTCCATTGTCCCTCTGTTGTCCCCGCTGCAGAACCAGACCACTCTCTAGATGTCATGGAGGTGTCAGATGATCCAGTCAGGCTGTTAGTTTTGTGTTAAAACAGACTACTTAAAAGTGTACTTTTTTTTTTTTTAGAGCAAACCTACAGACGGTGATCTCACTAGTTCAGAATTGTGCTGGAGAGATCAATAGCAAGGGGTTTCACATGCTGGGGACATCCCGAATCAGAACACCCCCCCACAAAAGTGGGCTGATTGATTCAATAGGCTTTGGTCCAGTTTAAAGCTCAACCTCTAACAATGACAATAGATAATGACTTTTTACTTGTGGAGCTCTATCTTGGTAGGGACCTGGCTTCCCACCAAAGTGGCACATGTCCCTCTTAGTGGAGGTTTAGCTGTGGCAGATGAGGCTGGATTCCCCATCAGATGAGGGTATTTCGGTAATAAAAGGTATTTCCTAGTTGACAGGCTCACCAGTGGTGGGGGAGGGGGGTAGCTTGGTTAAAGTGAACCAAAACCCAGGATTTTGACTATCCTGGGTTTTGGTCTTTGCCCCAGGGACAACCCAATTGCTAGGTGACCGCCCTCCCCCAGGCTGCCTGAACAAACTCACCTCTTCCTGGTCCTACAACGTATGTGCGGCCATTCGTCCAATCATCCCCCCTCGGATCCGCTCGAACCCCTTCGCCCAGGAGCTTGTCTAATACGAGCGGATCCGAGCACGCTGGTGGCTGCATCCCCTGATACCCTCTAACAGGGAGTGTGCCCATTCCAACCATTCACAAATGCCTGGCGCGGGCATGCGCCCTGCTAAAGGGACAGCGGCGATGCAGCCGCTGCTTCCGCATGCCCCGTTGGACCGGGAAAGAAGGCAAGTTTATGGGTGACCCGAGGGCGTTTCACACAGCAGGGCATCTCGATTCTCTTCCGGGGGAGGGAATCAATTGGCCCGAGAATCTTATAGATTCCTGGGCCGATCTCCATGGGTTTTGGTCCACTTTAATGGTCCCTGCATAGCACAACAGGTAGGGTTTATGTGCACTTTAATCCTAAATAGCTTTTCCACACACCTGGTCCAGGTCAGTGTCTCACGCTAAGCATGAGACTTCGTCTTCTTCTCAGCCTTGTGTTCTTTAAGCCTATCTAGTTGAGCATTAGCTAAAATTCAGAGAGAGCCTACAATAATATTTACTGACGAATCAAAACTATTGATCGTATCTTGTGTTACATCAAGAGAAAACAGACCTCAACACAAAATGCAAAATTCCCAAAGCGATTTGTTTTGATGAGCTGAAAAGAAAACCTATTTGCACTCTAAAGACCTGCAACCCCGTGCATACAGCAATAGATACATATACACAGGCAGAAATACACACACACATACACGGCTGTCCTCCTTTACGACATCTGCTTAGTGTCAGTAGAAAAGAACATATGTTTAATATTCTGCACAACAAACGTCTAAAGGCCCTTAAAGAAAAACAATTAACATATCCAGAGACGTCCTCTACTCCCTTCTACCTTACTACAAAAAAAAGCTTATCTGTGTAACCTGTAGCTATGACTTACAGACTGGACTGGCAGTCAGAAGGTAGGTTCCTCTAACTACAAACCCTGCATCTGCTGGGACACTGCAGATGTGCACATGCCCCGCAAAATAAACCAGCAGGTATTAAAGCTGAAGGTGTGCATAAGACTAGGGGAGCAGGGGATGCAGCATTTCCTCTTACCTTCTAGATCAGGTACCACTGGTGATGCTTGAGATCCTATTAGGTGGTACTTTAAAATGCTGCAGACAGACCTATACCCCAAAATGATCTACTGCCATCTATGCATCACCTAAGCCTGATTTGCTCCACAACACAAAATTACAAAACTGCTCTAAAAGGAGATGCAAACTATGCGTGTGTTTATTGTTACAGAGTGTGAGTGCTGGGTAAGTTAAATCCAAATAGACAAATGTGGTGTAACAGGAACTGGCTTTACCGGAACATAAGTGCAGTAAGTAAACGTCACCTTACATGGCGTATAACATTGACAGGAAAAATAAGTCATAGAGCGCAGCTCAATGTACAGGAAATGCAACACACCTTGAAAAGCATAGAGAGTCTACAGATAAGCATTTGGTAACAGTGACATCTAGTGCCATAAATGTAAACTGCAGCCAATCCAGCAAATATAGACAAAGCTAGGCTGTTGCATCTGCAACATTTCATTCACTTTAAAATGGCTGTTTTGTATGTGTTTACCACTGTTTGAGGTGACACCCACACACACCACCCAGGTGGTACTTAATATAACTGGAAAATGAAAAGTGGTACTTGAACAAAAAGTTGGGGGCTCCTTCTCTAGATGGCAACAATCCTAATGAAACTGAAAGTGTAGCCAGTGAGACATCTCTACCAGTAATGAGAGAAAGACATATCCAGTCCAAGAGAGCATGTCCATAACTGCTGTCACATAGTGCACAATCTGTGAAGGATGCAGTAAGCACTTAAAAGCAGCAAAATACAACTATTTTGTTCTTAGGTGAAAGCTGAGGCTAAAAGCAACATGCAAACCTGGGCACCCAGGGCCTTTTGGGAATAAGGGGCATCCAAAGGGTTGCCAAGTTCCCCGATAACCTGGTGGGCCAGTCCAAGCCTTGTCAGATCTACAGCTTATCGAGAATTGCTTAAAGTGGACCAAAACCCAGGATTTTGACTACCCTGGGTTTTGGTCCTTGCCCCACGGCACCCTGATGGGGATGCCCCGTTGTGTGGAACCGTTCAGGTCGCCCGAACTAATTCACCTCTTCCCCGGTCCTACAGTGCATGCGTGGCCTCTTGTCCAATCAGCGCGCTGGGATCCGCTCCCGCCTTTCGTCTAAGCCTTCGTCTAAGGCGATTGGGTTTGAGCACGCTGACAGCCGCATCCCCGCTACTCTCTAACAGGGAGCGTTTACAAATTCCTGGTGCGAACATGCGCCCTACTAAAGGGATAGCGGGGATGCGGACGCTGCTTGCGCATGCACCATTGGAATGGTAAATAAGGTGAGTTTCTGGGCGGCCTGGAGGGTTTGACATAATTTTGAATGCGCCGAGGGAGGGAATCAAGCGACCCTGGAAACGTATAGATTTCCGGGCCGATCTCCATGGGATTTAGTCCACTTACAAAACTAACAACAGACTATATGCACCTTATCCTCAGGCCAATTCATGAGCCGTCAGTAGATGAGGTATCCCTCTACTGTTATCAGCGGTATCCTGCCTTTAGTCTCGCAAGACCAGGCTCCTTAAACCGGACCTTCACCATGATTTATTGAAAAGCCCAAACCCTTAAAAACGATGCCCCAGCATCTAAAGTTAATATATTCTAAGTTTTTAGTCACTTACTTATTATTCTTTCCCCCACTGGGCTGCAACTCTGTTCAGGACTTTAGTATACGGGCGAGCTGGCCGATGTTTAAAGGCTCATAACATGCAGTAGATGCAGGTAGGATGCTATTTAATGTGAGCAATCTGTATGTACAGGGTGTGGGAAACATATAAGACAGACTCTTATTCAGAGTGAAGGACCGCTTTAACTGATTATGGGAAGGGGAATTTTGCCATTCTGGAGGATGCTAGAACCGATAGGACAGCTAAAAAATCCAAGAGACTTATTTTGCTATCAACTTATCTCCAAAAGCAGTTGACATGGCAGTAAGGAGAGTGTGTTTGGTGTGACTTTTGTTAGCTACAGAAACAACATGCAAGGTGGTCATTCTGTATCATCAAGGTCTCCCCAAGAAGAAAGGCATGTGTGTTGTACAAGGCAGCGGATGTACAAGACGGATGACTGGAAACACAGCAGTCGGCTGCTGAAAGCAGATGACAAATACATCATCGATGAGACAACCATCACCCATTTCATTGCAGAGGTTGCAGAAGGCTCTGTGACCCTGGAATTCGTATCTTAAGTCTAGAGAAGTCTTTTCAGAAGAGGTCTGCATGTTCTCTAGGATGGAAAATTCAACCGTGAAACAATGGGCTCTAGCAGAAGGCACAGAATAACATGGATGACTGACTGCGAGCCAAAGTAAAGCATAGTTTGGTTTTGTTTTAGGTTTGGAGTCAGTGATTATGATTGGAATGGGATGTGCAGGAAGATGCTTTTTTGCAGCATTACCTGAAGCACCGCTACAAAGTTGGACTTCAAGTGAACCTAAATCCTTGCTGGCTGGCCCTGGAATCCCTCACCCCAGGGCATTCCAGTTTGATGTAAAAGCCTACTTTCCAGCGATCCCATTGCAGATGCATCAGGGTATCCCCCCAACTGATGTGCGCACACAGCAGGAATAAAGTTTCTTATAAGAGTCTGGCACACAGTACTGAGAGTGTCTGGGATTCCAGTGGCCATTATCCCCTAGCTAGGCAAGTCCATGGCAGCCAATCAGATAGGATTGTGCTAGGCCTATGTGAATTACTGGTGCAGACACGCCAGCCGGAGGGGAGCAGTCATGGGAATCTCTGGATCATCAGAGATCAGAGATCTCAGCACTGTGTTCCGGACTCAGCATTCTATGACATTCATTCATATGCACAACATGGAATGTTGATTAGGGGAGAGCCCGCACATGCGCCATAGGATCGCCAGCCTGGTGTCTCACACACAAGGGATGTAACAAAACCAAGAACTGAGAACAAACAAACCAGAAAAGACCAAACCCAGATTAGTTAAAATCACAGATTTTCTTCTGGCTCCAGTATCCACTCTGGAGGAGTGGACATATTCTGGCCTTACCCTTCAAATCTTCTCTATACAAATCACATTGCAGTCACTTTGACATCTACAGATGGGGACTGTCTACATACTGGGTATTCAGGATGGACTCATGGGGTGCTGCACACATACTGGGTATTCAGTATGGATTCATAGAGGTGCTGCACACATAGTGTGCATATAGGATGGATTCAACAGGGTGCTGCCTACATGCTGTGTGTTCGGGATGGACTCAGCTGGGTGGCGACTACATACTGGGTGTATGGATGGCTTCACAGGGGTTCTGCACACATATTGGGTATTCAAGGCATATTCAGATGGGTGCTGCCTACATACTGGGTGTTCGGGGTAGATTCAGCGGGGTCCTGCATACATATTGGGTATTCAAGGCATATTCAGATGGGTGCTGCCTACATACTGGGTGTTCGGGGTAGATTCAGCGGGGTCCTGCATACATATTGGGTATTCAAGGTATATTCAGGTGGGTGCTGTCTACATACTGGGTGTTCAAGATGGATTCAGAGGCATGTGTTCTGTGTTCTGCATGCTGGGTGTTCAGGATGGATTTGGAGGGGTGCTGCGTACATACTGGGTGTTCTGAGGGGTATGTTCTACATACTAGAAGTTCAGAATGGATCCAGAGTAGTGCTGCCTACATTCTGGGTGTGCGGGATCGATTCAGAGGGGTGCTACAAACATACTGAATGTTCAGGATGGATTTAGAATAATGCGGCCTACATTCTGGGTGTTTGGGGTGAATTTGGAGGAATGCCATCTACACACTGGGTGTTCAGGATGTTGGATACATGGTGGTTGTTGGGATAGATGAAGCAGGGTGGGGGACACTATATAAACTGCATGGTCAGTATAAGGGCTGCACACTACTCTTACCAAAAGTCCAGAAGACATTAGAGGCTGGTAACTGATTTCATGGTGCAGAGACATTTGAGCATACCTGTATTTCCAGGACCGGATGATTCACGCCAGCCCCTGTCCCTGGTAATGACATACTGTTGGCATCTAATGTATGACAAATGCTAAACTGGAGAGCAGCCAGTCAGCAGGCAGCGGTAATAAGCAACACAAATCAGCAGGAAATGCCACATGCTAGGGAGCCTTGTAAAGTTTAGCCGTAAAATCAGTGCTGCCCTGTCTACATCCAGACCTGGCCATTGCTCATGCCAATCACCTGCGCGGCGGGCGAGAGCCAAATGCCTCTCTGTCTGGCTCCACGCTGCTCGGCTTCCAGCAGGAGGGCACACAAGCAACGCTGTGCAGATAATGCATAATAACAGAGCGGCCGGGGACTATCTCATGCCAGGCCCTTTCCATCAGAGTGCCCCCTCCTCCTTGCCCCGGGCTCCCCCGCGTGTGTGTGTATGCAGAACATACCCAGGGGGCACAGGGCACAGGAAGGGCTTCGCTCTTCCCCCGCCAACGCTCTCTCCGGTGACATATTCCGTGCAACCGCAGACACAGCAACGCATCTGTGCACAGCACGGGGCTCTTATGAATGAGGACGAGGGGTGGGCTCCACAAAGCGAACAAAAACACAGGATCGCGTTACTGCTCCACTGCCAAGAACTCTCCTGCTGCTGGGATATTAGCGGACTATGATATTTAATAGTTAACTCTTCTGCTTCCAACTCTGCCAGCCTGGAGCTGAAATGTAAAACCGATTACCCACTGCCTAGTAAACAAGCTGGCGGCAAATACTTATAACAGCTCGTCAAAAATGAGCAACATACGGTGATGACATACACATTTCTACTACATGCCATCATTTTTATTAACCCCCCGTGTGTCAACAGCAATGCACAAGCGCGTTGGCACCAGGACTGTGCTTGGTGTTTAAAGGAGCACTATCGCGAAAAAAGGGACCAATAATAAAAATGCATATAAATATGCTGGATGGTGGGTGGACAGGTCACTTATACACCCCGCATCTGGAAATATCCAGCCAGGCTTGTTTTTTATTTTAATTTATGGAAGGAAGAGGAAATCGGGTGACAGGTTCTGTCACCCCAATACACACTAAACCTGTAACCCCTGGATTTTATTCCTACCAGGAGAAGAAAATCACAAGCTTGGCGGAAGTTTTATTCAGTTTGGGTTTATAAATGACCCCTCCTCTCATTAGCCAACGTGTTTATTGCAAATAAATGGACCAATAATAAAAATCCATATAAATATGCTGGATGGTGGGAGGACGGGTCACTTACACACCGGCATTAGGATATATCCAGCCAGGCTTGTTTTTTATTTTTATTTATGGAAGGAAGAGGAAATCGGGTGACAGGTTCTGTCACCCCTAATACACTAAACCTGTCAGCCCTGGATTTTATTCCTACCAGGAGAAGAAAACCAAAAGCTTGGCAGGAGTTTTAATCAGTTTGGGTTTATAAATGACCCCTCCTCTCATTAGTCAACATGTTTATATGGATTTTTAATATTACACAATTTCATGATAGTGCTTCTTTAGGCTGCCCTAGGCAGGAAGTTAGTGTGTGTGAAGGGGCAGATGGTGCAAGGGGTTAAATGCAGAGAGTGTGAGGAGGGGGGAGATAGAGCAAGGCCCTTATTCATCAAGCGATAGCGTCTGGTAGTGTCTGACGAGCGCCAGGTACCGCCAGCTAACGGCGGCTACCGGCTCAAGTACGCCCGGCGTCAGCCACAATGACGCATTTATCAAGCTAAATGAGGCTAGCGCCGGCGAGAGCGTCAGCTAGCGCGGGATTCATCATGTAGCCGACTGCAACGAACAGCGCCGCTGCTAATCCCATCACAGCGACAGGTATGACCTGGCGCTCCCTGGCGTGGTCCAATGCATTTCAATGGAGCAATCTTTAAATAATCATAATTAATTGCTATTACAGTTTTTTTTATTTTTTTTTAATGTCAAAAATTCTGTGACCACTTCTGCAATGTTAGGATTTTTTTTTAAGTACCCAATAGATTGCTAGGGCTTTGAGTGGCAGGACCAATGAATGCCGGACTCCATCATTACCCAGCACCTGGGATTTCAGGAGAGGAAGAAATGCATAGCCTCCTAGGTATCAACGCGGAATCTGGTTGGTGCAATTTTGCCCCCCCAATAGTTGGCTGGGGTTTGAGTGGCAGGACCAGTGAATGCCGGACTACATAAATACCCAGCACCAGGGATTTGAGGAGAGTAAGAAATGCACAGCCTCTTCGGATTCAACGCTCCCACTTGGCACTTTTAATGAATGATGTAGGCGTCCGGAAATAGAACACCAAAAAAATGGGTTTACATATATGTCAGGCTAAGCAAAATGCAGATGTTGGGGAACAGGTGTGCTCCTAGAGTTACATGGCAGTGGCCATCTTGGATTTCACCTGAGAGTCATGCTTACACATAAACGTGAATGGGTTAGTTGGGGAGATACTTTGCTAGCACACACACTGCAGTTGAACTGGGAGCTTCCTTAGGGTTAATCCATGCAGCCATAGAGATCTTATCTTTTTCCACACAGAATGTTAGAAGGAGATAAAATCCTTAGCTGGCAGCATTGATGTAGAATTGAAGTAGTATGGCTACAGTGTACCTTTGTGATGTTGCAAGCAATGCAGGCTGTCTGGAGCCTGGGAGTTTGCTATAAGCAGCCCACACCAACCTAAGAGAAATATTTACCTCAGAAAAGTGACCAACATGTCTGACATTACACACACTCACACACTGCAGTCACCAGCTGCTGGAGGGGCTGAATGTAACTATGAGGCCGATTCATCAATAGCGCCAGGTAGCGACAGATGAGCGACTGTAGCGTGATTTTTTCAGCGCCAGCCAGTATTCGCTGTGCTTGGCCGGCGTTAGCTTGATGACAGCGACTCAGTCGGTGTGCGGTAATGTTGAATACTGGCTGGGGGGTCGCTGTTTCACAGGTCCAGCGTTGTATGTGAGCGACTGACAACGAATGGCCAGAGCGAACGGCTAGCGTCATATTCATCAAAAAATCACGCTCCGAATGTGCTGTCGCTGTCCATTCCTTGTTTAAACCCCAGAGCGCTGGCGGCGATGTGTATTAACTAGTTTTTAACCCCTAAACAACCATATTTTTTGAATGTAACATTATACATGTTTTAAGAATCATTTTGTTATATGAATACATTAATCTCAGACCTGTTAGATCAATTCTGCACTTTTTTTTTTTTTTAAATTTTTTGACTTAAAAATAATTCCTAACATTGCAGAAGTGTTCTCCGATTTTTTGACATTAAAAAAAAAAATTAAAAAATTAATACCAATTAATTATGATTAATTATAGCTTGCTCCATTGAAATGCATTGGACATCGCCAGGGAGCGACAGCTCATACCTGGCGCTGTGAGGGAATTTGCAGCGGCGCTGTTCGGTCCAGGCGGCTTCATGATGAATGCCGCACTAGCCGTCGCTCTCACCGGCGCTAGCCTCATTTTGCTTGATAAATGCGTCATTGTGACCGCCGCGGGCGTACTTGAGTCGGTAGTCGCCGTTAGCTGCCGCTACCTGGCGCTCGTCAGACACTACCTGGCGCTATCGCTTGATGAATAAGGGCATATGTATCAATGTAAGTCAACAGTCTCAGCTACCACAATTGTTCACAATGTTCATACAACGTTTTAATAGTTTTCTGAACAGTGATGAGTCATTCCAGTGGATGGCTTTTTACTTCTGGCTAGAGATCATTTTAAAACAGACCTTCAGCATCATTTAATGAAAAGCCCAAACCCTTAAAAAACTAGTCCCCAGCATCTAAAATGAATATATTTTAAGTTTTTAGTAAATTACTTATTAATCTTTCAGCCGCTTGGCCTCAACTCTGTTCAGGACTCTAGGATACAGGTGCTGCCATCTTGACTCAGAAGCATCACATACAGAGGAGAGGAAAGGTTGGCAAAAGTGCAGGGGATGGGGTTATAGCTGTGCTCTGCACAGACAGAACAGGGCCGGGGTCAGGAAAAGGACTGCAATCCCAGAATGCAAAGCGGCATAGTCAGAAGACACTTCCTGTCTGCAGGCAGCCTGAGACTCCACAGGCCACCATCTTGTATGTTAAAAGGTTAAAAAACACATGATTTTTAATGTGGGCAATCTGTATGTAGTGGCTGGGGGAAACATACAAGATAGACTTGTATGTTTGCCGCAGGGCTCTGTCCTGGGCCCCATTCTTTTTAACATATTTGTAAGTGACAGGAGAAGGCTTGGTAGGAAAAGTTTGTCTGTTTGCTGATAATACAAAGGTTAGTAATAGGGTGGATATTCCGGGAGGTGTCTGCAACATGGACAATGATTTAGCTTTACTGGATAGATGGTCAAAACTGTGGAAACTAGAGTTTAACGTCTCTAAATGTAAAATCATGCACTTGGGTAGAAGGAATCCCTGCTCTGAGTACCGTATGGGCAGTACGGTGTTAGCCAGGACCTCGGAGGAGAGAGATTTAGGGGTACTGATTACTGATAGCTGCAAGATGAGTGGACAGTGTAGCCAGGCAGTGGGAAAAGCAAGCAGGATGCTCGGCTGCATAGCTCAAGGCATCACCAGTAGGAAGAGGGAGGTTGTGATGCCGCTGTATAGAGCCCTGGTAAGGCCACAGCTAGAATACTGTGTGCAGTTCTGGAGACCTTACCTGCAAAAAGACATTATTCAAATAGAACGTGTCCAAAGGCGGGCAACGAAAATGGTGGAAGGACTTAAACTTAAAACTCATCAGGAGAGACTTAATTTGTACAGTCTGGAGGAAAGAAGGGAGAGGGGGGACATGATTGAGACCTTTACATATGTGAAAGGATTGAATAAGGTTCAGGAGGGAAGTGTTTTTAAGAAGAAGCTTAATGATAGAACAAGGGGGCACAACCTGAAGCTAGTTGGGGGGAAGATCAGGAGCAATGTTAGAAAATATTATTTTACAGAAAGAGTAGTAGATGCTTGGAACAAACTGCCAGCAGAGGTAGTTATAAAATCAACAGTCACTGAATTTAAACATGCCTGGGATAAGCACACATCTATCCTAAGATAAAGAGTACATACAGTATACACATAAGGGCAGACTAGATGGACCGTATGCTCTCCTTCTGCCGTCAACCTTCTATGTCTATGACTGTTATTCAAGTTGAATGTCCGCTTTAACAGTAGGACTGCTTTGTTTTCAAAAGTAGGGCTGTCAAAATTTTGGTACGATGGCCGCCCCCATGCAGTTAATGGATAACATCACAAATTACGAGAGAGGGGCTTTAGGGGCGCAATCTACTAAACTTTGAATTTTTGACTGGAGGTCCACTTTAAGTTACGGTCACTGAAAGCAGTTGACTTATGTAGCTGTGGCTTTTAGTAAGGCACACCCAAATGGTGGCAAGGAAAATCCTGTCCCATATCTAACCCCCCTTCCAACACTACCTCTGCCTTGGCAGTGATCAATACTCTCCTCTTCCATGTGCTCCTTTTCCATGACTAACCCCCTTCTATCTGATGGGTTAACATAGAACATATGGATGCTTGGAAAACCATTGCTTACTAATTTAATAGGGGTGGCAGGAAAAGTCTTTTGGGGATTACAAAGAAACCACCCCACCCTGGGAGAAACTTCACAGTAGGTCCAAGTTTCCGAAAATAATATTGGTGACAACATTAAATTACAATACTGTGGAAAAATGAATATATATATATATTAACACTGTATATATTATGCGTACCAGAAGAAATTCCTAGACGCTTGTTTATGCATTACATAGTGCTGAATGGAATCCAGACAGCGCTTTAGGAGGTAAAAGTTCTGAGAGTGCTCAATAAACGCTCTGCCAAATTTTATATAATAATAATAATAATACTACACTGTAACAATATGAACATTAAGAGTTGTTTGTAAGGGGAGAAGTTCCCGAACAGGCTGACATCACCTTGTGTAATGTTAGTAGACATACAGAGAATTCTTGAGTGGGTGGTCAGCAAATATAGATATATTATCATAACAATACTAACTGACACAATGACTGTGCAGCCAAAAATTTCAACTGATTACATGGTAATAACAGTAATAACTATATGTAACAAAAGCAATTTCTAGCAGCGTGGCTTTATATTTTATTTAGTGCTCATGAAGGTGGTCACTAGGGATGAGCGAATCGATCCGGACGAACCCGGATTCGATCCGAATTTCAGGAAAAATTCGATTCGGATCGAATCCGAATTTCCCCGCGATTCGATCACTCGAAGTTTTCCTTTAACATCCATTCATTTACATTACAGGCATTCTAAGATGGCGGGCGGGACATGTCTGGACATGTATCCCGCGCCAGTGCAAGCTGGGGCAGTCACATGCAGCCTATCAGCAGCCAGCAAGCCCGGTGACGTCACACAGCGGTATTTAACGGCGGCCATCTTGCTTTTCCTCATTTCTCTATTGCATTCGTGACAGACAGACAGAACGCTGTGTAGCTGAGGCAGTTAGACAGGCTGGAGACAGGCTGGAGACAGGGACAGACAGGGACAGGCTGGAGACAGGCAGGAGACAGGCAGGAGACAGACAGGAGACAGACAGAAAGCCAGGGAAAGGTAGGAAAAACGGAGCTGGCTGACAGGGAGATTTTTTTTTTTTCATCCAGCCTTTGTTAGCGTTTTCAGGCTGCTTATAGTAACTAACTGTGCATATATACTGAACTGATCTTAAGTCTGCTGTGAGGCATCCCATTCTGTGACTAAAGCAGCCTCTATTTAATAGCATAATAAACATTTGCACTTATTCTCATAGAAATCAGGCCTGATAAAGACACTTTTGCTGTGCATGCTCTCTGGTTTTTGTGGCACTGGCATCCCATTCTGTGACTAAAGCAGCCTCTATTTAATAGCATAATAAACATTTGCACTTATTCTCATAGAAATCAGGCCTGATAAAGACACTTTTGCTGTGCATGCTCTCTGGTTTTTGTGGCACTGGCATCCCATTCTGTGACTAAAGCAGCCTCTATTTAATAGCATAATAAACATTTGCACTTATTCTCATAGAAATCAGGCCTGATAAAGACACTTTTGCTGTGCATGCTCTCTGGTTTTTGTGGCACTGGCATCCCATTCTGTGACTAAAGCAGCCTCTATTTAATAGCACAATAAACATTTGCACTTATTCTCATAGAAATCAGGCCTGATAAAGACACTTTTGCTGTGCATGCTCTCTGGTTTTTGTGGCACTGGCATCCCATTCTGTGACTAAAGCAGCCTCTATTTAATAGCATAATAAACATTTGCACTTATTCTCATAGAAATCAGGCCTGATAAAGACACTTTTGCTGTGCATGCTCTCTGGTTTTTGTGGCACTGGCATCCCATTCTGTGACTAAAGCAGCCTCTATTTAATAGCATAATAAACATTTGCACTTATTCTCATAGAAATCAGGCCTGATAAAGACACTTTTGCTGTGCATGCTCTCTGGTTTTTGTGGCACTGGCATCCCATTCTGTGACTAAAGCAGCCTCTATTTAATAGCATAATAAACATTTGCACTTATTCTCATAGAAATCAGGCCTGATAAAGACACTTTTGCTGTGCATGCTCTCTGGTTTTTGTGGCACTGGCATCCCATTCTGTGACTAAAGCAGCCTCTATTTAATAGCATAATAAACATTTGCACTTATTCTCATAGAAATCAGGCCTGATAAAGACACTTTTGCTGTGCATGCTCTCTGGTTTTTGTGGCACTGGCATCCCATTCTGTGACTAAAGCAGCCTCTATTTAATAGCATAATAAACATTTGCACTTATTCTCATAGAAATCAGGCCTGATAAAGACACTTTTGCTGTGCATGCTCTCTGGTTTTTGTGGCACTGGCATCCCATTCTGTGACTAAAGCAGCCTCTATTTAATAGCACAATAAACATTTGCACTTATTCTCATAGAAATCAGGCCTGATAAAGACACTTTTGCTGTGCATGCTCTCTGGTTTTTGTGGCACTGGCATCCCATTCTGTGACTAAAGCAGCCTCTATTTAATAGCATAATAAACATTTGCACTTATTCTCATAGAAATCAGGCCTGATAAAGACACTTTTGCTGTGCATGCTCTCTGGTTTTTGTGGCACTGGCATCCCATTCTGTGACTAAAGCAGCCTCTATTTAATAGCACAATAAACATTTGCACTTATTCTCATAGAAATCAGGCCTGATAAAGACACTTTTGCTGTGCATGCTCTCTGGTTTTTGTGGCACTGGCATCCCATTCTGTGACTAAAGCAGCCTCTATTTAATAGCATAATAAACATTTGCACTTATTCTCATAGAAATCAGGCCTGATAAAGACACTTTTGCTGTGCATGCTCTCTGGTTTTTGTGGCACTGGCATCCCATTCTGTGACTAAAGCAGCCTCTATTTAATAGCATAATAAACATTTGCACTTATTCTCATAGAAATCAGGCCTGATAAAGACACTTTTGCTGTGCATGCTCTCTGGTTTTTGTGGCACTGGCATCCCATTCTGTGACTAAAGCAGCCTCTATTTAATAGCACAATAAACATTTGCACTTATTCTCATAGAAATCAGGCCTGATAAAGACACTTTTGCTGTGCATGCTCTCTGGTTTTTGTGGCACTGGCATCCCATTCTGTGACTAAAGCAGCCTCTATTTAATAGCATAATAAACATTTGCACTTATTCTCATAGAAATCAGGCCTGATAAAGACACTTTTGCTGTGCATGCTCTCTGGTTTTTGTGGCACTGGCATCCCATTCTGTGACTAAAGCAGCCTCTATTTAATAGCATAATAAACATTTGCACTTATTCTCATAGAAATCAGGCCTGATAAAGACACTTTTGCTGTGCATGCTCTCTGGTTTTTGTGGCACTGGCATCCCATTCTGTGACTAAAGCAGCCTCTATTTAATAGCATAATAAACATTTGCACTTATTCTCATAGAAATCAGGCCTGATAAAGACACTTTTGCTGTGCATGCTCTCTGGTTTTTGTGGCACTGGCATCCCATTCTGTGACTAAAGCAGCCTCTATTTAATAGCATAATAAACATTTGCACTTATTCTCATAGAAATCAGGCCTGATAAAGACACTTTTGCTGTGCATGCTCTCTGGTTTTTGTGGCACTGGCTTCCCATTCTGTGACTAAAGCAGCCTCTATTTAATAGCACAATAAACATTTGCACTTATTCTCATAGAAATCAGGCCTGATAAAGACACTTTTGCTGTGCATGCTCTCTGGTTTTTGTGGCACTGGCATCCCATTCTGTGACTAAAGCAGCCTCTATTTAATAGCATAATAAACATTTGCACTTATTCTCATAGAAATCAGGCCTGATAAAGACACTTTTGCTGTGCATGCTCTCTGGTTTTTGTGGCACTGGCATCCCATTCTGTGACTAAAGCAGCCTCTATTTAATAGCATAATAAACATTTGCACTTATTCTCATAGAAATCAGGCCTGATAAAGACACTTTTGCTGTGCATGCTCTCTGGTTTTTGTGGCACTGGCATCCCATTCTGTGACTAAAGCAGCCTCTATTTAATAGCATAATAAACATTTGCACTTATTCTCATAGAAATCAGGCCTGATAAAGACACTTTTGCTGTGCATGCTCTCTGGTTTTTGTGGCACTGGCATCCCATTCTGTGACTAAAGCAGCCTCTATTTAATAGCACAATAAACATTTGCACTTATTCTCATAGAAATCAGGCCTGATAAAGACACTTTTGCTGTGCATGCTCTCTGGTTTTTGTGGCACTGGCATCCCATTCTGTGACTAAAGCAGCCTCTATTTAATAGCATAATAAACATTTGCACTTATTCTCATAGAAATCAGGCCTGATAAAGACACTTTTGCTGTGCATGCTCTCTGGTTTTTGTGGCACTGGCATCCCATTCTGTGACTAAAGCAGCCTCTATTTAATAGCACAATAAACATTTGCACTTATTCTCATAGAAATCAGGCCTGATAAAGACACTTTTGCTGTGCATGCTCTCTGGTTTTTGTGGCACTGGCATCCCATTCTGTGACTAAAGCAGCCTCTATTTAATAGCATAATAAACATTTGCACTTATTCTCATAGAAATCAGGCCTGATAAAGACACTTTTGCTGTGCATGCTCTCTGGTTTTTGTGGCACTGGCATCCCATTCTGTGACTAAAGCAGCCTCTATTTAATAGCACAATAAACATTTGCACTTATTCTCATAGAAATCAGGCCTGATAAAGACACTTTTGCTGTGCATGCTCTCTGGTTTTTGTGGCACTGGCATCCCATTCTGTGACTAAAGCAGCCTCTATTTAATAGCATAATAAACATTTGCACTTATTCTCATAGAAATCAGGCCTGATAAAGACACTTTTGCTGTGCATGCTCTCTGGTTTTTGTGGCACTGGCATCCCATTCTGTGACTAAAGCAGCCTCTATTTAATAGCACAATAAACATTTGCACTTATTCTCATAGAAATCAGGCCTGATAAAGACACTTTTGCTGTGCATGCTCTCTGGTTTTTGTGGCACTGGCATCCCATTCTGTGACTAAAGCAGCCTCTATTTAATAGCACAATAAACATTTGCACTTATTCTCATAGAAATCAGGCCTGATAAAGACACTTTTGCTGTGCATGCTCTCTGGTTTTTGTGGCACTGGCATCCCATTCTGTGACTAAAGCAGCCTCTATTTAATAGCATAATAAACATTTGCACTTATTCTCATAGAAATCAGGCCTGATAAAGACACTTTTGCTGTGCATGCTCTCTGGTTTTTGTGGCACTGGCATCCCATTCTGTGACTAAAGCAGCCTCTATTTAATAGCATAATAAACATTTGCACTTATTCTCATAGAAATCAGGCCTGATAAAGACACTTTTGCTGTGCATGCTCTCTGGTTTTTGTGGCACTGGCATCCCATTCTGTGACTAAAGCAGCCTCTATTTAATAGCACAATAAACATTTGCACTTATTCTCATAGAAATCAGGCCTGATAAAGACACTTTTGCTGTGCATGCTCTCTGGTTTTTGTGGCACTGGCATCCCATTCTGTGACTAAAGCAGCCTCTATTTAATAGCATAATAAACATTTGCACTTATTCTCATAGAAATCAGGCCTGATAAAGACACTTTTGCTGTGCATGCTCTCTGGTTTTTGTGGCACTGGCATCCCATTCTGTGACTAAAGCAGCCTCTATTTAATAGCATAATAAACATTTGCACTTATTCTCATAGAAATCAGGCCTGATAAAGACACTTTTGCTGTGCATGCTCTCTGGTTTTTGTGGCACTGGCATCCCATTCTGTGACTAAAGCAGCCTCTATTTAATAGCATAATAAACATTTGCACTTATTCTCATAGAAATCAGGCCTGATAAAGACACTTTTGCTGGCCAAAGGCCTACTGGACCCTGCCAGCTCGATTCCTGCCCGGGGCATCCCATTCTGTGACTAAAGCAGCCTCTGTTTAAGACCATATAAGCATTTGCTCTTATCATATTTGAAATTAGGCCTGATAAAGACACTTTTGCTGGGCATAGCACAACTTGTCCCTGCCAGGTGTACTTACTGCTGGTTTTTAGGGCATCCCATTCTGTGACTACACCAGCCTCTATTTAAGAACCTAACCATTTGCACCTATTCTAATTGAAATTAGGCATGATAAAGACACTTTTGCTGTGCATAGTCTTACTGCTGCCTGCCAGGTGCTCTCTGGTTTTTGGGACATCCCATTCTGTAACATACCATTAGCCTCTGCATTAACTGTAAGCTGCACAGTTATTTAAAGAAATTTGGCCTGTATGAGCCTGCTAACACACTGCTGCTGTGTGCATATATACTGATCTCAAGTCTGCTTTGGGGCATCCCATTCTGTAACATACCATTAGCCTCTGCATTAACTGTAAGCTGCACATTTATTTAAAGAAATTTGGCCTGTATGAGCCTGCTAACACACTGCTGCTGTGTGCATATATACTGATCTCAAGTCTGCTTTGGGGCATCCCATTCTGTAACATACCATTAGCCTCTGCATTAACTGTAAGCTGCACAGTTATTTAAAGAAATTTGGCCTGTATGAGCCTGCTAACACACTGCTGCTGTGTGCATATATACTGATCTCAAGTCTGCTTGGGGCATCCCATTCTGTAACATACCATTAGCCTCTGCATTAACTGTAAGCTGCACAGTTATTTAAAGAAATTTGGCCTGTATGAGCCTGCTAACACACTGCTGCTGTGTGCATATATACTGATCTCAAGTCAGCTTGGGGCATCCCATTCTGTAACATACCATTAGCCTCTGCATTAACTGTAAGCTGCACAGTTATTTAAAGAAATTTGGCCTGTATGAGCCTGCTAACACACTGCTGCTGTGTGCATATATACTGATCTCAAGTCTGCTTGGGGCATCCCATTCTGTAACATACCATTAGCCTCTGCATTAACTGTAAGCTGCACAGTTATTTAAAGAAATTTGGCCTGTATGAGCCTGCTAACACACTGCTGCTGTGTGCATATATACTGATCTCAAGTCTGCTTGGGGCATCCCATTCTGTAACATACCATTAGCCTCTGCATTAACTGTAAGCTGCACAGTTATTTAAAGAAATTTGGCCTGTATGAGCCTGCTAACACACTGCTGCTGTGTGCATATATACTGATCTCAAGTCTGCTTTGGGGCATCCCATTCTGTAACATACCATTAGCCTCTGCATTTACTGTAAGCTGCACATTTATTTAAAGAAATTTGGCCTGTATGAGCCTGCTAACACACTGCTGCTGTGTGCATATATACTGATCTCAAGTCTGCTTTGGGGCATCCCATTCTGTAACATACCATTAGCCTCTGCATTTACTGTAAGCTGCACATTTATTTAAAGAAATTTGGCCTGTATGAGCCTGCTAACACACTGCTGCTGTGTGCATATATACTGATCTCAAGTCTGCTTTGGGGCATCCCATTCTGTAACATACCATTAGCCTCTGCATTTACTGTAAGCTGCACATTTATTTAAAGAAATTTGGCCTGTATGAGCCTGCTAACACACTGCTGCTGTGTGCATATATACTGATCTCAAGTCAGCTTGGGGCATCCCATTCTGTAACATACCATTAGCCTCTGCATTAACTGTAAGCTGCACAGTTATTTAAAGAAATTTGGCCTGTATGAGCCTGCTAACACACTGCTGCTGTGTGCATATATACTGATCTCAAGTCTGCTTGGGGCATCCCATTCTGTAACATAACATAACCTACCTACCATACTAAGCAGCTCTCTTATTTAAACTAAGCAGGCCTCTTGGAGGCTGAGTGTCCACTTTTGGGTGTGCATTTATATTCGGTTTCATATACAGTGGGGTATCCCAATTTGTAAGATAACCTACCCCAACCATGTAAACTAAATAGGCCTGTTGCAGCCTGAGTTTCTCTGCTTGCGTATGGCCTGCATTACAATCTGTCTCTTTCAATGACACTGCTGCCTGTGGTATCCCAATTTGTAAGATAACCTACCCCAACCATGTAAACTAAAGGTTACGTCCTTCCAGAAGGAAAACTTATGCCGAACACTATTTTTGTTAGGGGCATTGACCTTTGGATTGATCGGCATGAAATTAATTTTTTTTTTTCAAAGTATGGCGCTGTGAAGAAGGTCAAAATGATGTCTCATACTTGGATTATTGTTACTTTTTGTTCAGCTTGAAATATAACAGGCCACACGGGCATCCCAAGGCACATGCTATTTTAAACCTATCTGTTATACAACATAAGCGTTGATCAGGCTACTTCAGTTTGCACTTGTTTTTGACTGATTTTAATAAACCAGGCCGCAGGGCACCCCAAAGCTGCACCTTGCACCCTATCTGGTATACAACATAAGCGTTGATCAGCATCAGCTTCATTAAGCTACTTCAGTTTGCACTTCCTTTTTGACTGCTTTCATTTAACCAGGCCGCAGGGCACCCCAAAGCTGCACCTTGCACCCTACCTGTTTATACTAAATAAGCATCTACAGCCTCAGCTTTATTAAGTTATTGCATTTTGAATTGGTTTTGGTCTGCTTTAAATACACCAGGCCGCAGGGCATCCCAAACCTGCATGTTGCACCCCATCTGTTATACTAAATAAGCGTTGATCAGCATCAGCTTTATTAAGCTATTGCATTTTGCATTGGTTTTTGTACTGCTGCCAAAACACTAGCCCATATGGGCATCCCAAACCAGCACATGTCACCCTATCTGTTATACTAAATAAGCTTCTACAGGCCCTTTTTTTATTTATTTATTTTTATTTATATAGAGCTGCAATAGCTTATATTGTGAGGTTAATTTGCCATTTTGCAGCATAATATAGAGCAGCCCCTGTGTAAATCTGAGGGGCAATAGCTTATATAGTGAGGTAAATTTGCCATTTTGCTTCGTTATATAGAGCAGGCCCTGTGTAAATCTGAGGGGCAATAGCTTATATTGTGAGGTAAATTTGCCATTTTGCAGCATAATATAGAGCAGCCCCTGTGTAAATCTGAGGGGCAATAGCTTATATTGTGAGGTAAATTTGCCACTTTGCAGCATAATATAGAGCAGCCCCTGTGTAAATCTGAGGGGCAATAGCTCATATAGTGAGGTAAATTTGCCATTTTGCTTCGTTATATAGAGCAGCCCAGTTGCCATCTAAATCAACTACTGTCCGGCCAGTACAGCTTTTCCAGGGCAAACTCTGCTAGTTGCGGGCACAAGTCAAGTTTGGCTTCCCAGCAAATCCAGTGGATCTTGAAGGTGTGTTGGCATGGTCATGTCAAGGTATGACATGACCTGCTGTTTGAGGTCCAGCTCCAGGTCTTCCTGCTGCTCATGAGTAGACTCACTATGCGGGTGTAGAAAGCTACTCACTAGCGACTGAAGACTGAGGCTGCTGCTGATGGAGCTGCTGCTGCTGCTCCTTCCACCCCCCCAGCAGCCATGGCAGTGGAAGGTGATCGCAGAGGTCCCCCCGAGTCAGACCTGCGGGAGTATGGGCCATGGCGCAGATAGACATCGCCCAACTGACTACGTGGGATGTCTCTGTAGTAGGTCAGTTTGTCCTCCCTCTCAGTGGGCGTAAAAAATGCCCCCATTTTGTGCCGGAAGCGAGGGTCCAATAAGTTGGAGAGCCAGAAGTCTTCCCGCTGACAAATGGAGACAATTCTGCGCTCACTAGTACGCAAGCATGTGAGCATGCATCGTGCCATTTGTGCAAATGACTCGGAGGGACTACCTGTCTCCATCTCCACTGTAAACTGCCACGGTGTGTCTGGGTCCTCTGTCTCACCTTACAACCCTCTAGCTCCTGTGGCTGCTCCTGCTCCTCCTCTTCTGTCAGATGACTAGATAAAATGGTCATTTTGTGAAACCTAAACTGTGGTTTGCTTTGCCCCACCCCCTCCTCCTCCTCCACTTCAGCCCCCACAGGCTTCATGTGGCTGTGAAATGTATGTGCCATGTCTCCAGTGCCCTGACCAGCCATGGTTTCCAACATGTGTTGTAGTACATGAAGCAGTGGAATCTCATCGTTCATCTCATAGTCCTGGCAACTGACTAATAACGTAGCTTCCTCAAAGGGCCTGAGCAAACGGTCGGTGTCACGTATGAGCTGCCAATGGTTTACATTGAATTTACACAGGTGTCCCCCTATCCGTTTGGATCATCCAGAAATCCGTGATGGCTTTTCTCTGTTCCTATAGTGCAGTGGTCCTCAACCCTGTCCTCAAGGCCCACCAACAAGTCATGTTTTTTGGATCTCCAAATAGCCAGCTCTATTGCTCTGCAGCTGCACTAATTACTCCACCTGTGCATCTTTGTGGAGATCTGCAAAACCTGGCCTGTTGGTGGGCCTTGAGGACAGGGTTGGGGACCACTGCTATAGTGGATCCTGCATATGGAGGGTGGAATTCCAACGGGTGGAAACATCGCAAATCAGACTATGGTGGGGTACACCGTTGTGACGCTGAGGCTCAATAGGGTTGTGCTTCGTGGTGTAGGAGTGCCAGAAGTGCATGCTAACTTTCTTTCCTGTTGTTCTTTCAGATGGGGGCAAGACTTAAAAACTAGACTGAACACGTGTGCCATGTGAGGACGCATGACTTTGGCTTCCTTGTCGCAGCGCAAACAAGATGTTCTTCCAAGTGTAATGCAGCAGGCTGGACTTATGGTGACGCTGTCTGAGAGGAGAAATCCCTCAGACATCAAGATTAAAAATTCCAAGAATTTTTGAGGGCTAATTATTCAGAGGCAAATGATAGCTAGTTGTTTCTGATTTAATTACAAGGTGGAAACACACCCTCAAACAAAACTTCACTTTGGCAATACTATTGCATTTGTCTATTCATAATTTTATGTATATACACTAACTAACCTACTTTTTCTCCCCAGGATGCTGCATGAAACACTGCCACATCGCTGAGTAGCTGATTTTTCCGAACAACAGTCCGCAATAATCTGCTGCTGCTGCCGCCGCCACCGCCGCAGACTCCAGGGACCCTCTTCCACTACCTCGGCTTGCAACACCTCCTCCCACGACACTCTCCTCATCACTAATTGCCGGCTACTGGAAGAAGAGGCGAGTGTCTCCTCCACTTCTTGGCTGGGCAGTAGCTGCTGAATTTTATGATTATCAGATCTTCATCAATGGATAGTGGAGCTGAACCCAAAGCATAACAGACAGACAGTTGACTGGGGGTGTCAGATGCCACTTGTGATGCAGTGGACTGCTTTTGCAGCACTTCGAGACAAAGTTGCTTCATTGGCTGACACAATGACTGGTAAATCTGTGGAACATATGGTTTACAAGCAAGAATAACCATTTGTTTTTATATGAAAAAGACCCTGGTTTATACAGACTTTTTTTTTCCAGAGACTGCCCTGCGTGGAAATGAATGGCGCTTGGATCATCCAAGCTTTCCTCCCAACAATGCCTGATGTATTCCAGTAGATTGATGATGGGGCCAGACCTACACTAAAGAAAGATGGATCGTGCAAAACAGATTTAAGGCGCTGCTCTCCAGTTACAGACATTCCTCCGCATCGGACCACAAGTAAGTATTGATAAAAAATCCTTTCCGTTACTCTTACTTTTTATTAATATTCTTCGGATAAGACGGATCAGACATGATTCCAGATTAAAAATTCCAAGAATTTTTGAGGGCTAATTAGTCAGAGGCAATGATACCTTCTTGTTTCTGATTTAATTAAAAGGTGGAAACACACCCTCAAACAAAACTTCACTTTGGCAATACTTTTGCATTTGTTTATTCATAATTTTATGTAGATATTACTAACTAAGCTACTTTTTCTCCACATGACTCTCCACAGGGTGTGATTCATCCAATTTTTGGGCTCCTGAAGCCAACCCCAGTGTCTCTTTAAAGTAATATTTGGGCTCCTGCTGCTGCCAACTCCAGGGTGTGATTCATCAAATTTTTGGGCTCCTGAAGCCAACCCCAGTGTCTCTTTATAGTAATATTTGGGCTCCTGCTGCTGCTGCTGCCAACTTCTGCCAACTCCAGGGTGTGATTCATCCAATTTTTGGGCTCCTGAAGCCAACTCCAGTGTATATTTGGGCTCCTGCTGCTGCCAACTTCTGCCAACTCCAGGGTGTGATTCATCCAATTTTTGGGCTCCTGAAGCCAACTCCAGTGTATATTTGGGCTCCTGCTGCTACTACTGTCAACTCCTGCCAACTCCAGGGTGTGATTCATCCAATTTTTGGGCTCCTGAGGCCAACTCCAGTGTATATTTGGGCTCCTGCTGCTGCTGCTGCCAACTTCTGCCAACTCCAGGGTGTGATTCATCCAATTTTTGGGCTCCTGAGGCCAACTCCAGTGTATATTTGGGCTCCTGCTGCTGCTACTGTCAACTCCTGCCAACTCCAGGGTGTGATTCATCCAATTTTTGGGCTCCTGAAGCCAACTCCAGTGTATATTTGGGCTCCTGCTGCTGCTGCTGCTGCCAACTTCTGCCAACTCCAGGGTGTGATTCATCCAATTTTTGGGCTCCTGAAGCCAACTCCAGTGTATATTTGGGCTCCTGCTGCTGCTACTGTCAACTCCTGCCAACTCCAGGGTGTGATTCATCCAATTTTTGGGCTCCTGAGGCCAACTCCAGTGTATATTTGGGCTCCTGCTGCTGCTACTGTCAACTCCTGCCAACTCCAGGGTGTGATTCATCCAATTTTTGGGCTCCTGAAGCCAACTCCAGTGTATATTTGGGCTCCTGCTGCTGCTACTGCCAACTTCTGCCAACTCCAGGGTGTGATTCATCCAATTTTTGGGCTCCTGAAGCCAACTCCAGTGTATATTTGGGCTCCTGCTGCTACTACTGCCAACTTCTGCCAACTCCAGGGTGTGATTCATCCAATTTTTGGGCTCCTGAGGCCAACTCCAGTGTATATTTGGGCTCCTGCTGCTACTACTGCCAACTTCTGCCAACTCCAGGGTGTGATTCATCCAATTTTTGGGCTCCTGAGGCCAACTCCAGTGTATATTTGGGCTCCTGCTGCTGCTGCTGCCAACTTCTGCCAACTCCAGGGTGTGATTCATCCAATTTTTGGGCTCCTGAAGCCAACTCCAGTGTATATTTGGGCTCCTGCTGCTACTACTGTCAACTCCTGCCAACTCCAGGGTGTGATTCATCCAATTTTTGGGCTCCTGAAGCCAACTCCAGTGTATATTTGGGCTCCTGCTGCTGCTGCTGCCAACTTCTGCCAACTCCAGGGTGTGATTCATCCAATTTTTGGGCTCCTGAGGCCAACTCCAGTGTATATTTGGGCTCCTGCTGCTGCTGCTGCCAACTTCTGCCAACTCCAGGGTGTGATTCATCCAATTTTTGGGCTCCTGAGGCCAACTCCAGTGTATATTTGGGCTCCTGCTGCTACTACTGTCAACTCCTGCCAACTCCAGGGTGTGATTCATCCAATTTTTGGGCTCCTGAGGCCAACTCCAGTGTATATTTGGGCTCCTGCTGCTGCTGCTGCCAACTTCTGCCAACTCCAGGGTGTGATTCATCCAATTTTTGGGCTCCTGAGGCCAACTCCAGTGTATATTTGGGCTCCTGCTGCTGCTGCTGCTGCCAACTTCTGCCAACTCCAGGGTGTGATTCATCCAATTTTTGGGCTCCTGAAGCCAACTCCAGTGTATATTTGGGCTCCTGCTGCTGCTGCCAACTTCTGCCAACTCCAGGGTGTGATTCATCCAATTTTTGGGCTCCTGAGGCCAACTCCAGTGTATATTTGGGCTCCTTCTGCCCCTCATAGTGATGCCACTTCAACTCTCTGCAATTGTGCCGCTCTGCGATTCTATTAGCGATGCCTCTGATCTGCATGTGATATTTCTTCAAAGTATTATTTAACAAACCCAGCACGCATCCTGTGCGTGTTACAGCAAGGCTGAATGGTTTACAACCCTATTGAGGCTGTAGGAGGCTCAGAAATAGCCGTTTTTAATAGCGATTCGTCGCGAATTTATTCGGGTCGAAACGATTTTTGTCGGAAAATTCGGCGAATCAGTCGAATCGAATTTTTCAAAAGTTCGCTCATCTCTAGTGGTCACTGAATGCAGATATAGAATAATGTTATGACAGCATAACCAAATAGTAACAATAGTAAAATAATATTTATAAAGTAAATACTTATCCCAACAGACCCTGTACATACTGTGGGTGTAACCTAAACCAGTCCAACAGACTGAAAAAAAATAAACTCACCTAAAATGACTTGCCTCATCTGCATGCATGATACTGCAAATACTGAAAATAGCTATTCGCTACTGCTCGCAGCCATCTTGAAGCACCTAGGAGGTTTCCTTTTCCAGCATCCCTGGCTGCTGCCTAGACTTAACAAATAAAGCCCATAATGCACATTGGCAGGAAACCTGGCAGCACCTCCTCTTTGTACTGGCAGATCCATATGACGCCATGGGGGGGGGGCGGGGTGTAATTGACAGGAAAATACACAGCAGGAGTTTCAAAAAGGTAAATTAAACCGGACCAACACCAATTTTTCTTTTCACGAGTGTTGACAGAATAAGAACAAGCTTATATCCTTACCTTCACTTTGGGAAAGGAGTCTCAGGCTTGACCACTGGCGCGCATGTGGGTGGGGTGTTCCAGTGGCCGAAGCCGAGGATGCAACCATGGCGCACGTGACCACCCAGCGGCCAATCGTGGGACTCCTTTACCGGTGCTGGCTAAGGGGTGAAGGCAATGATATTGTGAGTTCTGGGGGGGTTAAGTGCAGGGAGGGTCTCCAGCATTCTGGATGCCCCCCACCCAAGCTTGCTCTTATTCACTGTCTGCGGGATTAACACGCGTTAAAGAAAAAGCGGGCATTGGTCCACTTTAAGTTTTAGGTGCAGCAATCTGAATTGCCCTGGGGAGGACAGCACTGTGTCTTGTAAGGATGCTGTGTTCCAGGTTGAGCAGAATGAAACCCAAATTGGCCAGTCCTGGAATCTAAAAGATTCCCAGGCCGGATGCTTGCGTTCTCCTATGGGAAGCCAAATCGGGATTTCCTGCTGATTGAACTTCCTCCCCAGGGCAAAACTCACCATTTCTGGTGACTCCCTCTGCAAGGTAAACAATCCAGAGCAAGAGCTTCTGCATCCTCAACATCTCTGGGCTCAGGCGTACTCCCACATCCAGCGCCTGGGGATGCGTCCAATTTCACTCCCAACTGCCGAGTGCAGAGCCATTTGCCGAGCATTAATCTGATAGGACAAAATGCAGTACCACCGAGAAAGGGTGAGTTTATCGGGGTGATCTGGGGGGTTTCCCATAGGGGGGCAAGGAACAAAAACCTAACAAGGAACAAAACCGATTTAAAATAGAACAGTCAATAAACACTAAATGCAATTATATGATAGGCCATAACTATATATATACATATATATATATATATATATATATATATATATATATATATATGCACAGCAGGGCATTCTAATTCAGGATGCCCTGGCAGTATGGATCCAAACCCAGGAAAATTAAGTTCCCTGGTTTTGTTCCGCTTTAAGACAGACTGGGGGGCATCTTGGATCATCCCCCAGGACAGCGAATATTTTTACCTTGTCCTCGAGCCTCGCCAAGAATGCAGCCACGTTATTGGCCACCAGAGCTCACGTGGGTAGTAGCCTCATTCTTGACCCATTTGAGCGCCAGCTGCAGGCACGGCTGCATTCTTGGTGAAGCTCGAGTATAAGGCATTCTTGGTGAAGCTCGAGTATAAGGTAAGATTATCGGGCATTCAGGGGGGGTGATTAATGCAGCGATACCAATGATAGTTGGGTCAAACTGCCTATAGGTCCATTGTACCCCCCCCCCCTCGAATGTTGATGCCTGTTGGCTCAAATCTTCCTAGAGACAGGACAAAATATTTACCCTTCTGCTGACTACCAACAGAGCACCACGTATGCCCAACAGGTGATTTCACTGACTGCCAGTATGCTTGTGGGACCCGTGCGCAATGCTGTATCGCGGCAAGGCAACCTCGTATGCGCAGACCGACCTGTATATGTATACTTACCTTCTAACTATGTTTTGGACAGAAAAAAATGAGCAGACAGCTTGCCATCATAATGCCAGGTGACATATGAAGAACTGCAGGTAAGAGGTAGCCACCAAATTTAGAAACCGATACTTAATATCTACAAATAAAACATTGCTCACCATGACATAACTTATCATATGTATATAATAATTTAGCCCATTTAAAAGAAGCAGAGCCAAGGGAGGTTGCCATCATTTCTTATAATGGTGGTTGACATATGGGGAAAGCTTTAGGATATATAATGACTATGCTTATGTTCTAACAATCTAAATATTAACCAATATGTGTCTGTGAAGGTTGGCGTAAGCAGAGGTAGTTGAAAAATCAACAGTCACTGAATTTAAACATGCCTGGGATAAGCACACATCTATCCTAAGATAAAGAGTACATACAGTATACACATAAGGGCAGACTAGATGGAACGTATGGTCTCCTTCTGCCATCAACCTTCTATGTCTATGTCTATGTAACTTCATCTAATGCTTTGTGACACAGGAGGTGGTCACCAAACATAATGACCACAATAATGGTAAATGACATTATTTCTTATTAAATAATCCAAATGCCTAAAGGTATTATGCAACAGGGGCAATGCCTAGGCAGGCTGACAGCACTTTATTTAATGCCGCCAGTGACAGACACACACAACTCTTTAGAAGGTGATAAACAAGCATGCATATAGTGCAATAACAATATTGGAATACACAAAGTGACAGACGCGCCAAATATAATACAGAGTACTGTGATTAACTATAATGAGCAACAGGAACAATGGCATCCCCATACATACCATAGCGGGCAGCTGCCCCTATAATGAAAGCCCTGCTAATTACAACATAATATAATGGCAAGGAAATAATATCAACATATAACTACCGCAAGTGCCAGACCCAATGCCAGGCAGGTTGGCAAACCCTTTGTTTATTGCTGGGCGTTCTACAGGGAACTGGTAATTATCGTAAACAATATAACAAAGCCAAACGTTATGAATGACGGGTGGCATACAGGGACTCCTTTAGGGGGGTGATAAGAAACAATGGCACAGCAATACTGGAAGGGAGATAATAGCTGAATTCTGCTTCAAGCTTATAACCATCATTTGTGGCAGGAGCACATAGTCTCGAAGACTTAGGGCCAAACTGCTTACCATGCCAAGTCCACAATAATAAAAGTATTGCCAAATAGTAGATATATATATATATATATATATGCACAGCATTTCATGTTGGGTCCTTTTTTCAGAAAGTGAAGGCCGCATACAGATTTCTTTTATTGTATAAAACAAAAAAAAATAATGCCAACTATATATTACATCATAATAGTGTTACATAATAATCTAAACATGTATTTTTACGCTGCAGGTGCAAAGCCGTGAAAGGCTGGCATCACATTATAGAATGCCATCAATTGCTCGTAGCATATTACTTAACATCTCTTTACAAAGTGATCCCTAAACACAGTGCAATAATGATGCCATAATGAATTACTGAGAATAATAACATTACATAATAATCTATGTATTTTTATAAACGTGTATTTTTCTAATTTAAAGAAGTAATGCATGAGAAGGCTGGCATCACATTACAGAACACCTTCAAATACTAAAACTATATTACTTAATAATATATAGTGTTCATACAAAGTGATCTCCAGACACAGTGCCATAATGATGCCGTAATAAATGAATGAACATACCAGTATTACGTCATAATCTAAACTTGGATTTTGCTAAGTTAAAAGAGCAATGCATGGGAAGGCTGGCATCACATTGAAGAATGCTTTTACATACTAAAATGATATTACTTAATAATAAACCAAGAATTCCATAGAAAGTGATCTCCAGACACAGCGCCATAATACTGCCATAATGTATCTATGACCATAATAGTGTTACAGGATAATCTAAACTTGTGTTTTTATAGGTTAGAGGAGCAATGCCGGGAAAGCTGGCATCACATTACAGAACACCATCACATGCTTAAAACTTAATACAAACAGATCCCATCATGCCATAATGATGCCATGATGCCTTGATGAATTAAAGAACATTATAGTATTACTTAATAATCTAAACTTGTATTCTAATATGTTACAGGAGCAACGCCTAGAAAGGGTGGCATCACATTACAGAACCCCATCACATACTTAAATTATATTACTTTACAATATACCAAGACTCCATACAAAGTGATGCCCAGATACAGTGCCATAAGGATGCCATGATGAATTAAAGAACATTATAGTATTACTTAATAATCTGAACTTGTATTCTAATATGTTACAGGAGCAACGCCTAGGAAGGGTGGCATCACATTACAGAACCCCATCACATACTTAAATTATATTACTTTACAATATACCAAGACTCCATACAAAGTGATGCCCAGATACAGTGCCATAAGGATGCCATGATGAATTAAAGAACATTATAGTATTACTTAATAATCTGAACTTGTATTCTAATATGTTACAGGAGCAACGCCTAGGTAGGGTGGCATCACAGTACAAAACCCATCACATACTTAAATTATATTACTTTACAATATAACATGACACCATACAAAGTGATGCCCAGATACAGTGCCATAATGATGCCATAATAAATGCCCACAAATGCCAACAAATCCTTAATATAAGAAAGTAACCATTATCTGTGCGAGGAGCAGGGCAATATGGTATCTCATTATATTATTCAGCATGCAACATATGGGGGACTTTTCAGAAAATATGCTATCATACCAGTATTGCAATGCAAATGTTGTTATGCAAAATATTATATAAAAAATATATAAACATATAGTATATGTTTCAGAAGCAATGTCATGGCATGGTGACATCCCATTACATAACATACAGATAACTTTTTCACAGATAGCTAGAACTCTGTAACAAATCGGAGTTGCCCAGCCCCATGCCAGTGGTAGTATACGCTACTTGTTAATCATTGTATGTGCCAGGCATAATGCCGGGGAATATTGGCAAGCAACAGTACAATGCTGGGTGAAACATTGGAACCTTTCAGGGAAAAATCCAAAAACGGTGCTGTCATGCAATAATAAATGCCACATTTTACATAGGAGCACTACACAAACAATATTTTATGAGCGAAATCAGGATGGGGTGGCATCCCATTATATAACACTGGGCACCGTGCAGGTACATTTCCAAATACAGGTACATCTCTGATAAAAATACAGGGTTGCTAGCCCTGCCATTACAGAATGCCAGTGATACTATTCTTATTAGGCAATTAAAACACTGTGAAAAGGGAAATGCCTTGGGAAAGTTATGATCACAATGAATAATCCAAAGGACAGATAGTAAACTCTTTAGGGGGCTGAACACAACCAGAAGCATCATCAAAATACCATAATGCACATAATAATTCAATGCAAATACTGTACTATGGGTAATAAATGGAAGATGGTGTGCACTGGGAGCAATGCCAGGAGAGGGTGGCATCACAATATTTACTGCCGAAAGGGGTTGACACAGACAGATACCGATAATAATTTTTATGTACCACAAAATGTTATTACATATTAATCATCTAAACATGTAATCATAGAATGCATTATACAAGAGTAATGCCCAGACAGGTTGGCATCTCATTGAAGACATAGTAAGAACTCTTAAAGTGTTGGCCAGATACAAACACATTGCCATAATGATGCTGCATGTCAACAACCAAAGTATTAAAGATGACCACATAATGTAAACATGTAACCATTATCTGTACCGGGAGCAATGCATGGGCAAGTTGGCATCATGATCTATTTTATTAGATTATTTGTGCCAAACACATCATAAGGTAACTATATCAATTAAACATGCATGTACCGGGGTAATGCCAAGGCACAATGTCATCGCATATAATACTAAACAATACTGAACAAAGTGCAGCTCCTTAGGGGGCACCCATCACATATAAGTAAACAGGCAAACTCATTTTGAAATGCCCAAGCTGGCGTCTTGAGAAAACTTTTTTGGGGCTGATGAGCAACAATTTTATAGCAGCAACAGACAGTAAACAGCACATAGAGGTTACTGGGAGGATTACAGGCTGGAAGTTCAGTATAATAAGTAAGAAGTTAGATGTCTAGTACCTGGTCACATGGGTGTGATGGGCAGGGATGGTAAGTAAGTAGGCAGACAGGTGTGTTGGGCAAGCTGATAGGTGTGTGGCACACAGTGAGGTGTACTGGCCAGGCCTTAAATATGGTGACCTGTCAAATATGAGTTATCCAAGCAGATGGGTTAAATTAGGTTTGTGATGCCCAGGGGGCAGGTGTGATGGTCAAATAGTTTAGATACAGTAAGTTAATTGTATGGATCCCAGTAAGAAGATAATGAGGAGTAAGCAGTAAGGTGTGTGGTACCAGGCAGTAACATCTGATGGAGAGGCAGTTGCCATAGCTTTGTGGTACCCAGGTGGCTGGGTGTGATGGGCAGATAGTCAGGTATGTGTCAGCTGTTAGATGTGATGAGTTGCCAGTTAGAAGTACAATATGGGAACTAAACAGTTACTGCATAAGAGATGGGCAGGAAGTTAATGTAGTTGTGTGGTCCCCGGAGAGTTCGGTGTGATAGATAGTTACTTATGTGCTTTACAAAGACAGCCAGGTGTGAAGGGTGTTCAGGTAGGTGTTTGGTACCCAGGCAGCCAGTTATGTGTGTTGTAGTCTTGCAGATAGGTATCAAGCAGATAGATGTGATGGGGGAATAGTTAGTTAAGTGAGCATGCATTTAGTTGTACACAAGGCAGATAGGAGGGATCAACAGGTACTTACTATAGGTATGTTGTGCCCATGGAGATGGGTGTGAGGGACATGCAGTTAGGTGCCTGGCACACAGGCAGTGTGATAAATAAAAAGGTGAATGATACAGAGGAAAAGCAGTTAGTTATGTGGTATCCAGTCAAGTGTAATAAACAATAAGCTGTGTGGTACCCAGGTGTAATGGGCAATAAGTTGTGTGGTACCCAGGCAGGTAGGATGATAAGGCAGTTAGGTGTGTGGTACCCAGGAAGGTGTGATAGTCAGCCAGTTAAGTGTGTAATACCCAGGCAGGTGGGATGGTCAGACACTTAGGTGTGTGGTACCCAGGCAGGTGGGATGATAAGGCAGTTAGGTGTGTGGTACCCAGGCAGGTGGGATGGTCAGGCAGTTAGGTGTGTGGTACCCAGGCAGGTAGGGTGGTCAGGCAGTTAAGTGTGTGGTACCCAGACAGGTGTGATAGTCAGGCAGTTAGGTGTGTGGTACCCAGGCAGGTGGGATGGTCAGGCAGTTAGATATGTGGTACCCAGGCAGGTGGGATGATAAGGCAGTTAGGTGTGTGGTACCCAGACAGGTAGGGTGGTCAGGAAGTTAGGTGTGTGATACCCAGACAGGTGTGATAGTCAGGCAGTTAGGTGTGTGGTACCCAGACAGGTGTGATAGTCAGGCAGTTAGGTGTGTGGTACTCAGACAGGTGTGATAGTCAGGCAGTTAGGTGTGTGGTACTCAGACAGGTAGGGTGGTCAGGCAGTTAGGTGTGTGATACCCAGACAGGTGTGATAGTCAGGCAGTTAGGTGTGTGGTACCCAGACAGGTAGGGATGGTCAGGCAGTTAGGTGTGTGGTACCCAGGCAGGTGGGATGGTCAGACAGTTAGGTGTGTGGTACCCAGGCAGGTAGGGTGGTCAGGCAGTTAAGTGTGTGGTACCCAGACAGGTGTGATAGTCAGGCAGTTAGGTGTGTGGTACCCAGGCAGGTGGGATGGTCAGGCAGTTAGGTATGTGGTACCCAGGCAGGTGTGATGATAAGGCAGTTAGGTGTGTGGTACCCAGGCAGGTGGGATGATAAGGCAGTTAGGTGTGTGGTACCCAGACAGGTAGGGTGGTCAGGAAGTTAGGTGTGTGATACCCAGACAGGTGTGATAGTCAGGCAGTTAGGTGTGTGATACCCAGACAGGTGTGATAGTCAGGCAGTTAGGTGTGTGGTACTCAGACAGGTGTGATAGTCAGGCAGTTAGGTGTGTGATACCCAGACAGGTGTGATAGTCAGGCAGTTAGGTGTGTGATACCCAGACAGGTGTGATAGTCAGGCAGTTAGGTGTGTGGTACCCAGACAGGTGTGATAGTCAGGCAGTTAGGTGTGTGATACCCAGACAGGTGTGATAGTCAGGCAGTTAGGTGTGTGATACCCAGACAGGTGTGATAGTCAGGCAGTTAGGTGTGTGGTACTCAGACAGGTGTGATAGTCAGGCAGTTAGGTGTGTGATACCCAGACAGGTGTGATAGTCAGGCAGTTAGGTGTGTGGTACCCAGGCAGGTGTGATGGGCAAGTAAAGGGTGTGCAGGCAGACAGGTGTAATGGAGGCAGTAGGAGGCAGATGTGGTGCGATGGCCAGCAGGGAGGTGGTGAGTTGCCTGATAGATGGGGGCAGTTAGTTATATGTGGCAGTAAGGGGTGCTGGCCAGGCAGTGAGTTGTTGCCAGATAGATGGGGGCAGTTAGTTAGATGTGGCAGTGATGGGTGCTGGCCAGGCAGTGAGTTGTTGCCAGATAGAAGGGGGCGGTTAGATGTGGCAGTGAGAGGATAGATGGGGGCAGTTAGTTAGATGTGGCAGTGATGGGTGCTTGCCAGGCAGTGAGTTGCCTGATAGATGGGGGCAGTTAGTTAGATGTGGCAGTGAGGGGATGGATGGAGGCAGTTAGTTAGTTAGATGTGGCAGTGATGGGTGCTGGCCAGGCAGTGAGTTGCCTGATAGCTGGGGGCAGTTAGTTAGATGTGGCAGTGATGGGTGCTGGCCAGGCAGGTCAGGGTGATGATTAGAGGGGTCAGGGTGTTGGGACTAGTGATCAGTCGGGTGGGGGTGAGGAGTGATTGATGGCCAGGTGTTGGAGTGAGATGGGGGCAGTTAGTTAGATGCGGCAGTGATGGGTGCTGGCCAGGCAGGTGGGTGCCAGGCAGGTCAGGGTGATGATTAGAGCGGTCAGGGTGATGGGACCAGTGATCAGTCGGGTGGAGGTGAGGAGTGATTGATGGCCAGGTGTTGGGGTGAGATGGGGGCAGTGAGTTAGATGTGGCAGTGATGGGTGCTGGCGAGGCAGTGAGTTGCCTGATAGATGGGGGCAGTGAGTTAGATGTGGCAGTGATGGGTGCTGGCCAGGTAGGTGGGTGCCAGGCAGGTGAGGGTGATGATTAGAGGGGTCAGGGTGATGGGACCAGTGATCAGTCGGGTGGGGGTGAGGAGTGATTGATGGGCAGGTGTTGGGGTGAGATGGAGGCAGTTAGTTAGATGCAGCAGTGATGGGTGCTGGCCAGGTAGGTGGGTGCCAGGCAGGTGAGGGTGATGATTAGAGGGGTCAGGGTGATGGGACCAGTGATCAGTCGGGTGGGGGTGAGGAGTGATTGATGGGCAGGTGTTGGGGTGAGATGGAGGCAGTTAGATGTGGCAGTGATGGGTGCTGGCCAGGCAGGTGAGGGTGATGATTAGAGGGGTCAGGGTGATGGGACCAGTGATCAGTCGGGTGGGGGTGAGGAGTGATTGATGGCCAGGTGTTGGGGTGAGATGGAGGCAGTTAGATGTGGCAGTGATGGGTGCTGGCCAGGCAGGTCAGGGTGATGATTAGAGGGGTCAGGGTGATGGGACCAGTGATCAGTTGGGTGGAGGTGAGGAGTGATTGATGGCCAGGTGTTGGGGTGAGATGGGGGCAGTTAGTTAGATGCGGCAGTGATGGGTGCTGGCCAGGCAGGTGGGTGCCAGGCAGGTGAGGGTGATGATTAGAGGTGTCAGGGTGATGGGACCAGTGATCAGTTGGGTGGAGGTGAGGAGTGATTGATGGGCAGGTGTTGGGGTGAGATGGAGGCAGTTAGATGTGGCAGTGATGGGTGCTGGCCAGGCAGGTGAGGGTGATGATTAGAGGGGTCAGGGTGATGGGACCAGTGATCAGTTGGGTGGAGGTGAGGAGTGATTGATGGCCAGGTGTTGGGGTGAGATGGGCAGCGAGCGGACAGTGAAGTTTTGCTCGGGAGCCCCGCCGCCGCCTCCTCCCGGTGCCTCCTCTCCGGTGGCAGGCGGGCACGGCGCAGGCGCACTCCATCATTAGCATGCACTTAATAATGACCCCCGAGGACGGCGCCCGATGCTAGCGGCCCCGCGCAGAGCTGGCAGGCGGCGGGCTGGTAGACGGTACCTGCAGGGAGCGGGCAGCTCCGGGTCTCCTCCTCCGGGGGCGGGTGAGCGTGTAGCGGGTGATGGCTCTCCACAGACAGGGTGCCAGGCGGGCGGGCGGGCAGAGGGGCGCAGCGCCCTAGCGGGGGGTGTGTGTGCCGGGCGGCCAGCGGGCGAGACAGGAGCCGGGCTGCTGCTGCTGCTGCGCGATCCCGACCATGCTCCTTGTGGCTCCCCGCTTCTCCCTGCCCGTCTATTGGCTGGATGGGGCGGGATCACCCGCGTCACGGCCGGGAGGGGGCGAGGCGGGCACCGAGCTGGCTCTCTACACCCCGGGGGGACGGGGACCGAGCTGCCCGCACCCTGCAACACAGCACTCACCCGCCCGCCTGCCCGCACCCTCCCGTTATGTGTCTGGCTCGCTGCCTGGACGCCCGCTGTCTGTCTGTCTGGCAGAAGGCTCACCGCTGTCTCTCTACCTCGCTCCACTCACGTCGCCTCTCCGTGTCCCCTTGTCTCATCACTCCATCCACCTATCTATCTATCTATCTATCTATCTATCTATCTATCTATTCATCATCCCTCCATCTTTACATCCGTCCATCTATCCATCCATCATCCCCTCTATATCCTTTATCCCTCCATCCATCTCTGCATAGCTCCATCCATCCATTACTACATCCCTCCGTCTATCATCTCCTCTACATCCATTATCCCTCCATCCATCTCTACGTACCTCCATCTATCCATAATCCATGTATACATCCATCCATTCATCAATCTTCCTTCCCTCTATCATCCCTCCATTCATCATTCCCCTATCTATCTCTACATCTCTCTGTCTATTTATCCATCATCCTTCCATCCATCTCTACATCCCTCCCTCCATCTATCCCTTCATCCATCCATCTCTACATCCATCCATCCCTCCATCCATCTCCACATCCATTCATCCGGCATCTCTCCATTCATTTTACATCCATCCCTTCATCTCTAGATCTTTATATCTCTATGTGTATCTGTCTTTCATTCCATCAGCACCAATTCCATATGACTCTATCTCCTATCCTTTTTCTCTCTTTTTCTTTCTTTCTTTCTTTCTTTCTTTTTTTCTTTCTTTCTTTCTTTCTTTCTTTCTTTCTTTCTTTCTTTCTTTCTTTCTTTCTTTCTTTCCCAAAGATATGGAATACATTGGCCCTCTTATTTGAACATATGTATGTAAGGTTCTATCTTGTTAGTCTAATAATCCATTTGTCTTTTATGTATGTGTGTCTGTGCTTCCCTTCCTCAATCTATGTATAACTTTTCTTTCTTTTATGTATCTCTATCTGTTTATTTCATGCCCACCTGCTTTCCTTCCTTCCTCCTTATATTTCCTTCTTTCTTTCTCTATCTCATAGATATACAGTAAATCAATGCTCTATGTATTTTAGCATATTTATGTGTTTTTCTATCTGCCTATGATTGCTATCTGACTGGTCTATTATTATTTTTAACTATTTCTATTTTATTTCCCTCTTCCCTTTTCCTCCATATTAGTTTTCTTTTTTCCTCTTCCCTTTTCTTTCTTTTCTTTTATATTGCCTCCTCACCACAGCCTTATTTATGTACTGTATATGTGTATATCACATCTTTCTTTCTCTCTCATTTTCTTCCTTCCTGCTATGTATGTAGTACATGAAACCATCCCTCTTGTTTACAGGTTAATGTATATTTCTGCCTATTTATCATTAGACTAATATCTACCTTTTTCACTTCCCTGACTTGTATCTGCATCTTTTGGTATCACGGCTTTCTGTCTACCTTCTTTCCTCCCTTCCTTCCCTTTTCATCTACTATATCTCATCTCTTATCATGTTTATATCATGTCAACTTTTTTATTTTCCTTTCTTTCTTTTACCTTCCTTTTGCCTAATATACCTAATCTCATATCATGTTTTTAACATGTCTACCATATTTCCTCCTTTCCTTCAATTTCTTTCCTTTCTTCTACTATAGCTCATATCTTACATGTTTATATATCATATGTACTTTTTTTCCTCCACTTTTTACCTTACTTTTTGTTTTATTTCTTGTAAAATATCTCATCTTATGTTTTTATCATTTTTACCTATTGTGCTCCCTTTCACCCTTTCTTCCTTTTTCCTTCCTTTTTATGATGTATCACATCTCATCTCGCGTTTATATCATGTCTTCCTTTTTTCCTCCCATTCTTCCTTTTTTCTTTTCTCCATACCTCTATCTGTTTATTCCATCTCTCTTTATTTTTTTTTTCCGTCCATCCTTCCCTATATATATTTGTCTATAACATTCCTTATTTTCCTTACATTCCTCTATTTTGTACATTCTTATCTATCTCCCTTTTTTATCTTTAGGCTAATTTTTTCATCCTCCTATACCTTTTTATGTATAGGTATGTGTTGATATCATGATATTCTTTTCTTGCTTTGTTTCTTCCTTCTTTCCTTTTTCCTTCATTCACTCTGTCTGTAAGTATTATTATTGGTTATTTGCAAAGCAACATCTTCCTTCATAGTTCTGTAGAAAGTAGTAAATTCAGACCAGATAGGGACGTAACTATAGGGGGTGCAAGTGTAGCGACCGCACAAGTGCCCATAAGGTTGGGCCCATCATAGTGGCTTCCTCTACCTTATTTATCAGATTTGTGCTCATGTGTAGGGATGGGTGAACCCCCCCAAAGTTCAGGTTTGAATAAACCCAAACCAGAACCCCATTGAAATCAATGGGGATCTGAACTTTGAGGGGAGGCTGTGACGGGAGTGCAGAGCTTCTGAAGCTGCGACTCACCTCTGCCCGATCTTCTTCCTGTCAGTGTGGTGAAGCGGTGATGGCGTTTGAAACTGGCTCCAGCCAGGGCTACAGAAAGATGGCAGCTGTCTCCCATGAGAAAGGACACTTCTAGCGCCAGCACTAGGTGTGTCCTCACCCATAGGATCTGGCAGCCATCTTTTTGTAGCCCCGGCTGGGGCCAGTTTCAAATGCCTCCACCATGACAGGAAGAGGATCGGGCAGAGGTGAGTTACATTAGCTTTCTGCTGCTGCATCCTTTAGGTAAAGCTGGTTGACGGGCTACTCAGCAGACCATCAACCAGCTTTTCCATGTTAGGGCCGCACTCTTCTGCATCCTTTAAGTAAAGCTGGTTGACGGGCTAGTCAGCAAACCATCAACCAGCTTTTCCATGTTAGGGCCGGACTCTGCTGTATCCTTTAAGTAAAGCTGGTTGACGGGCTACTCAGCAGACCATCAACCAGCTTTTCCATGTTAGGGCCGCACTCTTCTGCATCCTTTAAGTAAAGCTGGTTGACGGGCTACTCAGCAGACCATCAACCAGCTTTTCCATGTTAGGGCCGGACTCTGCTGCATCCTTTAAGTAAAGCTGGTTGAGGGGCTACTCAGCAAACCATCAACCAGCTTTTCCATGTTAGGGCCGCACTCTGCTGCATCCTTTAAGTAAAGCTGGTTGACTGGCTACTCAGCAAACCATCAACCAGCTTTTCCATGTTAGGGCCGGACTCTGCTGCATCCTTTAAGTAAAGCTGGTTGACGGGCTACTCAGCAAACCATCAACCAGCTTTTCCATGTTAGGGCCGCACTCTTCTGCATCCTTTAGGTAAAGCTGGTTGACTGGCTACTCAGCAAACCATCAACCAGCTTTTCCATGTTAGAGCCGGACTCTGCTGCATCCTTTAAGTAAAGCTGGTTGACGGGCTACTCAGCAGACCATCAACCAGCTTTTCCATGTTAGGGCCAGACTCTGCTGCATCCTTTAAGTAAAGCTGGTTGAGGGGCTACTCAGCAGCCCATCAACCAGCTTTTCCATGTTCAGGCCAGACGTTTGTGAACCCGAATCCCCATAGTTCGTTACGAACCCAAACTGTGCGGTTCTCGGGTTCGCTCATCTCTACTCACGTGTTATCATGTACACCAAAAAGAAAAACAATTTGTCCCTGCTGTTTCAGTTTTCATTAGTCTAGTTGTATCCAAATGACAGGTAGGGGTTACTATAGGACCATAATATATATATATATATATATATATATATATATATATATATATATATATACCTATTAATCGTCTCATCAATCATATTACTCTCTCTGTAAATGAATCTATCTGTCTAATGTCTAATCTATTACTCGTAAAATAATGTATTAGCCTAGAATGATCTATGAATCTTTGCATCCCCCTATGTAAAGCTTAGGTTTTGCTACATGGGAAGGGTAGAGGCTGGGCTGCACATGCAGGGCTAGCAGCTCAGTAGCTGTGAGAGGTGGTGTAATGTGTCAGGGGGGTGTGAGGAGGTGAGCTGGGGGCACCCTGGGGTGTACACACTCTGCAAGCATTCAGTCTTGGCCTGCGTTGCATTGGCTGCGCGGCACAGCGACGACGCTTGATATAAAGGGTGTAGTGACCCCTATCTGCCGAGCTGCTGCTGCTGCACTTCTGTTAAGTGAAAGCTAGAAAGATTGCTCACATACATATGGGTGCCTGCAGATACCGAGGCTTACTATGCATATGACGAAAAAACATCTGAATCAACCTGACCTAAAATTAGATTGGATCAGGGCCATTTAGAAAACTCTGTTTTTAATAAAATCCCTGCTGTTTCATGGTTTGTAGTCAGATTACATGACAGACATTAAAAGGCATTAAAACTATAAAACAACTCAGGACGACAGCGGTTTGGAATCTGAAAGAAACATTTGATAAGACGACCACACAATTTGAAATTGGAATCCCCTTCTTGGCATCCCCATTTACGGCCGTAGTGGAGGAGGTGAAAGGATTACCTGGTGCTCTCTTATCTGTTATGCTTTTATATCATTTGGAATTTGTAAGTGTATTTTATTATACTAATTTTTTATAAATAATCTGATGGAGTTGCACTAGGTTTTTCTTTTGTGCTCTCTTGTTCTATACCTTGCATTATTTTACCACATATCTTGGAGCCATTTTCAAAAGGAAATACTGGATGATGAGATATTTGGCTGGTCCATAACCTTTGGAATTTGTTTAAGGCATTTATCTAATACCCAATGTAAGCAAATATCCAACAGGTGGCGGGCACGTGTGTGTCGAAACAAAGTTTGATGTGCATGCACCGTGGGATATCTTTGAAAAATGTCTTGATCCTTGAAACAAAGAAATCTACTGCCCTGTGCCCTATTGATATATATAAAACACCTCAGCTGATCACCGCAATCCTCCCCTGAGGCTGGCTCTGCATGGCAGCCCCTGAAGCTGGCTGGGTGCGGGACTCTGGATGGCAGCCCCTGAAGCTGGCTGGGTGCGGGACTCTGCATGGCAGCCCCTGAGGCTGACTGGGTGCGGGACTCTGCATGGCAGCCCCTGAAGCTGGCTGGGTGCGGGACTCTGCATGGCAGCCCCTGAGGCTGGCTGGGTGCGGGGCTCTGCATGGCAGCCCCTGAAGCTGGCTGGGTACGGGACTCTGCATGGCAGCCCCTGAAGCTGGCTGGGTGCAGGGCTCTGGGTGGCAGCTCCTGAAGCTGGCTGGGTGCAGGGCTCTGGGTGGCAGCCCCTGAAGCTGGCTGGGTGCGGGACTCTGCATGGCAGCCCCTGAAGCTGGCTGGATGCAGGGCTCTGGGTGGCAGCCCCTGAAGCTGGCTGGGTGCAGGGCTCTGGGTGGCAGCCCCTGAAGCTGGCTGGGTGCGGGACTCTGCATGGCAGCCCCTGAAGCTGGCTGGGTGCGGGGCTCTGGGTGGTAGTCCCTGAAGCTGGCTGGGTGTGGGGCTCTGCATGGCAGCCCCTGAAGCTGGCTGGGTGCGGGACTCTGCATGGCAGCCCCTGAAGCTGGCTGGGTGCGGGACTCTGCATGGCAGCCCCTGAAGCTGGCTGGGTGCGGGACTCTGCATGGCAGCCCCTGAGGCTGGCTGGGTGCGGGACTCTGGATGGCAGCCCCTGAAGCTGGCTGGGTGTGGGACTCTGGATGGCAGCTCCTGAGGCTGGCTGGGTGCGGGACTCTGGATGGCAGCCCCTGAAGCTGGCTGGGTGTGGGACTCTGCATGGCAGCCCCTGAGGCTGGCTGGGTGTGGGACTCTGCATGGCAGCCCCTGAGGCTGGCTGGGTGTGGGACTCTGCATGGCAGCCCCTGAGGCTGGCTGGGTGCGGGGATCTGGGTGGCAGCGCCTGAAGCTGGATGGGTGCGGGACTCTGCATGGCAGCCCCTGACGCTGCCTGGGTGCGGGACTCTGGATGGCAGCCCCTGAAGCTGGCTGGGTGCGGGACTCTGCATGGCAGCCCCTGAAGCTGGCTGGGTGCGGGACTCTGCATGGCAGCCCCTGAAGCTGGCTGGGTGCGGGGCTCTGGGTGGCAGCCCCTGAAGCTGGCTGGGTGCGGGACTCTGCATGGCAGCCCCTGAAGCTGGCTGCGTGCGGGACTCTGCATGGCAGCCCCTGAAGCTGGCTGGGTGCAGGGCTCTGGGTGGCAGCCCCTGAAGCTGTCTGGGTGCAGGGCTCTGGGTGGCAGCCCCTGAAGCTGGCTGGGTGCGGGACTCTGCATGGCAGCCCCTGAAGCTGGCTGGTTGCGGGGCTCTGGGTGGTAGTCCCTGAAGCTGGCTGTGTGTGGGACTCTGCATGGCAGCCCCTTAAGTTGGCTGGGTGCGGGGCTCTGGGTGGTAGTCCCTGAAGCTGGCTGGGTGCGGGACTCTGCATGGCAGCCCCTGAAGCTGGCTGGGTGCGGGACTCTGCATGGCAGCCCCTGAGGCTGGCTGGGTGCGGGACTCTGCATGGCAGCTCCTGAGGCTGGCTGGGTGCGGGACTCTGCATGGCAGCCCCTGAAGCTGGCTGGGTGCGGGACTCTGCATGGCAGCCCCTGAAGCTGGCTGGGTGTGGGACTCTGCATGGCAGCCCCTGAGGCTGGCTGGGTGCGGAACTCTGCATGGCAGCCCCTGAAGCTGGCTGGGTGTGGGGCTCTGGGTGGCAGCCCCTGAAGCTGGCTGCGTGCGGGACTCTGCATGGCAGCCCCTGAAGCTGGCTGGGTGCGGGGCTCTGGGTGGCAGCGCCTGAAGCTGGATGGGTGCAGGACTCTGCATGGCAGCCCCTGAAGCTGGCTGGGTGTGGGACTCTGCATGGCAGCCCCTGACGCTGCCTGGATGGGGGACTCTGGATGGCAGCCCCTGAAGCTGGCTGGGTGCGGGACTCTGCATGTCAGCCCCTGAAGCTGGCTGGGTGCGGGGCTCTGGGTGGCAGCCCCTGAAGCTGGCTGGGTACGGGGCTCTGGGTGGCAGCCCCTGAAGCTGGCTGGGTGCGGGACTCTGCATGGCAGCCCCTGAAGCTGGCTGGGTGCGGGACTCTGCATGGCAGCCCCTGAGGCTGGCTGGGTGCGGGAATCTGGATGGCAGCCCCTGAAGCTGGCTGGGTGTGGGACTCTGGATGGCAGCCCCTTAAGCTGGCTGGGTGTGGGACTCTGGATGGCAGCTCCTGAGGCTGGCTGGGTGCGGGACTCTGGATGGCAGCCCCTGAAGCTGGCTGGGTGTGGGACTCTGCATGGCAGCCCCTGAGGCTGGCTGGGTGTGGGACTCTGCATGGCAGCCCCTGAGGCTGGCTGGGTGCGGAACTCTGCATGGCAGCCCCTGAAGCTGGCTGGGTGCGGGGCTCTGCATGGCAGCCCCTGAAGCTGGCTGGGTGCGGGACTCTGCATGGCAGCCCCTGAAGCTGGCTGGGTGCGGGGCTCTGGGTGGCAGCGCCTGAAGCTGGCCGGGTGTGGGACTCTGCATGGCAGCCCCTGAGGCTGGCTGGGTGCGGGACTCTGCATGGCAGCCCCTGACGCTGCCTGGGTGCGGGACTCTGGATGGCAGCCCCTGAAGCTGGCTACGTGCGGGACTCTGGATGGCAGCCCCTGAAGCTGGCTGGGTGCGGGGCTCTGGGTGGCAGCCCCTGAAGCTGGCTGGGTGCGGGACTCTGCATGGCAGCCCCTGAAGCTGGCTGGGTGCAGGGCTCTGGGTGGCAGCCCCTGGAGCTGTCTGGGTGCAGGGCTCTGGGTGGCAGCCCCTGAAGCTGGCTGGGTGCGGGGCTCTGGGTGGTAGTCCCTGAAGCTGGCTGTGTGTGGGACTCTGCATGGCAGCCCCTGAAGCTGGCTGGGTGCGGGACTCTGCATGGCAGCCCCTGAAGCTGGCTGGGTGCCGGACTCTGCATGGCAGCCCCTGAGGCCGGCTGGGTGCGGGACTCGGCATGGCAGCTCCTGAGGCTGGCTGGGTGCGGGACTCTGGATGGCAGCCCCTGAAGCTGGCTGGGTGTGGGACTCTGCATGGCAGCCCCTGAGGCTGGCTGGGTTCGGAACTCTGCATGGCAGCCCCTCAAGCTGGCTGGGTGCGGGGCTCTGGGTGGCAGCCCCTGAAGCTGGCTGCGTGCTGGACTCTGCATGGCAGCCCCTGAAGCTGGCTGGGTGCGGGGCTCTGGGTGGCAGCGCCTGAAGCTGGATGGGTGCGGGACTCTGGATGGCAGCCCCTGAGGCTGGCTGGGTGCGGGACTCTGGATGGCAGCCCCTGAAGCTGGCTGGGTGTGGGACTCTGCATGGCAGCCCCTGAGGCTGGCTGGGTGTGGGACTCTGCATGGCAGCCCCTGAGGCTGGCTGGGTGTGGGACTCTGCATGGCAGCCCCTGAGGCTGGCTGGGTGCGGAACTCTGCATGGCAGCCCCTGAAGCTGGCTGGGTGCGGGGCTCTGCATGGCAGCCCCTGAAGCTGGCTGGGTGCGGGACTCTGCATGGCAGCCCCTGAGGCTGGCTGGGTGCGGGACTCTGCATGGCAGCCCCTGAAGCTGGCTGGGTGCGGGGCTCTGGGTGGCAGCGCCTGAAGCTGGCCGGGTGTGGGACTCTGCATGGCAGCCCCTGAGGCTGGCTGGGTGCGGGACTCTGCATGGCAGCCCTTGAAGCTGGCTGGGTGTGGGACTCTCGATGGCAGCCCCTGAAGCTGGCTACGTGCGGGACTCTGGATGGCAGCCCCTGAAACTGGCTGGGTGCGGGACTCTGCATGGCAGCCCCTGAAGCTGGCTGGGTGCGGGGCTCTGGGTGGCAGCCCCTGAAGCTGGCTGGGTGCGGGACTCTGCATGGCAGCCCCTGAAGCTGGCTGGGTGCAGGGCTCTGGGTGGCAGCCCCTGGAGCTGTCTGGGTGCGGGACTCTGCATGGCAGCCCCTGAAGCTGGCTGGGTGCGGGGCTCTGGGTGGTAGTCCCTGAAGCTGGCTGTGTGTGGGACTCTGCATGGCAGCCCCTGAAGCTGGCTGGGTGCGGGACTCTGCATGGCAGCCCCTGAAGCTGGCTGGGTGCGGGGCTCTGGATGACAGCCCCTGAAGCTGGCTGGGTGCGGGACTCTGCATGGCAGCCCCTGAAGCTGGCTGGGTGCGGGACTCTGCATGGCAGCCCCTGAGGCCGGCTGGGTGCGGGACTCTGCATGGCAGCTCCTGAGGCTGGCTGGGTGCGGGACTCTGGATGGCAGCCCCTGAAGCTGGCTGGGTGTGGGACTCTGCATGGCAGCCCCTGAGGCTGGCTGGGTGCGGAACTCTGCATGGCAGCCCCTGAAGCTGGCTGGGTGCGGGGCTCTGGGTGGCAGCCCCTGAAGCTGGCTGGGTGCGGGGCTCTGGGTGGCAGCGCCTGAAGCTGGATGGGTGCGGGACTCTGCATGGCAGCCCCTGAGGCTGGGTGGGTGTGGGACTCTGCATGGCAGCCCCTGACGCTGCCTGGGTGCGGGACTCTGGATGGCAGCGCCTGAAGCTGGCTGGGTGCGGGACTCTGGATGGCAGCCCCTGACGCTGGCTGGGTGCGGGACTCTGAATGGCAGCGCCTGAAGCTGGCTGGGTGCGGGGCTCTGGGTGGCAGCGCCTGAAGCTGGATGGGTGCGGGACTCTGCATGGCAGCCCCTGAAGCTGGCTGGGTGCGGGACTCTGCATGGCAGCCCCTGAAGCTGGCTGGGTGCGGGACTCTGGATGGCAGCTCCCTGAAGCTGGCTGGGTGCGGGACTCTGCATGGCAGCCCCTGAAGCTGGCTGGGTGCGGGACTCTGCATGGCAGCCCCTGAAGCTGGCTGGGTGTGGGGCTCTGCATGGCAGCCCCTGAAGCTGGCTGGGTGCGGGACTCTGCATGGCAGCCCCTGAAGCTGGCTGGGTGCGGGACTCTGCATGGCAGCCCCTGAGGCTGGCTGGGTGTGGGACTCTGCATGGCAGCCCCTGAGGCTGGCTGGGTGCGGAACTCTGCATGGCAGCCCCTGAAGCTGGCTGGGTGCGGGGCTCTGGGTGGCAGCCCCTGAAGCTGGCTGGGTGCGGGGCTCTGGGTGGCAGCGCCTGAAGCTGGATGGGTGCGGGACTCTGCATGGCAGCCCCTGAGGCTGGGTGGGTGTGGGACTCTGCATGGCAGCCCCTGACGCTGCCTGGGTGCGGGACTCTGGATGGCAGCGCCTGAAGCTGGCTGGGTGCGGGACTCTGGATGGCAGCCCCTGACGCTGGCTGGGTGCGGGACTCTGGATGGCAGCGCCTGAAGCTGGCTGGGTGCGGGGCTCTGGGTGGCAGCGCCTGAAGCTGGATGGGTGCGGGACTCTGGATGGCAGCTCCCTGAAGCTGGCTGGGTGCGGGACTCTGCATGGCAGCCCCTGAAGCTGGCTGGGTGCGGGACTCTGCATGGCAGCCCCTGAAGCTGGCTGGGTGTGGGGCTCTGCATGGCAGCCCCTGAAGCTGGCTGGGTGCGGGACTCTGCATGGCAGCCCCTGAAGCTGGCTGGGTGCGGGACTCTGCATGGCAGCCCCTGAAGCTGGCTGGGTGCGGGACTCTGGATGGCAGCCCCTGAGGCTGGTTGGGTGCGGGTCTCTGGATGGCAGCCCCTGAAGCTGGCTGGGTGCGGGACTCTGCATGGCAGCCCCTGAGGCTGGCTGGGTGCGGGACTCTGCATGGCAGCCCCTGAGGCTGGTTGGGTGCGGGACTCTGCATGGCAGCCCCTGAGGCTGGTTGGGTGCGGGACTCTGGATGGCAGCCCCTGAGGCTGGTCAGGTGCGGGACTCTGGATGGCAGCCCCTGAGGCTGGTTGGGTGCGGGACTCTGGATGGCAGCCCCTGCTTGAGTGACAGTTGGACTTTGGTTTGGACACTGGAACTTTGCTTTCCCTGATAAACTCAAAGAACTTGCTCCCTTCTGCTGATTCATTTTTTCAGGGTACTTCAAAATGAATCGAAATTTGAAGGGACTCTCACATTGAAACATGCATGAGGATGATGCATACATGCAGCCCCTGAGGCTGGTTGGGTGCGGGTCTCTGGATGGCAGCCCCTGAAGCTGGCTGGGTGCGGGACTCTGCATGGCAGCCCCTGAGGCTGGTTGGGTGCGGGACTCTGCATGGCAGCCCCTGAGGCTGGTTGGGTGCGGGACTCTGCATGGCAGCCCCTGAGGCTGGTTGGGTGCGGGACTCTGCATGGCAGCCCCTGAGGCTGGTTGGGTGCGGGACTCTGCATGGCAGCCCCTGAAGCTGGCTGGGTGCGGGACTCTGCATGGCAGCCCCTGAGGCTGGTTGGGTGCGGGACTCTGCATGGCAGCCCCTGAGGCTGGTTGGGTGCGGGTCTCTGGATGGCAGCCCCTGAAGCTGGCTGGGTGCGGGACTCTGCATGGCAGCCCCTGAGGCTGGTTGGGTGCGGGACTCTGCATGGCAGCCCCTGAGGCTGGTTGGGTGCGGGACTCTGGATGGCAGCCCCTGAGGCTGGTCAGGTGCGGGACTCTGCATGGCAGCCCCTGAGGCTGGTTGGGTGCGGGGCTCTGCATGGCAGCCCCTGAGGCTGGTTGGGTGCGGGACTCTGGATGGCAGCCCCTGAGGCTGGTCAGGTGCGGGACTCTGCATGGCAGCCCCTGAGGCTGGTTGGGTGCGGGACTCTGCATGGCAGCCCCTGAGGCTGGCTGGGTGCGGGACTCTGCATGGCAGCCCCTGAGGCTGGCTGGGTGCGGGGCTCTGCATGGCAGCCCCTGAGGCTGGTTGGGTGCGGGACTCTGGATGGCAGCCCCTGCTTGAGTGACAGTTGGACTTTGGTTTGGACACTGGAACTTTGCTTTCCCTGATAAACTCAAAGAACTTGCTCCCTTCTGCTGATTCATTTTTTCAGGGTACTTCAAAATGAATCGAAATTTGAAGGGACTCTCACATTGAAACATGCATAGATGAGTCATCATCTGCTTCAGAGGGGGCCCTACAGAAGGTAGAAAATAAAGAAGGCTTAATAAAGGCTGGCTGATGAAAGATGCAGCTCCTGGCTGCCAGCATGGGGAGAGCAGAAAGAAAGGATAATTTAAAGTGAACCAACACCCAGGGGGGATCGGCCTGGGAATTTATAAGAAGGCTTTGCTGCTCTAGACTCTTCATCCTGCCCTGTGGTGACTTTGGCTGCAGGTTTGCAAAAACACACAAAGGCTTCCCCAGAAGCAGGGGGCCCCCCACTGCCCCCGATAGCTTTGTTGCTGGCCCCAAGGCCCGTCAGACCAAAGACTGAAAAGCCTCCTGGACCAGACCATAACCCAAAGGTTGGTGGGGGCCCCCTTTGCAGGGCAAGTGGTGGAGGCCCCGGGGCACATGCCCCTTGCGCCCCTCATAATCCAGCCCTGCCTTTAGCTGTGACGCACTCATTATAGGCTCAGGGGTGGGAGCACTCATCATTCTACAGGGAAGCGGCCTGCGAAATGGTCACATTGGCTGGCATTTTTGAGATCAGGGATCTAAAAAATGCCATATGGTCATGGAAACCCCCCTTTTTTTTTTTTTTAAACGGGGCCACAAGTGAGCCAGCTGCATCATCTGATATTCTTGGGTGGGAAGGGCAGGGGGAACAGATTTGTGACACTTTAAAATGCTGGAAACTCAAATAACACTATTTTGTAGCCTTTCTTCTCCAACTCCAAAATCAGTAAATAAGTCTTGTCATAAGACCCATCATTTTTATGGAGTTAAAGGGGGGCTCCCCTTACATTTGAAAATGCAAGTTAAGAATTGTTATATTATATACTATATAAAGAAAAATCATGTTGTGTATAGCATACATCTAGGAAAATAGGCTAAAAATAAAAGTTATAATAGAACTGTTCGCCTTCACTGTACTGAACAGAGAACCTTGAAAGGTAATATCATGTATAGCTGAATGTTACAATTGTTGTGTGGATGAGCTGCCAGGCCTGTGTTTAGTTAAAGCGGACCTTCACTCTAAATAAGAGTCTATCTTATATGTTTCCCACACCCTGTACATACAGATTGCTCACATTAAAAATCATCCTACCTGCATCTACTGCATTTTATAAGCCTTTAAACATCCAAGATGGCGGCTTATGGAAGCTGCCATTTTTGCAGGCAGCCTGCAAACAGGAAGTGCCTGCAAACAGGAAGTGACTGTGCTGCTCTGCATTCTGGGCCTGCTGACCTTTCCCTGACCCCAGCTCTGCTCTGTCTGAGCAAAGCACAGCTATAACCCGCCCCCCTGTACCTTATCCCACTCTCCTCTCCTCAGTAAGTGTGATGCTTCTGAGTCAAGATGGCGGCGCCCGTATCCTAAATTCCCGAACAGAGTTGCAGCCCAGTGGGGGAAAGTATAATAAATTAGTGACTAAACATGTAAAATATATTAATTTTAGATGCTGAGGAATTGTTTTTTAAGAGTTTGGGCTTTTCATTAAATCAGGGTGAAGGTCCGGTTTAAAGAACTTTGATGCAAGTGCAAATAGTTTAAGGGCAACAGAAAATCCTAATAAAATGTATTTTGCCTTCACTATTTATATTGCTGTTTTATTTTGCTATGTCAGCTAGTGTGCCTCCTAGTGGCTGATTGTGGGTTAACACAAAACATAGAAGTCCTATAGCAGGCAAAGTAAATAATAATACTATATATACCAATATTTAATAAATAATTAATTACAAGAGCCAGCTCAATGTGACCGACTCTCGGCGCTCCACACCATACTTATCACACACACACAGCGTCAGCGTTCTAAATCTGGTCGCTATAGCATAGAGCACCAGACACTGTGTGATTAAAGTCTGTTTTTGAACACATATCCACCAGCAACAAAGCGAAAACACATGGAATGACATTGGTTTAACACTGTGACAATAACACTTTAGTGCCAGACCTGTAATGACAATTCTGCATAAAAATATAAAAAGTCCAAAAAGTTTCTAAAAGTGTCTGTTTGCAGCCAGGAGAGGTCACACAATGATTGAAGCAAAAAAAAAAAAAAAACACACACACACTGTCAAACACTGTTTAAACACAAGCAAATGAACGGCCATTGAAATGTATAGGAGAGCGACACTGAGCGAAAGGTAATACCAGGCTCTCTGGAAGCTAGAGCGCCGGCGCTATACACTGAGCCGTCTGTAATAATACATGGGACGCTACATGGCACTGTTAGAGTCACTCACCAGATTCGCTTTCATAAATGTGGTTTTGTGTACAGCGCCCGGCGTTCACCAGACGCTGCCTGCCGCTACGAGGCGCTACCTGGCGCTATCCTTTTTTAAATAATCCCCATAGCATCCAATTATGGCATGCTTTGTTCCATAGTAGAGATGACTGTAGTTGGCATTTTATGTCTTTGTAACTTCTGAGCTTTTACTCACTTTAGGGTTGATTCAGCACCATGTGTGTATATATTACTGTTTTTATCAGCAACATTTTTTACCCACATTTTTTTTTGGAGAAAATGCTTTTTCTCAAGTTTTTCCTCGGTACAATCAAGCACTATATTTAGCTGTGCAATGTTTTTAAAAAAATGTACACAGCTAAATATGGCGCTGAACTGCACCAAAGGGGGAAAATCATGGGTAAATGGGTTTTCTTTAAAAAGAAAAACGTGAGTAAAAGATACGCCACCAAATCAACCCTTTTATGTTTTTTCAATGGGTAATAATATAATATTTTAACTGAACATTGAGATGTATTTTAAAAGTTTTGTGACATGTGTAGCCCTCACACACCTGGTGTTTGATGAGGACGGTATGGAGCAGGTTCTTCTGGGCCCAGGGTGCTCTAGGTGTGTCTGTGTGGGTGGGGTGCTGGGGCGCTACCACAGGGGATGTCTGTACTCACTGTGCAGCTTCTCAAAGATCATAGACAATCCAATAGATAAAAGCAGAGTTCCTCTTTATTGATTCCAACAGTAGACATCAAGACATGGCACAGCTTCATCCATTTTTTCAGTTACTTTCCTTCCTGTCACATCCACAGCCTCGGATCAGCCAGCTGGTCTTACTCCCCTAGAAGGATTACCAGGACTTCCTCCACTGTGTTCCTATGGGTGGCCACTGCTGTCGGGTTGGAGCTCTACCCCACGCTCTCTGACAAGAATTGGTCTCATCAATTCAAGTGGTATATAACTGTGGTCTAGAACACTAGTACAGGGTCTCTCTTCTTTTATGTAATCTACAGATGTTAAACGAGTTTGGTCTTTAGAATGTGAAAATTGGTCACAAGTAGGGTTGCTGTTTGGATTTAGGTTTGTCTCTGAAGCTTCTCTGTCCTAATCCGGTTGAATAAAACTTACAGGGTCCCAAGATTAAGTCCCGCCCAATGCATGCTCACCTGTAAGCTCCGGGGCATAGGTTCTTCCCCTATGTCAGTGACAGTGGCTAGAGCATGCCCACTCCATTTACCATAATGAAGGTGGTTTGCTAAGACATACTATGCTCTCTTGACTGCAGTGAATGGGGTGGGCGTGCCCAAGTCACTGAATGACACAGGGGAGAGGGGGCCTATATCCTGGGGGTCGCTAGTAAATAAAAGGACAGGCTTGTATGCTGTGGAACTTGATCTCAGGACCCAGTAAGTTTTCTATACTTGGACTAAGATGAAGGAGCTGCAAAAGATGAGATTGTATATTTTTGCGACTCAAAAGCTGTGCAGCGTGTTTCCGTGGTCTAAAAGACTCCAAGGCCACCCGCTAGCTGCCTCCAGGGAAACCAAAGTCAGGATGCTCCGCTGTGTGAAACCCCCAGGGTCACTGTAATACTAACGTTTACCGTCGGCTTCCACAATGCTGTCTTTGCCAATGGCCGCATTCCCGGCTTCCCTGTAGCTGTGACACAATCCAGCACCCAGTTATTCAGATAGGCTGGGGACTAAATCGCTCCCCAGACTATAGGGAAACCAGAGATGTAACCAGCAGACAGGTCAAGTCATCTAGCATTCTTGAGATCAGCCAATCTGCGATTGGGTCTTGTGGCCTCGGAAGTGGACAAGCCCTTTTATCTAAAGCGGGCCACTGCCGAGTCGACCGCATCGCCACAGGGTGTGTAGGGAAGGTTGGTGGAGCAGGTGGACTATTCAACAGTTACTTTATTGCCCTATAACATAGACAGACCAGCTTATCATATAACTTACTAAAATGTAACCAGTAAAAAAAATGGTTAAATTGGAACTCTTTCTTTTTACTTTTTACTGTATGTTCTTTTGTTAAAAGGGTTGTTAAGAAGTATATAAAGATGTTGTGAAAGGGATTCTTTGTTCACTCCATAAAGTTTGTATTTGTCCCCCATAGACTTTAATAGGATTCAGATATGCTTGGGAAGCCAGAGTATTCTAAAGCCTTAGAAGTGCAGAACAGAGGCAAAAACCAGTAACACTGGTCACCAGGAATACAAAGAAGAAGTCTGGCAGAAAAATGTTAAATAGCTCTCCAATTTCTTTGTAAGGAGTGCTAACTGTCTACTTTCATAAGTGTTGAATCGACTGGCAGAGACATATGGCCGTTGCGTGCAGGCAAGTCATAAGCGTCTGGTTATTAATATTGTGCTGGACAGATAATCAATATTATATTCATTAGGCCTCACATCCATAATTTTAATTTGGACAATTAGGTGATTAGAAGCAAATCCACTATTAAATAACAAAATCCTTGTTGCTGCAACAGGACGAGAGGCTCCGAGTTGGCATGTCGAAGTGGACCTGTCACCCCCAAAACAACTCAATCTATTTTGCTCCCCCACCCCAAGTACATTACTGTTTGGATGTTTTCTGCCCTCAATGGTGCTTGGTATTTCCAAAGCCGGATTATGAGAGGGACACAAGGTGTGCCTCCACCACTTGCCCTGCAAAGGGGGCCTCCACCAACCTTTGGGTTATGGTCTGGTCCAGGAGGTCTTTGATCTGACAGGCCACGGGGCCAGCAACAAATCTATTGACAGCAGTGGGACCCCCCCCCACGCCTGGACAAGCCACAAAGCCACCACAGAGCAGGGCGGTGAGTCTACAGCAGCAAAGCCACCATCAGCAACGCTACAGTGATGGGTGCGTGCAGAGATGTCACTGCACATAAGCCACTAAGCACAGCCACTGGCAGCTCAATGCAGGGAACTGTTTTCTGCTGGACCAGCTGGGGGTGACTACACTTCCCCCACCCAGAATGTCAACGCAGGAGTTCCCGAGCAGCACGCACCCGCACAAGGGTGGCACAAGGGACTCGATCTGACATTCCAGTAAGTAGGCGGGTGCCAGGCAACCACCGATCAGTTACTAGGCTGGACTATTATTTTAAAGCAATAAAAATACTGTATCTGGAGCCTCCACCAGATTTTGTGCCTCCACGCAGTTAATCCAGCCCTGGGTATTCCTGTTATAGTGATTTTCATTTTGTTTTCCCTATCTCTGCCATTTGTATGCCATTGGTTTCTAACAGGATACCATTGTTCTAAGCTAGCTGTTTAAGCTCCCTCCTCCCCTTTCGTGCTGGGAGTGAATAGTGCGTATTGAAAATAGATTTGATTTCCCTTCTTTTCCCCCCAATTTTTCCTTTAAAGCCGAAATTGTCTGTGATGTTTTTATCCAACCCATTACCAGGACACTAAGGGGAGTTGATACTTTTTTTTTCTTTTTGTAACCTGCAATAGGACGTGGTTGGCCTGATAAAACAGCTGAGCATACTGCCCAGGAAGTCCCAAACTGGGCAGAATTTTTGTTTTTTTAGGAAGAACTAGAATAGTATATGTGTGCTCTTTTTTACTGTTTGACCTTTTCGGGAGACCTCACTGTTTGTCTGTAAGTATACAGAAATGCAGGTAACAGTGATTTATATATATATATATTATATATACATATATTGTAGTATGTGTATTGTTTAGCAGCATTCAATGTAACTGCTCGCAATCAGTTTTTGTTTAAATCAGAACAACACCTGTTTTTCAAAAATTGTGTGTTGTTTCTAGTGCAGGGGGGCATCCTGATTGCTGATGCCCCCCCTGCGCATTACCCCCATTAAACCCAAGGAATCTTACCTTTATCTTCAGTCCCCCAGCGAAATCGGGCACTGTGACTGGCCATCGCTGTCAGATGGTTGTGGGCGGCCAATTGCAGCCGGGGGCAATGCGCAGGGGGCATGTGAAATGAGTATGATATAAATCAGATGACTGAGACTCAGGTGGTAATAAAATTAAGCATACACGACTGCCTTTTGGTCACTTATTAATCACCTGATTCCCCTGTCTTTTAAAGCTCAATATAGTCATCCAGCACCCATCTGGGAATTAATTATGTCATATTCTATGAGAAACAAAAAGGAGAGAAGGGAAAAAGAGAGGTTACCAAACAAAAGAGGCAGAGACTGAGAAAGGGAAGGAAGGGTAGTCACAAGGCAGTGAGGTCCCTCAAGAGGACTCTACACCTTTGCAACCAGATGGGTGTCCCTGTAGTCAGGGCAAGAGTCAGCAATGGGCTTATCTATGCAGACACCGGGGCCCCTGTACTTTGGGAGGGCCCACCTCATACCCCTGTGTAGCCCCTTTGCAGGACATGGTATGTAAGGCTGAATAAAGACATTAGTCCATCCAGTTCAGCCTGGAAACTCGTGGCAGAGGGTAAATTTGTCTGCGTTCCCCCATGCTGGCTATCATCCAACCTTCATTTAGTCCTCTTTATATTTCTCACTCCCATTGAACTCTATCCCTTCTGCAGGGCCTAATCAGCAGCAGACGAAGACTCATCCGCTCTATAAAGAAAAATAATAATTATAACAATAATAACTATCCATACATGTTTCAGTGTGATGGTTCCTTCTCAAATCAATTCATTTCAGGGACCCTGAAAAATGAGCCACCAGAAAGGAGGTTCTATAGGGTTTTTCAGGAAATGCAAAGTGCTGGTGAATAAAGCATGCAGCCCCTGGCAAACAGAAAGCAATGCTAACCATTTGTCTGGAATAGCCCTTTTATTAAAAAAAACTGGAGGTATCAGTATGCTAAAAGATGGTTGATTTTGCTAATTGAAGTTCTGTTGAAGAATCTGCTTTGATTTGAACTTAAACTTTTAAAGATGTTGGCCTCGATTCAATAAGAGTTGAAAAAAATTCTCATGGTAGTAAAAAATTGATGAGAAAAAAGCCTGAGAATGTCACTGTTACTGAATCACTAGATAAAAAGACAATGGAAGTCAATGGCACTTTTTACTACAGTGTAGAAAGGAGTAAAAAGGTCTTTTTCTTAGGAGTAAAAAAGTGCCATTGACTTTCATTGTTTTCCTATCTGGTGACTCAGTAACAGTGACATTCTCAGGCTTTTTTCTCATGAATTGAACTTTTTACTACCATGAGAATTTTTTTCAACTCTTATTGAATCGAAGCCTTTGTGTGAAGTTTGGGCGTTTTTATGCATTGTATTCTGGAGATCCGTTTTAATCTGGAGCTCCCTTTAAAAAAAAATTGGAACTGGCAGGTAGCGTTGGGTGAACGCTGGGCGCTGTACAGGAAACCACATTTAAAAAAAGAGAAGGAAAATTTGGAAGGATAAATCTGGGCAAATATTTTTTTACTTTTAGAATTAGTATGAGTATAGTAGGTATGGTGTGCATCCTTTCAAACATAATTTTTTGGGTAAAGTTTACTATTAAAATTAAAAATGTGACCCCTTTCTACCAGCTTAGTGCAAAAGACATAAGGGCTGGAGACAGACTGGAAAGAGTTCAGAGGCTGAGTGGCCAGCCTCCGGTCCTGCAAGTGAACCAGCCCTTTTAATGCAGCCAGATGGGTATTGGGTGCTTTTTGCCTGTCTGATGGGGATGGGAGTAATCGGAGGGGGGGTATGTGCAAGTCATTCGCTGCATGCTGGCTGTCCACCTTTTGAACTCCTATAATGGTTGTATACTGTACTGTTCAGTACACTGGATGAGTCATCCTGGGGATGTTTGTTAAAATGTTTTGTCTATTGAACTAAATAAAGGATTAATAATATATATATATATATATATATATATATATATATATATATATATACTTTATTTTGAACATTTATTGATTTATGGCCAGCTTACTGATATCTTTGCTATATTGGTTAACCAAAAGGGTTGGTTACGTTGGCCGAAATGCCCAAATTCCTATAGCCATGTATAGTTCTTCTTGTGGTTTGTTTAGAATACATTTTTTTAGCTTTCTATGTATGTGTTCGCAGAGTTGGCAGTTGATCATTAAAAATGACATATCTATAAATATGGATTATCACTGTTGCTTGGAACAGGGTGATCTTTAGGTTCACCCAATTTACACACAGTCTCATGACATGAATTGGAACTGACAGGTTCTATAGTATATACATAGAAAGTTCAAATGTGTTCTATATCAGAAGTCAATACTCGTCTGCTTGCCGGGAAGGCCCCATGCTGATTTTTAGCTAATGCAAATTATGAACAACATTTCATAGTTATGATGCTTTTTCATCTTTAGCTCCAATAAGTCAATGACAGCTGAATTTATAACTTATACAAAATAAAACTGTAAACTTTTTATGATTATCTAAGCTGAGTACAATAGGGACAACTCAAAAAGAATGGTATAAAAAGAAAGATCGTGACCACCGCACTCTTATTGCAGAGTCAGAGCAAAGTCCTTTATGGTGTGGGTGCAGCAGATCTCGGAGACGCCGCTAATCCAAGCAATTTTCGAAATAACCGATAACTTGGAGTGCTGGTTCTATCGAAAATTGTTTGGTACAAAAAGAAAACATACCAATGGCTACTAGAATGAATCTCACTAATACCCATATAAACATAAAAGGCTAACTCAAGCAAGTTTCCACAGAGTGGACACAGTAGACATCTACACAATACTCTATGCCAGCATAACCTGATCAACAACATTGCCTATCCATTGCGTTAAAGCTGATCAAAACCCACCAGTGATGAAAAATGGAAATCTGTGAAATTGAAAGATCTCTTTTTTGGAAAGGAGAGAATATAAGAGGGGGACACCATCCTGTTGTGTGAGAAATGCAAGGGATATTTGTCATAAAGATGGCTATGAGATAAAATGTTGTGAGTAGCATCTGACCTCTGTGGGGAGTGCTTTCGTAATACAATTAATATTGCTATCCCTGATTCCAGGCTCCATCAACCAAATCAAAAATGGTTTGCTGAGACATCTGTTAACAGCTCTTAGATCTTTTATACCCCGACACTGAAAATCCCAGACCTTGCTTTCTGTGGCAGAATGGGTTTTAGAGGCTGGCGCCTAAAATAAGTAGGCCATAGACCTCCTGGCCTATGAAGGGATTAGGTTTCACCTGTAGAATAATATACCAGACCAAGTTTGGGGATGAGGACAAGTTTGATTTGGACAAACCGGAATTTGTTGGGAAAACTCAGCAAATCCCCTGGAACGAAATTTAAAGCAGTTTGCTCATCTTTAACCTGAGCTACACAAGGGCTGCTAACTGGGGAGTTGCATCCATGAAGACCTTCCTGAAACCACAGGGAAAATCAGTAATGGGTTTCTCTGCTTCAACTTATATTCCTAAATTAGTTAGTAGGCACAGGTTGACTATGGCTTTCTGATGAACTAGGCGTTGGTCATCCCTTTTTGGTAATGCCACTTAGTTGCTTTGATGTATTTTGGATGCCATCAGGTCTCTAGGTTCCTAGATATGATAGAACTTTGGCTAGAAACATGGCCTGTTTTACATTTCAGTATCAGATCATATTTTTTCTGAGCTTACATACAAAAATGCTTTTTTGCAAGACTTGATAAAGAAAAAAAAATGAAACTGCACAGTACCCACAATAATGGTATGTTGGATTTACAACTATATACAAATAATAGTATAAGTTACATCCTTACACAGGATAATAAAATAAATGTGCAGGGATGCTTCACCGGCGCTGATGTCAGAGCAGCCAGCCGAATGAATTGAGCACACTGTTTGGCTGATTGCTCGTGCCCCCCCCCCCCCCCGGGGTTTTCTCAGCAATCCTTGTTCCAGGGGGAAGGAAAGAGGCAGTCTTACCCTTGAAAAAATCTTCTGCATACCTCCTAAATATTACCTAATATTACCCCGGCACAATTCGGCAGTGTGATTGCCGGGGGTGGTCCTTAGTCCCGTTCGGGACTGGCAAATCGAAAGCCAGGGTTTAAGATAAGATTTAGAGGGTTTACATTGGGTTAATCGAGGGGGGATCCTGGGACCATAAGGAGATGTGGATATATTTGTAAATTTTGCCTATGATCTGAGCCTGCCCTTTATTTGCCACTTTGATATTCTCTGCCTGCCTTTCATGGTGGCATCTTCATACCATACTCCAAAGAAAACCAGTTGCATTGCAGAATGTGATCATTATGTTTCCTTAGTTGGTAGAGAAAAGTAAAGTTTAGTCACTACTCGCCTATTCACTGTAATAAACGGGGCATGTCAGACCATGATAAGGTGAGGTTCATACTGTTTAAGTTGGACCAATCAGCTGCCAAAGATAAAAGGTACATAGACTTTTGTTTTTTTAACTTGCCTGGACAGACCCAGTAACGTGCTTCTGCAGCACTGGTTGGGTGAATCAGTCACCACTGAAGGTCACTGTGCTCTGGGGCCCGAACACACTGCTACTCCTCATGGGTAAACTTGGCACCATGAAGCTAGGTGTATTGTTTTATTTAACGTGGAGGCTTATTCATTACTAACGCCAGGTTTTCGCAGATGTATAGCGACCGCTAGTAGACGCTCATGTGCGGGTATCGGGCACTGTAACAGAGTTTCTTGGTCATTCTAGTAACCTGGCCGTCATTGATGAATGTGATGTATGTTGGGGGCAAAAGTTAGCACCAGCTCAGTGAGTCCGACACTCAGAATCGCTTTCATAAATGTGGTTTTGCGTACAGCACCCGGCGTTCACCCTACGCTTCTTGGTGCTACGAGGCACTACCTGCCGCTATCCATTAATAAATAACCCCCATAGTGTTCTAATCAGGGTTATCGCTGGAAAGGGGGGTGCTGGCCTGAGCAGACCACCTGTCAAAAATGACTTTAGGTTCCTTCCCTCTCCAATTCTTGAGGATGCCCCTAAAGAATAATATGTTTTGAGATAGTATTCCATGTGATGGTTACAGGAAATGCAATTAAGCATGTCATTTACTGGAGAAGGTGCAGCTGCTGTATGGTTGGAAAACACAAGTATATCCCTTATGCTATCTTTCTCATGTTAGTTTAATGTCCCTGTGATCCAGGAACCTCTGTGGCACACACTTGATGACAAGCCTGGAATTCCGCTTTAAAAACCTGTATCCTATAGAGCATGAGCCGCCAACCTTATCTCACTTCGCGAGACACATTCAGCACCGAGAGATGGCTGTGAACATCATGCACCGCAAGGTGATTGTAGCTGTAATCCTATTTTATAGTCATCATATGCATAAATGACTACATTAACAACAGGTTAAAAGCAGATTTCCCCAACCAACAAACGTATGCATGTAAAACCTCGCTGCCCCCAAAACTCTCAGGGATCCCCCGTAGATGGTGTGCGGACCCCCCAGACCCCCAAGCCCTGAAAAGGGTAAAGCAGACATCTATTTTCAGGCCTGCCTTCCCACCCCCACACTTGGCAAGATTCGAAAAACTCTAAAATAAAAATATGTTATGATCGCTGCAGCACCCCACACTGCCTTCTCCCAGAGTATCCCCCCAACCCCTCCCTTTGTACTCCCTTCAGCCAGAATAAATCAGAACAGCCCTGCAATGCTACAGCTGCAGCATCATGGCTATGAGGAGGTCATACTAACCCCACCACAGTATCTGCCCCTACAATACCAAATATTTAGTACCATTGCTTTAGGAGTGGCCATATCCACCTCTGTCCATGATCTGTTCCCTAGCAGGAATTAAGGTGGACCAAAACCCACAGCGATCCTCTCCCCATGGTGCATCCAAAATCGGGATGCCCCGCTGTGTGATAACCCCCAGATCGCCCATACACTTAACTTCTTTTGCTATCCAACAGCACATGCCGCGGCACCATCCCTATTCCTCTAGCAGGCATCTGTGAATGGTCTGCACAGGCATGCTTCCAGTTAAAGGGTAGCGGGGGATGCGGCCATCCACACGCTTGAAGCTGCTCACCATAGATGTAGGGACCTCAGCGGATTCGAGCGCGCTGATTGGACGAGCGGGCGCGCATGCGCTGTAGGACCAGGAAGAGATGAGTTTGTTTCAGCGACCTGGGGGGTTTCACACAGCAGGGGGTTTCACACTATCAAGGCAAGGACCAAAACCCAGGATAATCAAAATCCAGGGTTTTGGTCCACTTTAAACTGAATCTCATGGGCTGTCCAGCGGCCAATGAAATCCTGGGCTAATTTTTGGTCCCATCCGCCTCAGTCTCAAGACTACAAAATAAAGTCCCATGAGCCACATGTGTCTCCCAAGCTAAAGACTGCCCCCCCGCTATAGAACTTTCAGGAAAAAGTATGGATCCCCTAGCCAGCCTACTTTTAGTTGGATAAGGAAAAACAATTACGATTTAGTATGCACTCTAGCTAGTAAAATAACAGTAATGTAGCGGAATCACTCCAGGGTTATTTTTTTTAACTATATGAATGGAAATTTGAAGCAATTAACCTTCTGAGAAGTGTGAGGCTATTACAAAAATGACAAGAGCTTCTCAATCATATTACCTGTTAATGATGCTACTGCCTGAATAGGAGAGAGGGGCTTGAATAGTCCGGCAAAGGAATGTCACATTTTTATTTAAACCGGACCTTCAGCATGATTTATTGAAAAGCCCAAACCCTTAAAAAACGATTCCCCAGCATCTAAAGTTAATATATTTTAAGTTTTTAGTCACTTACTTATTATTCATTCCCCCACTGGGCTGCAACTCTGTCTAAGACGCCATCTTGACTCAGAAGCATCACACTTACTGAGGAGAAGAGAGTGGGATAAAGTACAGGGGGACGGGTTATAGCGGTGCTTTGCTCAGACAGAGCAGAGCTGGGGTCAGGGAAAAGACAGCAATCCCAGAATGCAGAGCAGCACAGTCAGAAGGCACTTCCTGTTTGCAGGCTGCCTGATGTTACATGAGCTGCCATCTTGGATGTTTAAAGGCTCATAACATGCAGTAGATGCAGGTAGGATGATTTTTAATGTGAGCAATCTGTATGTACAGGGTGGGGGGAACATATAAGATGGGCTCTTATTCACAGTGAAGGACCGCTTTAAGTTGGGTAAAAAATTGAAGAGTAAACTTGTGGGGTTATTCATCAAGGGATAGCGCCAGGTAGCGCCTCGTAGCAGCATGCAGCGTCTGGTGAACAGCGGGCGCTGTACGCAAAACCACATTTATGAAAGCGAATATGGTAAGCGCCTCTAACAGCACCATGTAGCGTCCGATTCATCATTACAGATGGCTCAGCGTATAGCGCCGGTGCTCTAGTTTCCAGAGCGCCAGGTATTACCTGTCGCTCTCCCATACATTTCAATGGACGTTCCTTTTCTGCTGTTTAAACAAGGTTTTTTTTTCTCTCAAATAATTGTGTCACCTCTCCTGGCCTAGAAAAAGTAATTTTTTTAAACTTTTTAGATTTTTTTATATTTTTATGCAGAATTTTTTCCAGCAGAGTCTGGGCTTTAACATGAAATGTTTTGTTTGTCATTTTTTAGGTGTATTCTCAATATTTTGGGGTGAAATATATGCAAAAAAAATAAAAAAATAAATTTTTTTACAATTTGTAGTGTTTTTGTAATAAAAAAAGTACGTTTGTCAATAAAATCTTATTGCGTGTGAAATCCTAATTTCTCCCGGTTACAGCGGTACCACATATGTATTGGTAGACACCCTTTCCTGTCCAGGAGACTCCCCCAAACTGAAACAGCACTTTAAGAGATTTTCAGATAAAATACAAATATGCTATGCGCTATGTGCACCTTGCAATTTTTCAAGAAAAACAACCCTTTACATTTGAAATACCCCCCCACAAACTATATATTCTCTGGAAGTACACGCCTCAAGCTTTCTAGGTTTACTAGGCTTGTTGACATGGGTGCAGTTTTCTGGAAGTAATCCCTCAATGTATTCTTTGGTAGCACAGAGTTTCACTAAAAAAGAATAAAAATGCAGAACCAAACTCATATTTTCCTAAAAAAAATATGCAAACAAGAAAAAACAAGCCCAATCTGAAAAAGCAAGGTCCCCTGAACAGAACAATACCCAACATAGCTACTATCAAGGGAAGAGTTGTCAAACACCCCAAAGTAAAGCATGTGCGTAAGGGTAATTTTACTTGAAAATGTCAGCTCTGCAGACAAAGTGCGCACCTTTTACTTTTTCTACCAAAACAACCCTTTACATTTGGAATACCCCCACAAACCATATATTCCCTGGAAGAACACATTTTAAACTTTCTAAGCGTACCCAGCTTGTTGTAGTGGGCTCATCATTTAGAAGTAATCCCTTGAAGAATTCTTAGGTTGCACAGGGTTTCCCTCAAAAAAATTATAAAAAGCAGAATAAAAAACACATTTATGCAAACTAGAAAAAACAAGCTAAATCTGAAAGCGCAAGATCCCCCGAGCAGAACAATACCCCACATGCATAGGTACTATTAACCCTTTTAATTGCCTGCCTACTCTCTGTTGACAGGTAATTTTTCACCATTTTGCACCATGTTTAACTGTGATTTTTGGAGGAATTTCCAGGAAAATTATAGATGTATTTTTTTGCAGCAGAGTTTAGGCTTTAACATGAAATGTCTTGTTTGTAATTTTTCTACTGTTTTTTTTTAATATTTTTGTGTAAAAATAACTAAAAAAAAAATTAAAAATTATTTTTTAGAAAATTGTCTCTCTTAAATAAAACATTTACTTTATTAGAGAAAACCATATTGCATGTGATAGCCCCATTTCTCCCGATTACAACGGTACCACATATGTATCGGTAGGCCCCCCCCATTCTTTCCCAGGAGACCCCCCAAACTGAAAAGAGCACTTTATAACATTTACAAATAAAATACTACTATCCACACTATAAACATAAGGGGTTAATAAAAAAAAAATCAGATCATCCCCTACCCCTCTGCTGCTCTGCCCAGCGATCACCAGGGCAACTGACAGCTGAGCCGCAGGGAGCAAGGACGACGCGGGAGGCATCGCGGCCACAGGTGAGTAAATGTTATTATTTTTATTTTATTTTACTTAACAGCGGCCCAGCACCAAAAGCAGGGGGGAACGGATGGCACCAAATTAAAAAAGGGGTGCCCGGACGGATCGATAGAGGGGTCAAGTGACTATTTTCTTACATTTTTTTTTAACTAGCAGGGGGAAAGTCAAGCACGTAACACCTCCGGGCTTGGCACTTAGGTCCTGGACAAGCCAGAACGTAGGGGTTATGTGCTTGGCACTTAAAGGTTAAGAGCGGCCATATCCACCCCTGGCAATGATCTGTCCATGAAACGTTGTAACCTTAGCTGTGATGTACATTTGTTGACTGTCTGGGATGAACATTGTGGGGTGGAGCTCAGTGGGGATGTTGTGGGCTGCTATCTTGGGAATGTCCTGCTTCCTAACAACCCATAGGAATCATCTTACAATACTTCCTTCCCTATGCAGGGTAGGTGTTCTTGCACACTTTGCTGTGAGCCTGGCACACCTGGTTGGCCACCAGTGGTCATATGGGCCATGAGAGTGGTGCTAGACTATGTACTAGGTGAAAAAGGAAGCCCATTTTCAGGCTTGTTTAAGTGGACCTTCAGCATCATTTAATGAAAAGCCCAAACCCTTAAAAAACTATTCCTCAGCATCTAAAATTAATATATTTATTGTGTTTAGTCACTTACTTTTTATTCTTTCCCCCACTGGGCTGCAACTCTGTTCCGCACCCTAGGATACAGGTGCCTCAATCTTGGTTCAGTAGCGTCACATACTGAGGAGTGGAGAGGGATCAAAAGTGCAGGGGTTTATAGCTGTTCTTTGCACAAACAGAGCAGAGATGGAGTCAGAAAAAGGCCAGCAATCCCAGAATGCAGAGCGGCACAGTCAGAAGACACTTCCTGTTTGCAGTCTCCATGGGCCACCATCTTGGATGTTTAAAGTCTCAGAAAATGCAGTAGATGCAGGTAGGATGATTTTTAATGGGGGCAATCTGTATGTACGGGGTGTGGGAAACATACAAGATAGACTCAGTTACACACTAGGCATTGTAAATCAAGAATTGGGGCTATTTAGCAGCCTTCCTAAAGCTATATTTGGACTGCTGTAATGCAGGGTACATGACTACCACCAGTATATTTTGCGGTTTTATATTTAATTATAATTTATTTATTTATAATCTAATTGACATATTTTGTTATATGCATAGACTTGCTGTTATTTTTTTTATACTGGCAATGGACTGCAAGGTGGCAGGAAAACTGCAATTCGCTTTCATTGTCCGCCGTGTGTAAATTTGCACCCAGCACTGAATCAGCTCCAAAGTAGACAATAAAAGTCAATGACAATTTTCTCTCCAAAAAGGAGTGAGAATTCTCGACCCTATAGTGTTTATTCACTGGTGTGTTCACAGAACTGTGCAGTTAACATGTCCAGTGTACGTAACCAGACAGTGGCCACTATTAGCACTATTACTATTAATAACCTCTCCTGCTTGACAGAAAAAATGTGACAATGAAGCTGTTTGAATGGTTCAGTTCACAAGGGTGTTACTTCCCATTCACCTCTGTTAGCATTGTCATTCTCTGGCCTATTCATCAATATTTCTCAACTTTGTTCCATAATTTATCTCTAAGAACATTACCCTGAACCATCCATTGTTTCACAAAGAGACCTTTACCTACATATTTCCTTGGCACCATAGCTTCTAGCCTGGGGAGGTGGCCCCAGTAGAAAATGTTTGCTTTACTTCTACCATTGAAACCTCCTATTGCCTGTTCCTAATTGTACCTCCTGCTCTCCTATCTTATGCTCATACTTTAAGATGCATCAGTCCATACATATAAGAATTCCTAAATATACACATACATTTCTAAATATATCTATTGTGCTGAACGCCTTTGGCACATCTATCATCCTTGTCAGTTTTAGAAAGCATGTTTATGCTGTGTTCTGTAGGATTTTCCTAGTGTTTCTTTGTGTCTGCATCCTCAAGATGGAAATGCCAGAGGGCTTACTATTCATCAACTTCAGTAGTGTTGGGCTAAACATTTTTTTTTACCAGATAGCAATGCCCCTTCCTATCCGACAGGTATCACTACTAGTGAAGTAAACTAGGTCATCTTGAAATCTCAACCTCATATATACTCAGAAAAAAAGATATTACCTTATTTCTTAACTGTCTAGTGAAGTAGCAGTAAAGCTTTGGCCAGTGACAGTTGACAGACATGCTAACATGTCTAGGATGAGTGTCATTGTTAATAAAACCTAAATATATACTAATGTGAAAAGTTTAAAGCAGATGGAAACCCAATGTCAGGACTATACCAAACACCCGTCTGTCTTAAGCCGATATCCCCCAATCTCCACCGCCACTTCCGCCTATAGACAAGCCCCCGCTTGTAGGAGACACGGGTAATGCCTCTCCCAGTCGGTTGCCCCCAGGACTTAACAGGCGCAAAGGATAACAGCTTAAGGTGCAGCTTGGTGTTTGGCAGGGAATCCCGAATGAGGATGCCGGGTGCGAAAGTCCGTAATTCAGGCCGAGGTCAAACCGGGAGGTCACAGGCGAGGTATCCAAGGGAGATAACAAAGAATGGTCAAGGGTAGCCGAGGTCAAGTCCAGGAGGTCACAGGCGAGGTACAGGAGGGTCAGGCAAGAGAGTGGTCAGGCAAAGCAGGAGGTCAGGGCAGGCAGCTAGCAAGAATAGTCGAAGTCCAAATCCAATCCAAATTCTTCACTAAGGTACAGCAACGCACATCCAGAACCCAGAAGCTATAACGGGCACTGGGAAACTGGAGTAGTGCAAATTTATAGGAATATCTGGCCAATGGGGAACAGGGAAAAAGGAGGGAAGGAAGGTGCTTGGTGCAACAGTAAAACGGGAGTGGTCCCAGGAACTGGACGGCCCAGGCCAGACAGGCCGACCAGTCCCTGGGCTCCCTCTATGAGCAGGGCCAGGGTTGGATGGAACAAACTCGCCCCCGGCGGGCGCGCTGGGGAAAGCGCCGCCGGGAGGCATAAAGGTGACGTGCTCGCGCGCGCGCGCGAGCACGTAGATGATCGAGCGCGCCCCCGCCGGGAGGCGGAAGCGCCGAACAGCGAGGGAGCCCGCCGGGCCCGCGCAGCCGCGCAGAGCGGGCTGCGGCGCGGCCGCCGACACCACCTCGCGCCGCCGACCCCTGACCGCCGCCACCACGCTGGGGAGCCAGGACGCCCGGGGAGCGCCGGGCAGCAACCAGCCGGGGACCGCCCGACAGCGCGCCGCGGGACCCGGGACGGCGACGAGGTAAGTGCCTAACATTACCCCCCCCCTGAGGAGGGGCCACTGGACCCTCCAAACTAGGTTTTAAAGGATTCTCCCTGTGAAACCTTTTTACCAAATTCTGCGCATGAACTTCTCTGGCAGGAACCCAAGATCTTTCTTCCGGACCGTATCCCTTCCAGTCAATAAGATATTGAAGAGAGTTCCGAAAGAAACGAGAATCAAGAACCCGGGCAACCTCAAACTCCTGATGCCCATCAACTACCACAGGACTAGGAGGACTATTAGGTTCATGGTTTTTTGCAGACTTAAGAAGTGAAACATGAAAGGATTTACAGATTTTCATGGACGAAGGGAGGGCCAACTGGTATGTAACCTGATTAACTTTTTGTGTTATGGGGAAGGGGCCAATAAACTTAGGTCCTAACTTAGCGGAGGGCTGGCGTAGCGCCAAATTCTTGGTTGAAAGCCAAACCCAGTCACCCACTTTAAAGTTAGAATTAGACGATCGCTTGCGATCAGAAAATTTTTTCTGCTGAAGAGCGGCCCTAGTTAGATGTTGCTGGATTTTATTCCACTCCCCTGGCCATTTGGAAACCCATTCATCCACGGAGGGAACTCTAGAGGGTTGGTCCGAAAGAGCAGAAAACTTCAGGTCCTTGCCATAAACACAATGGAAAGGAGAAACCCCTGTGGATGAATGTGTGGCGTTGTTAAAAGCAAATTCCGCAAATGGTAAGAAGAAGGCCCAATCAGTTTGAGAACCCGCCGTAAAACAGCGCAAATATTGTTCCAGGGACTGGTTCGTTCTCTCGGTTTGACCATTCGACTGCGGATGGAAGGCCGAGGAAAGGGAGACGGTGAAACCCAGCTTGGCACAGAAAGCCCTCCAGAACCGGGAGACAAACTGGACCCCCCTATCCGAAACAATATCCATGGGAATACCATGAATCCTAAAGACATGAGTAATGAAGAGTTGAGCAAGAGTTTGAGCTGAGGGGAGTTTCTTTAAAGGGACGAAATGGGCCATCTTGCTAAAGCGGTCCACAATTACCCAAATAACCGTATGTCCCTGAGACGGGGGAAGGTCAGTAACAAAATCCATGGCCAGATGTGTCCACGGGGAGGCAGGAATGGATAATGGAAGGAGTGGGCCTTCCGGCGAGCTCCTCAAGGACTTACTTTGGGCACAGACTTTGCAAGCGGAGACAAACCTTTGAACGTCCTTCCTAAGAGAAGGCCACCAAACTTGGCGTAATAATAAAGCTATGGTTTTCTTAATCCCTGGATAACCGGTTGTTTTGGTATCGTGAAAATGGGACAAGAACTCAGACCGGTAAGTAGAGGGCACAAACTGGGCTGAAGCGGGTTTCCCAGGAGGAGCTTGGGCCTGGAACTGAGTAAGATCAGGAAGTTGGGGTTGGATGGCGGCCACCACTAGGGAGCGAGGCAAGATGGGAGACACCACCCTTTCCGGTAAGTCAGGGGGAGAGAAACTCCGAGACAGGGCGTCCGCTTTTATATTTTTAGACCCGGGCTTATACGTTATAGAAAAATTAAACCGAGAAAAGAATAAGGACCAGCGAGCCTGTCTAGGAGTTAACCTCTTGGCGGACTGGATGTATTCTAGATTTTTATGGTCCGTAAAGACCGTAACTGGATACTGAGCCCCCTCCAGCCAGTGTCTCCATTCCTGGAAGGCAAGCTTGATGGCCAGTAATTCTCTGTTGCCGATATCATAGTTTCTTTCGGCCGCTGAGAATTTCTTGGAAAAGAAGGCACATGGATGGAGGCGTGCAGGTGAGCCGTAGTATTGAGACAAGACCGCTCCGACCGCTATTTCTGAAGCATCCACCTCCACAAGGAAAGGTCGTTGCTCATCAGGATGGACTAGGACGGTTCTCCTGGGCCGCAACTCGATGAGCCAGGTGCTCCACCGCCGCTGTCAAGGCTTGCACCTGCTCCAGGATTTGGTCCATTCTTCTTTTGGCCCGTTATAATGTCAGGACTATACCAAACACCCGTCTGTCTTAAGCCGATATCCCCCAATCTCCACCACCACTTCCGCCTATAGACAAGCCCCCGCTTGTAGGAGACACGGGTAATGCCTCTCCCAGTCGGTTGCCCCCAGGACTTAACAGGCGCAAAGGATAACAGCTTAAGGTGCAGCTTGGTGTTTGGCAGGGAATCCCGAATGAGGATGCCGGGTGCGAAAGTCCGTAATTCAGGCCGAGGTCAAACCGGGAGGTCACAGGCGAGGTATCCAAGGGAGATAACAAAGAATGGTCAAGGGTAGCCGAGGTCAAGTCCAGGAGGTCACAGGCGAGGTACAGGAGGGTCAGGCAAGAGAGTGGTCAGGCAAAGCAGGAGGTCAGGGCAGGCAGCTAGCAAGAATAGTCGAAGTCCAAATCCAATCCAAATTCTTCACTAAGGTACAGCAACGCACATCCAGAACCCAGAAGCTATAACGGGCACTGGGAAACTGGAGTAGTGCAAATTTATAGGAATATCTGGCCAATGGGGAACAGGGAAAAAGGAGGGAAGGAAGGTGCTTGGTGCAACAGTAAAACGGGAGTGGTCCCAGGAACTGGACGGCCCAGGCCAGACAGGCCGACCAGTCCCTGGGCTCCCTCTATGAGCAGGGCCAGGGTTGGATGGAACAAACTCGCCCCCGGCGGGCGCGCTGGGGAAAGCGCCGCCGGGAGGCATAAAGGTGACGTGCTCGCGCGCGCGCGCGAGCACGTAGATGATCGAGCGCGCCCCCGCCGGGAGGCGGAAGCGCCGAACAGCGAGGGAGCCCGCCGGGCCCGCGCAGCCGCGCAGAGCGGGCTGCGGCGCGGCCGCCGACACCACCTCGCGCCGCCGACCCCTGACCGCCGCCACCACGCTGGGGAGCCAGGACGCCCGGGGAGCGCCGGGCAGCAACCAGCCGGGGACCGCCCGACAGCGCGCCGCGGGACCCGGGACGGCGACGAGGTAAGTGCCTAACACCCATTTCTGGGTCCACTGCTTATCCTTTGTCCCGCCCGAGCAGCCAGGCGCTGCTGTTGGCTCAGCTATTGACCAGTTTTCAAAGAAAACTGCTGAAGCACTTTTGAAAGAGCCCATTGGTTTTCTCAAAAGTGCTGCTGTGGGGAGGTGCCGGTTGCCCGCATCCCCGGCATGCTGTCCAGGTGTGCAGGGATTCCCGCTGCCAACCATTCATAAAGACTGGGTGTGGCAGCATGAAGGGCACCGCACATCACACAATGTAGGATGGCCCAGGTTAGCAGCTGGACCTGGAATCTTTTAGATTCCAGGGTCTGGCCGAGGGGGTTTCCATCCGAGATACGATGTGTGAAAAACCTAAGTGTTAATTTGTATCAACTAACAAAATGTAAAGCGAATGAATGGAAGAGCAATCTAAAACAAATCAATATTTGTCTTTAAAACTGTATCAATTTTTCTAGGTACACTTACACTTTGTCAGGGATTTTGCAGGATTAAATTAATTAATTACACATACGTTAATTGATTACTCAATTATACCGAACAGGTGATAATGATCATCATTTTCATACGTACTGTAGGTTGAACCATGGTCATTTACTGAAACCGAAAAAGCTAAAAACAAAGGTGAGGTTGTGGAAGACATGTCAGATTCATACAGTATGTAATAACCCAACCAGTCACCAGTCTTTCTTCAGCTGCTATCCCCAATCACACAGCACAGGGCCCCATCTCAGCCTGGGAAAAGCTCTATATTTCGTCCCAGTGTTTGATTGCCCCTGGGCTTTGGTGCACAAAGGATACTAGCTGTAGCTGCAGTGACCAATGAAAAGCCAGATCAAACAAAGCGGGGGCAGTTCAGACACAGGCCAAGTAATACACAGGTCATTTTTCCAGAAAGTGGAGTGCCTAGGTTAAAGGCAAGCAGAAGTCACAGTATGACAATTCCCCAAACAACACAGCAAGGGGTTAATCCAAGTGAAAAGCCAAGTTCAGGCAACATTTTGCTCCAGGCAATGTTCAGGTGAGGTCAGACAGGCTGTTTTTTTTTCATTTTTAATTATCAATAAAAAGATTTATTACAATACATATATATTTCGAAACTATCATTTCAATATTTAAAAAAATTAAAATTATGCTAAAATGTTTCTTCTTATCCAAAGCAACACAATAATTATCCACATCAAGTTCAACTTGATGTGATCCGAACGAGATATTAAGCAATTCAGCATTCATACATGATATTTCATAACTTAAAATTACCTTATTTCTTAGCCCTCACCCCTCTCCCCAAAGATCAGGGCCTACTTATTGACCCATGGGTAGGTAATTCCATCCAACCGTAATACCCCCCCACGGCACATCTGCCAACACCACCACACTTCTGCATATAATTCCATGTTTTTTTCTTTAATTGATGTGACCTCCTCTAACTCCAATATATATGTAATTTGTTATATCTCAGCTTTGTTAGTGATTTCTTTAGTTTGCCATTTCCTGGCAATTAGAAGTATAACTGCATTTAAAATATGCATTACTAATGAAAAAAGAGATTTACTCATTTCCCTTGGACGAAAGCTTAAACTGGACCTTTAGCATGATTTATTGACAGGCCCAAACCCTTATAAAACAATTTCCAGCATCTAAAATTAATATATTTTAAGTGTTTAGTCACTTACTTATTATTGAGGAGAGGAGAGCCGGATAAAGTAAAGGGGGTGGGTTATAGCTGTGCTTTGCTCAGACAGAGCAGAGCTGGGGTCAGGAAAAGGTCAGCAATCCCATAATGCAGAGCAGCACAGTCAGAAGGCACTTCCTGTTTGCAGGCTGCCTGATATTCCATGAGCCACCATCTTGGATGTTTAAAGGCTCATAACATGCAGTAGATGCAGGTAGGATGATTTTTAATGTGAGCAATCTGTATGTACAGAGTGTGGGAAACATATTAGATAGATTCTTATTCAGAGTGAAAGACCGCTTTAATAGACCTATCCAGATATCTATACTGATATCCTGCTGCAAGACCTCGCTGATTATATTTTCAGCTAGCTTCCAAACACTACTAACTTTTGTACAATTCCCCCAAATGTTTTTAATGGATCCTCTTTCTTGTTCACACCTCCAGTGCTCAGGAACCTGTAGAAAGATCTTCTGTAATTTCACTTTGGTACCATTGGGAGATGATTTTTAAAAAATCAATGTTCTTAGAGGCTTTAAACATCCTTCGCCATGTCATCTGCTGCTTTTCCATTTAGTTTCATTAAGAGGTCTTGTCCATCCTGTAAGTCCTACCATGAGTAGATTTATTTCTTGCTCTTCTTTCAAGGAATTATAAGCCCATGCGAAAAGATGGTCCTTCAGGCCTAAACCCAAGCCAGCTTTTTCAATCACAGTTAAATGACCCCATGCACCTATTTCCAGACGCATACTATTTAAGAAGCCTCTGATTTGCAGGTACTCCCACCACTTAACAATGTCATGGATCTCATTTACTTTCTGGAAGGTCCTCCAGGATTTACCTCCCCATGAGGTGCATTAACCTTAGTTGCTCATTTCCATCCCGGGAGATAGTTACTAACTTGTCCCGGTGTGAAATCTGGATTGTGCCTCACCAGGGTCAAAGGGCCTGGGATCCTAAGAGTCCTACTCTCTTTACCTATTACCGTTCCATCAAATATTACTTATTGCCTAGTAGATGCAGACCTATTCCATATCATTTCAGCTATCTCATGTCCTACAATCATATTTTCAATCCTTACCCATTCTTTCTAATTACCTTTAATGTGCCACTCAGTTAATCTCTGGACCATGTTAGTTTTATAATACAATGCCAGTTCTGGTACCGTTAACCTTTCTCTCCCTTTATCCACACACAGTATTTGAAAACTTCTTAGGGGGGTTTATGTCTCCAAATAATTTGCAAAATTAAACCATTACAATTAATCCATTAAAATCCATTACAATTTCTTAAAAGTTCTTTAGGGGCGGAATTGGCAAGGTCTGAATCAAATATAACATCATGGGGAGGACATGTATCTTAATGACTGAAATTCCAGAGAACCAAGGAATGATAAACTTGTTCCACTTTGTAAGATCTGCCTTTATCTGTCTCCAGAGTGGGATATAATTAAATTCAAAAATTTGTTTGGGGTCCTGCAATCTGATCCCCAAATTTTGATATCTTTAGGTTGCCAATCAAATCCAATGTTTTGTTTACGTAAGTTTAACTTTGACTCATTTGCTGATATATTTAAAGGGCCTGATTTATGGTAGTCAATTTCTAAATTTGACAAGAAAGTTTGGGATTGAAATACGATGGTGCGTGATATAATTTATCATCTGCAAAAGCCAAGTATTTAAACTCATGTTGCCCAATTTTCACCCTTTGTATATCCAGATGTTTCTGGATATATTGAAGAAATAGTTCCAATGAAAGAATACAAATCTGGGGTAACAGTGGCCAGGCCCGGATTAACGTAGGGGCGGACGGAGCTGCCGCTCCAGGCCCCTACGTTAAAACAGGCCCAGCAGCCTGCAAACGCAGCCCGCATAGGCCGCCGGGGGCCCGCTACAGAGCCTAGGGCGGAGCTTGCAGACAGGGCGGGCTCAGGGCAAATATATTAGAATAATAGTTAAAAAAAAAAAAAGTTGAGCCTGCGGGGATGAACTTCAACTTCAAACTTCATTGGTGGTTCAGTGAGAACCCTCCTCTATCCCTCCCCACCCCACCACCGCCTCCTGTCTGCTGGAGCGCCGCTCTTGTCAAAGCGGCTGCCCCCCCTCCCCGCCGCTCGCATCCTCTACCTGCATCCCCCGCCCCACTACTCACCCTGCTTTCCCCCTCGCATCCTCCGCTGCACTCCTCGCCCTGCCCCCCCATCGCATCCCCTGCCCTACCTCCATTCGCAGCTGCCACCTGTCTTCTGTTGGAGTGCGGGAGTTCGGGGGGTGTGGTCTCGCAGGCTTCAGCACACATCAGGAGACCAGGTAAGTGGCCGCTCTCCTGTGCTACAACTCTTGTACAAATGGTGCTTTATGCTGTGCATTAAATTGCATGGCATAAAGCGCTGATTGGACAAGAGCTTGTGCATGCGCAGTGGGATGAAAGAAGGTTAAAGTGGACCAAAACCCAGGATTTTTACTATCCTGGGTTTTGGACTATCCTGGGTTTGGGATGCTCTACTATGTGAAACCCCTAAATCTCCCGCATCAAATTACCTCACCGCGGTCCTAGGGCGCATGCGCGGCCAATCAGCACACTCTGAGCCACTGAGCTATGCACGTCTGAGCGATGACTTAGCTCAGCGGCTCCGAGCACGCTGGCTGTCGCATCTCGCACTTCTGTCTAACAGGGAGTGTGCCTGCGCCAGCCATTCACAAATGGCCGGCGCGGGCACGTGTCCTGCTAGAGGGATAGCGGGGATGCAGCCATTGGACTGGGATTAAGGTAAGTGTAGCGGGCGACCTGGGGGTATAACACAGCAGGGCATCCCAATTTTGGCTGCCCCGCGGGGAGGGAATGGATCGGCTCAGGAATCTTATAGATTCCTGGCCGATCCAGTTGGGTTTTCGTCCACGTTAAGTCTTCGAGAGAGCTGGGGGTTTCATAGAGCGGGGCATCACAAATCTGTATGCCCCTGAGAAGGTACCAAAACCCAGGATAGTGAAATTCCTGGGTTTTGGTCCACTTAAAGCGGAACAAAACTGCAAGATGCTGGCCACTGTTGGGTTTTGTTCTGCTTCAAGTGGACCAAAACCTAGCATAGTAAAATTTCTGGGTAGTGGACCAAAACCCAGGATTTGACTATACTAGGTTTTGGTCCTTTCCCCCAGGGCACCCCAATCAGAGATGCCAAACGCAACTCGCCTCTTCCCGGTCCTCTGGCACGGGCGCTTGTCCAATCAGAGCGCTTGGAGCCGCTGACATCACGCTGTCTAAGGCCAGCGGCTCTGAGCGTGCTGGCGGCCACATCCCCCGCTTTCCTCTAACAGGGAGCGTGCCCACGCCGGGCATTCACAAATGTCTTGCGCAGGCACGCGCCCTGCTAGAGGGATAGCGGGGATGCTGCTCACACATGTGCTGTTAGACCATGAAACTAGGTAAGTGTATGGTTTCACACTTCCCGATTTTGGATGCCCCGGGGGAGGGAATCGCACTGGGTTTTGATCCACTTTAAAGTGGAACAAAACCCACCAGCGACAGTCCTGGAATCTACAAGATCTCGTGTTTCAGCCCCGTAGAGAGCCCTGTGTGTTAACCAAAAAAGCTGTGGGTGTGACGTCACATCAGATAGGTGTTACAGTCGGGGGGCATAGCGAACCCTCTACAACACCTCTTTGACACTCTGGGCCCCCCCAAAAGCGAGTTGATTCTTTTTTTTTTTTAGCTAAAGAACAAACTCTATGAAGATATGCAAATTTTTCATACACTAACATGTATTCAGCTATCCTGGTAATTTAATGCACACTAGACATGTGACAAATGCACTTTGTCTTAAACAAAATTGCTTTGTGTTGCGTTTTCATTTTATATACTTCGATAAATAGGCCCGTCAAAATCTACAGCACCAGGCCTGGGATGCTCTTAATCCGGCCCTGACAGTGGCCATATCAGAAGCCATGAACCTGGCAGTTGGTTTAGAATATAGGGCCATTATCCTATTTACCATTTGCAGGCCCAGGCCCAAATGAGACAGTACCTAGGCTAAACTGAAGACAGGTCAGCATTCAAGCAGAAGTCACAATATGACAATTCTCCATTAAACACAGCAAAGGGCTAATCTAAGTGAATATCCAAGTTCAGGCAACAGGTCGGTCCATGCAATGTTCAGGTGAGGTCAGACAGGCTATGGCTAGCAACAGAGTAGGATAGAACAAAACAAGCACACCCAATGCTAAATGAATACTATAATGGGCAGAGCCCACTGTGAGAGGGTAGGACCAACATTAGTGCCCCACAAAGGGTGCAGTCAAATTATTAAAACGGACCTTCACCCTGAATAAGAGTCTATCTTATATGTTTCCCACACCCTGTACATACAGATTGCTCAAATTAAAAATCATCCTACCTGCATCTACTGCATTTTCTGAGTCTTTAAACATCCAAGATGGGGGCTCATGGGCCATCAGGCAGCCTGAAAACAGGAAGTGCCTTCTAACTGTGCTGCTCTGGATTCTGGGATTGCTGACCTTTTCCTGACCCCAGCTCTGCTCTGTCTGAGCAAAGCACAGCTATAACCCGCCCCCTGTACTTTATCCGGCTCTCCTCTCCTCAGTAAGTGTGATGCTTCTGAGTCAAGATGGCAGCGCCTGTATCCTAAAATCCTGAACAGATTTGCAGCCCAGTGGGGGAAAGAATAATAAGTAACAAAACACTTAAAATTTATTAATTTTAGATGTTGGGGAATCATTTTATAAGGGTTTGGGCTTTTCAATAAATCATGGGGAAGGTCCGGTTTAAGTATGCAGATATCCGCTACAGGTCAGTAACACAAAGGTCTTCTGCAGTGGGAGAGGAATATGACTGAAAACCACACAAAGGAACAACAGAGTCTTTACTTCTTACAACAACTCAAGATGGACCCAAGAAATGACTCAACGGTCTCATCAAGTTTGTTCTATGCTCCTCTCTCACAACCTTGTATGGCGGTGCCACTATCAAAGAGAAGCACCATTTGCAGAGGATAGATAGAAAGGAGTATTGTCACTTTACTTCCATCACTACAAGAACTCTTCAATCACAGGCTTATTTACCGTGTTTCCAGAATTACACAGGACTAAACACATTCAGATCACACATTATTTGTGAGGCTTCCTTCACTTTGGTGCGGCAGGGTAAGATAAAAACTACTTGGCATAAAAATCATTTCTTTTGGCCGTCCAATGGCTGAACCCTTTTGTAACACATGCTTAAAAAACTACAGACACCAATTTATAATTTTTACAATGTATGTGCTTATGCATGTAATATGTATATGTGCTTGGCGAAAAATTAATAAATCTTGAATATTACAGTATGGGGCCATCGGCCATTCGGGGCCCAAGGTCAATGTTAGCACAGCTTGGGCTAATCAGGGGGGCGCAACCCTCTGTCCTTAAGATTATCCTAGAGGTAGGGCTGTCCTTCTATGATCAGCTTTGCATGGTGCATTACAAAAACAAGTTTGCACATCTATAAGGAGGTAATGGATGCACGTGGATTTAAAATGAAGCACAGGAAGCGAACAAAGATGAGTTGAATAATCAGGACTAATGTGACAGCCAGGTTAGTATTTAAAGAGGACCAATCACTAGGATCTTCACTATCCTGGTGATTGGTCCTTGTCCCTGGGGCATCCGACTTGGAAAGCCCAGCTGCGTGTAACCCCCAGATCACCCACTCAACTCACCTTTCACAGGCACTTGTTCAACCAGTGCTTTATGCCATTCATGGTAATACACGGCATAAAGCCGTTGTTTTGGACTGCATGGCGGCATAGGCAGGGGCAACTGTATTCCCGGTTTCCCTGTGGAGTATGCACAGCCCTGCATCTGAATGGCTGGGCGTGGGAGTGCTCACAAATGCTGGGCATGTTCTCTGAAGGCCTGAAGAGTTGTATGATAATGAGTGATAAAGCTTGTCTGCAGGATACATGGTTTCCTCAAAGCTTAGAAATACAAGGCATCATGCTAAACCATCAGGGAAGCATCTAGGTGTCTTCAAAAGTATTCTGCAGCAGCACAATAAGCCAAACATGCTGCCAGCATCATTGAGAACAATCTCCAGTGTACAGAGAAACAAGGAGTAATAGCCTCCACTAATTTCATCAATATCAAGTCTGTATGGGGTTTGAGCAATCCAATATCCAGCAATCTATGACTAGTTCTTTATGATGTTTGGGACAATCTCCTGGCTGGGTTTCTTCAAGAACATGTGTGTGCATAATGCTGTCTTGAGAGCTAAAGGGGTGGACTGGGGTTAAAAAATGGCCTGGGATACCGGTCCTTCTGCAGTGTGTCCAGCCCCATATAATACCCCCCCACGATATTAGGCAATGTGCAGAGTCCCCCAATCACCCCCTAACAAGCAATAGAGCAGAGTACCCCCCAAATCACCCTCACTTGCACCTGGCCAGTTTTCTGGCAATGCATTTTGCGACAGGCCAGGTGAATGGGAGCCGCCGGATGGACGCAGTAGTTCCCATTCACCCGGCCTGGCTAAAAGGTGGTCAAATCAAATATTGATTTGATATTTCCCTTCTGTTAGCAAATCTTTTTTCGAAAGCACACTTACCCACCCTTAACAGTTTTTGCACAGTAGTGTATCTGTTGCTCCTGTGAGCACAGCGATTAGAACTCGATCTTTTTGTGTAAAGATGCTTCAAGGTTGCCAACCTCTCAGCATATTTGTTTTGCTGACAAAACTCAGAGCGAAGTCTGACAGGACACATTTTTTTTATCAACAACTGTAAAACAAAAAATGCATACATAGATGTCAAAATAAATCTTATTAGGCAGAATAAACCAACGCATACAGTTTTGCTTGTCAAAGCAAAACTTCAGGCAAACAGAAAAATGAATATGCTTTACGGTGTGCAAGCACACATTAAATACCTTACAATAGCATCTACCTATAAAATCACTTGTTTGGCCAAGTAAGCAAGTATTACTACATTGTAAGTAAATATTACTACATTGCTTGCCACGGTGGCAATGCTTGCAGCAGATGCTGTTGTTGCCGTATTGGACTATAGCCATATATACTGTACCCTGTAGGGCCACATCCCTCTGCTCATATTCACCCAAAGCCGCACCCACATGCCAATAACAGTGCTTAAAGTGGATCAAAACCCAGCAGGATCGGCCCAGGAATCGAAAGGTTCCCAGGTTGCGCCAGCGATTTGTGAATGGCCGACATGGGCACGCTCCCTGTTAGAGGGAAACGCGAGATGCGGCCGCCAGCGTTCTCGGAGCCTCTGAGCTTTGGTGCTGCTTTGACGCGCATAGCTCAGTGGCTCCAAGCACGCTGATTGGACGAGCGGCCGCGCATGCGCCATAGGAGCGGGGTGAGGTGAGTTGATCTGGGCGTTCTGGGGGGTTGGGGGGTGCCCCGAGGAAGTGGACCAAAACCCAGGATAGTCAAAATCTTGGGTTTTGGTCTACTTTAAGATGCTGGGAAATCCAGTCTCTAACAAAAGACCCTTCATTCTTCTCTATCCCAGGTTCAGTTTCTTGTCCCAGGGCATTCTAATTTGGGAAATCCTGTCGAACACTGCATCTATCTGCCTCACCTCGCCCAAGGCGCTACCCTACAATCAGTGTTTTATGTCGTGCAAATTAATGAGCTACATGGAACGCATCCCAGTGGCCCTTTTTCCTCCAAGTGTACGTACCCACATGCATGCCTCTGTGGGCAATACATGTGACGTGAGATTGCTGCAAAGGTATGTTTATGGGTGCCATGGGGGGCTGTGCTTTTTGGGGCATTCCAAATTGAGATGTCCTACAGAGAGGGAGACCACCATTACCAGGGGCTTATAGACTATAGGCCAGGAGTTGCTCCTATGCTAATGCAGAGCAGCAGCAGAGAATCATGGGATGACACTTACCACGGGTAATCATATTTAATCATGTTTACTATGATGTGTAAAGACATGGTGGGGACCATTTGGTGGTTTGACTTTCATTTAAGGCCTCGTCCACACCAAAGAGATTGCACACGCAATCTGTCATTATTGTTTGCCCAGCAATCACAAGCACGTGTGCAAACAATGTAAAGCAATGGGCCCTTTCACCCCTGGGGAGCAATTTTGGGAAATAACAGCGTAATGGCTCCCCCCCAGTGTGAAAGGGCCCATCGACTTCTGTGAATCGTGCTAATATTGGTTAGCCTATAAACCTTTTCAAATTGCAAGTGGATCATAGAGTCAAACAACCAAATGATCCCGAAATATCTCAACACAAGACAAGTCAGGTCAGAATGGCCAAGGCCTCAAAGAGGGGCCCTGGCAAGGTAGCCCTGGTGGCAGCCCTGTTATATGGTCACTGTCACTGCCTAAAGGGACAATATTACTGACCTCCTCCATGCTTCTTTAGCTTTTCATCGGTTCAGGGGACCACCAGTGGCCAACAGGATTTGCCAGGTCAGCGTGTATACCAGTCTTGGACAGTCTTTGGGAATGTCATGCACACAGGGTGTCATGGAGTGTACAAGGGTGGGTTCCATGTCCATTTTTAGCTGTTTGAGGGTTTAATACTGCTTTAAAACTCTCAGAGAATCTGACAAAATAAGACGATACCTTTTGTACTTTTTTTCTATGGCAAACATGGTGCAACACATTACTGCTAGCTCAGAGAAGCCGGTAACTGTTCCATGTCTATTTTAAGCTAAGCATTCCTCCTTTACATTTTCTATCATACAGGTGCCATTCATGGAAGGGAAGGTCATTTAATGGGGGGGGGGGAATTACAAGTAATAAACATGAAAAATGATGGAGATCATGTGACTAGAAAAGCAGCACACTAACACGACATACAGCCGAGGCTGTTCAGCTATACCCTGGCAACACTTTGCTATACAACATCATCAAGGAGAAAGCAGTTATGGACCGAATAATGGCAGGCCTTTAAAAATCCATTAGTGAGGCTCAAAGGTGAAACACAATGTATCCCCAACAATGGAGGTCGTTTATTTTTGTATCCATATAGAAGATATATGGATTGGACCTACACATGGGAAAACTGCCCGGCCATTGTCTAACCCCCAGCTAATGTGTCAACCTTTTATAATGAGGTGAGCTAAAAATATAATATGGCTCCTGCATGGGAGATGAAGACAAGTAACCCATTTTAAATCTCTCTCTATATTAAAAAAATCCTTTGTATGGGCTGCAGCAGACATATGAAGTACAAACAGGAAAGGTTTATCTGCATTTTCTTTACAATTAAATGCAACACAGATGCATTAGGCTTCAAGTTTGATATCAGGGTTTGACCTATAAAATACTGCACACTCAACATACACCTTAAAATCTTTTAATTTCCTGTATACAGTCTTCTATCCACAAAGAAAAGCACTTCCTCTCCTCCTCTGCACGCACTAGAAGACGGAATAAGTATACACTTGCAGTTACTTTCTCTGCACTAGAAGACGGTATAAGTATACACTTGCAGTAACTTTCTCTGCACTAGAAGACAGTATAAGTATACACTTGCAGTTAATTTCTCTGCATTAGAAGACGGTATAAGTATGCACTTGCAGTTACTTTCTCTGCACTAGAAGACGGTATAAATATACACTTGCGGTTACTTTCTCTGCGCTAGAAGACGTTATAAGTATACACTTGCAGTTACCTTTACTGCATTAGAAGGCGGTATAAGTATACACTTGCAGTAACTTTCACTGCACTAGAAGACGGTATAAGTATACACTTGCAGTAACTTTCTCTGTACTAGAAGACGGTATAAGTATACACTTGCAGTAACTTTCTCTGCACTAGAAGACAGTATGAGTATACACTTGCTGTTACTTTCTCTGCACTAGAAGACGGTATAAGTATACACTTGCAGTAACTTTCTCTGTACTAGAAGACGGTATAAGTATACACTTGCAGTAACTTTCTCTGCACTAGAAGACAGTATGAGTATACACTTGCTGTTACTTTCTCTGCACTAGAAGACGGTATAAGTATACACTTGCAGTAACTTTCTCTGCACTAAAAGATGGTATAAGTATACACTTGCAGTTACTTTCACTGCACTAGAAGACTGTATAAGTATACAATTGCAGTAACTTTCTCTGCACTAAAAGATGGTATAAGTATACACTTGCAGTTACTTTCACTGCACTAGAAGACTGTATAAGTATACACTTGCAGTAACTTTTTCTGCACTAGAAGACGGTATAAGTATACACTTGCAGTTACTTTCTGTGCACTAGAAGACGGTATAAGTATACACTTGCGGAAACTTTCTCTGCACTAGAAGACTGTATAAGTATACACTTGCAGTAACTTTCTCGGCACTAGAAGACAGTTTAAGTATACACTTGCAGTTACTTTCACTGCACTAGAAGATGATATAAGTATACACTTGCAGTAACTTTCTCTGTACTAGAAGACGGTATAAGTATACACTTGCATTTACCTTCACTGCACTAGATAGTGATATAAGTATACACTTGCAGTTACTTTCTCCGCACTAGAAGACGATATAAGTATACACTTGCAGTTAATTTTACTGCACTAGAAGACGGTATAAGTATGCACTTGCAGTAACTTTCTCTGTACTAGAAGACGGTATAAGTATACACTTGCAGTAACTTTCTCTGCACTAGAAGACAGTATAAGTATATACTTGCTGTTACTTTCTCTGCACTAGAAGACGGTATAAGTATACACTTGCAGTAACTTTCTCTCCACTAGAAGACTGTATAAGTATACACTTGCAGTAACTTTCTCTCCACTAGAAGACGGTATAAGTATACACTTGCAGTAACTTTCTCTGCACTAGAAGACGGTATAAGTATACACTTGCAGTAACTTTCTCTCCACTAGAAGACTGTATAAGTATACACTTGCAGTAACTTTCTCTGCACTAGAAGACAGTATAAGTATACACTTGCAGTAACTTTCTCTGCACTAGAAGACGGTATAAGTATACACTTGCAGTAACTTTCTCTGCACTAGAAGACTGTATAAGTATACACTTGCAGTAACTTTCTTTACACTAGAAGACAGTATAAGTATACACTTGCAGTTACTTTCTCTGCACTAGAAGACGGTATAAGTATGCACTTGCAGTAACTTTCTCTGCACTAGAAGACAGTATAAGTATACACTTGCAGTAACTTTCTCTGCACTAGAAGACAGTATAAGTATACACTTGCAGTTACTTTCACTGCACTAGAAGACTGTATAAGTATACACTTGCAGTAACTTTCTCTGCACTAGAAGACGGTATAAGTATACACTTGCAGTAACTTTCTCTGCACTAGAAGACTGTATAAGTATACACTTGCAGTAACTTTCTTTACACTAGAAGACAGTATAAGTATACACTTGCAGTTACTTTCTCTGCACTAGAAGACGGTATAAGTATGCACTTGCAGTAACTTTCTCTGCACTAGAAGACAGTATAAGTATACACTTCCAGTAACTTTCTCTGCACTAGAAGACGGTATAAGTATACACTTGCAGTTACTTTCTCTGTACTAGAAGATGGTATAAGTATACACTTGAGGTTACTTTCTCTGCTCTAGAAGGTGATATAAGTATACACTTGCATTAACTTTCTCTGCACTAGAAGACGGTATAAGTATACACTTGCAGTTACCTTCTCTGCACTAGAAGATGGTATAAGTATACACTTGCAGTTACTTTCTCTGTACTAGAAGACAGTATAATTATTCACTTGCAGTTACCTTCTCTGCACTAGAAGACAGTATAAGTATACTCTTGCATTAACTTTCTCTGCACTAGAAGGTGATATAAGTATACACTTGCATTAACTATCTCCGCACTAGAAGACAGTATAAGTATACTCTTGCATTAACTTTCTCTGCACTAGAAGGTGATATAAGTATACACTTGCATTAACTATCTCTGCACTAGAAGACGGTATAAGTATACACTTGCAGTAACTTTCTCTGCACTAGAAGACGGTATAAGTATACACTTGCAGTAACTTTCTCTGCACTAGAAGACTGTATAAGTATACACTTGCATTAACTATCTCTGCACTAGAAGACGGTATAAGTATACACTTGCATTAACTATCTCCGCACTAGAAGACAGTATAAGTATACACTTGCAGTTACTTGCACTGGAGTAGAAGACAGTATGAGTATACACTTGCAACTGCTAACAGTGTCCTGAAAGGGCAATTATTTAAACTTACTAGCTGTCCCTCATATGAGCCTGCTGGACCTACCTACCCTATGTACCTGAAAAGCATGATTATTACATTTTTCTCTGTCAGTAACTGACCCTCCGCCTTTTATACAGCAGGGTCACATGTCTCACCTTGCCATTCACAGCCATGCCGATACTGGACCATTGCTATGGACTAAAAGCTGGTTGATGGGTCGCTCAGCTGGTTTCTGTCTGAAGTCTGTGTTCGGGTCTGGGGACCCAAATCTGCGATGTTCGGCATGGCTCATCTCTAATTTTGAACCCTAAAGCAGACCCTTACTTCTAAGTAATTCCCTTAGCTATCAACCTTCTCTCAGACCAATACTTAAAGAGTCCAATTTAGAATACATTTTTGAAAGTGTATATATTTGTGTGGAAAAAGGATATCTTAAAGTTGCTGAGCTGATCTAGTATTTTTTTTCTAATGTTAGAAAATGTGTTTTATGGAAGCAGTTTTAATTTATTGCTATTGGCAACATACACCAATTGCAGATTTGGTGTACATTGCCAATAGCAACAGATGGCATGTAATTACACAGAACACTGGCTCTGGGCATGTGTAAGGCTGAGTGAGCTCCCTCACCTCAGGTGTACAAGACTCACTTCTCTCTTCTTGGTGTACATTGCTGATAACAACTGACTGAAAACCCTTCTTACCTGACTCTTGTATGTAATCAAATCCCAGATCTCAGTTTTCTCTGAACCCACTCCCAATATCTGACCTAATATATTAGCACTAGACCAAAACAAAGAGGCCGATTCATCAATAGCGCCAGGTAGCGACAGATGAGCGACTGTAGCGTGATTTTTTCAGCGCCAGCCAGTATTCGCTGTGCTTGGCCGGCGTTAGCTTGATGACAGCGACTCGGTCGGTGTGCGGTAATGTTGAATACTGGCTGGGGGGTCGCTGTTTCACAGGTCCAGCGTTGTATGTGAGCGCCTGACAACGAATGGCCAGAGCGAACGGCTAGCTTCATATTCATCAAAAAATCACGCTCCGAATGTGCTGTCGCTGTCCATTCCTTGTTTAAACCCCAGAGCGCTGGCGCCGATCTGTATTAACTAGTTTTTAACCCCTAAACAACCATATTTTTTGAATGTAACATTATACATGTTTTTAGAATCATTTTGTTATATGAATACATTAATCTCAGACCTGTTAGATCAATTCTGCACATAATTTTTTTTTTTTTTTTTTTGACTTAAAAATAAATCCTAACATTGCAGAAGTGTTCTCCGATTTTTTGACATTAAAAAAATTTAAAAAAAAATTATTACCAATTAATCATGAATTATTATAGATTGCTCCATTGAAATGCATTGGACATCGCCAGGGAGCGACAGCTCATACCTGGCGCTGTGAGGGAATTTGCAGCGGCGCTGTTCGGTCCAGCCGGCTTCATGATGAATGCCGCGCTAGCCGTCGCTCTCGCCGGCGCTAGCCTCATTTTGCTTGATAAATGCGTCATTGTGACCGCCGCGGGCGTACTTGAGTCGGTAGTCGCCGTTAGCTGCCGCTACCTGGCGCTCGTCAGACACTACCTGGCGCTATCGCTTGATGAATAAGGGCAAAATTCTGGGTTATGTTCTGCTTCGAAGAGAAAGTCAAGTCAGCCTGTGCTTACCACTTCCTTATTCCCACATGTGACTGCCAACAACCATTTGGGTTCACCAGACCACTCAGCACACAGTGATGTACAAGTCCATCTGGCAAACCCAATTGGTCGCCACCAGTCAAGACCAAGTCCAGATGACTAGGAGGGCGCAAGAGGCATGCACCCGGGGCCTCCACCATTTGCCCTGCAAAGGGAGCCTCCACCAACCTTTGGGTTATGGTCTGCTCTAGGGGGCTTCTCAGTATTTGGTCTAAATGGCCACGGGCCAGCAACAAAGCTATCGGCGGCAGTGGGGGTCCCCGCACCTGGACAAGCCTTTTTTGTTTTTGCAAACCTGCAGCCAAAGCCACCACAGGGCAGAACGGAGAGTCTAGAGCAGAAAAGCCACCGTCAGCAACACTAGAGTGATGGGTGCAGAGCTGTCACTGCTCATAAGCCGCCAAGCACAGCCACTGGCAGCTCAATGCAGGTAACTGCAGGACCAGTGACCAGAATGGCAAAGCAGGAGTTTCCGAGCAGTACTCATCCACACAAGGGTAGCACAAGGGACTCAATCTAACGTTCCAGTAAGTGGGTGCATGCCAGACACCCACCAATCAAACTATTATTTTAAAGGGAAAAAAATGTATCTGGGGCCTCCACCAAATTTTGTGCCAAGGGGCCTCCACCACACTTAATCCGGCCCTGCACAATGGACTCAATTTGTAGTAATTTCCAATAAGTAGGCGGGTGCCAGACAACCACCAATCAGTTACTTGGCTGGACTATTATTTTAAAGAAAACAATACTGTATCTGGGGCCTCCACCAAATTTTGTGCCAAGGGGCCTCCACCACACTTAATCCGGCCCTGCACAATGGACTCAATTTGTAGTAATTTCCAATAAGTAGGCGGGTGCCAGACAACCACCAATCAGTTACTTGGCTGGACTATTATTTTAAAAGAAAAAAATACTGTATCTGGGGCCTCGACCAGATTTTGTGCCCAGGAGCCTCCACCACACTTAATCTGGCCCTGGTGAAGTCATTGGAAGGCATATGAGGGAATGAGGAAGTGGTCGGCACTGACTGTCTTGACTTCAGTTCCATGTTAATCCAGAAGCAACCAATCACAGCATACACGCTTGACATTCTCTGGGTTATTCTAGAAGACCTTCATGCTTATTTGTCACAAGGTTAACGTTTAATTCAGGAGTTTTACTGGAGCGTTTAGCATAAATGATTTGCTAATTTGGAGTTTAGAGTTATTTTCAGAATTTTGTTCCGTATTTCAATATGTGTCCGAAATGCAGCCCTTCACTGCTGCGGCTCCAGTGGCTGTGAAGGGGTTAATCTATACCTTCGCTGTTAGACAATACGTTGCTGCAAATGTTGTCAAGCTAATTCGTCAAAGTGTAAATGTTGGTCTTAAAATAGTTTTCAGTGGCAGTTGTGATATGACAACTTTTATTACCATGGAAATCCGTTTAAACTGAGCTCAGATAATGGAAAGACTTTATTTTATACTGTGTATCTATTTACTACTGTCGTCCTTCCTGCCAAGGGGATGCCATGACGTTTCCTCTTATAGTAGATAGGAAATGAGAGCTGAGAGCAACAGTGTCATAATTGTCCTTACCATTACAAAGGGCAGACTGGCCATTGGGAGGTCCAGGAGAATTCCCAGTTGGTTGTATTACTTTGAGGACATTTTAACGTGGAGGCTTATTCATTACTAACGCCAGGTATCGGCAGATGAACATCTGTATAGCGGCGCTTAGAGCGACCGCTAGTAGACACTCAGGTACGGGTATCGGGCGCTGTAACCGAGCGTCTCGGTCACTCTAGTAACCTGGCTGGCATTGATAAATGTGATGTATTTTGGGCGCTGTAACACATGTACAGCGGTGCAGGGAGAGAGAGGTAGCGCCAGCTCAGTGCGACCAACTTTCAGCGACTCACACCATACACCAAAACTACACACACACAGCGTTTGCGCTCTAAATCTGGTCGCTATAGCATAGAGCGCCAGACGCTGTGTGATTAAAGTTTGTTTTCGAACACATATCCACCAGTAACAAAGCGAAAACACATGGAATGACATTATTGTAACATTGTGACATTAACACTTTAATGCCAGACCTGTAATGACAATTCTGCATAAAAATATAAAAAATCAAAAAAGTTTTCAAAAATGACTTTTTCTAGGCCAGGAGAGGTCACACAATTATTTGAGAGGTAAAAAAAAATTAAAAACAAAAAAACCCTGTTTAAACAGAAGAAAAGGAACGTCCATTGAAATGTATGGGAGAGCGACAGGTAGCGACAGGTAATACCTGGCACTCTGGAAGCTAGAGCGCTGGCGCTATACATTGAGCCGCCTGTAATGATGAATCGTACGCCACATGGCGCTGTTAGATTCGCTTACCAGAATCGCTTTCATAAATGTGGTTTTGCGTACAGTGCCCGGTGTTCACCAGACGCTGCCTGCCGCTACGAGGCACTACCTGGCGCTATCCCTTGATGAATAACCCCCTAGGAAACAACCAACTACTGGAAATCCCGTGCTGGAATTTACCTTCTCCTGCACCTTTGCTGCGAGAGCGACTATAACTCCCCCTGCCAAACTAAACCTACTCCTGCCATAATATACCTACTCCTGCCAAACTATACCTACTCCTGCCATAATATACCTACTCCTGCCATAATATACCTACTCCTGCCATAATATACCTACTCCTGCCATAATATACCTACTCCTGCCAAACTATACCTACTTCTGCCATAATATACCTACTCCTGCCATAATATACCTACTCCTGCCAAACTATACCTACTCCTGCCATAATATACCTACTCCTGCCATAATATACCTACTCCTGCCAAACTATACCTACTTCTGCCATAATATACCTACTCCTGCCATAATATACCTACTCCTGCCAAACTATACCTATTCCTGCCAAACTATACCTACTCCTGCCATAATATACCTACTCCTGCCATAATATACCTACTCCTGCCAAACTATACCTATTCCTGCCAAACTATACCTACTCCTGCCATAATATACCTACTCCTGCCAAACTATAACTACTCCTGCCATAATATACCTACTCCTGCCAAACTATACCTACTCCTGCCATAATATACCTACTCCTGCCAAACTATACCTACTCCTGCTATAATATACCTACTCCTGCCATAATATACCTACTCCTGCCATAATATACCTACTCCTGCCATAATATACCTACTCCTGCCAAACTATACCTACTCCTGCCATAATATACCTACTCCTGCCAAACTATACCTACTCCTGCCAAACTATACCTACTCCTGCCATAATATACCTACTCCTGCCAAACTATACCTACTCCTGCCATAATATACCTACTCCTGCCAAACTATACCTACTCCTGCCAAACTATACCTACTCCTGCCATAATATACCTACTCCTGCCAAACTATACCTACTCCTGCCATAATATACCTACTCCTGCCAAACTATACCTACTCCTGCCATAATATACCTACTCCTGCCATAATATACCTACTCCTGCCAAACTATACCTACTCCTGCCATAATATACCTACTCCTGCCATAATATACCTACTCCTGCCAAACTATACCTACTCCTGCCAAACTATACCTACTCCTGCCATAATATACATACTCCTGCCAAACTATACCTACTTCTGCCATAATATACCTACTCCTGCCAAACTCTACCTACTCCTGCCATAATATACCTACTCCTGCCATAATATACCTACTCCTGCCATAATATACCTACTCCTGCCAAACTATACCTACTCCTGCCATAATATACCTACTCCTGCCAAACTATACCTACTCCTGCCAAACTATACCTACTCCTGCCAAACTATACCTACTCCTGCCATAATATACCTACTCCTGCCAAACTATATCTACTCCTGCCATAATATACCTACTCCTGCCAACCTATACCTACTCCTGCCATAATATACCTACTTCTGCCATAATATACCTACTCCTGCCAAACTATACCTACTCCTGCCATAATATACCTACTCCTGCCATAATATACCTACTCCTGCCAAACTATACCTACTCCTGCCATAATATACCTACTCCTGCCAAACTATACCTACTCCTGCCATAATATACCTACTCCTGCCATAATATACCTACTCCTGCCATAATATACCTACTCCTGCCAAACTATACCTACTCCTGCCATAATATACCTACTCCTGCCAAACTATACCTACTCCTGCCAAACTATACCTACTCCTGTCATAATATACCTACTCCTGCCAAACTATACCTACTCCTGCCATAATATACCTACTCCTGCCATAATATACCTACTCCTGCCATAATATACCTACTCCTGCCATAATATACCTACTCCTGCCAAACTATACCTACTCCTGCCAAACTATACCTACTCCTGCCATAATATACCTACTCCAATAGACTTCTCCCAAAGGTAAGCAGATGGTCTCCCTTCCCCTCCAAACCCACACTTACCCCATAAAAAGAAATTCAGCATAGCCTGAGGTAATCAGGGAGCACTCCCTTCCCCCCTTTTTCCCAACTATACCAAATGGGACTGGTCTCTATTGGTGCCCCAGAAATGACCGCAAATTGTTCTGCTCCATCTGAATAGTCAAATCTGGCCATGAAGGTGGGTGAGATTTGAGTCTGATTCGGAGAGTGGAGCTTTCATTTAAAGCTCAAAGTCATTCAACAGGCACACAAAAAAGGGTACTTACCTTTTGTCCCACGCAACTGATCATGTATGAAAATGACAGGCAAGCTTCTCCTTGTTTCTGAGGTATATATCTCTCTCTCAATTTGGACTATCAAGTATATGGCAAGATGGCCGCCCCCATGTAATTCAAGAGTTAATAATCTTCATGATTAAGGACTGGTGACAGCCTGAAACGCTTTACCTGGTCCCGATGGTGGAGGGGAGCACTTTCTGACTTACAAGACATTTGATGGCTGTGTGGTTACAATTTGAATTACCCTCGTTTTAAGCTATGAAGTAAAAGCTAAGTTTTAACATTTTCCTAGCTGGACATTGCAACTGGAAATGAATAAACTTCATGACATTCCTCAACATCTGCATGGGATTAAACCCTCTCACACTGCTTATGCCACTGATCATAAGAGGGGAAGCAATTTACTAAACTTTCTTTTTTGACTGAAAGTCTGCTTTAACCCTTTAAGTTCCAGCTACATGGATCTCACGCAGCTGCATCTCCTGTAATTAAGTCCCAGCTACATTAGACTCATGTAGCTGACACTTCCATAAATAAAAAAAAGTAAAAACAGATTCACCTCCACCAGCGATCAAACAGCTGGGTCTTTGCTTGCTGCGGCACGCAGGTGACTTGCCATTAACCTTTGGCCCCATTACCTGCCTCCCCTAAGCTCGGGGGTGGGGGGCAGAAAATCCAGCGGCCCGCTGTGGGCTTGTAGCCTTCAGGGCCAGGGACCAGCAATGCTGGCCTCCGCACCCTGGTCTACAAGCCCCACATAGCTGGTGCCCAGGCTGGTAGTGCTTGGATGGGGGGATCCCAAGCAATCTCTTAAATTTTTTAAGGGTTTTAACCAGTATGGTTTTCATTTTACATCTTTTTTTCGTCTTTATCTTTTATTTCCAATTTCTTTCCTTCTTTCTTTCTTTTTCTCTCTCTATTTTACTCTCTCTTCCTTTCTTTCACTCTCTCTCTTTCTTTATATGTCTTTTTAATTGTCTCGCTGTATTTCATTCTCTCTATATAATTCTATCCTTCTTTCTTTTGTGCTCTTTCCTTTATCTCTGCAATCCTATTCAACTCTCCTGCTTTCATTCTCTTTTTTTTTCTCTCTCTCTATACTCTAAGCCCTGTTTCTGTACCCTTTGCTCCTCCCTTCATTTCGTTGGACCAGGGACCCTCCATGTGGCACCTTGGAATGGAATGGCTGCATTGATAGGATACTGTTAGTTCAGGGGGATTCCTCCTTCCCCTCAGCTCTGATTCTGCACTTTGCTAGCTCACTAGCTACTCTTTTTTATTTCCTAGGAATGGGACCCCTCCATGTGGCTCCATTGAATTGGTTGCCTGGGTAGCGGCTTCTTAAAATGGGAAGGCCCTCAACCCTGTAACTCCTCTATTTCTTATATGATGTTTTTTAATGAATTATCTTAGCCATTTTCTCATCCTCCCTGCCACAACAAAAACCTTAGCACATACAGTATGTAAATCATTTACTTGGCAAATTGAAGTGGACCAAAACCCAGGATTTTGACTAACCTGGGTTTTGGTCCTTGCCTCCCGGGGAACCCCGATCAGGAGGCTGTGTGGATCACCCAGGTCGCCCGATCTGACTTAACCTTTCCTGATCCTATGGTGCATGTGCTACCTCTCATCCAGTCAGCGCGATACGATCCGCTCCGCTCCTTCATCTAAAAGGTGAGTGGATCCGAGCATGCTGGTGGCCGCATCCCCCGCTACCCTCTAGCAGGGAGTGTGCCTGCGCCAGCCATTCACATGCTTCTTGCTAAAGGGATAGTGACTGCTGCTCGCTCATGCGCCATTGGACTGGAAAAGAAGGTGGGTTTTCGAGTTACCTGGGGATGTTTAACACAGTGGGGCATCCCAATTCTGGGTGCCCTGAGCGTAGGGAATCTAGCGGCCCTAGAATCTTATAGAATTCCAGGGCCCTAGGGTGTGGGTTTTGGTCAACTTTAAAGCTGAACCTCAGTCTGGGTCATATGCAGGCTAGGAGTTCTGTACCCAGAGTAACAGTGACTTCTATAGGGGTTATTTAAGAAGGGATAGCGCCAGGTAGTACCTCGTAGCAGCAGGCAGAATCTGGTGAATGTCGGGTGCTGTATGCAATACCACATTTATGAGAGTGAATCTGGTGAGCGCCTCTATCCGCGCCATGTAGCATTACATGTATTACTACAGGTGGTTCAGCGTATAGCGCCCGGGCTCTAGGTTCAAGAGCGCCAGGTATTACCTTTTGCTCTCCTATACATTTCAATGGTCGTTCCTTTGCTTGTGTTTAAACAGTGTGTTTGACATCATTGTGTGACCTCTCCTGGCTGCAAACAAACACTTTTAGAAACTTTTTTGACTTTTTATATTTTTATGCAGAATTGTCATTACAGGTCTGGCATTAAAGTATTAATGTCAAAATGTTACAACAATGTAATTCCAGGTGTTTTTGCTTTGTTACTGGTGGATATGTGTTCAAAAACAGATTTTAATCACACAGCATCTGGCGCTCTATGCTATAGCGACCAGATTTAGAGTGCCGACGCTCTGTGTGTGTCCTTTTTTGCCAAGTATGGTGTGGAGCACCGAGTGTTGGTCGCACTACCTTTGCGCTACCTTTTGCTCACTGCAGCGCTATACTGGTGTTAGAGCGCCCAACATACATCACATTCATCAATGCGGACCAGGATACTACAGTGACTGAGGTGCTCTGTTACAGCGGCCGATACCTGCTTACAGCGTGTGCTAACGGTCGCTCAACTGCCGATACCTGGCGTTAGTAGTGAATCAGCCTCAACGAGAGCCGAGACGCAGGAACACACCACCATATCTCCATATCTTTCTGACATGTGTCTCCACTCGATCTAAAAAAAATCCTGCAGTTCCGTTTTAAGTAACTCAAGAACAAGAATATATTTTAGCAGTAGATACAACACCTACAACAAAGTGTCAACGTGTTTAGGTTGTGAAAAAGGAATCTAAAACATCGGAGTGCGTTGCTTACACTTCAAATCAAAGAGCTTTGAAGAGCGTTTTGTACCCTTTCTATGTAAAACAGCTTCTCTTTGTTGGGTACATAATGTATGTGTAAAAAGATAAAAGAACAGGACATTGAAGAAAAGATGAACAAGGCGGTGCAAGCTTTCCTAGAGGAGTATATCCTTAGAGTACTCGATTCTTAGCATGTGACAGCCTAGAAAATAATACTGCGTTTTAAGCTTGCTGAATTCTGTCCCAAACTAAACAAAATGTTATGAAATGACGCACATCTCTCTCTCAGGAGCCAAAGCACTGTGATTGGCTGCTTTTTCCTTTGTGTCATGGTTGCTTGTTTAAAGAGAATTTACACTGCCTGTCTGCTTTTAAACAATCTATCATACCATCTGATTGCATGGACTTGTGCATCTGATCACTTGGGGTGCATTTCAATAGAATTTTAATGTGCTCAGAAAAATGTCGGAATAATTTACACAGGAATATGAATTCTATTAAAGACTTGGGGGGTTGGTCTCTGGAAAGCAACTTAAGTAGCTAATTGCCACCTGATTGCACAGGATTGCGCGGGCATGCGCCCTGCTAGAGAGAGGCGCGAGATGCGCCCGTGGCCTGTGCATGGGCCGTGTTGGACCAGGATTAAGTGTAGCGGGCATCCTGGGGGGTTTCACACAATGGGGCATCCCAATTTTGGATGCCCAGTGGGGAGGGAATGGAATCTATAAGATTCCCGGGCCGATCCAGCTGGGCTTTGGTCCACTTTAACCACATATGTGGTGAAAGACTCCTTTGACTTACATTGGCTGCATTTTTTTATTGATTGCAATGCGCTTGCTCAGAAAGCACAATCACCCAGAAAACACCCTAAGAGTTTGAGAGCGATAACACCAAATTTAACACACCTGCTCCCTATTCACACCTGAGACCTTGTAACACTAACAAGTCAAATAATTCCGAGGAGGGAAAAGGCTAACTGGGCAACTTTTGGCCATCTTCACTTAGGGTGTACTCACATTTGTGCCGGGGTGTTTCATTAATGGCTCATTAAGGCCCTTATTTATGAAGGAATAGTGACAGGTAGCGACTGGTGAGCGGCGGGTAATGACGGCCCCCGCCACGAGAACGCCGGCTCCCCACCACAATCACACATTTATCAAGCCAATCCTGCTTAGCGACTGAGTTAGCGCCATATAGCGACTCATTCATCATTATTCCAGCCTCAGCCCACAGCGCCAGCGTCCGACCTTGAACAGCGACAGGTATGACCTCTCGCTACCTGGCGCTCTCCAATGCATTTCAATGGAACAATCTTTAAATATTCATAATTAATTGTTATTGTTTTTTTTTTTTTTAATTTGAAAAAAAAAAAATTGTACAGAATTGATATTACAGGTCTGATATTAATGTATTCATACTACCAAATTATTTAAAAAACTTGTTTTTTTTGGTTTCCAAAAATATGGTTGTTTGGGGGTTAAAAAACTACTTTTAACCCATCGCCGCCAGCGCTCTGGGGTTTAAACATGCATTTTACAGCGCAATAATTTTTTGAGCGTGATTTTTTAATGAATATGGTGGGAGCCGGTCGCTAGGGCAAGTCGCTATCATGCGCTCCCATACAGCGCGGAACCTGTCAAATAGCGACTCCTAACCCAATATTCAACATTACGACAGTTGAGTCGCTATCAACTACAGAACAATGGCCAAGCACAGCGACTACTAGCGGGTGCTCTGAAAATGCCGCTACAGACGCTCAACTGTCGCTACCTGCCGCTATTAATGAATCGGCCTCTAAGTTTACACTCATATACAAGCTGTGCACTGACTACTTTACATTGTATATCTTCAGTGTTGTCCCATGTGATTGGTGTACTCACTTTTGTGTGATACTATACATTTAGGACTAATGAGAAGCATCATCAAATTATTTCCTATGGAAATAATGTTGCTTAGAAGATGGATCCAGTGACAACTACATGCCTTTAGGAAAATCACTTTCTTCCTGGCAAGATGATCATTTGACACTGCCCTGCACAGAGAAATACTGAGATCTTTATTTTACAATTTGTACAAATCATATAAAAGTGGATTGTCATTTACAGTAAAAATCGCAGAAAACTGTGGACAGAGCTGTCGTATAATTGTAATACAGTCATCCTGCACTGAATGTCAGACTTTTAAAACGTCACTAAAAACTAAATGTCTCCTGTGCGATATTGCCTGAAATGTCTCTATATACAAAGACATACACACTAATTAACTGTTAAAACTATTTGGTGTGGAGGCAATAAGTAATATCCATCCAATTTCCTATGGCTATCGTATACCCAAATTTCAATAAAATGTATATATGAAAGTAGTCTGCTGGCAAGGAATCGACAGAGGAGACCAAAAAATGTACAGTGGTAAATATACCTTAAATTACATATCTTATTTTGTAAATTTTGATAGTGCTTTCATCTGCCCTTGGTGGATGCCCCCCCTCTATTTTTGTGTATATTGTTCATTGAGGGCCTTGCCCTCTTTTTGGGGAGCACACAGGCTATCATATATGTGGTGGTGCAGATTTGTGTAGGCAGATGGGAATGATGTTAAACCACCTGCAACTACTTCTGGTATCAGTAATGAAAAAACACATTTTTTTTGTGAATTGTCACAAGCTGAAAAAAAATGAAACTAAGTCCATGTCCCTATTTGATATGGCTCTAGCACCGGAGTTTTTCAATCGTGTAGTTTCCATTTTTGCATTCAGTCGCCGGCGGTGCGTGCGACGCCGAGCTAACCCTCCTCCTTCGTCCACCATCATTTGGCTTATGTCCTCCGGGAGCGGTGCACACAGTGTGGCCGCTGGAGACTTTTTAAAGGAGATAATCCTAGGAGGTCCAGTTCTGGGCGGTACGCCTTTAAAGTTCAGCTGGGGCAATCAGCCCAGAGCTCTCTAAGTGCACCAATCAACCCACAGATCCGAAGTGCACCACTCAGCACAAAGATCCGAAGTGGACCAATCACAGTCACTGCCTCCCTGTCCAATCCGGTCGGGTTCAGTCCTATAAAGGGATTACCCCTTCAGTGTGTCAGTGCCTGTGATAGCGTTTAGCTGGCTTTGTGATGTCTCCTGTGATTTTCTGTACATATCGTTATTGACCATTTGCTTGAATCTCGACCACGTCTCCGTCTCATCCCTTTATACTGCGCAGCTCTCTGACCTCCCGGTGTGACCCTTGGCTTGACGTCTGACTTCGCTTGATTTCTCCTGAAGCACCCGAACTGTTTCCAGTACTTACCAACTTTGCCCAGTTTGACCTTCGGTTTATCTGTCTTCACTCCCCGTGCGCCTACAATCTTTGAGCCATCAAGTCCCGGGGGTAACCGTGTCCTGCGAGGCGTATATAGCGTCCCGGCAAACAGGGGCTTGTCTATAGGTGAAGCTGACTGTGGAGATTGGGGGTTGCAGGCTCACAAAGAAGACAGGTATTCTCGGGTTCTGATAAGTATACTAGTCAATATCTGACAGAAAAATAGCACATGTCCAACTGAAGGCTAGCAGCCGTCAGACAGGTTCTGTCTCCTTACATGGCTTCCCCCATCTTAACATGCACACAATGTACAATTTATATGTCAGTAATAGAACTGGGGCTACGATACCTGTGAACAGGCCCTGGGGAACACATGGAGAATTCCCGATGGGCCACACTGCTTTAGAGCCAGTTGGGCTGGGTTGAGCCGCTAGCATGCAGCCCACTTCTACCGGAGCCTATGAACTGCTTCTAACACCACCCTTTACATCCGGCTTCTCCTTGTCTCCTCCAGCCAAGATACCTCTGCAGGTCTACTGCCCCTGCAATGCTATTGGCTCAGCATTGTGACTGTTGGGGGTTATACTCATCTCTGCCCCTGCAATACTAAAGCATCAGTATCATCACTACCGCATATACACCCCTCATCATGAACTGTTCCTGTAATGTTAAAACGTCAACAGAAAAACACCCTCCTTGGGGGCAGGAATAGGGAGCTCATGGACTGGTGGTGGATGGGTAAAATCCCTAGCATAATATTTGGCCGCAGGTCGCCCCTGGAAATGACAGGCAGCTATATAGTAAATCCTTTCTTCTATAGAAAACCAGGCCAGAAATGAGATTGGCCCCTGCTCCGCAACCTTGGATGAGACACACCCTTTGTATATAACAGGAGCATTAGGGAAAAATACACGTCCAGCTTTTCCCTGCCTTTGCCTCACAGTCAGTTTTACTCTGTTTGACAATTTCCCCTGAGGATCCTGATTTGGGATACCTCTATAGGTAATTTCTCAGGAAGCCCAAAATCGGGCAAGGAATAATAAAATAAGCATGAGTGTTTTGAACCCTTTCATACTATCAAATACTAAAATACAAATTTTGGCTGAAGTTACCTTTTATCTCACCATATACTTCAAGTAAAATAGGGGAGCTACCTACAGAGCCCTAGAAGGGACACAAACATCATCAAATTATGTTGCTTTATGCTCCTGTGTATGGCTTAGCGTTCACGAGTTTCTCAGCCTTCCCCATAGGGCAGCCATATGTATTCATAAAGCCCTGTGAAAAATCTGTGCAATAAGTACAAGATGTTCATTTCATAAGCGAAATAACATGCAGCACTTTCATCACGCTTGTAATTATAGTCACTGTTCATGTAGACTGATTAACCATCATCCCCATCAGCGATTGCACTGTCATCCTGTGGAAAGGATGTGCATCTGTTAGACTGATGCTGTTACACCAACAAATGATTTCATTTTCTTTGTGTGGCAACAAATACATTTCCTTGATGATTTTTCAACTCTGCTGGATCAGACAGACACAATGAAAATGAAAGTGGTCTTATTAAAGCAATCCGTCACATCCAGAGGGCCAGGTCCTAGTGTGGTATTGCAGTCTGAAAGAAAGTGGAAATATATATTTTTTGCATTTAAAGTGGGATTAATGTCCCACCTACAGCGGCTCTTAATGCAGAAATACAAACAGACATACAGATGTGTAGGTGACTGGTTTAGGTTTCCTAAAATCAGGATAGACTACTGAACTGGTCTGTGCGAGGACTGACATCTTAAATTGGCAACGCGTGGTCTGTTATCGCCTTAAGTCTGCTGATATCCTTATGGAACCCTCTTCTGTTCTTTTTGTGTGTGGTTATTATGTTTATTTGGCTTTCCCATAGTTTGTATATTTTATATTCACTGCTCTCCCACATGAGTTTGTCTTCCCTATAAATGTATGTAGCCCCACCTCCAGGCTGGATTATTGCATTGGTTTTTCTAATGTTTACTTTGCTCTCTACGCTTCTGTCCCGTTTTCCTTCTTCTGAGTGCTGGGGCCCATGCCATTGGTATTGTGCCCAGGCGCTCAGGCCCTTCATTGTCTGTACTGGGGCCAACACCCATTATAATCTGTACTGGAGCCCTCACACTCCATTGCATGTATTGGGACCCACCCCTTTCATAGTCTTTAATGGGGCTCAGGCCCTCCATTTGTCTGTAATGGGGCCTAGATCTTTTGTTTTATGTACTGTGGCTCACACTCTTCATTGTCTGTACTGGAACCCATGCCATATGTTGTCTGTACTGAGGCCCACACCCTCCATTGTCTGAACTGGGTCACAAGTCCTCTGTTGTCTGTAATAGGGACCCAAGAACTTTATTGTCTGTACTAGGGCCCAGACCCTTGTCTGTACTGGGCCCCATAACTCCTTCATTGTCTATACTGGGGCCAACTTCCACTATTGTCTGTGCTGGGATTAGACCATACACTAGCATTCCGGCTAGCCCCTGTCCACTGATACCAGCTATTGTAAGTGTGTATGCTCTCCTCTGCACTGCCTGTCCTCTGTTTTACCTTTCCCAAGTCTAAGACCACCACAGGACTGCCTGGGTCCTAGTGCACCCTTCACCATTGGTAGCCCTGCTGAAGACGTGGGTTATGGACTCTCTGTCAAGTGCCGGACAGGTCCAAGACCAGACAATGTTTTCTACCCAAGGGGGATTTAGGAACCTTTTAACTAGACTAGTGTCAGCATAGAAAAAGATCCTTTGTTGCTGCCTTGCCAACAATGAAAACTTAGGGATACTTATGTAAGTAAAAAAAATGTTGGCCACTGTTGAGGAGGTGGCAGGCATGTGTTTTGATCTTAAATTGAGCTAAGTGACCTCTATAGACAACTGTTATTTATACATATATCTCCCCCTTCCAACTTAATTTAGCAATGCTGCTCATCCGTGTCAGCTGACTATCTGACCTCTGTAGACAGAAGTGGCACAGCTCCCTAACTACAAAGCCTGCATACCTTGGGATTCTAGGGGTCTGTACAATCTTGAGAAAGTGGGGGAATCAGCTTTTGCCCTTATATTGACTTACTTAACATTGTTCCAATGTTGTCTTAGGTCTTCTGGGGTCCTTTGAAATATTAGTTATGTTGCCCCCATATATACCATTAAACCTTACGACAAAAGTTTTAAAGAAAGACCTAACAACAGACTGAATATTTAGTTTCCTGCAGGTGGAGAACACTGGATTAGGCATTTCCAAGTGTGGTGACCAAAAGCATGGCTTTAAAGACAACTATCATTTGGTAGGTCTTTTTGGGGTCATGCTGAATATATTTTCATTGCAGACACTTCTCGGCCTCTCAGTTGATAAATCTGTTACAATTGGGCGCTAGTTTGTGATACATTGTATTGATTTTTTATAACCAATATATATATATCCAGCTCATTGCCATACCAGCTGGCAAATGATCGTTACCCTTTAAGGGCCAGGGTAAAGTTTAAGACCAAATCACTATTTACGTGGGCTATGACTCATATGAGTTTTGAAAAGATTTAGAAAGATTTCTGCTGAGGTCAGTTCGAGCTTGTTTTTGGATTACCGTCCTTAAAGTGGACCAACACCCAGGATTTTGACTATCCTGGGTTTTGGTCCACTTCGGCGGGGCACCCCGATCGGGGGTGCCCCGCTGTGTGAAACCCCCCAGAAACCCCCAAAAACTCACCTCTCAACGCTCCCACGTGAGCGCCGCAGCCAATCCCCGCCAACGTCCAGGCGGGGATCAGGAACGTCCAGGCCGCTTCCGCCGCCGCCGCCTCCCGCGCGGGAGGCGGCGGCGGCGGAAGCAGCGGCGGATCAGGTAAGGTGTTTTTGGGGTTTCTGGGGGGTTTCACCCCGCGGGACATCCCGATCTCGGATGTCCCGCGGGGTGGGGGGTGATCGGCCCGGGAATCTTATAGATTTCCGGGCCGATCACCCCTGGGTGTTGGTCCACTTTAAGAGGTAACATCTTCAACTGCAGATTATGGCTTTGACACAGCCATCTTCATTTTAATGAAGGCCACCTTCTTTAGTTTCCTTTCTTACAAAGCGGTAAATCTCTTAAGCCCACTTCTGATAATTCTGATCCCATATTATAGGTTTTTTAAGCAGCACTAGGAAGACACTACTTTGCTCTTGGTGGGACATTGCAGCTCCATCCACAAGCAAAGTTCATCCTGTAATCAGATTATATTGTTTCCTACAGGCGCTAGATACAAGGATCATGTGTACAGGTTAAGAGCCAGTATGTGGGATCACAGTCACAGCATTTCTGCTTTTATATCTGCAGGGGATGCTAATATGATATGTTTGGTGAGTCCCTATATGTTTACTTGTTGTTTCCAAACCAGCCTTCAACCCCGGATAGAGGTCTAATATTAAAAATGACAGGATCAGGGGTTACCTAATTATTCTTTCACCATTTCTCCATACTATTTTTATTTTATTGGCTGATAGAAATTGATATTTGACATATGTCTGGTCACATTCTGTTAGATCCAGTTAGATCCAGATCCAGTAGATCGATCCAGTCACTTAAGCCCCCATTTTAGCCAGGAGGAAAAGAAAAAAAATAGTACAAGAGCCAGTCTTTAGGTCATAGTTTGCACACTGGAGCATTTCATCTTGGCTTGAAGAGCTTCTGGCTAAATGACAACCATGCACTAAGCCATGTTCCCCAAAGCTTCTTAGTTTTTCCCCCAAATTTCCTGTGTTCTACCAGCCATATACTACCATCCACAGATGTGACTCTGTGTGCCCCTGTTACATGGGGGTATGTGTTAGTGAGTTCTTATGGGCCCTGAGGTGTCTTGTCTGGTAGTGGGTGTGCAGCTCTGCACATTAAAGTGGAACAACACCCACTGCTGATCGTCCCAGGAACCTATAAGATTCCCGGGCCAATCAGCTCCCTGCCCGCGGGGCACCCCGATCGGGGGTTCCGATCGGGGGTTCCGCCTCTCGCGCTTCCCTCTAGCAGGGCGCGCACCCGCACCGGCCGTTTGTGAATGGCGTGAGAGGCGGCGGCGGGCGCGCTACTCTTGTCCGGTCCATATTCCGGCTTGTCCATCCGCGCTGATTGGCGGAGCGGGCACGCTACTCTTGTCCGGTCCATATTCCGGCTTGTCCGTCCGCGCTGATTGGCGGAGCGCTCGCGCATGCGCCGTAGGAGCGGGGTGAGGTGAGTTTTTGGGGGGTTTCTGAGGGGGTTTCACACAGCGGGGCCCCCGATCGGGGTGCCCCACGGAAGTGGACCAACACCCAGGATAGTGAAAATCCTGGGTGTTGGTCCACTTTAAACAGCCATCATTATTCCAGTTCACTCTCAGCAGTTAGACTATAGCACATTTGGCCACATAATGTTGGTACCTGGGCCTTAAAGTGGACCTATCACCGCTGATGCCAGCCCTGGAATCTAAAATACTCCTGGTCAGGCTGACTGGGTGCTCCTGGGGTATGCCCATCCAGCATGCCCCAGTATGATGGCCCCCATATTGTCGGCAAGCCCCCTCACCTTTCGCAGGTCACCACCGCATTCCCGACATCCCACACCCAGCCATTCAGATAGGCCAGGCGTGCAGGAGCACACACTCCACAGAGTGTGGGTATGCGTTCGCCGGTGCTCCCTATGCCAAAATGCTGTTCAAAACAACATTTTTATGCCCTGCATTAGTGTGCAGGGCATAAAACGCTGATTGGATAAGTGGCCACGCATGCGCCATGGAAATGTTAAAAAGGTTAGTGGAGTGGGTGATCTGGGGGGTTTCACACAGTTAGACATCCCATTTCAGGATGCCCCCAGGGCAAGGACATTTTACCATGATAGTCAAAACCATGGTGATAGGTCCACTTTAAGCTTCCTTCTTAGGTTCACCTTGATGGTGATACCTGGGTCTTAGGCCTCCTCCTTAGATTTCCTGGAGATGCCTTTCTTCTGGTTCTATGATTTCTTTTCTGGGCTGCTCATACCTCCTCCTGCACAAAGCTCCTTAGTTCCACTACAAATAATGATTAATCTATTTCTCAATGCCTAGAGGCTCCCTTAAATAATCTATGTTACAAACTGGTTTACATGTCCAAGCCTTGTGCTTGGTTCTAGCCCACACTGGCTGACATTAGTAACAATAAACCCTCCTCACAGTACTAAATACATTTCTACCAAACTTCATCCCATTACAGATACTCTCATCCAGTCTAGGAACAATGATAAGAATACTCCATATTATTCCAAGGTACTAACTTCAAGTAAGTTGCTACCACCTCCATGTAGCATTCCCCTTAACTAGTTACTTATCAAGCTGCCAAATAGAATTCCTTGTTCATTTCTTATGTACTTGGTGATCTAATACATTGAATTGTTTTGTTCCTAGTTCCTTTGGAACCCCACCAACGCAATATAGCTAAAGTCCCCTTTAACCTTACCTGCTACACCATCACCAAAACCACCAAAAATATTTTTTTTTTTATATTTTTTGTGTGTATGTTACACAAGGCAAATATTGAGTAGGGCTTCCACCGAATTATAGTGAATTACTAAGCTGTGCTCCCCAACATCATACACTGTATAGCAGGTAACGGGTCTGATCACATCTAATTCAAACAGCAAAAGACATATAACACAGCAATATTTGGCATATAGTTGTTTCCACTATGTATGTCTTTTTTTATATCTTGCTATCATTAGTCCCTATTTAACACACCTCGATAATATAACTGCCTTTATACCCCTTAGAGTAAAGTGTTTGAGGGGGGTGGTTGTATACTTGTATGAGACATTCTTTAATTAAGCTATTATTATTAAGGTTAGAGTGTCTTTAGTGAGATGTTTTGGTAAAAGCTCAATGTTCTTCTTTGTGCTGTTTTACTGACCTTCAGGATGGCGTTGTAGCTAATGGTGTGATGTGTAGACAAATTGCAAATGAGAAACTGTTCTGCGAGCAGCCGCCTTGTCAACAGATCTAGGTGTACTGGAAACCGACATGGTAAAAAAAGTTAAAATAGAACAAAACATATACACAGGTGCTTATGATGGCTGTAAAAGTGAACATTTGTATTTTTTACTTTTTAGCAGTGTTTAGAACAGGAGCCAAGGCCAGATTACTTCCATTCTGTTGAGATTTGACAGCATTCTTTGGGCTCTGCATAACGGTTAGATATATGGGTCGATTCAAAGAAACATGTTACAGCTTTGATTTTGGTGCCGATCATCCTATTTTTCCCGAACGCTCGTGCGCTCGTATGAACTTGCGAGTGATTCTATAAGCTAATACGTTTCTATCCTAAAATGTACGTCCGTTTTAGGTTTTGATCCTACAATTTAGGAACGAACTTCCGATGATCGTAAGAGCATATACGAAATCGTACGTAGGCTCGTGCGAGTCGGAAATGGCCAAAAAAACAGGAAAAAATGACTAACACCCACCCAAACTTACGATTCTCGATCCGAAATCAATTAACTTTTGCTCTTTGAATCGAGGGGATAGTGCTGCTATTTCAAACAGGTCACACTGAATGTTTGCTTCCCGATATGCTGGTTTGTTTTCCCCATGTTATGATCACACTGTACAATATGAAATCATTTTATTTTCATCTCTACTCAGCTTACACCAGTGGTGATGGGGAAATCCATTAGGTGAACTATACGTACTGATCCTGACCCAGTGATTATACTCCTACATCATGGAACTCTGATACTGAAAGATTCATTTTCTTCCTATAAGCTAATAAACCTGTTTTGATTTGTGCTGCACTATATGTGTTATAGATAAATAATGTCTGGTCCCCCCTGCTAAGCCAAGTAAATGCTTATTGGAGAAGATTTTTAATTATGAAACCATCATTTTAAAAGGAATTGGCAGCAGAAAATATCTAGTCTAACTTCTATAGTCGATAATACTGAATTGACCAACTTGAAGTCCTTGCCAAAGAACTGAGATAAAACTCTGCAATGAAGGTTGCTAAAAATTCTGAATTATTAGTTATGGCATAAAGAACATTATGGATATTTATTAGCAGAAAATATCTAGTCTAACTTCTAAAGTCGATAATACCGAGTTGACTAACTTGAAGTCCTTGCCACAGGAGTGAGATAAAACTCTGCAATGAAGGTTGCTAATAGAGATGAGCGAGTAGTGAAATATTCGAAATTTCGAATTTCGATTCGAATAGACCGCGTTACTCGACTACTCGACCGAATATCGAATCCCATTATAGTCTATGGGAAAAAAATGCTCGACACTTGGAAATCTCAATTCGACCACTTGGAGGTCACCAAGCCCACCCTGAAACATCAGAAAATGATGCCAACACTGCTGGAATGCAACTGGGACAGCAGGGGAAGCATGTCTGGGTGCATATAACGCGCCCAAGTCGCACTATTACGCCACTATCACAGCCACTCAACAATACACTCCAAACACAATATAACTTCTACGTAAAGTGAGACAAGACAAGGAAACCTTCTTTCCTCTACATTGCCATGGACCCCAAGCCAAACTGTACAAAAAAGAAGAACAAAATTCTGCACCCCTTAAAATCACGTTGCCTAATGACAACCACAGATGACATAGGCAAGGGGGAAAATAAATAGACCCCACCCCTAATTGTCATTGTGTGTGTGTGTGTGTGAGATGTGGTCAGACATGTCCTCTTGTGTCATTGTGTCACCCCAGCAGTAAGGGAAGCTTAAAGGAGGAGGTTTGTTACAGTGTGTCACCCCAGCAGTAAGGGAAGCTTACAGGAGGAGGTTTGTTACAGTGTGTCACCCCAGCAGTCAGGGAAGCTTACAGGAGGAGGTTTGTTACAGTGTGTCACCCCAGCAGTAAGGGAAGCTTAGAGCTGAGACCTCTTAAAAATTGTGTGGAGGCCCAAGATCTGAGACCTCTTAAAAATTGTGTGGAGGCCCAAGAGCTGAGACCTCTCAAACATTGTGTGGAGTCCCAAGAGCTGAGACCTTTTAAAAATTGTGTGGAGGCCCAAGAGCTGAGACCTTTTAAAAATTGTGTGGAGGCCCAAGAGCTGAGACCTCTCAAACATTGTGTGGAGTCCCACGAGCTGAGACCTCTTAAAAATTGTGTGGAGGCCCAAGAGCTGAGACGTTTTAAAAATTGTGTGGAGGCCCAAGAGCTGAGACCTCTCAAACATTGTGTGGAGTCCAACGAGCTGAGACCTCTTAAAAATTGTGTGGAGGCCCAAGAGCTGAGACCTTTTAAAAATTGTGTGGAGGCCCAAGAGCTGAGACCTTTTAAAAATTGTGTGGAGGCCCAAGAGCTGAGACCTCTCAAACATTGTGTGGAGTCCCACGAGCTGAGACCTTTTAAAAATTGTGTGGAGGCCCAAGAGCTGAGACCTCTCAAACATTGTGTGGAGTCCCACGAGCTGAGATCTCTTAAAAATTGTGTGGAGGCCCAAGAGCTGAGACCTTTTAAAAATTGTGTGGAGGCCCAAGAGCTGAGACCTCTCAAACATTGTGTGGAGTCCCACGAGCTGAGACCTCTTAAAAATTGTGTGGAGGCCCAAGAGCTGAGACGTTTTAAAAATTGTGTGGAGGCCCAAGAGCTGAGACCTTTTAAAAATTGTGTGGAGGCCCAAGAGCTGAGACCTCTTAAAAATTGTGTGGAGGCCCAAGAGCTGAGACCTTTTAAAAATTGTGTGGAGGCCCAAGAGCTGAGACCTTTTAAAAATTGTGTGGAGGCCCAAGAGCTGAGACCTCTTAAAAATTGTGTGTAGGCCCAAAAGCTGAGACCTTTTAAAAATTGTGTGGAGGCCCAAGAGCTGAGACCTTTTAAAAATTGTGTGGAGGCCCAAGAGCTGAGACCTCTTAAAAATTGTGTGGAGGCCAAATAGCTGAGACCTTTTAAAAATTGTGTGGAGGCCCAAGAGCTGAGACCTTTTAAAAATTGTGTGGAGGCCCAAGAGCTGAGACCTCTCAAACATTGTGTGGAGTCCCACGAGCTGAGACCTCTTAAAAATTGTGTGGAGGTCCAAGAGCTGAGACCTTTTAAAAATTGTGTGGAGGCCCAAGAGCTGAGACCTTTTAAAAATTGTGTGGAGGCCCAAGAGCTGAGACCTTTTAAAAATTGTGTGGAGGCCCAAGAGCTGAGACCTCTTAAAAATTGTGTGGAGGCCCAAGAGCTGAGACCTTTTAAAAATTGTGTGGAAGCCCAAGAGCTGAGACCTTTTAAAAATTGTGTGGAGGCCCAAGAGCTGAGACCTCTTAAAAATTGTGTGGAGGCCCAAGAGCTGAGACCTTTTAAAAATTGTGTGGAGGCCGAAGAGCTGAGACCTTTTAAAAATTGTGTGGAGGCCCAAGAGCTGAGACCTCTCAAACATTGTGTGGAGTCCCACGAGCTGAGACCTCTTAAAAATTGTGTGGAGGCCCAAGAGCTGAGACGTTTTAAAAATTGTGTGGAGGCCCAAGAGCTGAGACCTCTCAAACATTGTGTGGAGTCCCACGAGCTGAGACCTTTTAAAAATTGTGTGGAGGCCCAAGAGCTGAGACCTTTTAAAAATTGTGTGGAGGCCCAAGAGCTGAGACCTTTTAAAAATTGTGTGGAGGCCCAAGAGCTGAGACCTCTCAAACATTGTGTGGAGTCCCACGAGCTGAGACCTTTTAAAAATTGTGTGGAGGCCCAAGAGCTGAGACCTCTCAAACATTGTGTGGAGTCCCACGAGCTGAGACCTCTTAAAAATTGTGTGGAGGCCCAAGAGCTGAGACCTTTTAAAAATTGTGTGGAGGCCCAAGAGCTGAGACCTCTCAAACATTGTGTGGAGTCCCACGAGCTGAGACCTCTTAAAAATTGTGTGGAGGCCCAAGAGCTGAGACCTTTTGAAAATTGTGTGGAGGCCCAAGAGCTGAGACCTTTTAAAAATTGTGTGGAGGCCCAAGAGCTGAGACCTCTTAAAAATTGTGTGGAGGCCCAAGAGCTGAGACCTTTTAAAAATTGTGTGGAGGCCCAAGAGCTGAGACCTTTTAAAAATTGTGTGGAGGCCCAAGAGCTGAGACCTTTTAAAAATTGTGTGGAGGCCCAAGAGCTGAGACCTCTTAAAAATTGTGTGGAGGCCCAAGAGCTGAGACCTTTTAAAAATTGTGTGGAGGCCCAAGAGCTGAGACCTTTTAAAAATTGTGTGGAGGCCCAAGAGCTGAGACCTCTCAAACATTGTGTGGAGTCCCACGAGCTGAGACCTCTTAAAAATTGTGTGGAGGCCCAAGAGCTGAGACCTTTTAAAAATTGTGTGGAGGCCCAAGAGCTGAGACCTTTTAAAAATTGTGTGGAGGCCCAAGAGCTGAGACCTCTTAAAAATTGTGTGGAGGCCCAAGAGCTGAGACCTTTTAAAAATTGTGTGGAGGCCCAAGAGCTGAGACCTTGAAAAAATTGTGTGGAGGCCCAAGAGCTGAGACCTCTTAAAAATTGTGTGGAGGCCCAAGAGCTGAGACCTTTTAAAAATTGTGTGGAGGCCCAAGAGCTGAGACCTTTTAAAAATTGTGTGGAGGCCCAAGAGCTGAGACCTCTTAAAAATTGTGTGGAGGCCCAAGAGCTGAGACCTTTTAAAAATTGTGTGGAGGCCCAAGAGCTGAGACCTTTTAAAAATTGTGTGGAGGCCCAAGAGCTGAGACCTTTTAAAAATTGTGTGGAGGCCCAAGAGCTGAGACCTCTCAAACATTGTGTGGAGTCCCACGAGCTGAGACCTCTTAAAAATTGTGTGGAGGCCCAAGAGCTGAGACCTCTTAAAAATTGTGTGGAGGCCCAAGAGCTGAGACCTTTTAAAAATTGTGTGGAGGCCCAAGAGCTGAGACCTTTTAAAAATTGTGTGGAGGCCCAAGAGCTGAGACCTCTCAAACATTGTGTGGAGTCCCACGAGCTGAGACCTATTAAAAATTGTGTGGAGGCCCAAGAGCTGAGACCTCTCAAACATTGTGTGGAGTCCCACGAGCTGAGACCTCTTAAAAATTGTGTGGAGGCCCAAGAGCTGAGACCTCTCAAACATTGTGTGGAGTCCCACGAGCTGAGACCTCTTAAAAATTGTGTGGAGGCCCAAGAGCTGAGACCTCTCAAACATTGTGTGGAGGCCCAAGAGCTGAGCACTTATTAGTGCTGCAGCTACGGCTGCCTTAGTGAGGGGTAGCTGCTGCTGCTGGAATAGGGACAGAAAGACTTCAGTGGTGTATTACCACCTATATACAAAACTATATACACTCTGCTCAAAACGGCTGCTTTAGTGAGGGGTAGCTGCTGATGCTGGAATAGGGACAGAAAGACTTCAGTGGTGTATTAGCACCTATATACAAAACTATATTTTGCACTACTGTTTTGTGTCCTCTGTGCCAACAAAACACTGTTTTATACACGGTGCGTATAGGCACCATTTCACCTTCTGGCAGTATACGGCTGTATAGCCAGGTGTTTTTCTTAAAAATATTTTTTATATTTGGCACTACTGTTTTGTGTCCTCTTTACCAACAAAACCTTGTTATATACCCGGTGCGTATAGGCACCATTTCACCTTCTGGCAGTATACGGCTGTATAGCCAGGTGTTCTTCTTAAAAATATTTTTATATTTGGCATAACGCGTGGCCAAAAAAGTAAAACGTCTGAAATGCGGAGGGCTAGCGCAAAGGGACGTGGACGAGGACGGGGGCGCGGAAATGCTGGTGGGGGCACAAACCGCGTTGAAGCCAGTGGGGATACAATGCGTGCTGATGAGGGGCAGCCAGCATTACGCTCATCCAGCTTCCCTGCCTTTATGGGACAGTTATGCGGGGGGCGGGGTACACCTCTGTTAAAGCCTGAGCAGCGTGAACAGGTGGTGCAATGGATGGCCGATAACGCTTCCAGTCACTTGTCCACCACCCAGTCATCCACACAGTCTCACTCTGACCCTCCTTCCTCCCAACCTGGCCAACAGAGTCAGCCCACCCTTGACCCCTCCCAGGACCTCTTTTCGGGTCCTTTTCCAGATGTGCTGCAAGAATCCCAGGAGCTAGCAGAGGAATTTGTTTGTAGTGATGCCCAAACACTTGAGCATCCGCCATCTGCTAGTGATGTGGACCCGGAACCAGCATCTGCTATCATGAGCGATGATGATGATGAGACGCAGTTGCCATCAAGGGAGGCTGTTGGAATGTCCAGTGGGCAGGAGGAGGAGCAGAGAGAGGAAGTGGAAGAGGAGGTGGTGGACGACGAAATGACCGACCCCACTTGGACAGGGGTGATGTCCAGCGGGGAAAGCAGTGGAGATGCGGTCTGCGCATCACCGAATAAGGCAGCAAGAGGCAGAGGACAGTCCAGAGGCAGAGGACAGTCCAGACAGAGAAGGCAGGCCACAGCCAGCAGGGCCGAAGCTCTTCCCGGCAGCAGGCAGTCGCGCGAAGCTCCCCCATCGAGGCCTCGTACTTCTGTGGTGTGGAGATTTTTTAATGTTTGCGCGGATGACAAACTGAGCGCGGTTTGCGCAATCTGCCACTCAAAACTGAGTAGGGGCTCTGAGAAGAGCAATCTGACCACCTCAGGCATGCGCCGTCACTTGGAATTCAAGCACTGGGCTGAGTGGGAGAGGGCAAATGCAATACAACCTGCGCCCCGTCTTGCTGCCACTGCCTCTTCCCCTTTGTTGTGTGCTGCCACTGCGGTCCAGACCTCCAGCCAGGACACCTCCACATCTGCCTCTGCCTCGGCTACTTTGGGGCCTTCTCCTTCAGCCCCCCCTTCCCCCGCATCTTCGTCTGCACCTTCCATCTCCTCGTCCCATCAACTGTCCATCTCGCAGGCGTTCAACCGCAGGCGGAAGTACGCCTCCAGTTACCCCCAAGCCCAAGCCTTAACCTGCCTCATCTCCAAACTGCTGGCCCTGGAGATGTTGCCGTTTTGGCTTGTGGAGACGCAGGCCTTCCGCGACCTGATGGCGGCTGCCGCACCTCGCTATTCCGTCCCTAGCCGCCACTATTTTTCCCGGTGTGGCGTCCCCGCCCTGCACCAGCACGTGTCGCGTAACATCAGGCGGACCCTGAGGTACGCAGTCAGCGCAAAGGTCCACTTGACCACCGACTCGTGGACAAGCGCTTGCGGCCAAGGACGCTACATCTCTTTGACGGCACACTGAGTGAATGTTGTGGAAGCGGGGACGGGGTCGCAAACAGGGACGGCCTACATACCACCCCCGCCCAAGATTGCCAGCACAGGTTCTGATAGACCCCCCTCCTCTTCCTTCTTCTCCTCCTCCTCCTCCTCTGCCTTAACATCGCCCTCAGCCCCTAGCTGGAAGCGTTGCAGCACTGGCACGGGGAGACATCAGCAGGCGGTGCTTAAGCTCATCAGCTTGGGCGACAGGAAGCACAGCGCCGCAGAGGTGAGGCACGCCATATTGCAGCAGACAGAGATGTGGCTGTCGCCGCTGCAGCTAGGACCAGGCATGGTCGTGTGCGATAACGGCCGTAACCTGGTGGCGGCTCTGGAGCTTGCAGAACTCAATCACGTACCATGCCTGGCCCACGTTTTTAATTTGGTAGTACAAAAGTTTCTAAAGACTTACCCCAACCTGGCAGAGCTACTGGTCAAAGTGCGGCGCTTGTGCGCTCACTTTCGGAAGTCAACTGTAGCTGCTGCTAGCTTAAAAAAAAAACCAGCAACGCCTCCATTTGCCTCAACATCGGCTGTTGTGCGACCTGCCCACTCGCTGGAATTCCACCTATTGCATGTTGGCCAGGGTGTGTGAGCAGCAGAAAGCATTGATGGAGTACCAGATGATGCATCCACGCGTGCCTCCAACTCAGCTCCCTCAGTTTGCCAACCACGAGTGGCCATGGATGGCAGACATATGCGATGTATTGCGTATCTTTGAGGAGTCCACTAAGAAGGTCAGCAGCGAGGACGCTATAGTGAGCGTAACCATCCCGCTCCTAGGCGTCCTTAAAGAATCGCTCATCGCAATAAGGGAGAACGCATTGCACACAGAGGAGACGGGGGTAGGAGGAGACGCAACGCAGGTAGACAGTCAGACCACACTTTTGTCTGCTGCTCGGTGGCAGTTGCAGGAGGAGGAGGATGAGGAGGAGGAGGACAACGTGGAGGTGGCTGTGGAAGAGGATGCTGGTGGCGAGGGTAGCAGTCAGGCTGTGTGCGTCCCATTGGTTCAGCGCGGATGGGGCGGAGAGGAGGAGGAAGAGGAGGAAATGGAAAATGATCCTTCTGGTGGGGGCAGTGAGGTCATGCCTACTCAGAGTCTGGCACACATGGCTGACTTCATGCTGGGCTGCTTTTCCCGGGACATACGTGTTGTCCGGATATTGGAGAACAAACTGGGTCTTCGCACTCCTGGACCCCCGGTATAAAGATAACTTCTCCTCTTTTATTCCGGTAGAGGAGAGGACGAATCGATTACTGGAATACCAGAGGGAACTCTTGCAGAACATGATGCAGATTTTCCCACCCAGCATCGCTGGCGGCAGAGAGGAGAGTGTCTCCCAGAGTCTGACAACATCGATCAGGCCCACAGCCACCAGGGGAACACTCTCCAAGATGTGGGACACGTTCATGTCACCCCCTCGTGCAACTTCCATCACTGCGGGGGCCCGCTATCAGCAGGAGGGACAAGTATCGGCGGATGTTGCGGGACTACCTGGCAGACCACACCCCTGTCCTCCCCGATCCCTCGGCGACCTACACTTACTGGGTCTCCAAGTTGGACACGTGGCTGGAACTGTCCCTGTACGCCTTGGAGGTGCTTGCCTGCCCTGCCGCCAGCGTGCTATCAGAAAGGGTGTTCAGCGCAGCCGGGGGCATTTTAACCGATAAGCGCAGCCGCCTGTCAACCGACAGTGCCGACAGGCTGACGCTAATCAAAATGAACAGCAAGTGGATTGACCCGGACTTTGCTTGTACAACAGTGGAAAGCAGCCAAGAGTGAAGTGCCATCTGTATGAAGTGCCATTTCCTCCTCCTCCTCCTCCTTAACTGCCGTAGAATTGCTGTATTAATGGAAAAAATTATGGCTCACCTCTTAGGCTTAATACAATCAATTTTTAAGAGGTCTCAACTCTTGGGCCTCCACACAATTTTTAAAAGGTCTCAGCTCTTGGGCCTCCACACAATTTTTAAGAGGTCTCAGCTCTTGGGCCTCCACACAATTTTTAAGAGGTCTCAGCTCGTGGGACTCCACACAATGTTTGAGAGGTCTCAGCTCTTGGGCCTCCACACAATTTTTAAAAGGTCTCAGCTCTTGGGCCTCCACACAATTTTTAAGAGGTCTCAGCTCGTGGGACTCCACACAATGTTTGAGAGGTCTCAGCTCTTGGGCCTCCACACAATTTTTAAAAGGTCTCAGCTCTTGGGCCTCCACACAATGTTTAAAACATAGCAGCCCTAATAAGGGCTCTCAATGACTCTCTTGTCTTCTGGTAGCTGGTATATATGGTGGTAAAAGCGATATTCTGAGCTTCTGGGGCCCTGCCTGCCTACATATGAGCTATATACTGTTCAGCATAGTAGCCCTAATAAGGGCTCTCAATGACTCTCTTGTCTTCTGGTAGCTGGTATATATGGTGGTAAATGCGATATTCTGAGCTTCTGGGGCCCTGCCTGACTACATAGAATATGAGCTATATACTGTTCAGCATAGTAGCCCTAATAAGGGCTCTCAATGACTCTCTTGTCTTCTGGTAGCTGGTATATATGGTGGTAAAAGCTATATTCTGAGCTTCTGGGGCCCTGCCTGACTACATAGAATATGAGCTATATACTGTTCAGCATAGTAGCCCTAATAAGGGCTCTCAATGACTCTCTTGTCTTCTGGTAGCTGGTATATATGGTGGTAAATGCGATATTCTGAGCTTCTGGGGCCCTGCCTGACTACATAGAATATGAGCTATATACTGTTCAGCGTAGTACCCCTAATAAGGGCTCTTAAGGACTCTCTTGTCTTCTGGTAGCTGGTATATATGGTGGTAAATGCGATATTCTGAGCTTCTGGGGCCCTGCCTGCCTACATAAGAGCTATATACTGTTCAGCATAGTAGCCCTAATAAGGGCTCTTAATGACTCTCTTGTCTTCTGGTAGCTGGTATATATGGTGGTAAATGCGATATTCTGAGCTTCTGGGGCCCTGCCTGCCTACATATGAGCTATATACTGTTCAGCATAGTAGCCCTAATAAGGGCTCTTAATGACTCTCTTGTCTTCTGGTAGCTGGTATATATGGTGGTAAAAGCTATATTCTGAGCTTCTGGGGCCCTGCCTGACTACATAGAATATGAGCTATATACTGTTCAGCGTAGTAGCCCTAATAAGGGCTCTTAAGGACTCTCTTGTCTTCTGGTAGCTGGTATATATGGTGGTAAAAGCTATATTCTGAGCTTCTGGGGCCCTGCCTGACTACATAGAATATGAGCTATATACTGTTCAGCGTAGTAGCCCTAATAAGGGCTCTTAATGACTCTCTTGTCTTCTGGTAGCTGGTATATATGGTGGTAAAAGCGATATTCTGAGCTTCTGGGGCCCTGCCTGACTACATAGGATATGAGCTATATACTGTTCAACATAGCAGCACTAATAAGGGATTAAGGACTCTCTTGTCTTCTGGTAGCTGGTATATATGGTGGTAAAAGCGATATTCTGAGCTTCTGGGGCCCTGCCTGCCTACATATGAGCTATATACTGTTCAGCATAGTAGCCCTAATAAGGGCTCTCAATGACTCTCTTGTCTTCTGGTAGCTGGTATATATGGTGGTAAATGCGATATTCTGAGCTTCTGGGGCCCTGCCTGACTACATAGAATATGAGCTATATACTGTTCAGCGTAGTAGCCCTAATAAGGGCTCTTAAGGACTCTCTTGTCTTCTGGTAGCTGGTATATATGGTGGTAAAAGCTATATTCTGAGCTTCTGGGGCCCTGCCTGACTACATAGAATATGAGCTATATACTGTTCAGCGTAGTAGCCCTAATAAGGGCTCTTAATGACTCTCTTGTCTTCTGGTAGCTGGTATATATGGTGGTAAATGCGATATTCTGAGATTCTGGGGCCCTGCCTGCCTACATATGAGCTATATACTGTTCAGCATAGTAGCCCTAATAAGGGCTCTTAATGACTCTCTTGTCTTCTGGTAGCTGGTATATATGGTGGTAAAAGCTATATTCTGAGCTTCTGGGGCCCTGCCTGACTACATAGAATATGAGCTATATACTGTTCAGCGTAGTAGCCCTAATAAGGGCTCTTAAGGACTCTCTTGTCTTCTGGTAGCTGGTATATATGGTGGTAAAAGCTATATTCTGAGCTTCTGGGGCCCTGCCTGCCTACATAGGATATGAGCTATATACTGTTCAGCGTAGTAGCCCTAATAAGGGCTCTTAAGGACTCTCTTGTCTTCTGGTAGCTGGTATATATGGTGGTAAAAGCTATATTCTGAGCTTCTGGGGCCCTGCCTGACTACATAGAATATGAGCTATATACTGTTCAGCGTAGTAGCCCTAATAAGGGCTCTTAAGGACTCTCTTGTCTTCTGGTAGCTGGTATATATGGTGGTAAAAGCTATATTCTGAGCTTCTGGGGCCCTGCCTGCCTACATAGGATATGAGCTATATACTGTTCAGCGTAGTAGCCCTAATAAGGGCTCTTAAGGACTCTCTTGTCTTCTGGTAGCTGGTATATATGGTGGTAAAAGCTATATTCTGAGCTTCTGGGGCCCTGCCTGACTACATAGAATATGAGCTATATACTGTTCAGCGTAGTAGCCCTAATAAGGGCTCTTAAGGACTCTCTTGTCTTCTGGTAGCTGGTATATATGGTGGTAAAAGCTATATTCTGAGCTTCTGGGGCCCTGCCTGACTACATAGAATATGAGCTATATACTGTTCAGCGTAGTAGCCCTAATAAGGGCTCTTAAGGACTCTCTTGTCTTCTGGTAGCTGGTATATATGGTGGTAAAAGCTATATTCTGAGCTTCTGGGGCCCTGCCTGCCTACATAGGATATGAGCTATATACTGTTCAGCGTAGTAGCCCTAATAAGGGCTCTTAAGGACTCTCTTGTCTTCTGGTAGCTGGTATATATGGTGGTAAAAGCTATATTCTGAGCTTCTGGGGCCCTGCCTGCCTACATATGAGCTATATACTGTTCAGCATAGTAGCCCTAATAAGGGCTCTTAATGACTCTCTTGTCTTCTGGTAGCTGGTATATATGGTGGTAAAAGCTATATTCTGAGCTTCTGGGGCCCTGCCTGACTACATAGAATATGAGCTATATACTGTTCAGCGTAGTAGCCCTAATAAGGGCTCTTAAGGACTCTCTTGTCTTCTGGTAGCTGGTATATATGGTGGTAAAAGCTATATTCTGAGCTTCTGGGGCCCTGCCTGCCTACATAGGATATGAGCTATATACTGTTCAGCGTAGTAGCCCTAATAAGGGCTCTTAAGGACTCTCTTGTCTTCTGGTAGCTGGTATATATGGTGGTAAAAGCTATATTCTGAGCTTCTGGGGCCCTGCCTGCCTACATAGGATATGAGCTATATACTGTTCAGCGTAGTAGCCCTAATAAGGGCTCTTAAGGACTCTCTTGTCTTCTGGTAGCTGGTATATATGGTGGTAAAAGCTATATTCTGAGCTTCTGGGGCCCTGCCTGACTACATAGAATATGAGCTATATACTGTTCAGCGTAGTAGCCCTAATAAGGGCTCTTAAGGACTCTCTTGTCTTCTGGTAGCTGGTATATATGGTGGTAAAAGCTATATTCTGAGCTTCTGGGGCCCTGCCTGACTACATAGAATATGAGCTATATACTGTTCAGCGTAGTAGCCCTAATAAGGGCTCTTAAGGACTCTCTTGTCTTCTGGTAGCTGGTATATATGGTGGTAAAAGCTATATTCTGAGCTTCTGGGGCCCTGCCTGACTACATAGAATATGAGCTATATACTGTTCAGCGTAGTAGCCCTAATAAGGGCTCTTAAGGACTCTCTTGTCTTCTGGTAGCTGGTATATATGGTGGTAAAAGCTATATTCTGAGCTTCTGGGGCCCTGCCTGACTACATAGAATATGAGCTATATACTGTTCAGCGTAGTAGCCCTAATAAGGGCTCTTAAGGACTCTCTTGTCTTCTGGTAGCTGGTATATATGGTGGTAAAAGCTATATTCTGAGCTTCTGGGGCCCTGCCTGCCTACATAGGATATGAGCTATATACTGTTCAGCGTAGTAGCCCTAATAAGGGCTCTTAAGGACTCTCTTGTCTTCTGGTAGCTGGTATATATGGTGGTTAAAGCTATATTCTGAGCTTCTGGGGCCCTGCCTGCCTACATAGGACATGAGCTATATACTGTTCAGCGTAGTAGCCCTAATAAGGGCTCTTAAGGACTCTCTTGTCTTCTGGTAGCTGGTATATATGGTGGTAAAAGCTATATTCTGAGCTTCTGGGGCCCTGCCTGCCTACATAGGATATGAGCTATATACTGTTCAGCGTAGTAGCCCTAATAAGGGCTCTTAAGGACTCTCTTGTCTTCTGGTAGCTGGTATATATGGTGGTAAAAGCTATATTCTGAGCTTCTGGGGCCCTGCCTGACTACATAGAATATGAGCTATATACTGTTCAGCGTAGTAGCCCTAATAAGGGCTCTTAAGGACTCTCTTGTCTTCTGGTAGCTGGTATATATGGTGGTAAAAGCTATATTCTGAGCTTCTGGGGCCCTGCCTGACTACATAGAATATGAGCTATATACTGTTCAGCGTAGTAGCCCTAATAAGGGCTCTTAAGGACCCTCTTGTCTTCTGGTAGCTGGTATATATGGTGGTAAAAGCTATATTCTGAGCTTCTGGGGCCCTGCCTGCCTACATAGGATATGAGCTATATACTGTTCAGCGTAGTAGCCCTAATAAGGGCTCTTAAGGACTCTCTTGTCTTCAGGTAGCTGGTATATATGGTGGTAAAAGCTATATTCTGAGCTTCTGGGGCCCTGCCTGCCTACATATGAGCTATATACTGTTCAGCATAGTAGCCCTAATAAGGGCTCTTAATGACTCTCTTGTTTTCTGGTAGCTGGTATATATGGTGGTAAAAGCTATATTCTGAGCTTCTGGGGCCCTGCCTGCCTACATAGGATATGAGCTATATACTGTTCAGCGTAGTAGCCCTAATAAGGGCTCTTAAGGACTCTCTTGTCTTCTGGTAGCTGGTATATATGGTGGTAAAAGCTATATTCTGAGCTTCTGGGGCCCTGCCTGCCTACATAGGATATGAGCTATATACTGTTCAGCGTAGTAGCCCTAATAAGGGCTCTTAAGGACTCTCTTGTCTTCTGGTAGCTGGTATATATGGTGGTAAAAGCTATATTCTGAGCTTCTGGGGCCCTGCCTGCCTACATAGGATATGAGCTATATACTGTTCAGCGTAGTAGCCCTAATAAGGGCTCTTAAGGACTCTCTTGTCTTCTGGTAGCTGGTATATATGGTGGTAAAAGCTATATTCTGAGCTTCTGGGGCCCTGCCTGACTACATAGAATATGAGCTATATACTGTTCAGCGTAGTAGCCCTAATAAGGGCTCTTAAGGACTCTCTTGTCTTCTGGTAGCTGGTATATATGGTGGTAAAAGCTATATTCTGAGCTTCTGGGGCCCTGCCTGACTACATAGAATATGAGCTATATACTGTTCAGCGTAGTAGCCCTAATAAGGGCTCTTAAGGACTCTCTTGTCTTCTGGTAGCTGGTATATATGGTGGTAAAAGCTATATTCTGAGCTTCTGGGGCCCTGCCTGACTACATAGAATATGAGCTATATACTGTTCAGCGTAGTAGCCCTAATAAGGGCTCTTAAGGACTCTCTTGTCTTCTGGTAGCTGGTATATATGGTGGTAAAAGCTATATTCTGAGCTTCTGGGGCCCTGCCTGACTACATAGAATATGAGCTATATACTGTTCAGCGTAGTAGCCCTAATAAGGGCTCTTAAGGACTCTCTTGTCTTCTGGTAGCTGGTATATATGGTGGAAAAAGCTATATTCTGAGCTTCTGGGGCCCTGCCTGACTACATAGAATATGAGCTATATACTGTTCAGCGTAGTAGCCCTAATAAGGGCTCTTAAGGACTCTCTTGTCTTCTGGTAGCTGGTATATATGGTGGTAAAAGCTATATTCTGAGCTTCTGGGGCCCTGCCTGACTACATAGAATATGAGCTATATACTGTTCAGCGTAGTAGCCCTAATAAGGGCTCTTAAGGACTCTCTTGTCTTCTGGTAGCTGGTATATATGGTGGTAAAAGCTATATTCTGAGCTTCTGGGGCCCTGCCTGACTACATAGAATATGAGCTATATACTGTTCAGCGTAGTAGCCCTAATAAGGGCTCTTAAGGACTCTCTTGTCTTCTGGTAGCTGGTATATATGGTGGTAAAAGCTATATTCTGAGCTTCTGGGGCCCTGCCTGCCTACATAGGATATGAGCTATATACTGTTCAGCGTAGTAGCCCTAATAAGGGCTCTTAAGGACTCTCTTGTCTTCTGGTAGCTGGTATATATGGTGGTAAAAGCTATATTCTGAGCTTCTGGGGCCCTGCCTGCCTACATAGGATATGAGCTATATACTGTTCAGCGTAGTAGCCCTAATAAGGGCTCTTAAGGACTCTCTTGTCTTCTGGTAGCTGGTATATATGGTGGTAAAAGCTATATTCTGAGCTTCTGGGGCCCTGCCTGACTACATAGAATATGAGCTATATACTGTTCAGCGTAGTAGCCCTAATAAGGGCTCTTAAGGACTCTCTTGTCTTCTGGTAGCTGGTATATATGGTGGTAAAAGCTATATTCTGAGCTTCTGGGGCCCTGCCTGCCTACATAGGATATGAGCTATATACTGTTCAGCGTAGTAGCCCTAATAAGGGCTCTTAAGGACTCTCTTGTCTTCTGGTAGCTGGTATATATGGTGGTAAAAGCTATATTCTGAGCTTCTGGGGCCCTGCCTGACTACATAGAATATGAGCTATATACTGTTCAGCGTAGTAGCCCTAATAAGGGCTCTTAAGGACTCTCTTGTCTTCTGGTAGCTGGTATATATGGTGGTAAAAGCTATATTCTGAGCTTCTGGGGCCCTGCCTGACTACATAGAATATGAGCTATATACTGTTCAGCGTAGTAGCCCTAATAAGGGCTCTTAAGGACCCTCTTGTCTTCTGGTAGCTGGTATATATGGTGGTAAAAGCTATATTCTGAGCTTCTGGGGCCCTGCCTGCCTACATAGGATATGAGCTATATACTGTTCAGCGTAGTAGCCCTAATAAGGGCTCTTAAGGACTCTCTTGTCTTCTGGTAGCTGGTATATATGGTGGTAAAAGCTATATTCTGAGCTTCTGGGGCCCTGCCTGCCTACATATGAGCTATATACTGTTCAGCATAGTAGCCCTAATAAGGGCTCTTAATGACTCTCTTGTTTTCTGGTAGCTGGTATATATGGTGGTAAAAGCTATATTCTGAGCTTCTGGGGCCCTGCCTGACTACATAGAATATGAGCTATATACTGTTCAGCGTAGTAGCCCTAATAAGGGCTCTTAAGGACTCTCTTGTCTTCTGGTAGCTGGTATATATGGTGGTAAAAGCTATATTCTGAGCTTCTGGGGCCCTGCCTGCCTACATAGGATATGAGCTATATACTGTTCAGCGTAGTAGCCCTAATAAGGGCTCTTAAGGACTCTCTTGTCTTCTGGTAGCTGGTATATATGGTGGTAAAAGCTATATTCTGAGCTTCTGGGGCCCTGCCTGACTACATAGAATATGAGCTATATACTGTTCAGCGTAGTAGCCCTAATAAGGGCTCTTAAGGACTCTCTTGTCTTCTGGTAGCTGGTATATATGGTGGTAAAAGCTATATTCTGAGCTTCTGGGGCCCTGCCTGACTACATAGAATATGAGCTATATACTGTTCAGCGTAGTAGCCCTAATAAGGGCTCTTAAGGACTCTCTTGTCTTCTGGTAGCTGGTATATATGGTGGTAAAAGCTATATTCTGAGCTTCTGGGGCCCTGCCTGCCTACATAGGATATGAGCTATATACTGTTCAGCGTAGTAGCCCTAATAAGGGCTCTTAAGGACTCTCTTGTCTTCTGGTAGCTGGTATATATGGTGGTAAAAGCTATATTCTGAGCTTCTGGGGCCCTGCCTGCCTACATATGAGCTATATACTGTTCAGCATAGTAGCCCTAATAAGGGCTCTTAATGACTCTCTTGTCTTCTGGTAGCTGGTATATATGGTGGTAAAAGCTATATTCTGAGCTTCTGGGGCCCTGCCTGACTACATAGAATATGAGCTATATACTGTTCAGCGTAGTAGCCCTAATAAGGGCTCTTAAGGACTCTCTTGTCTTCTGGTAGCTGGTATATATGGTGGTAAAAGCTATATTCTGAGCTTCTGGGGCCCTGCCTGCCTACATAGGATATGAGCTATATACTGTTCAGCGTAGTAGCCCTAATAAGGGCTCTTAAGGACTCTCTTGTCTTCTGGTAGCTGGTATATATGGTGGTAAAAGCTATATTCTGAGCTTCTGGGGCCCTGCCTGCCTACATAGAATATGAGCTATATACTGTTCAGCGTAGTAGCCCTAATAAGGGCTCTTAAGGACTCTCTTGTCTTCTGGTAGCTGGTATATATGGTGGTAAAAGCTATATTCTGAGCTTCTGGGGCCCTGCCTGCCTACATAGAATATGAGCTATATACTGTTCAGCGTAGTAGCCCTAATAAGGGATCTTAATGACTCTCTTGTCTTCTGGTAGCTGGTATATATGGTGGTAAAAGCTATATTCTGAGCTTCTGGGGCCCTGCCTGACTACATAGAATATGAGCTATATACTGTTCAGCATAGTAGCCCTAATAAGGGCTCTTAAGGACTCTCTTGTCTTCTGGTAGCTGGTATATATGGTGGTAAAAGCTATATTCTGAGCTTCTGGGGCCCTGCCTGCCTACATAGGATATGAGCTATATACTGTTCAGCGTAGTAGCCCTAATAAGGGCTCTTAAGGACTCTCTTGTCTTCTGGTAGCTGGTATATATGGTGGTAAAAGCTATATTCTGAGCTTCTGGGGCCCTGCCTGCCTACATATGAGCTATATACTGTTCAGCATAGTAGCCCTAATAAGGGCTCTTAATGACTCTCTTGTCTTCTGGTAGCTGGTATATATGGTGGTAAAAGCTATATTCTGAGCTTCTGGGGCCCTGCCTGACTACATAGAATATGAGCTATATACTGTTCAGCGTAGTAGCCCTAATAAGGGCTCTTAAGGACTCTCTTGTCTTCTGGTAGCTGGTATATATGGTGGTAAAAGCTATATTCTGAGCTTCTGGGGCCCTGCCTGCCTACATAGGATATGAGCTATATACTGTTCAGCGTAGTAGCCCTAATAAGGGCTCTTAAGGACTCTCTTGTCTTCTGGTAGCTGGTATATATGGTGGTAAAAGCTATATTCTGAGCTTCTGGGGCCCTGCCTGCCTACATAGGATATGAGCTATATACTGTTCAGCGTAGTAGCCCTAATAAGGGCTCTTAAGGACTCTCTTGTCTTCTGGTAGCTGGTATATATGGTGGTAAAAGCTATATTCTGAGCTTCTGGGGCCCTGCCTGACTACATAGAATATGAGCTATATACTGTTCAGCGTAGTAGCCCTAATAAGGGCTCTTAAGGACTCTCTTGTCTTCTGGTAGCTGGTATATATGGTGGTAAAAGCTATATTCTGAGCTTCTGGGGCCCTGCCTGACTACATAGAATATGAGCTATATACTGTTCAGCGTAGTAGCCCTAATAAGGGCTCTTAAGGACTCTCTTGTCTTCTGGTAGCTGGTATATATGGTGGTAAAAGCTATATTCTGAGCTTCTGGGGCCCTGCCTGACTACATAGAATATGAGCTATATACTGTTCAGCGTAGTAGCCCTAATAAGGGCTCTTAAGGACTCTCTTGTCTTCTGGTAGCTGGTATATATGGTGGTAAAAGCTGTATTCTGAGCTTCTGGGGCCCTGCCTGACTACATAGAATATGAGCTATATACTGTTCAGCGTAGTAGCCCTAATAAGGGCTCTTAAGGACTCTCTTGTCTTCTGGTAGCTGGTATATATGGTGGTAAAAGCTATATTCTGAGCTTCTGGGGCCCTGCCTGCCTACATAGGATATGAGCTATATACTGTTCAGCGTAGTAGCCCTAATAAGGGCTCTTAAGGACTCTCTTGTCTTCTGGTAGCTGGTATATATGGTGGTTAAAGCTATATTCTGAGCTTCTGGGGCCCTGCCTGCCTACATAGGACATGAGCTATATACTGTTCAGCGTAGTAGCCCTAATAAGGGCTCTTATGGACTCTCTTGTCTTCTGGTAGCTGGTATATATGGTGGTAAAAGCTATATTCTGAGCTTCTGGGGCCCTGCCTGACTACATAGAATATGAGCTATATACTGTTCAGCGTAGTAGCCCTAATAAGGGCTCTTAAGGACTCTCTTGTCTTCTGGTAGCTGGTATATATGGTGGTAAAAGCTATATTCTGAGCTTCTGGGGCCCTGCCTGCCTACATAGGATATGATCTATATACTGTTCAGCGTAGTAGCCCTAATAAGGGCTCTTAAGGACTCTCTTGTCTTCTGGTAGCTGGTATATATGGTGGTAAAAGCTATATTCTGAGCTTCTGGGGCCCTGCCTGACTACATAGAATATGAGCTATATACTGTTCAGCGTAGTAGCCCTAATAAGGGCTCTTAAGGACTCTCTTGTCTTCTGGTAGCTGGTATATATGGTGGTAAAAGCTATATTCTGAGCTTCTGGGGCCCTGCCTGACTACATAGAATATGAGCTATATACTGTTCAGCGTAGTAGCCCTAATAAGGGCTCTTAAGGACCCTCTTGTCTTCTGGTAGCTGGTATATATGGTGGTAAAAGCTATATTCTGAGCTTCTGGGGCCCTGCCTGCCTACATAGGATATGAGCTATATACTGTTCAGCGTAGTAGCCCTAATAAGGGCTCTTAAGGACTCTCTTGTCTTCTGGTAGCTGGTATATATGGTGGTAAAAGCTATATTCTGAGCTTCTGGGGCCCTGCCTGCCTACATATGAGCTATATACTGTTCAGCATAGTAGCCCTAATAAGGGCTCTTAATGACTCTCTTGTTTTCTGGTAGCTGGTATATATGGTGGTAAAAGCTATATTCTGAGCTTCTGGGGCCCTGCCTGCCTACATAGGATATGAGCTATATACTGTTCAGCGTAGTAGCCCTAATAAGGGCTCTTAAGGACTCTCTTGTCTTCTGGTAGCTGGTATATATGGTGGTAAAAGCTATATTCTGAGCTTCTGGGGCCCTGCCTGCCTACATAGGATATGAGCTATATACTGTTCAGCGTAGTAGCCCTAATAAGGGCTCTTAAGGACTCTCTTGTCTTCTGGTAGCTGGTATATATGGTGGTAAAAGCTATATTCTGAGCTTCTGGGGCCCTGCCTGCCTACATAGGATATGAGCTATATACTGTTCAGCGTAGTAGCCCTAATAAGGGCTCTTAAGGACTCTCTTGTCTTCTGGTAGCTGGTATATATGGTGGTAAAAGCTATATTCTGAGCTTCTGGGGCCCTGCCTGACTACATAGAATATGAGCTATATACTGTTCAGCGTAGTAGCCCTAATAAGGGCTCTTAAGGACTCTCTTGTCTTCTGGTAGCTGGTATATATGGTGGTAAAAGCTATATTCTGAGCTTCTGGGGCCCTGCCTGACTACATAGAATATGAGCTATATACTGTTCAGCGTAGTAGCCCTAATAAGGGCTCTTAAGGACTCTCTTGTCTTCTGGTAGCTGGTATATATGGTGGTAAAAGCTATATTCTGAGCTTCTGGGGCCCTGCCTGACTACATAGAATATGAGCTATATACTGTTCAGCGTAGTAGCCCTAATAAGGGCTCTTAAGGACTCTCTTGTCTTCTGGTAGCTGGTATATATGGTGGTAAAAGCTATATTCTGAGCTTCTGGGGCCCTGCCTGACTACATAGAATATGAACTATATACTGTTCAGCGTAGTAGCCCTAATAAGGGCTCTTAAGGACTCTCTTGTCTTCTGGTAGCTGGTATATATGGTGGTAAAAGCTATATTCTGAGCTTCTGGGGCCCTGCCTGACTACATAGAATATGAGCTATATACTGTTCAGCGTAGTAGCCCTAATAAGGGCTCTTAAGGACTCTCTTGTCTTCTGGTAGCTGGTATATATGGTGGAAAAAGCTATATTCTGAGCTTCTGGGGCCCTGCCTGACTACATAGAATATGAGCTATATACTGTTCAGCGTAGTAGCCCTAATAAGGGCTCTTAAGGACTCTCTTGTCTTCTGGTAGCTGGTATATATGGTGGTAAAAGCTATATTCTGAGCTTCTGGGGCCCTGCCTGACTACATAGAATATGAGCTATATACTGTTCAGCGTAGTAGCCCTAATAAGGGCTCTTAAGGACTCTCTTGTCTTCTGGTAGCTGGTATATATGGTGGTAAAAGCTATATTCTGAGCTTCTGGGGCCCTGCCTGACTACATAGAATATGAGCTATATACTGTTCAGCGTAGTAGCCCTAATAAGGGCTCTTAAGGACTCTCTTGTCTTCTGGTAGCTGGTATATATGGTGGTAAAAGCTATATTCTGAGCTTCTGGGGCCCTGCCTGCCTACATAGGATATGAGCTATATACTGTTCAGCGTAGTAGCCCTAATAAGGGCTCTTAAGGACTCTCTTGTCTTCTGGTAGCTGGTATATATGGTGGTAAAAGCTATATTCTGAGCTTCTGGGGCCCTGCCTGCCTACATAGGATATGAGCTATATACTGTTCAGCGTAGTAGCCCTAATAAGGGCTCTTAAGGACTCTCTTGTCTTCTGGTAGCTGGTATATATGGTGGTAAAAGCTATATTCTGAGCTTCTGGGGCCCTGCCTGACTACATAGGATATGAGCTATATACTGTTCAGCGTAGTAGCCCTAATAAGGGCTCTTAAGGACTCTCTTGTCTTCTGGTAGCTGGTATATATGGTGGTAAAAGCTATATTCTGAGCTTCTGGGGCCCTGCCTGACTACATAGAATATGAGCTATATACTGTTCAGCGTAGTAGCCCTAATAAGGGCTCTTAAGGACTCTCTTGTCTTCTGGTAGCTGGTATATATGGTGGTAAAAGCTATATTCTGAGCTTCTGGGGCCCTGCCTGCCTACATAAGATATGAGCTATATACTGTTCAGCGTAGTAGCCCTAATAAGGGCTCTTAAGGACTCTCTTGTCTTCTGGTAGCTGGTATATATGGTGGTAAAAGCTATATTCTGAGCTTCTGGGGCCCTGCCTGACTACATAGAATATGAGCTATATACTGTTCAGCGTAGTAGCCCTAATAAGGGCTCTTAAGGACTCTCTTGTCTTCTGGTAGCTGGTATATATGGTGGTAAAAGCTATATTCTGAGCTTCTGGGGCCCTGCCTGACTACATAGAATATGAGCTATATACTGTTCAGCGTAGTAGCCCTAATAAGGGCTCTTAAGGACCCTCTTGTCTTCTGGTAGCTGGTATATATGGTGGTAAAAGCTATATTCTGAGCTTCTGGGGCCCTGCCTGCCTACATAGGATATGAGCTATATACTGTTCAGCATAGTAGCCCTAATAAGGGCTCTTAAGGACTCTCTTGTCTTCTGGTAGCTGGTATATATGGTGGTAAAAGCTATATTCTGAGCTTCTGGGGCCCTGCCTGCCTACATAGGATATGAGCTATATACTGTTCAGCGTAGTAGCCCTAATAAGGGCTCTTAAGGACTCTCTTGTCTTCTGGTAGCTGGTATATATGGTGGTAAAAGCTATATTCTGAGCTTCTGGGGCCCTGCCTGACTACATAGAATATGAGCTATATACTGTTCAGCGTAGTAGCCCTAATAAGGGCTCTTAAGGACTCTCTTGTCTTCTGGTAGCTGGTATATATGGTGGTAAAAGCTATATTCTGAGCTTCTGGGGCCCTGCCTGACTACATAGAATATGAGCTATATACTGTTCAGCGTAGTAGCCCTAATAAGGGCTCTTAAGGACTCTCTTGTCTTCTGGTAGCTGGTATATATGGTGGTAAAAGCTATATTCTGAGCGTCTGGGGCCCTGCCTGCCTACATAGGATATGAGCTATATACTGTTCAGCGTAGTAGCCCTAATAAGGGCTCTTAAGGACTCTCTTGTCTTCTGGTAGCTGGTATATATGGTGGTAAAAGCTATATTCTGAGCTTCTGGGGCCCTGCCTGCCTACATATGAGCTATATACTGTTCAGCATAGTAGCCCTAATAAGGGCTCTTAATGACTCTCTTGTCTTCTGGTAGCTGGTATATATGGTGGTAAAAGCTATATTCTGAGCATCTGGGGCCCTGCCTGACTACATAGAATATGAGCTATATACTGTTCAGCGTAGTAGCCCTAATAAGGGCTCTTAAGGACTCTCTTGTCTTCTGGTAGCTGGTATATATGGTGGTAAAAGCTATATTCTGAGCTTCTGGGGCCCTGCCTGCCTACATAGGATATGAGCTATATACTGTTCAGCGTAGTAGCCCTAATAAGGGCTCTTAAGGACTCTCTTGTCTTCTGGTAGCTGGTATATATGGTGGTAAAAGCAATATTCTGAGCTTCTGGGGCCCTGCCTGCCTACATAGGATATGAGCTATATACTGTTCAGCGTAGTAGCCCTAATAAGGGCTCTTAAGGACTCTCTTGTCTTCTGGTAGCTGGTATATATGGTGGTAAAAGCTATATTCTGAGCTTCTGGGGCCCTGCCTGCCTACATAGGATATGAGCTATATACTGTTCAGCGTAGTAGCCCTAATAAGGGCTCTTAAGGACTCTCTTGTCTTCTGGTAGCTGGTATATATGGTGGTAAAAGCGATATTCTGAGCTTCTGGGGCCCTGCCTGCCTACATATGAGCCATATACCGTTCAGCGTAGTAGCCCTAATAAGGGCTCTTAATGACTCTCTTGTCTTCTGGTAGCTGGTATAGATGGTGGTAAATGCGATATTCCGAGCTTCTGGGGCCCTGCCAGCGACAGCCTGTCTTTCCCTGCTGTGAGCGTCTGTCCCTCACTAAGTTCAAGCTGCTAATGCTGACGAAGAGGAAGTGCTGAGTTTTGTATATTCGAGGTCACATGGTTTTTCCAGCCAATGCGTGTAGACGCCGTTTTCGCGATGCCAGCGTCCTCCCAGGACCTGTCCCACCCCCCCCTGCATGGTGATTGGTGTAAAAAACGCGCCAGGGAAGGTGGGAGGGGAAACGAATTGTGAGTGCGCCATCGCCGCTGTACTCGATCGAAATCGAGTATGACGAACAGCGTAGTATTCGATCGAATACCGGCTCGGTCGAATACTACTCGCTCATCACTAGTTGCTAACAATGCAGAATTATTAGTTATGGCATAAAGAACATGATGGATATTTATTAGCAGAAAATATCTAGTCTAACCTCTATAGTCGATAATACTGAATTGACCAACTTGATATCCTTGCCAAAAGAAGGGAGATAAAACCCTGCAATGAAGGTTGCTAACAATGCAGAATTATTAGTTATGGCATAAAGAACATGATGGATATTTATTAGCAGAAAATATCTAGTCTAACTTCTATAGTCAATGTTACTGAATTGACCAACTCGAAGTCCTTGCCAAAGGAAGGGAATAAAACTTTGCAATGAAGGTTACTAACAACGCAGAATTATTAGTTATGGCATAAAGAACATGATGGATATTTATTAGCAGAAAATATCTAGTATAACCTCTATAGTCGATAATACTGAATTGACCAACTTGATATCCTTGCCAAAGGAGTGAGATAAAACCCTGCAATGAAGGTTGCTAACAATGCAGAATTATTAGTTATGGAATAAAGAACATGATGGATATTTATTAGCAGAAAATATCTAGTATAACCTCTATAGTCGATAATACTGAATTGACCAACTTGATATCCTTGCCAAAGGAGTGAGATAAATCCCTGCAATGAAGGTTGCTAACAATGCAGAATTATTAGTTATGGCATAAAGAACATGATGGATATTTATTAGCAGAAAATATCCAATCTAACTTCTATAGTCGATAATACTGAATTGACCAACTCAAAGTCCTTGCCAAGGGAAGGAGATCAAACCCTAAAATGAAGGTTGCTAACAATGCAGAATTATTAGTTATGGCATAAAGAACATGATGGATATTTATTACCGTAATAAGTATCTACATCTCATGAGCAGTTTGTGTATGAAACTACAGATGAGAAAGCTGCAATCTGCAAAATTAAACACAGGCATATACAAGTTACCTTTTTAAGACTTCAGCTCATTCGAAGTAAGAACTATGGATGGGTTGGTTATCAGACAGGGCCTGTTAAATATTACCTGGTATTCAAATTGAGAAATTTGGAAACATCTGCAAAAAACCTTTTATGACTTCTGTGGTCTCCATAATAAGCATCTTTCTCCATGTAAGTGGAATTTCCCCTTTTTGGTAAAAAAAAAGTGTCTTACAAACTCTGTTCCTGTGCTGTGACCAAGCCCATTAATTTCTTTCGGGAATTTGTAATTTAAAAGGAGTGTGAATATGCTTAATGTTGAAAGCTGTTGTTTTTATGGGTAGCTATAGATATCATTTTTATGGATCACAAAGCTAAGCATTATGGGCCCTTGCTGAAGCCGGACTACTGTGGGCTGTCCACCTTTTGCATACAAATGCATGAACAGCAGACCATCTGCAGTCACAGTGACTGTTTCTGTAACAGAGGATGCGTGCCAGTGCACTCCCAATGTACAAGGAGGCAAGTGGCTATTCTATTTCCTACAAGTCTGGCAGGACCCAGCAATACTCTATCAAAAGTCTCTTATCTTCTGTAGTCCTTTTGTACTTTATAGCTGACCAATTTTGGCTTTAGAAGGGGAAGATCTAATATACATGCCGCTCAAGCATTGCTAAAGCTTAGTTTTCCTTATCATAAACTGGGTCCTGACATGGCCGAGGAACAGAAAGCTGTGTCATGCTGTGCCAGCTGATGCGTAATCTTCCAGTAGGAGGAGTCACCATTTTTTTAGGTGAATACAGTTTTAAAAAGGCATACAGGTAGGGGTGGACTGGCCAAAGGGAGACCCGGGACAATGCCTGGTGGGCCGCACTGCTTTGGGGCCAGTTGGGCTGCTGCTTTTAAAACCCACATTCAATCCCTGCCCCTTTAGTCTCCCCCTCAGCCCCCTGTACCCAACCCCACTTTACCCACAAGCCAAGGAACCCCATCCCTCAATGCTATAGCCCCAGCATCATGGTTGGGGGGCCTCAGCAGGGGTGTCTCGGGCCAGCCATTGGCTGATAAAATCCAGGGCTGATTTTTGGCCCTAGTCCACCACTGCATACCGGGACAGTGTATCTAACATTATTGTAAGGCAAGCCTGTACAGTTCATAGTTTGTATAACCTACTCTACCCAAAACTGCGTAAGAAACAATTGCCATTTTACAGGAGACTGATAATGACAGCTACCATATTCTAAGCAGCATAACATAAGTGCATGGTATCCGTCTTGTTTACTATGCTTTTTAATACCAAATAAAAAAACTAACCTGGAACAGTACATTAGTGAAACTTGACTTTAACCCAAATCATATTGGCTGTAAACCAACCAGAAACCCAAATTTGGCTCTTGGTTATACAATGCCTATCACTACCTAGCCTGAATATACCTTGAAAAATATTTTCAGATGATTGCTTTGAATTTCACACCCACTGTGCACGCACCTGTTTTTCAAGGGCTCTGGGGTCCATAAAGGAGGATTGGAGCATTTTGGAATGACTGCATTGCTGCCATTGTTGGGCCAGTAGAGGACATTTACCCTCCCGGGGAAGCCTGTATTAGTGGTGGGAGTGGTGGTACTTGAGATCATTTCAAAATATAAAGTGGTCATTTAAGAACAAAGGTTGGGAAAACCTGGTATAGAGAAAATAAATAAATCACAGGACAATCGCAACTTGCAAAAATTTGACACTTGCTACAATTACTCAACACAGATATAAGCGTAGCTTATACCTTTAAATAGACAGAATTATTTGTATATTTCCTTTCTTTTTGTTAATACTTTTTGATTTTTTTCTCTAATCGTATTTCATTCATTCATTCATGTCAGTCAGATGTAAAGTAAAGGATTATCGCATTTCAGTGTTAAGAGGCAAATCTGTATTTTACTTGGATGCATACAAATAATCCTTTTGTTTTCAGAAGGGTCGTTGCTGCGAAGACAAGCACATTTGCAATAGATTCCTGTAGCTTTCATTAGAGAAACAGAATGAATGCATCTTGTTCATATATAAAAGCTTATTATTTTCACAATAAAAAAAAAGTTGTTTAATACTGCCATTTCTCAAACAGAAAGGCGGTCTATATTTATTTGATAGAAAACATTCAGCATTATGGCTTCAAAAGAGTTTGACTCTTACCGTGCCATGTCTGATGGAGCATGCCAGGGGTGAACACGGTGCCAGTATCCTCTTTGTGCCTTAGGGGTTTATTCATCAAGGTCTAGCGCCAGCTAGTGACTCGTAGCGGCAGGTAGCGTCTGGTGAACGCTGGGCGCTGTACGCTATACCACATTTATTAAAGTGAATCTGGTGAGCGACTGGAACAGCGCCAGCTTATAGCGGCCGAGCTCTAGCTTCCAGAGCGTCAGGTAAGACCTGTCGATACCATTCGCTCTCCCATACATTTCAATGGACGTTCCTTCAAATCCCTTTCCTGATTCCAAATTTTTTTTTTTATTCTCAAATAATTGTGTCACCTCTCCTGGCCTCCAAAAAGTCATTTTTGAAAAGTTTTTTTTTTTTTAATTTTTCATGCAGAATTGTCATTATAGGTCTGGCACTAAGGTGTTAATGTCACAATGTTAATATAATGTAATTCCATGAGTTTTCTGGTGGATATATGTTTAAAAAATCACTTTAATCACACAGCGTCTGGTGCTCTAGGCTATAGTGAACCAATTTTGAGCGCTGACGCTGTGTGAGGGTGATTTTTTGATGAAAATGGTGTGAGTCGCGGAGAGTCGGTTGCACTGAGCTGGCGCTACCTCTCGCTCCCTGCAGCGCTGTACTGGTGTTAGAACGCCCAACATACATCTCATTCATCAATGCCCGCCATGTTACTACAGTGACTGAGGTGCTCAGTAATAGCGACCCACAGCCGATCACAGCGTCTACTAGCAGTCGCTCTCAGCGCTGCGCTACAGGCGCTCATCTGCCGATACCTGGCGCTAGGAATGAATCAGCCTGCCCATCATCAACCAGAAAGAAAACAGGCATGCTCTAACTATTGCAAATCACACATGCACATAAACCATGCCCAGTAGACCGCCACCTCCCCTGCACTGGCCACCTGCCAATCCAGTAGTTTACTGGCACTGGCAATCTATCTGGGCCAGATGAATGGGAGCCGCCATGGGACTTCCGCCGGCCTGCAGTGGCTCCCATTCAAGAAGCATTTCTGGAATGCTAGCATTAAAGTACTAAGCCTGCAGGTGGCTAGTGCAGGGGACAGCAGGTGCCCAGGGTGGAAGAGGGGCAGCAGGCGCTCAGTGCAGGCAAGCGGCCTATGTTTGATGGCCGCGTGGTACACAGAATGAGCATGAGAATCAAGGCTCTGTTGGAACTCATGTTGATGCTGTGTTTCCACCCAGCCATCATAAGCTGATGTACAGAGCGTCGGACGGGCAACTTCATCTTCTACAGGTGAGCGGGGTGACGGGGCAAGTGCTTTGCCGCGCTGCATGTTATAGGGTGATTTTTGGGAATTCTCTGCTGCACTGCTTGTTATGGGGTGATTTGGGGGGATTCTCTGCTGCACTGCTTGTTATGGGGTGATTTGGGGGGATTCTCTGCTGCACTGCTTGTTATGGGGTGATTTGGGGGGATTCTCTGCTGCACTGCTTGTTATGGGGTGATTTTGGGGTATTCTCTGCCGCACTGCTTGTTATGGGGTGATTTTGGGGGATTCTCTGCCGCACTACTTGTTATGGGGTGATTTTGGGGGATTCTCTGCCGCACTGCTTGTTATGGGGTGATTTTGGGGGATTCTCTGCCGCACTGCTTGTTATGGGGTGATTTTGGGGGATTCTCTGCCGCACTGCTTGTTACGGGGTGATTTTGGGGGATTCTCTGCTACACTGCTTGCTAAGGGGTGATTTTGGGGGATTCTCTGCCGCACTGCTTGTTATAGGGTGATTTTGGGGGTGTTCTGCCATACTGATTGTTATGGGATGATTTGTGGGGGAGGGATGCTCTGCTGCACTGCCTGTTATGGAGTGTTTGGGGGGATTCTGAACACTGCCTTATATATGGGTTCACACGCCTCAGAAGGGTCAGTGTGACCAAACAGCCCTGGGCCGTTTTTAACCCATGCTGGATTATCCTCTGTTTTATACCTGACATACTGTTCTTCTTTAGAATCCAGTTGTTTTCCTGTTACAGACCATCTTTTCTGGTGAACATGGCTTAGACTCTGCATTGACTTCGCACTTGACCTTTAACGCTTGCTCCACAGCATATGAAGCTGTCTGCCATCTGACCTCCGGTCTGTTAACCAAAAACATCTGCCTATCGACCCCGCACTGTTTACTCACGTCTGAACCTTTTGCTCCTTGACCTTGGTTTTACCTTCTGGCTTAACATTGTCATGTGTTGCCACTTGTGGTCCCTGGATTCAGATGCCAGATGCAGCAATATCTCACATGAAATACTCTCAAAAAGTTAAACTCTTGTGATTCAAGGCCCGTATTTTTTGGTGGAGAGAGAGAGAGAGAGAATTTTCTATGCTTACTTTTTACCTTTGTCAAAAGAAGGAGAAAAAGTCAGCCAATAACAATTACACATGTTATTGGCTTTTTTGGTTTTTGTGAAAAATTAAAAAAATGTTAAAACACCTATCAGCTTGGGCGCCAGGCATAGGGGCTGGTAACCTAGGGCCCTGCCAGTTTACCAGCCCCTATGCCTGTTGGTATGGGTCAATTGCTCTTACTGATGGCCACTGGGCTCTTTTGCACCCTCAGTGTCCCAGGAGGGGGTACGGGTAATCACCTACCTCTCTACCTTGTCAACTGATACAGGGTTCCCCTGGACCTCTTATCAGTTCAACAAATGTAGTGAAAAAACACACAAAAATATATGTAATAGTTTAAGCTGAACTAATTACCAGTTTGGGTCTTCTCCCTGATGTCCCTTGTCAGGCGGCATCTTCTTTTTCTGTTGGGTCTTTAGGGTCCCTAGGCATCGATGGGGTCTTCTGTAGTCTTCTTTTTTCATCTTGATGCCATGAGTTGAAAGGGGGGACATGAGAGCTGGAAAAGGTGGCTTCCCTCTAAGGATTGTCTAAATATGTCACTGGAGGGTAGGGGTATTGAGGAAGATTTCCTGAAGTATCCTGAACCAGTGATGCTAATTTTTCACTAGGATGGTTCAGGGTTAAGCAAAGGAGATGACCCACATGTGTTTATTGACAGTTCTTTAGGTCATCTGTGGATGACTTTGCTTTACCCCTAGCCCACAACTCGCACATGCTTCAGATTAAAACATGGTTGTCAGCATATATATTCCTGTCTCCCAAACCCTCTTAAGGACACGTCAATAAGCTTCCTGTGTACTCTTTATTGATAGATATTGACAGATAAGCAAAAGTTAATACAGCGGGCAATTCGCTTTTTCACTGAAACACCTATATTAGTAAATATGTTTGGTAGGTTTTATACGTAACATGGGTTTAAAGTTTCATTAACTGCCTTTTTTGCTCTGCCAAAGAAACCTGCTGACTGGCCCAGCTGCCTCTGCTCATCTGACTTGTGTCTGGGCATCCCGGTTACCAGAGCTGTGATATATGTCAGGAACTGACCACGCTGCGGTGACACTTAAGTATTGCTGACCTTATGGCTTAACACAATGTTGGTTGTGCTGCTACATGATTCTTGCTTGATATACATTGGGAAAGCAGATGGAACGTTTGCTTGCCACCTGTTACACTTCACACACCCTGCCAGAAAATATCACAAAGCAAATGTAGTATATTTATAACATTTAATATTTAATTAAAAAGTGAACTTCGACTTTCTTTCTGTAAATACAGATGCTGCTTTTCAGTGTTCCTGGCTCTTAGCCTACTCTACCTTTTTCTTGCCATGAAATTAAGAGTGGTTGCTATAGACTAATGGTCCAACAAGTATCCTGATAGTGGCTAGCTTGGCCCACTGATTTAAATGTAGCAATTGATTTAAAGTGAATTAATGGCACACTTTCGCAGCATTGAACACACATTTAGTGCAAGCAAAGCATCTTCCCAGCATTAATGTTACTTGCAGTTGGTACCAAAGCCAAATAAATGATGAGTGAGGGTGGCACACGTGGGGACGTCTGGGAGCAATGTATGACAACGATTTAATTTTAACCAGGTAAGGATGTTATGGCAGGCAAGGATGTTATGATTATATCATTTGTCAGCTAGGGAGATTGCTCTGAAACCACATCTGCCCTGCCATTGGCGGTGAGCAAGCAGAGCCTGGCAGAGTGCCAGCCTGAAAGGAAGGGGATGCTCATCCTCCTACCCTCTAAATGCTAGCAGGGCAGTCATTCTGCTCACTTCTGCCGGCAGAAGAGGAGCCAACGAGAAGAAACAAAGGAGGGGTGGCAGCCACTCAGACCATTTTATAACTAACCTGGGAGGTGCACGTTAGCAGGGCAATTAGGATACAAAAGTCTTAAAGGAACCACAGCACTCAACCCTGTTAGCTTGCAGACCAACCTAAATCTCTATCTAAATCTCTGTAAATCTGGTTAAAAACAGAGGACTCGGTCGCACACATCTGCAGAAGTATGCTTAAGCTGCACCACCAAGCGCCAAGGTGCCTCTGTGGGGTGCAGTCCTAAAGCCAACGAGAGACCCTATTATGAAGATAATGGTGTGAGTATAGTTTAAATTTAGAATTAAATGTTTTGTGTGACTTGTTTTCTTTCACTATCACGACCTTAAACAGTCACATAGGGTCAGTGTAACCTATACTAGTTCCAAGGGCAGGGGGGTGGCACGATGTTCACCCCTAGGTTAGTACTATCCCATACCAAATGGCAAATGGGCTGGTGTCCTGGCATGGCCAGTTTGATGAGCACACTGATAATTCGCATAAGGAAGGTCATATTCTTGTTCTAGGCTCAAAACATGCCTTTAACAAAGTGCCCAGGCCACACCAACAATATCTGAGAAAATATCACCCAACCCTGGCCCTCCACTCCCCCCATTTATCTCTCTGCAACCCCATCTCCATGCTCCCTTCTAAGTTCAAACACTTGCCAACCCACTAATTCCACTAACACCTGAAACATACTCAACCTCATTCACATAACGCGATGCCCTGCTCCCCCGCCACTGTTACCTGTGCACTATGGAACGCACGCTTAGTGTGTAAAAAACTTGCAGCCATTTATGATTTGTTTATTAACAATTAATTTACCATCATGGCCTTAACAGAAACATGGATGACCACCTCTGACACCGTTCCACCTGCCGTCCTGTCATACAGGGGTATTCAGTTCAGCCACACTCCAAGACTAGGTAACAAATATGGTGGAGGTGAACTGGCTGTCAGAACTTACATTTACTACTGCATGCACTCGAAGGTGAAATGCCGCCTCACAGATTTTCTCCTGGTTATGGTCATCTTGGAGCATTCAGGAGGCTTCTTTTGCAGCATACCAGTCATGCTGATGCCTGGATTTAACCAACAATATGCAACAATACGCAACGCCAGGAAACACTTCCACTACAGTCTCGTGGCAGATCCATAGGATTCCAGTAAGGGAGGAAAATCGACCACCACAGCAATCTGAATTACCCTGGGGGGGCTAATTTTGTATTGACTCAACTTTGTTCACCTGGGGTTAAAAAAACCCTGTACCAATGATGTATCCCATGAATTTGGCTTCCTCAAGCCCTAGGGAACACTTCTCTGGATTTATAAGAACTGCATCACTGATGGCATCCAGTATCACCTGTACCTTACAGAGGTGATTTATCTAATCTTATATAATAATGACCACTTCGTCCAAATAGGCAGCTACATGGTGCTGATGTGGTCACAGAATCTGACCCATCAGCCTCTGATAGGTGACACGGTTCCCCTTGCTCCTTCTAACTTCTTGATCAGTTCATCCACTCTGAGCACGAGGTAAGTGTTGAATTTTGAAACCTCATTTAATCTTCTGGAACCACCCCAAAACCTCCAAGTACCATTGGGTTTTGGGGCTAAGACAATTGGGCTTACCTGCTTGCACTGAGACTCCCCCAATCCATCATTTACCCATAATTCTAACATCTATTTCATATTCACTGACAAAGCATCTCTGTGTGCCTCTATTCTGTACAGAAATGCACTAACACCATCCCCAGGGTTAAAGATACTGATCTTTAAGGACCTCTTATGCCCTGTGCAGGTGTTCCCTTACAACTGGCATTACCTGTCATGTCTGGAGTTAGCTTTCAGCTGCTCCTTCCTGGGACTTGCAGCTTGTCCAGCAGATGGCATTGTTCTGCAGAGTCTCTGGAAATCAGCTTGCACCTGTGACATTACCTGGCCTATAAAAGCTGATCCACACATGGCCTCAGTGGATCAGCATTAAATCTGTCTTCTGAACTGTCTACCTGGACTCTGTCTTTGGATTTCTAACCCTGAACCTGAACCTGAATCTTGTATGTATGCACTCTGACTCCACATGTATATATATGTACAGCAGCTTGTTTGATGTGTGTGTTGTTCACTGGTTGTCACAATTAAACACAGTTTGCTGCATATTCATAGTCTCTCTGTCTCGCAGTTCTCGAATTTCTGGTCACTCTTTAATTAAGGATTTCTCTATTTAGAAATCAGTGACATTACCATAGCAATATGGTCCTGCATTTGAGCCAAATGCTTCATGACACTTTTATAAGAGGTTGCTTCTATTTCCAGGGCTCTTTAACTATGTCAAGTAGACAGCAGGAGCTATGACTTTAGACCAACTCAAACGGAGAGAACTGGGTGGAAGCTTGGGACCCTCCCCGATTGCAAATATCAGATAGGGTAGCAGACAATCCCTGCCATCTTTTACTACTTCATTTTATAACATACTCTTCAGAGATTTATTAAAGGGCTCTACTAAGATATCTGTTTGCGTGTGGTAGACTAATGTGCATATGTGGGAGACTTTGAGCAGCTTACACAGCTCTTTCATGATCTTTGAAATAAAAGGGGATCCTGTCGTCTGTGAGAATTTCCGTTGGGATCTCTGTATGGGAAAAAATGTAGAACAATATTTTTAGACATAGGAGTTGATTCAGACCCAGGTGAGAAAAGTCACCCCTTTTTTAGGAGAAAAAACTTCCATTCGATTTTATTGTCTACCTTGGGGCTGATTCAACAACTGGACATATATTTTAATCTGCAAATGGCCGTTTATTCTCTAAAAAAATGGAGTGACCCCATAAAGGCACCCTCACAGGGTGGTGGGTCAGATAATCTATGACAGCTAAGATGAATTGGTGCCCTCTAGCTGACTTGGTTTCACTATATCCATAGCAACTTTCTCAAATGGTACTTCAGTAATAGGAAGCGGGACCAAGGGGCTATAAAAATGGGACACTGGGGCATGGCAGGTGGAGCATAACTTACTCCTTTAACACACTGGGCCTGGACCTTTGGATACTTTTTCCTATGCTCCAGGAGATCAGTATACATAATTTGTTTTGACCACACCCACTTCATAGGTTACTGCACTAACCACAGTCTCCATTATCACCAGTGCTACCTTTTAAACTTTGGTGTCTACGTGCATGCAAGCCCACTTAAATGCTTACTGGGTACATAATCCACAGCTATCAGGCTGGCATGAACTAAGGGGTTAAAACTATCAGCAAGTCAAGCAAGGCTTTGTCAGGGTGATTGTTTACAACATTATTGCTTTTGTGGGCTAATTTTCACCTTCACTTCTGGTGATGCAGGCAGGTACATGCAGACAGCAACTGGTGCCATCTCGTGCCTCACTGCATGGGCTCAGAGTTCTGGGGGCAATGTGCAGCAATATGTCCCATCTCATCACATCTCAAGCATCTGGCCCCAAAATCGCTCTTAGGGCAATATTTGACTTTTGATACACCCCTAGTATCTGGAACCGTCTTAAAGGAGGAAGACATTTGTCTGACTTTCTGAAGAGGAGACCAAGTGCCACGGACAGGCTCTGGCTCACTGGGAGAATCCGTGCTAGAAGGAAGGGGAACGGCAAGCCCATTACCAAGCCTTACCTGCCATTCCATAAAAATCCAGGCCCATGAAAATGATTTTAACAATACTGAAGCATTCGGATATACATTCCTTTCACTGTTTTCCCTGCTGCATGTCTACATGTCTTCCATAAACTATTTCATCAGTAGTTTTCAATCTAGTTTATCTCAGAATGGAAACAGGCTGGCATATATGACTAGTGGCATATAGAGTTGCAGATCAATTTGTGGGGTCAGGTTGAAATAAAAGCAGCAGTATTATGCAAACTACCAAAACTGCCAAAATTTATGGTGTATATATAACATCTACTGATTCTAGTCAGACAACACCACACCACAAATATATACTCTAACAACAATTTTTTATTGATACTATCCAAAAACACTTAGACTAAATAGATTAAACACATTAGAAACCATGCAGACAAAGACAATATAACAAATTTACAATATAACAATTTATGCAGCAGCATGTCCCTGTGCATCTCTCTGCGAAATACACCCTCTGGCAGCATGTGGCCACACCCACCTCCCTGGATTTTCTGAAATACAGCTCACAATCGATATTTTGTAAACAAAGGCCAGGGTTAATCTGAGAAAATCCAGATTTGAGGTCCAAAAAACAAAGGAGTCAAGGAGCAAATGAAGGCACATGGCAGCAGTAAAAAGACAAAACAGCAACTTCCTGGTCATAGGCATGCTACTTTGAAAGACCAGAATACAAGCTCACACATATGATGTAAGTATTTAAGCATAATTTAGAACAATAAATAAGGGGGCATTCCAAATTAGATTGCCCATGGAGAAGGTGGGTAATGGCCTTTTTTCGTCTTATATTTGCTTTAGTGTTATATTACCACATTACCTACCAAGAGTATAGCTGGACTGTATAAATATAACTCCCTATACGCCTGTTATCATCTGTCAAACATATAATTAGATGTAATTAGTTAAGCAGATGCTATTAACCCTGGGTATCACCATCTTTCAAATGTAGGAAGAATGTTTGCATTTGTTTATTTCATGTGTGTGTTATATTAGCTGGTTTTATTTCAGTTCTAAGAAAAAACATACTGAATACTTTGGTTCAGTAAACAGCTGTAGCAGTATTGTGTGTTGTAAGAGATGTCTTCAGAAAAGATACATTATGTGGGATGCCTAGTATGCATTTCCATTGTGTATGTATAATGAGTCCTATGAAAAGATATAAGAAAACTAGCCTTGGTATTAAGAGTTAAAATTGGGCACAAGTCCCCAACAATGAAAAGGTTAAAGGGTAAAGCTTTTTAGCTCATCCTGACAGATTAAAGAATAAGGTTTTCTGACTTTTATTATCTTACATTTATTACCTTAACCTTAGATTTCCTGCTTACATTGATGGCTACCATGGTACAACAACTTACTGACTTTAAGCTATAACTAAGATTTGTTTTTAAGCCTTTTTGTGCTTTAGTTGTTATACCTTGAGTAGAAGTCAAGTTAAGAGAGGCCAGTTAATCCAGCATTACATAGCTGGCATGAAGAACAAAGTATCCACTCCTTGAAATCTAAATGGCACCAAATCTTCGGTATGATGAGTCAGAAGGAGGTATTCAAATCTACTTAACCCGGTATGTACCATAATGCTGCCAACAAATCATAGCTTTGCAAAAGGTGGACACCAAATATTGCATAAAGCTAAAGCTGAATATGTTAAATGCCTCACACAGGAATCTGGATTACTGGATCATAAAGTTTGCGTAAGTGTTAGAAAGACAGAATACACTGGTGATGTCGTGTTATGGACAAAAACTTTATTAAATGTCAAAATTTGAAAAAAAATGTTTCCCAAGAAGGGGTTTTATGGGTTTGTGAAAATGTGCCACTTGGTAGACTTTAGGCGTAATTTGCAGCATTACTTGCCGGGCATCTGTCCAGGAAATAAAGGGTGAGGATGGCTTGTCACATTACATGTGCTTTCTAAGGGACAGCTGAACACGACAAGGAAAGGAATATGTTCCATTGCCTAAGCTACATAACGTCTTCCACTACTTCGTCACTGCTCGCCAAGTAAAGCAAACACCACAATTAGCCCTAATTGTCAAGACAAATACAGTTTGTAGACAACTGCATTACCACCAATGGTTTGTTTTATATTATGCTTGTTTTGATACATCTAGATCTTGTGTTAATGACTCTATTTTATTGAAGCTTGATTGGGCTTGAAAATGACCCTCTATTTTTCCTGCCATACCCAGTCTCTCCTCTTCAGAGAACGGTCTACAGTAGGTTTTGCACTATCATTGCTCTGCATGGCTAAACTTGGTCAGCTGAAATATTCAGTATTAAAAAAAATATTCATTAATTTGTATTATTAAGTCTAGGGTGGGGGCGGATTGTATGTTCCAGCCTCTAGAAAGCTCTTAGGCGACATGATCTAATATTGCAGGGGATTACTTACAATTACCCGGGGTACATGTGAAGAGCAATATAAATGTCAGGGGGGGAAAGGGGCTATCTATTTTTCTTATTACCACTAACTGGGAGCCAAGTGTTTTAAATATACAGACTAAGAGCAACAGCTTAGAAAGATCAGTCAAACCATTGGTTAGCACTACATCCAGCAATGCTAAAATCCTTTCTGGATCTGATACTAGTGTTACTAGCATGCCTGTGTACAGTTACCATGGGTGTATGCATGCATAAAAGGGCCATTGCAAGTGAGCCTAGTTGGAATGAGCATGCATACACGAGCCCTGTCCAATGCACACTCTATGCAATGTGTAAAAGGATTGACTCTTTGGTGCACAATGCCGGGAATTCTTTGTTACCACCCAGCTTCCTCACCCATCACACCTTTAGGCCTGATTGATACCTCCTTCTTTTTGGACCTTCAAATTCACCCTCATGCTCCAAACTTGGTTAATCCCCTGAGTAGACTGAGGGTATAGGAAAATGCAGCTACATTGGTTGGAGGGAAAGCAGGGTGAGACAGCTGTTTTATTTTCTATGGCTCAAATAGGCAATCCAAGGATGTGATTATCAGGTATCTGGTCTTCATATGGTTAACATAGAAGAACATAGAAGGTTGACGTTTTAAGTTTAAGTCCTTCTACCATTTTTGTTGCCGGCCTTTGTACACGTTCTATTTGAATAATGTCTTTTTGCAGGTAAGGTCTCCAGAACTGCACACAGTATTCTAAATGTGGCTTCACTAGGGCTCTATACAGCGGCATCACAACCTCCCTCTTCCTACTGGTGATTCCTCGAGCTATGCAGCCGACCTGCTTGCTTTTCCCAGTGCCTGGCTGCTCTATCCACTCATCTTGCAGCTATCAGTAATCATTACAACTAAATCTCTTTCCTCCGAGGTCCTGGCTAACACCGTACTGCCCATACGGTACTCAGAGCAGGAATTTCTTCTACCCAAGTGCATGATTTTAGAAGAAATCCCTGCTACCGTATGGGCAGTACGGTGTTAGCCAGGACCACGGAGGAAAGAGATTTAGGGGAACTGATTACTGATAGCTGCAAGATGAATGGACAGTGTGGCCAGGCAGTGGGATCATCAGTAGGAAGAGGGAGGTTGTGATGCCACTGTATAGAGCCCATGGTAGCTCATGCATGTTGTGCCCAGTCCTCTTCAAAGAAAAGTAATGGTAGGGCATCAGCGAATATTTGGGTCCTCTTCCTAAGATTGTTTGAATCCCCTGTGAAACAGACATGGCACAGAATGCTGTGGACTTTGGAACTGGGTCAAATAGAGGAACCGCTTCATGGCTCATTGTAAGCTACAGTGTAGCTGTTCTTTGCCTGCATAGAAGAGGAAGAAGAGATGTTGGATTCAGTTGATTTAGGCGGGGCCTTCTACTAAATTTTCTATGGCTTTGAAAAACAACACCAACATTCATAAACTGCAGACATTTATCACATTTGGTTGTATGGTTGTATTGGAGTTACGTTAGAAGGAATGTTTTTCATTATACAGAAAAATATTGAAATGAAACCTTAAACAATAAATCTCGGTTTGGATTCCATTCAGACTGGATTTATTTTTTAAATAGCGGTCTCTGCATTAATTAACATCAGAAAAAAATAAATCTGGCAGTATCAATATTTGCACTGCACGTCATTGCCTTTCTGTCATTTTTATCCCTGGCATATGTTCTCCTGCTCCGATCTCTGACAGGCTACTTAGAGGCATCGACTGAATCATCCCCTACCTTACCAATATATAATCATTTCAGTTCCTGCTTAGACATATTTGCATCCAGCTGCTCAGGAAATTGATGTTTTGAAGATTAAAGTGCAGCTGTCTCTGGTGATTATACTTTTTGTTTTAAGTCTAGCAGTCAAGCTTATTTACTGATTTTACTAATGTCTATTTAGTCTGCATAAAGAGAGGGGCTTTTGCTGCAGATATAAGAAAAAATTACAAACAACAAATAAAGCCTGGTCAAACCATAGGTAATCTTTTTGGGCAATCATTGAGCAATCCAAGCATACCTACCAATAATTAGTTTATTCTGGATTGCCTAGCGAGTGTTTGGAAGGTAGCCAGCTTATGGAACATGTCTTGGTACAACAAACAAAAGAAAGATAAAATGCATATGAATAGGAGGATTCTGGGGGCAACCATCAGGGTAATTATTTTAAATGAATCTGGAAATCTTTTTAAGACATTGGGGGCCCTTGCGCCAAACAGTCACACAGGACAACACCATTCTCTTACTGCTAACATTTGATTCAGGTGGGGGGAGGGGTGCCACCTGCTCAGCCTGTGCTCTGGGGGTTAAGTGGGGCTCATTCCAAGACATACAGTGTTTTATCCCGTAAGAGGCAAGGGGGCACCACCCACTCACCTCGCTAGTTTTTTGGGGTTGGGGGCCCTATAAAGGGCACACTGTTTTGTCTGAGGAGCGTTATCCTGCAGTCAAACATAGGGTGTCTTCCAATATAAGGCTGGCCTTGTTGAAGACATTCAAATGTAAGTTAACACAGATCTAAACCCAAAAGTGTCCACCAGGGATCTTCTGACAGGAGCCGCAATTCCAAGTTCCAAGCTGCCAGACCAACATTTACTTACTGCTTAGTCAATCATTGCTGCAGCGGAAGGGCCGCTGCACAGTAATTGGCTGACTAAGCAGTCAAGTGCCCTTGGCAGCCTCCAACTGCCAGGGTTTTATGCCCCCAGTGCCTGGTAGATGAGCTTGTTTTTTGCCTTTTAAATCACTTAATCCGGCCTGCTACCAGGGGAGGGAACAGATGCAGGGAGGTTATTTTGAGGCTGGACTTCCAGTTAAGCTCCCCTTCATGCTCTGGTGCTGTATCCAATAGACTTCACCATCAGGATGTGCACAGAACTATTCACATCTTCTTGCTAAATGTCCCTCAATGATTTTGGTTGCATGGACCATGGGAACAATGCAAGAACATTTTCAGCCCCCCCCCCAAAAAAAAATATACTCACCATGTGTCGAGGCCCGTATTTGTCACTAGGCACACCTAGGCACAGGCCTAGGGTGGACAGAGAGTGAGGGGCAGGTGACAGCCTCAGACTGGCAGCAGCAGTGTCACAGCAGCACTCCCAGGCACTGCTGCGCTGTAAGCGACATGTATTCGGTCTAACTTATTCAATGAACAGCCACACAGGCAGCCAGAAGCTTGGCTGTCAAATGTATCGGGTTGCACTAAGCAGGGAGAAGGAGGAGGGCATTGGGGGAGAGGCTAAGTAAACACGGCATCCTCCTCACACCCTGATCAGAGAGGGCGGGGGGGGCGACATAAGACCTCTTGGTGGCCAGTGCACGGAGTATGGCTGGATGGCAGCTTCCTTAAATACGGCTCTGCATGTGTCCCACACAGTCTGTCAGTGGTAGTGCGGCGCTACAGATCTTACCTGATTGCCGGATCCCCGGTCCACACTGCACACCTGATCACACGGGTCTTTCTATGTCTTATGACGCGGCGCCGCCCCCCCCCCCCCCGGCTCGTCACTGAGCAGGATAACAGTGTACAAGCATTCTAAATTTGGATGTCTGAGGGGTGTGGGCCACTGTGCGTTATGTGGGCATAAGTCCTCTTTTAACTATGCAAAAGGACCATAAAAACTCTAGACAGAATATGTTATGCAGGAACAGGAATACTGTGCTGCATACCAGAAGAAAGGACTGATAGCATCCTCTGTGCAAAGATTAGTGCTAGCTATAAAAGCTCAATTTTTGCTAAACCCTTCTTTAGCTTTGGATAGAATACAGGAGATCCATTGTAATGTTCTTCTTGCTGTCTCTGACTCATCATAGAGGTCACACTCTCGCCTCTAGGATTCTCACTCTCGCCTACAGGATTTTCCACATGCCTTTCTCCTTCACTGGCTATTCCTATTCACATGCTGTTCAACACCCTAGAGTTTTGAACAGCCTTTAAATCACAACTATTCAAATGTGCTGACAGTCCATCCTGGAGAAAAAGACGAGGCTAAAAAAGTTGGGAGAAAAGCATATACAAATATATACACAGCAAAAAAATTCAATTCGACTGATTCGCCGAATTTTCCGACAAAAATCGTTTCGACCCGAATTTATTCACGACGAATCGCTATTAAAAACGGCTATTTCTGAGCCTCCTAGAGCCTCAATAGGGTTGTAAACCATTCTGCCTTGCTGTAACACGCATAGGATGCGTGCTGGGTTAGTTAAATAATACTTTAAATAAATATCACATGCAGATCAGAGGCATCGCTAATAGAATCGCAGAGCGGCACAATTGCAGAGAGTTGAAGTGGCATCACTATGAGGGGCAGAAGCCCAAACATTGCTTTAAAGAGACATTGGAGTTGGCAGCAGCAGGAGCCCAAAAATTGGATGAATCACACCCTGGAGTTGCAAGCAGCAGCAGGAGCCCAAACATTGGCTGAAAGAGACACTGGAGTTGGCAGCAGCAGGAGCCCAAAAATTGACTGACACACCCTGGAGTTTCAAACAGCAGCAGCAGCAGCAGCAGCAGGAGCCCAAACTTAGCTTGAAAGAGACACTGGAGTTGGCTGCAGGAGCCCAAAGATTGGATGAATCACACCCTGGAGTTGCAAGCAGCAGCAGCAGGAGCCCAAATATTACTTTAAAGAGACACTGGACTTGGCAGCAGGAGCCCAAAATTGGATGAATCACACCCTGGAGTTGGCAGCAGCAGCAGCAGCAGCAGGAGCCCAAACATTACTTTAAAGAGACATTGGGGTTGGCTTCAGGAGCCCAAAAATTGGATGAATCACACCCTGGAGTGGGTAGCAGCAGCAGCAGGAGCCCAAACATTACTTTAAGGAGACACTGGGGTTGGCTTCAGGAGCCCAAAAATTGGATGAATCACACCCTGGAGTTGGCAGCAGCAGCAGCAGCAGGAGCCCAAACATTTCATTAAAGAGACACTGGGGTTGGCTTCAGGAGCCCAAAAATTGGATGAATCACACCCTGGAGTTGGCAGCAGCAGCAGCAGGAGCCCAAACATAACTTTAAAGAGACACTGGAGTTGGCAGCAGGAGCCCAAAAATTGGATGAATCACACCCTGGAGTTGGCAGCAGCAGCAGGAGCCCAAACATTACTTTAAAGAGACACTGGGGTTGGCTTCAGGAGCCCAAAAATTGGATGAATCACACCCTGGAGTTGGCAGCAGCAGCAGCAGCAGCAGCAGGAGCCCAAACATTACTTTAAAGAGACACTGGGGTTGGCTTCAGGAGCCCAAAAATTGGATGAATCACACCCTGGAGTTGGCAGCAGCAGGAGCCCAAACATTACTTTAAAGAGACACTGGGGTTGGCTTCAGGAGCCCAAAAATTGGATGAATCACACCCTGGAGTTGGCAGCAGCAGGAGCCCAAACATTTCTTTAAAGAGACACTGGGGTTGGCTTCAGGAGCCCAAAAATTGGATGAATCACACCCTGGAGTTGGCAGCAGCAGCAGCAGGAGCCCAAACATAACTTTAAAGAGACACTGGAGTTGGCAGCAGGAGCCCAAAAATTGGATGAATCACACCCTGGAGTTGGCAGCAGCAGGAGCCCAAACATTACTTTAAAGAGACACTGGATTTGGCAGCAGGAGCCCAAAATTGGATGAATCACACCCTGGAGCTGGCAGCAGCAGCAGCAGCAGCAGGAGCTCAAACATTACTTTAAAGAGATATTGGGGTTGGCTTCAGGAGCCCAAAAATTGGATGAATCACACCCTGGAGTTGGCAGCAGCAGCAGCAGGAGCCCAAACATTACTTTAAAGAGACACTGGGGTTGGCTTCAGGAGCCCAAAAATTGGATGAATCACACCCTGGAGTTGGCAGCAGCAGGAGCCCAAACATTTCTTTAAAGAGACACTGGGGTTGGCTTCAGGAGCCCAAAAATTGGATGAATCACACCCTGGAGTTGGCAGCAGCAGCAGCAGGAGCCCAAACATAACTTTAAAGAGACACTGGAGTTGGCAGCAGGAGCCCACAAATTGGATGAATCACACCCTGGAGTTGGCAGCAGCAGCAGGAGCCCAAACATTACTTTAAAGAGACACTGGGGTTGGCTTCAGGAGCCCAAAAATTGGATGAATCACACCCTGGAGTTGGCAGCAGCAGCATCAGCAGCAGGAGCCCAAACATTACTTTAAAGAGACACTGGGGTTGGCTTCAGGAGCCCAAAAATTGGATGAATCATACCATGGAGTTGGCAGCAGCAGCAGCAGGAGCCCAAACATTACTTTAAAGAGACACTGGGGTTGGCTTCAGGAGCCCAAAAATTGGATGAATCACACCCTGGAGTTGGCAGCAGCAGCAGGAGCTCAAACATTACTTTAAAGAGACACTGGAGTTGGCTTCAGGAGCCCAAAAATTGGATGAATCACACCCTGGAGTTGGCAGCAGCAGCAGCAGGAGCCCAAACATTACTTTAAAGAGACACTGGGGTTGGCTTCAGGAGCCCAAAAATTGGATGAATCACACCCTGGAGTTGGCAGCAGCAGCAGCAGCAGGAGCCCAAACATTACTTTAAAGAGACACTGGGGTTGGCTTCAGGAGCCCAAAAATTGGATGAATCACACCCTGGAGTTGGCAGCAGCAGCAGCAGGAGCCCAAACATTACTTTAAAGAGACACTGGAGTTGGCAGCAGGAGCCCAAAAATTGGATGATTCACACCCTGGAGTTGGCAGCAGCAGGAGCCCAAACATTACTTTAAAGAGACACTGGGGTTGGCTTCAGGAGCCCAAACATTGGATGAATCACACCCTGGAGTTGGCAGCAGCAGCATCAGCAGCAGGAGCCCAAACATTACTTTAAAGAGACACTGGAGTAGGCTTCAGGAGCCCAAAAATTGGATGAATCACACCCTGGAGTTGGCAGCAGCAGCAGCAGGAGCCCAAACATTACTTTAAAGAGACACTAGGGTTGGCTTCAGGAGCCAAAAAAATTGGATGAATCACACCGTGGAGTTGGCAGCAGCAGCAGCAGGAGCCCAAACATAACTTTAAAGAGACACTGGAGTTGGCAGCAGGAGCCCAAAAATTGGATGAATCACACCCTGGAGTTTGCAGCAGCAGCAGGAGCCCAAACATAACTTTAAAGAGACACTGGAGTTGGCAGCAGGAGCCCAAAAATTGGATGAATCACACCCTGGAGTTGGCAGCAGCAGCAGCAGCCGCAGGAGCCCAAACATTACTTTAAAGAGACACTGGGGTTGGCTTCAGGAGCCCAAAAATTGGATGAATCACACCCTGGAGTTGGCAGCAGCAGCAGGAGCCCAAATATTACTTTAAAGAGACACTGGGGTTGGCTTCAGAAGCCCAAAAATTGGATGAATCACACCCTGGAGTTGGCAGCAGCAGCAGCAGCAGCAGGAGCCCAAACATAACTTTAAAGAGACACGGGGGTTGGCTTCAGGAGCCCAAAAATTGGATGAATCACACCCTGGAGCTGGCAGCAGCATCAGGAGCCCAAATATTACTTTAAAGAGACACTGGGGTTGGCTTCAGGAGCCCAAAAATTGGATGAATCACACCCTGGAGTTGGCAGCAGCAGCAGCAGGAGCCCAAACATAACTTTAAAGAGACACTGGAGTTGGCAGCAGGAGCCCAAAAATTGGATGAATCACACCCTGGAGTTGGCAGCAGCAGCAGCAGCAGCAGCAGGAGCCCAAACATTACTTTAAAGAGACACTGGGGTTGGCTTCAGGAGCCCATAAAATTGGATGAATCACCCCCTGGAGTTGCAAGCAGCAGCAGGAGGCCAAACATTGGCTGAAAGGCACACCCTGAAGTTGGCATCAGCAGGAGGCCAAAAATTGGTTGGAAGGCACACCCTGAAGTCGGCATCAGCAGGAGCCCAAAAATTGGCCTAAAGACATAAATTTTTTGCACCATTTGGAAAGTGTTAAACGTGGCACCATGCTGAATCTAGTTGCATGCATCAGGCATTGGTGGGTGGAAATCCTGGCTGATCCATCCCTGATTCATTTTGACAAAGGTTAGTCTCTCCACATTTTTAGTTGACAGACGAGTTCTCCTCGCCGTAACTATGGCCCCCGCCGCACTAAACACCCGCTCAGATGGCACGCTACTTGCCGGGCAGGACAGCTTTTCCAGGGCAAACTCCAGTTGCGGCCACAAATCAAATTTGGCTGCCCAGCAGTCCAGCGGATCCTCAAGGTGTGTTGGCATGGTCATGTCAAGGTATGACATGACCTGCTGGTTGAGGTCCTGCTCCAGGTCTTCCTGCTGCTCATGAGTAGCCTCACTATGCGGGTGTAGAAAGCTACTCATTAGCAACTGAAGACTGAGGCTGCTGCTGGTGGAGCTGTTGCTGCTGCTCCTGCCAACCCCCCCAGCAACCATGGCAGTGGAAGGTGAGCGCAGAGGTCCCCTCGAGTCAGACCTGCGAGAGTATGGACCATGGCGCAGATAGGCATCGGCCAACTGACTACGTAGAATGTCTTTGTAGTAGTTCAGTTTGTCCTCCCTCTCGGCAGGTTTAAAAAATGCCCTCATTTTGTGCCGGAAGCGAGGGTCCAATAAGGTGGACAGCCAGAAGTCATCCCGCTGACAAATGGAAACAATTCTGGGGTCACTAGGCGAGCACGTGAGCATGCTTCCTGCCATTTGCGCAAGTGACTCGGAGGGACTACCTGTCTCCATCTCCACTGCATACTGCCACGGTGTGTCCGGGTCCTCTGTCTCGCCTTCCTCAAAACCCTCTAGCTCCTCTGGCTGCTCCTGCTCCTCCTCTCCTGTCCACTGACTAGATAAACCAGCCATTTCGCCAAGTCTAAACTGTGCTTCACTGTGCCCCTCCTCCTCCTCTTCCTCCTCCTCCAGTTCAGCTCCAACGGGGTTCATGTGGCCGTAAGATGTAGACGACATGTCTCCAGTGCCCTGACCAGCCATGGTTTCCAACATGTGCTGTAGTACATGAAGCAGTGGAATCACGTCGTTCATCCCGTAATCCTGCCGACTGACAAATAAAGTGGCTTGCTCAAAGGGCCTGAGCAAACGGCAGGTGTCACGTATGAGCTGCCACTGGTTGACATTGAAGTTACACAGGGGAGTCCCCCTATCCGCTTGGATCATCAGGAAATCCGTGATGGCTTTTCTCTGTTCATATAATCGGTCCAACATGTGAAGGGTAGAATTCCAACGGGTGGAAACATCGCAAATCAGACTATGTTGGGGGATACCGTTCTGACGCTGTAGCTCAAGAAGGGTGTGTTTGGCGGTGTATGAAGTGAAGTGCATGCAAAGTTTCCTTGAAGTTGTTAGGATGGCTTGCATATGGGGGGAACACTTCAGAAACCGCTTGACAACCAGATTGAAGACGTGAGCCATGCAGGGGGCATGGGTCAGCCTTCCTTGGCACAGCGCAGACAAAATGTTCTTCCCATTGTCGGTAACCATGATTCCCAATTTAAGTTTTCTTGGAGTAAGCCATGTTTGGATTTCCTGATGAATAAATTTAAGCAGTTCCTCCCCTGTGTGACTCCGTTCGCCAAGACAAACCATGTGAAGCACTGCGTGACACCTCCGTGCCCTGCACACATGGTAGACTGGAGGGGCGCTGAGACTTGAGCCTACAGTGGAGGGTGAGGAGATGGCGGAGGATGAGGAGGCCGAGTCGCACAGTGTCACAGGCCCAACGGGCAGGGAACGCGGAGGCCGAAGCGGCGTGACCTGTCCAAGTTGCTGCTGTAAAGGGACCACATTCACCCAGTGGGCCGTAAACGACATGTTCTGTCCCTGACCGTAGTTACAGCTCCAGACGTCGGCGCTGCCATGCACTTTGCTACACACCGACAGGCTCAAGGACTGGCCCACCTTCTGTTCAACAAAAGTGTGCAGCACTGGTACTGCCTTCTTGGCAAAGAAATGACGGCTTGGGACTCTCCACCTTGGCTCGGCACAAGTCATCAGTTCTCTGAAAGGTGCAGAGTCCACCACCTGAAAAGGGAGCGACTGCAGCACCAGCAACTTGGACAGGAGCACATTCAGCTTCTGCGCCGTAGGATGAGTGGGCACATACTGCTGTCTCTTGGACATGGCTTCGCTGATGGATTGCTGGCGGGATGCATGACTTGGAGGAGGAGGAGGAGGAGGAGCAGGAGCGACAGAGGATGGGTATGACACACAGCTGCCTTCGGCTGAGGTGCTGGAGCCTTGGCTGGCAGAAATTGGGAGCGGCGTGCCACTTGGTGAGGAAGCAGACTGGACCACCCCTTGGGAGCCTCGGTTCTCCCAGGTCGCTTTATGGTGACGCATCATATGTTGACGCAGGGCCGTGGTGCCAACATTTGGGCCCTGGCCACGCTTCACCTTCTGCCTACATATCTTGCATGTGGCCATGTTACCCTCCTGCGGATGCTTCAGGAAAAACTGCCACACTGCCGAGTAGCTACTTTTCCCACCAACAGGCCTCACTGATTCGCTGCTATTGTCGGCAACTCCAGGAACCCCTGCCCCACTACCTCCTGATAAGGTAGCCTGCTGCGCAGCAGGTGCTCTACCCCGGCCCCGTTTGGCTCCAGGCTTTACAATTGTGCCCCCATGCTGCCTGCCAACAATGCTGCTAACACCTTGCTGCCTGAGCTGCTGACTCCGGGGCAACCTGCGCCCCTCTTCTCCTGATGATGACGATGAAGCCCCTTCATCACCCGGCTCCCAAGTGCGATCGGCTTCATCGTCATCATCATTATCACCGAGTTGTGGCTGTACGTCACTGATGTTCGTGGATTCGTCAACAGTGTCTGGCACAGGAGCTGGAACGCTCGCAGCACCCACGACACTGTCCACATCACTATTTGTCTGCCTAGCTAAAGAAGCCACCTCCATTTCTTGGCTGGGCAGTAGCTGCTGACTGTCCTCTATCTGATCGTCCTCCTCACTAAAGAGTGGAGCTGAACCCAAAGCATAGGATACGTCACTGGGGGAGGGTACGGCATAGGACAGAGGCAATGGGAGGACAGGGACTGCTCTCGGGGCATGCCAACTCAGGGTTGTGTCAGAGGAACCTACCAACCCTAGACTGGGGGTCTCAGACGTAAGTTGTGATGATGTTGTTGATGAGCGCGTTAACCAATCTACCACGACAGATGCGTTACTGGTGGAGACACGACCGCTAGCAGATACTGGCAGACCAGGTCTCCCACCGTAACTCCTGCTGCCACTCGCCTCTAGTCTGCTGCGACCGCTGCCTGCTGAATCTTGGCCTTTGCCACTCCTCTTTGAACATCCTGGCACTTGTCTGCCTGACATTTTTATGTATTTCCTTATTTAGTATAAACAGATAGGCTTCAATGTGCAGTTTTGCGGTGCCCTGCAGCCTGGTTTATTAAAAGCAGTCAAAAAAAAATGGGATGCCCCCACAGTAGACCTGAGATCAGTATATATGCACAGCAACAGTGTCTAAGCAGGCTCCAACAGGCCAAATTACTTTAAATAAGTGTGCAGCTTAGAGTAAATACAGAGGCTAATGGGATGTTACAGAATGGGATGCCCCACAGCAGACTTGAGATCAGTATATATGCACAGCAACAGTGTCTAAGCAGGCTCAAACAGGCCAAATTACTTTAAATAAGTGTGCAGCTTAGAGTAAATACAGAGGCTAATGGGATGTTACAGAATGGGATGCCCCACAGCAGACTTGAGATCAGTATATATGCACAGCAACAGTGTCTAAGCAGGCTCAAACAGGCCAAATTACTTTAAATAAGTGTGCTGCTTAGTGTAAATACAGAGGCTAATGTGATGTTACTGAATGGGATGCCCCGCATCAGACTTGAGATCAGTATATATGCACAGCAACAGTGTCTAAGCAGGCTCAAACAGGCCAAATTACTTTAAATAACTGTGCAGCTTACTGTAAATCCAGAGGCTAATGTGATGTTACAGAATGGGATGCCCCACAGCAGACTTGAGATCAGTATATATGCACAGCAACAGTGTCTAAGCAGGATCAAACAGGCCAAATTACTTTAAATAAGTGTGCAGCTTAGAGCAAATACAGAGGCTAATGTGATGTTACAGAATGGGATGCCCCACAGCAGACTTGAGATCAGTATATATGCACAGCAACAGTGTCTAAGCAGGCTCAAACAGGCCAAATTACTTTAAATAACTGTGCAGCTTACAGTAAATTCAGAGGCTAATGTGATGTTACAGAATGGGATGCCCCACAGCAGACTTGAGATCAGTATATATGCACTGCAACAGTGTCTAAGCAGGCTCAAACAGGCCAAATTACTTTAAATAACTGTGCAGCTTACAGTAAAATACAGAGGCTAATGTGATGTTACAGAATGGGATGCCCCACAGCAGACTTGAGATCAGTATATATGCACAGCAACAGTGTCTAAGCAGGCTCAAACAGGCCAAATTACTTTAAATAAGTGTGCAGCTTAGAGTAAATACAGAGGCTAATGGGATGTTACAGAATGGGATGCCCCACAGCAGACTTGAGATCAGTATATATGCACAGCAACAGTGTCTAAGCAGGCTCAAACAGGCCAAATTACTTTAAATAAGTGTGCAGCTTTGAGTAAATACAGAGGCTAATGGGATGTTACAGAATGGGATGCCCCACAGCAGACTTGAGATCAGTATATATGCACAGCAACAGTGTCTAAGCAGGCTCAAACAGGCCAAATTACTTTAAATAAGTGTGCTGCTTAGAGTAAATACAGAGGCTAATGGGATGTTACAGAATGGGATGCCCCACAGCAGACTTGAGATCAGTATATATGCACAGCAACAGTGTCTAAGCAGGCTCAAACAGGCCAAATTACTTTAAATAACTGTGCAGCTTACAGTAAATACAGAGGCTAATGTGATGTTACAGAATGGGATGCCCCACAGCAGACTTGAGATCAGTATATATGCACAGCAACAGTGTCTAAGCAGGCTCAAACAGGCCAAATTACTTTAAATAAGTGTGCAGTTTAGAGTAAATACAGAGGCTAATGGGATGTTACAGAATGGGATGCCCCACAGCAGACTTGAGATCAGTATATATGCACAGCAACAGTGTCTAAGCAGGCTCAAACAGGCCAAATTACTTTAAATAAGTGTGCTGCTTAGAGTAAATACAGAGGCTAATGGGATGTTACAGAATGGGATGCCCCACAGCAGACTTGAGATCAGTATATATGCACAGCAACAGTGTCTAAGCAGGCTCAAACAGGCCAAATTACTTTAAATAAGTGTGCAACTTAGAGTAAATACAGAGGCTAATGGGATGTTACAGAATGGGATGCCCCACAGCAGACTTGAGATCAGTATATATGCACAGCAACAGTGTCTAAGCAGGCTCAAACAGGCCAAATTACTTTAAATAAGTGTGCAGCTTAGAGTAAATACAGAGGCTAATGTGATGTTACAGAATGGGATGCCCCACAGCAGACTTGAGATCAGTATATATGCACAGCAACAGTGTCTAAGCAGGCTCAAACAGGCCAAATTACTTTAAACAAGTTTGCTGCTTAGAGTAAATACAAAGGCTAATGTGATGTTACAGAATGGGATGCCCCACAGCAGACTTGAGATCAGTATATATGCACAGCAACAGTGTCTAAGCAGGCTCAAACAGGCCAAATTACTTTAAATAACTGTGCAGCTTACAGTAAATACAGAGGCTAATGTGATGTTACAGAATGGGATGCCCCACAGCAGACTTGAGATCAGTATATATGCACAGCGACAGTGTCGAAGCAGGCTCAAACAGGCAAAATTACTTTAAATAAGTGTGCAGCTTAGAGTAAATACAGAGGCTAATGGGATGTTACAGAATGGGATGCCCCACAGCCGACTTGAGATCAGTATATATGCAGAGCAACAGTGTCTAAGCAGGCTCAAACAGGCCAAATTACTTTAAATAAGTTTGCTGCTTAGAGTAAATACAGAGGCTAATGGGATGATACAGAATGGGATGCCCCACATCAGACTTGAGATTAGTATATATGCACAGCAACAGTGTCTAAGCAGGCTCAATCAGGCCAAATTACTTTAAATAAGTGTGCAGCTTAGAGTAAATACAGAGGCTAATGGGATGTTACAGAATGGGATGCCCCACAGCAGACTTGAGATCAGTATATATGCACAGCAACAGTGTCTAAGTAGGCTCAAACAGGCCAAATTACTTTAAATAAGTGTGCAGTTTAGAGTAAATACAGATGCTAATGGGATGTTACAGAATGGGATGCCCCACAGCAGACTTGAGATCAGTATATATGCACAGCAACAGTGTCTAAGCAGGCTCAAACAGGCCAAATTACTTTAAATAAGTGTGCTGCTTAGAGTAAATACAGAGGCTAATGGGATGTTACAGAATGGGATGCCCCACAGCAGACTTGAAATCAGTATATATGCACAGCAACAGTGTCTAAGCAGGCTCAAACAGGCCAAATTACTTTAAATAAGTGTGCAGCTTAGAGTAAATACAGAGGCTAATGGGATGTTACAGAATGGGATGCCCCACAGCAGACTTGAGATCAGTATATATGCACAGCAACAGTGTCTAAGCAGGCTCAAACAGGCCAAATTACTTTAAATAAGTGTGCAGCTTAGAGTAAATACAGAGGCTAATGTGATGTTACAGAATGGGATGCCCCACAGCAGACTTGAGATCAGTATATATGCACAGCAACAGTGTCTAAGCAGGCTCAAACAGGCCAAATTACTTTAAACAAGTTTGCTGCTTAGAGTAAATACAAAGGCTAATGTGATGTTACAGAATGGGATGCCCCACAGCAGACTTGAGATCAGTATATATGCACAGCAACAGTGTCTAAGCAGGCTCAAACAGGCCAAATTACTTTAAATAACTGTGCAGCTTACAGTAAATACAGAGGCTAATGTGATGTTACAGAATGGGATGCCCCACAGCAGACTTGAGATCAGTATATATGCACAGCGACAGTGTCGAAGCAGGCTCAAACAGGCCAAATTACTTTAAATAAGTGTGCAGCTTAGAGTAAATACAGAGGCTAATGGGATGTTACAGAATGGGATGCCCCACAGCCGACTTGAGATCAGTATATATGCACAGCAACAGTGTCTAAGCAGGCTCAAACAGGCCAAATTACTTTAAATAAGTTTGCTGCTTAGAGTAAATACAGAGGCTAATGGGATGATACAGAATGGGATGCCCCACAGCAGACTTGAGATTAGTATATATGCACAGCAACAGTGTCTAAGCAGGCTCAATCAGGCCAAATTACTTTAAATAAGTGTGCAGCTTAGAGTAAATACAGAGGCTAATGGGATGTTACAGAATGGGATGCCCCACAGCAGACTTGAGATCAGTATATATGCACAGCAACAGTGTCTAAGTAGGCTCAAACAGGCCAAATTACTTTAAATAAGTGTGCAGCTTAGAGTAAATACAGAGGCTAATGGGATGTTACAGAATGGGATGCCCCACAGCAGACTTGAGATCAGTATATATGCACAGCAACAGTGTCTAAGTAGGCTCAAACAGGCCAAATTACTTTAAATAAGTGTGCAGCTTAGAGTAAATACAGAGGCTAATGGGATGTTACAGAATGGGATGCCCCACAGCAGACTTGAGATCAGTATATATGTGCACAGCAACAGTGTCTAAGCAGGCTCAAACAGGCCAAATTACTTTAAATAAGTTTGCTACTTAGAGTAAATACAGAGGCTAATGGGATGTTACAGAATGGGATGCCCCATAGTAGACTTGAGATCAGTATATATGCACAGCAACAGTGTCTAAGCAGGCTCAAACAGGCCAAATTACTTTAAATAAGTGTGCAGCTTAGAGTAAATACAGAGGCTAATGGGATGTTACAGAATGGGATGCCCCACAGCAGACTTGAGATCAGTATATATGCACAGCAACAGTGTCTAAGCAGGCTCATACAGGCCAAATTTCTTTAAATAAGTTTGCAGCTTAGAGTAAATACAGAGGCTAATGGTATGTTACAGAATGGGATGCCTCACAGCAGACTTGAGATCAGTATATATGCACAGCAACAGTGTCTAAGCAGGCTCAAACAGGCTAAATTACTTTAAATAACTGTGCAGCTTAGAGTAAATACAGAGGCTAATGTGATGTTACAGAATGGGATGCCCCACAGCAGACTTGAGATCAGTATATATGCACAGCAACAGTGTCTAAGCAGGCTCAAACAGGCCAAATTACTTTAAATAAGTGTGCAGCTTACAGTAAATACAGAGGCTAATGGGATGTTACAGAATGGGATGCCCCACAGCAGACTTGAGATTAGTATATATGCACAGCAACAGTGTCTAAGCAGGCTCAAACAGGCCAAATTACTTTAAATAACTGTGCAGCTTAGAGTAAATACAGAGGCTAATGAGATTTTACAAAATGGTAATGTTCCCACAGCAGACTTGAGATCAGTTCAGTATATATGCACAACATCAAAAGTGTATAAGCAGCCTGAAACCGCTAAAAAAGCCAGTCAGCCAGCCAGTAACACTCAGGCTGGAAGAAAAAAAAAAATCTCCCTGTGACTGCCTCCGATTTTTCCTAACTTTCCCTGCTTCTCGCTGACTTCCTGCCTGTCTCCTGCCTGTCCCTGTCTGTCCCTGGCTACAGCAGTGTCCTGTCTCTCACGAATGCAATAGAGAAATGAGGAAAAGCAAGATGGCCGCCGCCTTAAATAGCGCTGTGACGTCACCGGGCTTGCTGGCTGCTGATAGGCTGCATGTGACTGCCCCAGCATGCACTGGAGCGGGGTAGATGTCTGGACATGTCCCGTCCGCCATCTTAGAATGCCTGTAATGTAAATGAATGGATGTTAAAGGAAAACTTCGAGCGATCGAAGCACGGGGAAATTCGGATTTGATCCGAATCGAATTTTTCATGAAATTCGGATCGAATCCGGGTTCGTCCGGATGGATTCGCTCATCCCTACCTGCCACCATAAGACTGGTGAGTTGAAATTGGTTATAAAAACAGACTGAAGGAACCCTGCACCACCTTATGAGTATTTTGTAGTTACAGTACATTCCTGGTATCTGCTGCATAGCACTGATTTGTTTAATACAGAAACTATATGGGTTCTTTGTGTCGGTGAAAGGGATATTTTGAGATCTGATTTCCATTTAAAAAAATGGGGAAAGGCAAAGCTTTATTAACATGGTCACAATTAGGGTCAGAATTGTTAACTTAAATCAGGCAGATTTTCTAGATAGCTTGAACATAACTGAACTGACAGAACTGAAGATCTATAGTAGTACTTGGAGGCTTGTGAACCCATCCGCCGAAATTTGACCTAAAACTACAGGTTTCCCCAATGCTGGAATATATCATCTAATATTTACATAGCCATCACATACTACTTGTGGGCCTTTGCCAGCAAAAGGTTGAAAGTAACGGCTGTATGATAGATAAGGATTGGGAGCACTGTAAAAGAAGCCCCCAATTCAAGGGTACACAGTAAAAAGCCCCAACACATGTTTAAAAGCAGGAAGAAAAAAGGCTGTGAAAAAATTAGAAGATATACTCTAGCATTGCATGTCCGACCAGCTCTTTCTGAGCACTTGAGTTTTGAGAAGGTGACAAGGGATAATTTGCTTGGCTCCATCTGCTGTTAAGAATCATGGAAAAACCCTACCATTCTTGATCTTTATGTATTATTTAAATACTAAATGCTTTTAACTAATTGCTATTCACTATATGAAGCCTAACATGAATCTCTCCCCAAAATAGATTGTGCCCACAGATTTGTGTTGCATATTCAACAATATAAAAAATGAATAATTATCACTTACCAAATTATTAATAATTAATTATAATTATAAAGTATATTAATTTAGTATGATTAAGCAATATACACTAAGAAATAAAACAGTATAATAGAATGAATTATCAAAGAGCTTTTCAGGCAAAAGGTAAAAAAAATAAACAGCATTTTAACTTGCCAAGCATTTGTCCAGCGTTGTGCCTCCTCTCAGCTCAGCACCCTCTATTAGGAAATGTACTAATTTATTTACCCCTATAGTGCCACCCTGCTGATGTGGACCACAAGTATTAGCTCTAGGAGCTAGTCCAGTCCACGCCCCCCCCTGTATTGATTGCTTGAATGGCACTGTCAGAGCTGCCATTCAAGCCCAGCTAATTCCTCCCTCATTCCTCCCCACCGAGCCTCCTCCTAGCAACCGCTCTCGCTCCCAGCGCCATCCCACCAATTATGCTGATTATAATGCAGCATCACAGCTCCAAGTGCCACGCCCACATGCTTCAGAAGAGAAATCATTAAACTGTAAACCTTGATATTTCATCTTCAATTTAAAAATGGAAAACAGTTTAGGACATTGCCAAATATAGTCCGACAATTGGTTTAACAATTGACTATGCTTGAAATATCAATTTAAGCAACATGATTAGCTCATAGAGGTTGGGCGAACCCAAACCACAAAGTTTGGGTTCGTACCAGAATTTGCAAGTTTGGGCTCCCAAACCCGAGCACAGACTTCAGCCAGAAGCCCATGTTAAAAATTGTCAAACCTAGAAAAGCTGGTTGATGGGCTGCCTCAGCAGCCTGGCTGTCCTTTTTGGTTCCCGAAGTTTGGGTCCTCATTGGGGACTGTGTTTGGGTTGTGTTCGGGTCAAGTTTGTGTACACGAACGAAACTTTTGTTCAAAGTTCAGCCAAACCTTTTGAGCCCGAACTTATAGGGCTTAGCCCAACACTATAGCTCATATAATAGTAGTCTGGTTAACCCTGTGTTCAGTTAGGCCAGAGCAGCATGCACATTGTTCCACAGATGAGGCTACAATCTGACCGACTGAGTCCTACTATTAAAAAGTGTTGATAGCATACATATTTTGGTGAGACTATGAAGCCCTTCACAGGTTCTGTTTCAAATCAAGATCTTAAAAATTTTTATGCAGAAGATGGTCACTAGGACCCAGTAACCCTTCATGTGGTATAATTACCTGACTGTCTCCAGCCTTGACCCCACAAATGCTATTGGCAGCAGTGTCAGGTTTTGTCACCTCAGGGGCTGGCAGTGGGCTCCATGGCTGGCCCCAGGGTGCGCCCCTGCTTTCTATCCTAATGAAGAGCACCCTCTTACTGACTGGTTTGTTGCATACAATTTGGAAGAGTGAGAGATACTGACTTGTTCTTTTTAGTGTTTGTGATATCATTATAATGCATAGCTCCCCTTCCTGTTTGTATAGACTAGGGGGGGAGTTTGTGTAACAAAAAAGTCATGGGAGTCACAGGGTTTTGTGGGCAAAGAATGTGGGATCCTGCGCTATATCTTACTCCACTGAATTATCTGACTACTACAAGAGCCCAACACTAAACCTTGGCATGTACAGTACATATATGTATATCACTACACCAACCAGTTTATAGAGATACAAACACTACAGACATATATATTAATATGGAGGTGCCCACCCAAATTAGTCTATTTTTATTCAGATATGAGAGCATGCTAGACACTGATGCTGGGCATTCCAAATTATACCAAGAGTGATTTATGGGTGAACTCGGAATAAAATCAGGCAGGGATTTGTCCAGCCCATGACAACCCTAGACATTTCCCCAATGTGCTTCACCACCAAGCAACAAGTGTCTGAGACTATAATATTGCATGGAAAGATGATGGGGTGGATATCGCCACTCCTAAATCTATGTTACTGAGGTTTTGCCACTGTAGTGGTAGATATTGTGACCAAGATGGGTATCTATGCACCAAAGTAGCATGGGCCACCAAAATCCTGGAATTCGCCTACCTGTGGCTTATAGCCCTACTTATACAAAAGAGCAGGCTGCCCCTGGAGAAGCCATAGCGGATCGGTGGAATGTGTGGGGTCTCTTGCCTTCAATCCACTGCTTGATGATTAGTCACGTTTGACCACAAGGACTGTATGATCTTTACTTTTTCTTTCCAGTGATTGCTTACTACCACAGCTCCCTTAAACAGCCCTCTGCACTAACAGCACTTTTATGTATTGGGTTTACATTGGGGGTCTCATCCCCTGCTTTACTTGGTGAATATTGCCTCCTTATATAGCATTTGCACTTTAGATTTGATTGATTGCACAGGTCATGGTTTTGATGTATTATTTGTAGTAATTCCCTTTTTATATTTGTATTTTTGCACAAAGTGGAGTAATTGAACACTCACCTGAGTATTTAGAAATATATAAAAAAAAAATTAAAAAAAAAAATATATATATATATATATTTTTTCTTGGGCTATTTATGGAGCTATTTAATGCTGATTTCTATTTGTACTTTTTGATACCTTATGGTCCTCTATAATATGAATTGCTAAGTATTTTAGCATCACAGGAATAGTGGATGAATTGATTTTAACAGTGTCTTTGTGTTGCATGTGTGTTTTTATTTTTGCTATAGTGTAACACTTAATAAAATATTATTGTTTTATGATATTTGTGGAGTTGTGCCCCTTTCTTATGACTCTTGTCAATTTGGTTTGGCCCATGTGGCTTATAGCCAGTCTACCTCTGCTCATTGGCTTGACTGGTCTATACTGGGAAACCTAGATTGCATTCTCTTTGCCTAGAATTCCCATAATGGTGGTTGGTCTGCTAAATCCATACCTTTAGCTTCTGTATCTAGGACATTGATATAAGCTTTATCTGGTTTATGCTGACATCCTATGGATATTATATTTTTCACCTATATTCTAATAGGCCTTTCCCTCATTACATGACCATTAAAGGTTGACTGCTATCCAGTCCTTTTAGTGTGTCAAGTATATAGTGAAAACCATAATGGATGTTAATATCTGCAGTTAAGTTACAATCTGGTTCAGCAAGAATATTTTTCAGTTAATGTGATCCAAATGTCACAACTCCCCTGCTGATTGGCTCTAATGATGATACTGACAGCCACCTTCTGGCCAGCTGGCTAAATCCATATCATATGCAGTGTGGAGATGCCAGTGTCTGCCCTTCTCTGCACTTGTTTAATAATCAGCAAGACATTTACATGTCTTTCTAGAGATCCGAACCTGCCAGCTATTGTTATTATATATGTATATATCACCATCACAGTCCGTGTCACTGTACGATAGAAATTAGAGAAGGGTAAGACAAGTAAAATACAACAATGCATGTCCTGCACATGGTATTATGAGTGAGTTTTAAAGGGACAGGTAATATGCAGCAAGGAGCTCACCTAAAGCCTGTGCCAAGTGCCTCTCTTCCATTTCATGCAGTATGCTATAGATGCTGCAGCAGGTCCTTTCCATTTTTCCACGAACATGCTCCAAAAGTGGTGACACAGACTGTCTCTCATAGCACCCAGTGTGAGTGAGCATGTCAAGCCACAAGCAGTGGCAAACTGGGGATTTTACCAGTCCCTGGTCAGCCCGTGACTATCCTACGACATTCTCACTAAGTTCTCCCAATGTATTTCCTGTTAACAAGTAAGCACAAGACTAAAGGTCACTGGCAGTGGTAGATATGGCCACTGCAATCCAATGGTACTGAATCTTTAGTATTGTAGAGACAGATAACCTTGACAGGAATGGGTATGTTATGGGAATATGCTGGTGTTCCCTGGCTACAGTGGGGTGAGACACAGAGGGCTAGGGGGAGACTAGGGAGGCAGAGAGGGGATAGGGTTTGCATGTAGCAGCCCAACTGGCCACAAAGCAGTTTGGTCCACTGGGAATACTTCCCAGGGGTCGTTCATGCTGGGAGCACTGGGGATACGGATGGTTGTGTGACCACCATTGGAGCATGATCATGGAAAAATGGAAAGGAATGGAGGTGCACACTTTTGGAAGCTGCTAAATCATCTACAGCATGCTGTGTGGGATAAGGACAGTTGTGGGATATGTTGGGAAGGAATAGCGTCAAGGGAGTGAGTTGTTAGGTGAGACTTGCATATGAGGATAGACAGCTGCTGTTTACATAGCAGAGGGAAGTGGGATAGGGTAATAGTCAAAGGTAGGGTTGAGTAGGGTAGATTTGGAAGGCTAATGCAGCTCAGATCTTGTAATTTTTTTCCTTAAATAATGGGGCATATTTCTCTGCTCGGCTGTTATTTGGAAAGAAGAGGTTTTGGGGTGGTGTAGAGAGCTGTTGGTGTTTCAAGTTTTTGGGGTTTCGAGCCTATGAGGATATGACAGAAGTGTGTGTTTAGCAGAAGGAAGGGAAGTCCTGCATTCTTGAAGGGCATGTTCATATAGCAGGAAGTCACCATTGGGGGTGACTAGGGGTAATTTTGCAACAACTTATAAAAATTAAAAAATGTTATCCCATTATTTTTAACAACCATTTTTCTGTTTAGGTTTCAAAAATGGATTCCTATATTTCAAAAATGTTTTTGTATTTTCGGCTGTGCACATGCCCCTTTTTGAATGTCCCCTGCTCCCTGTTGCAATTACAAATGCTTAGTTCAAGCATCCTGCCTTACCTTTTGTTTGTAATACTTACTATTGTCTTTTAGGTGATTCAGGTTATCCCTTGCTGCCCTGGCTCCTGTCACCCTTCTGCACGCGTCACGGGTGCTTGGACCATGTTGCTGCGTCTGGGCCACTTTTCATTCCAACTTGGACCTACACTTTTTCCACTTATGGGCTATTTTTAAATGGATGAATTAAATGTTAACTTTTAATGTAAGGCTGGACTACACACTGTGATCACCCTTCTTAAGGCCCCAGACACCTGGCCAGGAGGCTTCTAATGGGGCCCACTCCCACACGAGAAGTAGTTGAGAGTGCCTTCGGGCTGTTGAAAGCCCAATTCCGCTGTCTGGACCACACAGGGGGCGCCCTTCAATATAAGCCAGAGAAGGTTGTTCAAATTATCATGGCGTGCATCAGCCTGCATAACTTTTCCGTAAGCGAGAGAGGGTGGCAGCATATTTGAAGGAAACAACCCCTGCTTGTGCTCCAGATTATGTTTTTTATTTATTTGTTATATCCCTTGCCTTGTCTTGGTGTGATGAATACATAAAAATGTGCCTGTTTGGCGTAACTAATGCTTTGGGACCCCCCACACCCCAAAGTCCAGCATGGCAGGTTAGGGGGATGTAACCTGGCTTTGGGTATTTGCCGTTTGCTGTGCCTCAAACCTATTCAGCCTTTGAAACGCAACCTGGTTGGCCTCCACCAGAGCCCCAAATAGCATCTCCATCTGTTGGTGGTGGCACTGCTGCTCCCCAACCACTACAGCCAGGTCTTCATGGAGCAAACTGGCACACTACTTTAAAATATATTGTAGATAATATTGGGGGTCTCATCCAGATGTTTAGAGTGCCCATCCTCCAGCTCACTAATTCCATCCAGGAGAGGTGCCATCTGTGTGGAGAAAGGTCAACATAGTGTTCCTCCACCCTGTTCCTTGTCCTTTGCCTAGAAAGCTCACTCATTACTGTCTGGACTATGCTGCCTTGGTGGCTGACTGGTGGGTGGTGGCTGGTGGGTGTGCCCAGCCTTGATGTTGTCTTGGTGGTAGGGAAACCAGAGGAGCCAGCTTTGGCTGCAGGTGGCAGGTCTTGCAGTGAAGTGCTGCTGGCTGGGTGTTGCTGCAAAGTCAAGGTAAATGCACTGGGAGTTTCCTCTTGACAGTATATGTGTCCCAACAAGGGATACACACTGTGTCCCACATCAACGTGGTTGGTGGGTGGCATGTTTGGTTGGCCTACTCCCCCCCGTGCCAAGCTACAATTTGCCAACCTCTGGTGGGCACATGCCATCTGTCACTGCCCATGGTGCCCAGCACCCCCTGGTAGGTGTTGGGGTGGAGCATCCCCAACCTCCCTCCTCAGCATAGGTAAATTGTAGAATTTTGGGGTGTCCGCCACCAGTTTGCAAGCTAGATTCAAACAAAGTAAAGGGTAGCTTTAGTGAGTTGTCAGTGTTTCCTGTATAAGCAGCCCTCTGGTTGTTCAGCACTTCATCACTCAGCCCATCTCATGCTGAGTTTCCAACGAACCACCACCTTCAGGTCTTCTCACTTTTTCTTGGCCTGGGCAGCATCCTTGGGTTCTGGCCCCGCCCCCATCATGTTGTGGGCAATCTCCAACCATAACTGCTCCTGCAACGCTTGGGGTTGAGCGGGACCGGGACCCAGCCAATCGATTATACTTGTCCCTTTTTAGTTTGCACCCAGGGTGAGTGGCCGATGTTGTGGTCTGCTGGATGGTGTTTTGGCTGAAGAGGGAGTCACTATGCCCACTCCCATGCACAGAACAGATGCCCCCCTGTTGGCTCCACATGGGGCCCAGCTGTTGATTGACTGTTGGTTGGTCCGTGGTGGGCTGTCCCAGGATGGCTAAGTGTGGGTATCAGCAGGGGAGTGCCTGCGGGACAAACGGCAGGTCCAGGGGCTGGAGGTGCGGTACTTTGGCCCACTTTCATGCCATTCACCTACGCATGTGTGCAGCATTACACTCCTGCCAAGGTGCCAACAGGTGATAGTGGTGGTGAAAAATCAGCAAAGGCACATGACGCCACAGTAATGGTGGAGGCCTGGCCTTCCAATGTTACAGGACAACAGTATTTTGCTGCCACGGTCACATGGACCACTCTGACTTGTTTGTATGTGATTTAGGTTTGACATTGTACAGCAGAGAAGGTGAGCTATCAGGGTAATGAGTAACATGTTTGACAAGATTATATTTTCTTTTGTAGCTTGGGAGTTCTGGCTGTGGTGTGTGGGTGTAAGGTGGTGCTCCCGAACCCTGCCAATGTCGTCTTTCTCCTCAGGAGTAGCACCACCACCAGCCATGAAGCCCGCTGAAGTGGACGGTGTGTTGGGCTTGGAGTCGCCCACAGCTCCTGCACACTCCGATCGGCCAATATTCCAAAAAATCCAGTCTAAAAACATGTTTGCTAAGTGCTGGTTTGTTGTGCTTCTCTGTCCCTAAAGAGTGAGTACGCAGCAATGAGGCCACCCAAAACGGAAGTGGTGCAAGACCCAGTGAAGCAGAACAATACCCAAGCAATACACAAACAACACATGCCCATAAATACCAACTCAGGTTCTTTCCCTCTACACACCCTAAAGAAGGGATGGTGCAGCGGTGGAGGGTGGACCCCTGAAAGTATGTGTCAACCAGTTTGGGTAAGTATGTAAAAATGTGCTTGCGTGTACAGGCGCACATGTAGGCAAATAAATGGTAATGTATATTTTTTTCTTTTTGCAGGTGCCAAGTTGGTCCCAGAAAATATTGTAAATAAAAAAAAACACTAAAAATGTATTCTAACAAAAACAATACTTTTTATAATAAACAATAGTTTTAAAGTTTTCGCATAATGCGGCTGTGAATAATATGAGCGTTCGCAATTTCCTGGTTAATCGGCTAAATCAGGCAGATCTTCAAAAGATGAGAAGGATAGGAGGACTTGACAGAGTTTGGGTTAAATAAGTAGTGTTCGGATTAAAGGATGCCAGCCCTGCCACCCTGTTTGTTGCTTGATCTTGGGATGTGGCTAAATTGTAGGCTGCCATCTGAGAGAACTGCGAGTGAGGCGTGTTAGTGTGTTACAGGAAGTGAGCCACGTTTCAGTAAAGGCCATGAAGGTGAAGAAGTTGGTAATAAACAGGTTATGGTTGTATGTAAGTTTTTGCACACTGAGTTGGAGCCCACTGGGTTAGGTTAAATGTCATGATGACGGTGACATTTTAAAGTGGCTGAGCATGTTTTGCGGGTGCATGTTAAAAGGGAGGGTGATTTGACAAATAAAATAACCTTATGCAAGGACAGGTGAGAGTATGACAGCAGTAATGAGGAGATATATTACCAGGAACAATGGAAACGATGGTATGCTGTGAGCCTGGGGCTTTGAGGGTAAGTGGAAGCAGGACTAAAATAGCAGAGGAGCATTATAGATGTATTGGTATGGGATCTCCAGACAAGCAGAGACTGCATAAATGAAAAATACAGGATTGCAGAAATACTGCACTGCAAAAACAATCACACAGCCATACCAACCCAAGAAATACTACATGTGACTTGCACTGATATTCTGCATGTGATTGGCATAGGACCATCTTCTGGAGGTGGGTGGAGTTCAAAAGTTTATAAAAATATTGGTCAGATGGGGTTATCAGGAGTATGGAGTTGGGGAGTAGTAATGGACTAGTAATAGGTAGCAATGGACATTAATTAAATTAACAAGGTCAGTACACAGACAGGCAGTGATGGCTAGCCAAGAGTATTCAAAGCAGACAATAATTGTACAAATCATATACATATGCAAAATTTGCAAGGTGGAAACAATGAAACCGGTGCCATTGGACGTAAAGCAGACACCAAATCAGTGCTTAATGAAATGGTTGTAGGTCAGTTACAAGACCTTGTGCCAGAGAACCCAAAGTAACTGGCAATAATGGGGTTAATGGTATGTACTAGCGGTGTGAATTGGCAAGAATCTGGAGATAAGATATGTATCACGATACATGTATAATGATACAATATATCCCAATATATCCCCATATATCCCAATTTTGTCTTGATTTTTAAAAAAACAGAGAAAAAATATTTTATTATTACCTCCCATCCATCCTGGAGCACTGTGTCCCACTTTAGCTTCTGCTCTCCTGTTGCTGCTGGAAGCCTATTGTACCTGCTGGGCGACAGGTAACACAGGGTTAACTAAAAAAAAAATGACATAGGGTCCCCCCTTCCCGGTTTAAAAACCCTTAAAAATCCCCCCAAAATGGCATGGGGTCCCCCTTACCCAGCATAACCAACCCGGGGCTCCAGCTCTGGGGGCTTGTAGAACAGGGTGCAGTGGCCAGCTTTGGTGGCTCCTGGCCCTGCAGGCTACAAGCCTGCATAGCCTGATGGCCCCAGGCCCTTTTACCCCCCCCCGGGCTTTGGGGAGGCCGGTAATAAGGGGGCTCTGGTTTAATGGCAAGTCACCCGCTAGTCGCAGGTGACTTGCCAGCCCCCTAAGCCTTGTTAACTGGTATTAGGGGCCTCATGGACCCCTTACCAGTTCACAAAGAGTTCACAGTAAAATTTATTTAAAAAAATGTTTTTTTCCTTTACTCACCTCCGATTGTCAGCTTCACTGTCCATTGATGATCCGATGACAGATCCCCTGTCCCTCTCCTCCTCTGGCCGGCGATCTCTGCATCTGACAGCTGTAGAGTCGGGAGCAGGATGCCGCCCCCATGGTGACGTCATCCGCTGGGCTAGTCATGAAGATGATGGCCATTGGGAAAGCAGGATGCCATGATGTCAATTTGGGCCTGATGTAGGAGTCACGTAGAGGACATTCCACAGAGACTCCATCTCTGTTATTTGAAAGCTTTGCTCCCCTAGCTTCCGTCATTACACCTGGCAGGATGCCAAGGAAGGAGGGGGGGACCCTGTGTCCCCTTCCACTCCAGACGCTGGCAGGGGTCTAATCTAGAGAACAGAAGATACCTGATGTGGGACAGAGTACGAGGATACAGTAAGTGTAGTTACACTTAATATTATACAATACTAAATCAAATGAGAGAATCCTGCACAAAATAACAATACATTAAAGTGTGCTCTGAGGAAGTGGAAAGGAACCATGATATGCATGGGAGCTAACCTGGAAATGTCTCTGGGGAACCACATTCGGACCAACAAACTGGCTATGTACACATTTGCACCCTTTTCCCCCTCTTCTTGATCAGTGAGGGGCTTACTTTAAAAGTTTTTTGTGAGTTTATACACTAGCACTTTATCTGTATTGCCTATTATATCCAGTATCAGTTTGCACTTAATCTTTAGCAACTCTATGATATCTCTAGGGCCCTCATTGTTGCAGAGTGTGAGTGCTAGGAGTCATAATCCAGATAGACATAAGTGGCATAACAGGAACTGGCTTTACTGGAACATGAATGCAGTAAGAGGATGTAACCTTACAGTGTGGCTAAAACAGGATTATATTACCCACACTCCTAATGACCAGGGGGTGAGGAACAGCTCAGTGCCCCTCATTATGTGTCCAGTGCTCATGCTCAGCCCTTGATCCCCGAGTTACCAGCCCCTATGCTTAGTACGTCATATTAGAAAAGCTTTTGTGGGAGGGGTGGCAAAGCTTTAGGGGTGGAGGGAATCCCCAAAAAAGCCTTTTCATGCTGGGACTGTGGGTGGCATGCCAGTACCACCAACCCTGTTACCTAGTGATGAATATCCAGGCGGAGGGCTTATAAACCTAGGTCTGCCAAATTGGTTGAGTTCTGTCACATCATGTACGGTGATGAATCAAACCTCATATTTTAACAGCAGATAGTTGTCCCTATCGGTTTGACGTGGAGGTGATGTAAGATTAGGAGGTTGCTACCGTAAGTGCTGCTTGATCGAAATAGAGTTTACCAGCAGTGAGGTGTCATCGTGGCTGTGTTATATATCTGATTCCCCCCCGGCCTGCTGCACCTGGGGCACGTGCCCTCCCCTGCTCTTCCCCAACTAACTTTTTAACGGTCAGGAGCTGAACACTAATATTATAGTTATACTTAGTACAATTTAGTTAAATTAAATGTCTCTTAATCTGATAAGCAGGGGCGTAGTTAGGGGGGAGCAGGGGGGCACGTGCACCGGGTGCAGCAAATCAGGGGGGCGCTAAAGGGGGCCTCAGAACAGGTTGGAGGGCATCATTTTCATCTTTGCCCCAGGTGTCAGAAAGCCTAGCTACTCCTCTGTTTATAATAGAAGCTTATTTTGTGAGCCAAGTTTTGATACTTGAAGCAAAACAAAACCTGGGATTTTTACTATCATGGGTTTTGTTCTGTGCCTCGGGGGCATCTCAAATTGGGATGCCCCACTGTGTGAAACCCCCCAGAATGCCCAGTTCAACTTACCTCTTCCCGATCCAACAGCGCATGCTCTGACTCTCGTCCAATCAGAGCTATTTGGCATGACAATGGCATTCGGCAAACGGCACTGCTTTGCTTCAATGGGAGTGCAAGTGGCCCCAATCCCCGAGCTCATGGTCCCAGGTGATGCCACCATTTCCTGCTCCCCATTGAAAACAATCGGAGACATTTGCAGAATGACATCACAAGACAATTGGACAAGAAGCCGCACATGCACCATTGGACTAAGAAAAAGATAAGCTTTTCTGGAGTTCTGGGGGTTTCACACAGTGGAACATCCCTGTCCTGGATGCCCCAGGGGAGGGTGCCCTGGTATTTCAATTATGTTGTAGCCAGTATTTTTATATTAATTTAAATGAAGATTTTGAGCATTGTGTTATTTTAAAAATTTAAGAAAAAAGTGAAAGTTTATGAAGACGTGATGCACTCTTGAATATGTTGATTCAGAATCATTTGACCCATTACTCCCTCTACACTGGAGGTTTTAAATTGGCTAATGTTACTGTATTGTGCTTCTTGTTTGGATAAGGTTGTCATTCCTAACATGATGTCACCGGTTGTCTATGTGATGGATTTCCAGTGTGTAGTTGTGGGGATTCCAAGGTGCATGTTTCAGAGGTTAATGAAGAGAGATGAGCTCAATATGAAAGAATTATCTTAGCACAGACCAGTTGGAAACATAGTAAGGAGAGATTCCAATGAAATGCGGCTCAAGTTACCATCTCAAGCTTCTAAATATATTGCTGCATTCTTTAAACATGGGTGTGTTGGCTATGAAATACTGAGCATCTAAGCAAAAAAAAATTATTTATAACTTATAAGAAGGAGCTTACTAAAAATATAAAAAGTATACAGCAAGATGGTAGGTATCAGATGAACCAGTAAAGACCAGCGGTTTAGATCACCCTTATATTAATGGAGGGAGGCAAATGACTGGGGGTATGTTGGCCCGGCATGCACATCTCTGCATGTAGGCCCATTAGATATTGACAGACCTATGTGATTACAACCATGCAATGACTGATTATTGGTTGATCCAGCCAGTTCTTTTCCAATACAAGTACTTTAGACTGTTGGCCAAGAGAGTTTAAGCTTGCCCCTTGTGTGTCATGTCACATGCCATGTCACCAACATGCCATGTTAGATTCGCTCCTCCTCTGTAGCGGATCGCCCCCCCCCAGTCCCCACTGCCTTCTCTACTGCAACCAGTTTTCCTCTAGTCCTTGCTAACTACTCTGCTGCTACAGGTCATCCTCTGGTCCACCTTCCCCACTACCACCAATCTCCCTCCAGTCAATTCTTTCTCTGCGGCTGCTAATCAAACCTCGATCGCCTTCAAAGATGCCAGGGGCCTTGTCACCTGCCTTGTACTATTGGAAAAAACAAACTTCCCAAAACTCACTTGCTCCACCTGCATGCATAATACTGAATCATTGTCAGCATTAACATTTGCTCCTGCACCCACTCAAAGCTGAAACACCGCCTCATTGATTTTCTCCTGGTCGCAGTACCTAGGAGGCTTCCTTTCACAGCATCCCAGTTGTGCTGCTGCTTGGATTTCACTGACATAACCCACAATGCACAGCTGCAGGAAATCAAGCAGCATTTCCTCTTTGTAGGCTACCTGCAGCTCCATAGGCCACCATAAGGCAGGAAAATTGGCCACAGCAGGTGTTACAAAAATGAAAATTAATTTCTATGTGCAGCAATTTGCCCTGGGGAGGGCTGCATATAAACACTATTTCTTGTAAGGATGATGGTATGGTTTATAGTATCCTCACATCTAGCAATGATAAAAAGACAGAAACCCAGCACTGTTCGTGACTGGGTGGCATCCTAATAGCTGGAGGTGGGAAGTTTTTAAAGGGATTTAAGACTGGAGGGGTAAAGGGACCTTTAGAGGGTTCAGCTATGGGGAGCTGGGAACACAGAGGGTTGCAGTGGGTGCTTATAGCATACTTGATAGAGGGAAGTTGGTGGGGGGGGTAGGTAGTAACAAGTAGGGAGGAGAGGGGTGGCAGATAAGCCTTAAACATGGATGAAGAGGGTTTACATGGAGGTTTACATGGAGCATCCTGCAAGATGCTTTGGAAGGGAGTGTGAGTGCTGGGTGCAGTGGAGTCAAAACCAGATAGACCTTTGTGGTGTAACAGGAACTGGCTTTACTGGAAAATGAGTGCAGTATGAGAAGGTCACCTTACATGGTGGATAATATAGACAGGAAAAAGAAGTCATACAAATCAACTCAATAGGCTCAATTCAGAGAGACAAAAAAAAAAACTTTTGTTTTAGTGCCGATCTGTTTTTTTTTTTTTAAATGTTTCCGCTCTCATATGAGTGTGCGAGCGATTCTATGCATGCATTGCAATCCTTCTGTAAAGTTTCCGTCCGTTCGTACGGCAGATTACGAATACGAGTATGTCATTTTCCAGTGTGACTTTTCCGTTTCATTTTCACATGTTACAACGTAGGCTTTCATTTTTGCCCTTTTCCTATCGTCTCCTTCCATGAATCCTTTACGTTTCCCGTTAGATTCTGTTTCCCTTTTCCAATAAATATTCGTCCAGACGGAAATCCTTACCATCTTACGCCTGCGCACTATAAACTTAACTCATTAAAGTGCTCGCCTACATATTTGCCACCCTCACTTCTACTACAATGTTTAGCTAAATTACTTAGTACTATCCTCCATCTTCCCTTTTGGACCATTAACCCTTTAAGTGCCAGCCTACCTGGAGTTTTTGTTACGCTTTGTTGCCAGACCATTTTTCACTATTTTGCACTATGCATGTTCAACTGTGATTTTTGAAGGGATTTCCCAGGAAAATTATATATTGTTTTTTTTCAGCAGAGTCTGGGCTTTAACATAAAATGTCTTGTTTGTCATTTATCAAGTGTATTATTAATATTTTGGGGTGAAATATGTGAAAAAAAATAAAAAAAATCTATTTTTTACAATTTGTAGTGTTTTTTTTTGTAATAAAAAATGTAAGTTTGTCAATAAAATCTTTTTGCGTGTGAAATCCCAATTTCTCCCGGTTACAACGGTACCACATATGTATTGGTAGACACCCTTTCCTGCCCAGGAGACTCCCCCAAACTGAAACAGCACTTTAAGAGATTTTTAGATCAAATACAGCTATACTAAGCTCTATGTGCACCTTGCAGTTTTTTAATAAAAACAACCCTATATATTCTCTGGAAATACACACTTCAAGCTTTCTAGGCGTACCAGGCTTGTTGATGTTGCCACAGTTTTCTGGAAGTTCTCCCTCAATAGATTCTTTGGTTACACAGAGCTTCCCTAAAAAAGGATTAAAAAAAGCAGGATCAAAGCCACATTTTCCTAAAAAAAACTATATGCAAACAAGAAAAAACAAGTTAATCTGAAAAAGCAACATCCCCTGAACCGAACGATACCCAACATGCATAGCTACTGTCAAAAGAAGAGTTGCCAAACACCAAAAAGTAAAGCATGTGCACAATGGTAATTTTGCTTGAAATTTTCAGCTCTGCAGACAAAGCGCACCTTGCGCTTTTTCTACCAAAACAACCCTTTACATTTGGAATACCCCCCACAAACCATACATTCCTTGAAAGTACACATGATAAGCTTTCTAAGCGTACCCAGCATGTTGTAGTGGGCCCATCTTTCTGAAAGTAATCCCTCAAAGAATTCTTTGGTCGCACAGGGTTCCCTTAATAATGTATAATAAAGCAGAATAAAAAATGAGTTTTCCTAAAATATCAATATGCAAACATGAAAAAACAAGCTAAATCTGAAAGCGCAAGGTCCCCCGAGCAGAACGATACCCAACATGCATAGGTACTTTTAACCCTTTTAACTGCCAGCCTACTTGAGATTTTGTCACCCTCTCTTGACAGGTCATTTTTAACCATTTTGCGCTATGCTTAACTGTGATTTTTGCAGGTAATTCCAGGAAAATTATATATTTTATTTTTGCGGCAAAGTTTAGGCTTTAACATGAATTGTCTTGTTTGTAATTTTTTTACTGTTTTTTAAAATATTTTTGAGCAAATTAAACAAAACAAAATAAAAAAAATATTTTTTTAGAAAATTGTCTCCTTTATTTCAAATAAAACCTTTTTTTTTTTTTTAAAGAAAACCATATTGCATAGCCCCATTTCTCCCGATTACAACGGTACCATAAATGTATCGGTATCCCCCCATTACTGTTCAGAAGACCCCCCAAACTGAAAAGAACACTTTATAACATGTAAAAATAAAATACAACTACAATCTACACTATAAAGGGCTAAATCAAGAAAAAAATTAATCCCCAATTTTTTTTTATTTTAAGGGTTAAAAACCCTTACAAATTCCCATAAAAATGACATGGGGTCCCCCCTACCCAGCATAACCAGCCCGGGGATCAGCTATGCAGAGCTTGTAGAACAGGGCGCAGGGGCCAGCTTTGGTGGCCCCCCGCCCTGCCAAGTACAAGCCCGCACCACCTAAATCAGCCCGGGCCCTTCTTCCCCCCCCTGGGCTTCGGGGAGGCAGGTAATAGGGGGGCCGGGGTTAGTGGCAAGTCACCCGCTAGCCGCAGGTGACTTGACAGCCCCCCAGCCTTGTGAACTGGTATAGGGGTTTCATGGACTCCTTACAAGTTCACAATGGGTTAAAGTGGACCAACACCCAGGGCTGATCGGCCCGGGAATCTATAAGATTCCCAGACCGTTCTATTCCCTCCCCCCGGGGCATCCAAAATCAGGATGCCCCTCTGTGTGAAACCCCCTGGAACACCCGCTACCACTTACCTGAATCCTGGTCCTACGGGGCATGCGCGGGCCGCATCCCCGCTATGCCTCTAGCAGGGCGCGTGTCCGAGCTGGCTATTTATGAATGGCCGGCGCGGGCATGCTCCCTGTTAGAGGGAAGTGGGGGATGCGGTCTCCAGCACGCTCAGAGTGGTTGAGCTTAGACGTCTCTTAGAGGTCCATAACTCAGCCGCTCTGAGCGCGCTGATTGGACGAGCGGCCGTGCATGCACCATAGGATCGGGGTGAGATGAGTTATTGTGGGGGGCCCCGCTCTGTGAAACCCCCCGATCGGGATGCCCCGGGGGAAAGGACCAATACCCAGGATAGTCAAAATCCTGGGTGTTGGTCCACTTTAAATGTAAAAAAAAACACAAACACACCACACCACAAAATGTTGGAAACATTTTATACCTGCTGTGTAACAGGACATAAGCGGTTAATTAAAAAAAAAAAAATTGACATAGGGTCCCCCCTCCCGGGGGGGGGGGGAGGGACCCATTTTTTTTGGAATTTTAAGGGTTAAAAACCCTTAAAAATTCCCCAAAAAACGACGTAGGGTCCACCCTACCCAGCATTACCGACCCAGGTCAGCTATGGGGGCTTGTAGAACAGGGCGCAGGGGCCAGCATTGGTGGCCCCTGGCCCTGCAGGCTACTAGCCCACATAGCCACTAAGTAGCCCGGCCCTTCTGCCCCCCCCTGGCCGTTGGGGAGGCAGGTAATGGGGGGCTGGGGGTTAATGGCAAGTCACCCACTAGCCGCAGTTGACTTGCCAGACCCAGAGCCTTGTGAACTGGTATAAGGGGTCTCATGGACCCCTTACCAGTTCACAAAGGGTTAACTGTGAAAAAAAAGACACCAGACAAAAGTATTTTATTAAAAAAAAAAAAAAAAATTTTTACTGTACTTACCTCCGATTGTAAGCTCTTGTCCCTCGCCGCTCTGCTGACAGATGCCGGTGATCGGCATCCAGAGAAGGGATCTCCTGCCACCTCCTTCCCCGGCACCGATCACCGGCATCTGACAGCTGAGAAGGCTGAAGCCGGTGATCGGGGCCGGGATGACGTCATTAGCCCCGCCCCAAGGGGCCCCGGCAAGATGGCAGCCGCCATCGATGGAGGAAAGGAGAGAGAGCCTTCTGGGCTCTCTCCTGAAGATCTGTAAGTCCTGAGGGGGGGATCGGAGGCCCCCCAGGTGAAGAGGAGGGACAGCGGGAGCCAGCGCACACGGAGGTAAGTGAATGTCATTTTTATTTTTATTTTTTTTACAGTTAGCAGCTGCTGCTGCCGAAGCGGGGGGGGGGGCAGCCTATTCTGGGGGCTCTCCTGGATCGGGGGATCGGATGGCACCACATTACAGAGGAGATCCGGCTGGATCCAACGAGGGATCAAGTGAGTATTTTACTGTTATATTTTTTTTACTGTGGGGGCTCACGTAGCTGGCACTTAAGTGGAGTAGAGGCTGCTACGTGAGACTCACGTAGCTGGTACTAGAAGGGTTAAAGCTCACCCCAACCACTTATCCCTATCCTCCATCTTCCATTTTGAACCCTTAAAGCTCACCCAAACCCCTTTTAGAACCACAGTTAGGTTCTTCTTCCATTTTAGCCCGCTAAAACTTACCCAAATCACTTCTCGGTCATGTAAATATTCATCTTTAAATATTTCTGGGCCCATTCGTTTTGTGTTAATCTATTTTGTTAATGAAATGACACTGTAACATTTTTTTTTATTCTATCATAAAATATAAAATTTTTTAAAATTTCTAATTTTTACAACTATAAAAAACAAAATACATAGCAATGGCAGGCCACATAACATTATTCTTCATCTATGGTCCCCAACGAGTTGCGCAGCTCCTTCATCTCGCCCACCAACTGAAGGACCCTGACACTCAGTTGTGCCACTCTGGCACGTGTGGTCCCTGTTAAAAAATGTGAATTAAAATATTGGTATAACCTTGTTGGGGTCATACTGCAGTGCCCCCCCCCCCGTATGGTCCAAATACCTAAATCTGGACTTCAAAAGCCAGAGGGCCCTCGCCACCACGGCCCGGGTTTTGCATAGTGCCCGATTAGAGAACCCCTGGCCCGCATTCTGCAGGCAAAGAACGGGCATCAGGAGCAAGGCCAGGAGTGGATATCCAGAATCCCCTGAAAGAATTTAAAAATACTAACATAAAATACACATTTTAAGCTACAATATTGTTTAACATGTCATCAAGGGCTAAAAACAGCCATAGGTTAAGACATGAGTCATCAACTATATTAATTGCCATACAGTGAAAATGGATTGATGGAATGTGAGCAAACTTACCCTGGAGCTATCCACCAGATAATTCTCCTGACTCAAACTGACGAAATAAGCCGGAGCTCTGCAATATATAAGCATCATGGGACGACCCTGGATGCCCTGCAAGAACACTGAGGAATCGCATAGCTGGACCAAACACTGCTTGTATGTTGTGTGAGTGGCACATCTTGCGGTTCCTGCAACCAAATATAAAATTATTACACAAAGCAAAGGTAACCGACTAAAACAATAACTCCTACAACAAATTAAGATTCAAGTTCAACAATCCAAATATAATTCACAGATGACATAAGTCTAAAAAAATATAGCAATTATATGGATGTGTGGGAAAATAAATGTTTACATGCTAAGGACTAATTAAGGTCAGCATTAAAATGCATCTATAAAGCATACATGAAATGTATTGATTCAGGTATGCATTTCTATACAATTTATGGCCTCGGCCATGCTGATACATGCAATGCCTTGGTGCGAAAGGCACGCAGACTCCTCCACATAGCCGCAAAACATGTTCAACAATAGCAATCCGAGCCCTCAAAGGTCCCGTAAGTGGATCGGAAATTAAACGGATTTATAGGGTGGTGGTCCGTCGGAAATCAGCTCTCTGAATCAGACGTAAGCCCATCCCAACAACGTAAGTTATCTGAACGAACGAAAAATATCAGATTTTGCTTGGAAAATGATCCGAACTAACGGAAATGATCCGATTTGCTTCTGTTCATCGAAAGCGCATAAACACATTTTCCCGAACGTTCGTACGAATGAAAAATGAACGAAAAAAATGACAAACACCCACTAAAACTTTCACAGACAGCTACGGAAGTCCGGACGAATGTGTCTCTGAATCGAGCCTAATGTACAGAAACATACCTTAGAGAATGTACAACAGAGACTACACATAGATATATGTAAACGTGCCATCTACTGTCATAAATGAAAACTGCATTAACCCTTTAAATGCCAGCCACGTAAAATTTACGCGGTTGCCTCTCCGTCACTTAAGTGCCAGCCACGTAAATTTCACGTGCCTGGCATTTACCCCTAACAGTAAAAAAATAGAAAAAAAAAACCACTTACCTCCGGTATCCCCGTGAAGCTTGGGGTCCCCTCTTCCTGCAGGGGGCATCCGATCGCCCCCCCGTCGTCCTCCGTCTTCAGGAGGGGTCCCGAAACCTGCCGCCCCCCCGTTTCCAGCGCTGACATCGCTGCTGTAAAAAAACAAACAAAAAACAAACTGTCACTTACTCACCTCCGCGCCCGAGCCTTCTGTCGGGTCTCCTCTTCACCAGGGGGGTGGGTCCGATTCCCCCCCTGGGCTGCGCAGTCTTCAGGTGAGGACCCTCTTCCGGGTCCTCACCTCTTGTGATGGCCGCCGCCTCCTAGCCCCGCCCATTGTGGGAGGAGCGGGATGACGTCATCCCGCTCCTCCTATACCCCCTCCGAGCTCCGGCATCTGTCAGTGACATGAGCGGCGCGGGACAGCGGCGAGGCACGCCGGATCAGAGGTGAGTACAGTGTAAAAAAAGAAAAATAAAGATTTTTTTCTTGTGTCTGTGTCTTATTATTTACTTTTAACCCCTTGTGAACTGGTAAGGGGTCCATGACCCCTATACCAGTTCACAAGGCTGGGGGGATGGCAAGCCACCTGCGCTAGCTTACAAACAAGACATTTCATGTTAAAGCCTAAACTCTGCTGCAAAAAAAAATATATATAATTTTCCTGAAAGTTCCAGCAAAAATGGCGCAAAAGATGACGCAAAATGGGGAAAAATGGCCTGTCAACAGAGGGTAACAAAATCTCAAGTAGGCTGGCAATTAAAAGGGTTAATAGTACCTATGCATGTTGGGTATTGTTCTGTTCGGGGGACCTTGCGCTTTCAGACTTAGCTTGTTTTTTCTGGTTTGCATATTTATATTTTAGGAAAAGGTGTTTTTTATTCAGCTTTTTTATAAATTTTTTAGGGAAACCCTGCGCAAACAAAGAATTCTTTGAGGTAATAATTCCAGAAAGATGAGCTCACTACAACAAGCTGGGTATGCTTAGAAAGCTTAACGGGTGTACTTTCAGGGAATATATGGTTTATGGGGGATATTCCAAATGTCAAGGGTTGTTTTGGTTGAAAAATCGCAAGGTGCGCACTTTGTCTGCAGAGCTGAAATTTTCAAGTAAAATTACCGTTACGCACATGCTTTACTTTGGGGTGTTTGGCAACTCTTCCCTTGACAGTAGCTATGCATGTTGGGTATTGTTCTGTTCGGGGGATGTTGCGTTTTCAGATTAAACTTGTTTTTTCTTGTTTGTATATAGTTTTTTTAGGAAAATGTGGCTTTGATTCTGCTTTTTTATCCTTTTTTTAGGGAAACTCTTTGTAACCAAAGAATCCATTGAGGGATTACTTCCAGAAAACTATGGCCACATCAACAAGCCTGGTACGCCTAGAAAGCCTGAGGTGTGTACTTCCAGAGAATATATAGTTTGTTGGGGGTATTTCAAATGTAAAGGGTTGTTTTTCTGGAAAAACTGCAAGGTGCGCATATTGCGTAGCATAGTTGTATTTTATCTGAAAATCCCCTAAAGCGCTGTTTCAGTTTGGGGGAGTCTCCTGGGCAGGAAAGGGTGTCTACCAATACATATGTGGTACCGCTGTAACCGGGAGAAATTGGGATTTCACACGCAATAAGATTTCATTGACAAACTTACATTTTTTATTACAAAAAAAACTACAAATTGTAAACATTTTTATTTTTTTTTTGCACATATTTCACCCAAAAATATTGAGAATACACCTAAAAAATTACAAACAAGACATTTCATGTTAAAGCTCAGACTCTGCTGAAAAAAACAATATATCATTTTCCTGGAAAATCCCTGGAAATCCCTTCAAAAATCACAGTTGAACATGGGGAGCATATAATAGTGCAAAATGGTCTGGCAACAGAGTGTGACAAAAACTCCAGGTAGGCTGGCACTTAAAGGGTTAACCTAGAAATACAGATGCAGATCTCATACAGAGACAAGTTGCAAGCTGTTGCACAGTATCCCCAACAAGATGGAGGGGTATGTGTTTTGAGGAGAGGAAATTACATGACAGTGGGGGCAGTGGGGTATAGAATGTCAGGGAGGGCAGAAAAGCTCCTAATTTCTCACCTCTATGACAGGAAGCAATCGATGATATTGTAGGATTCCAAAAAGTATTGAATATAAATTATGATGGCGGTCCACTCTGCTCCTTCATTAGAGGTTTTCAGTTTAGGTTCCTCTACGTTCTTCAGTTTCCCTGTCAGACTTACAGCTTACAACCCATAGCCTAGGACACAAGGCATGCATTTTTGAGAATGCTTAGGAAATTCTAGTGACTATTTTTTTTTTCTTTTCTAATATTCACAGCAGCTCCATCTGTATTTTTGATCTTCTCCCCTGTAGATGATAAGAGATCAGCAAGGTCATTCCATGCAACTTAAACAACCATTCAACACACTAAAAAAGCAGGCCCCTGATTAAAACTGAATCCTGCAGGCTTACACGCAGAAAGGAATTCCTGGTGGAGATGGTGCATCCAGTTCTCTTCTATCAGCAGCTTCAATTGAAGAACAATGCTGCTGCTACCTTTCTGCATAATACATAAGCAACATATTTATATAGGCAAAGCACTGTGAGTTTAAAATGAATATTAACCAAGACCTGTTTGTGGGTCTGTAAAAAAATGGAATTTATTGGCTGAAGATAAGTGTTGCCTAAACTAAGAAAGGAGTTCATATTCTTCAGAATATGTATTTGTCCAGAAAATTGAATTTAGAGTGAGCAATGGCTTTGCCTTCATACATTTGTTTCCTCTACTGATCAGTTAATATCTGGAGCATGAGCTGGAGATTGTGGAAAAAGCATTAGTAGTGTTGAGCAAACCCGTAGAAGTTTGAGTTTGGCAAGCTCATCCGAACTTTGAACAAAAGTTTGTTTTGGGTATCCGAACTTGAACCTGATCCCCATTGAAATCAGCAGGAACCTGAACTTGGTGACCCAAGTATACTTAAAACAATGATATAAAATATAAAATAAATAAATACAAACATTAAAAACAAATAAAATAAAATAATATTTAAGGTCCAAGGGGCGAAGGTGAAGTGGATGTGGTGGTGTAAGTGGAAGAGGAGGAAGAGGTGGAGGTGGATGAGTCAGTGAAGGTAGAAGAGGAGAAGGAGGAGCAGTTGAAGACAGTATGAGTATACACTTGAAGTTATTGTCACTGCAATAGAAGATGGTTCGTCAAGAAATTAACTCTTGTGTTTCATTAAGTAAGTGACTGTGTATCTTGAAAAGTCATTTGTGAAAGTCATTATGTACTTGTTGCCTCCAGGTGTAGGTTGGTTTAGGGGACCACATGCATCACTGTGAACTAGTTTAAATGGTCCTGAAGCTCTATTCTGACTGACTTTATGAAGTGTTGCTCTTGTAGCTTTGGATTTGCAAATTTACACTTAACAGTAACTGGAAAAGGGAATAATGTTAGATCATTTATCATATCCTTCTTTTGTAGTTCTTGTATGCATCCTGGGTGTCTGTGACCTAAATGCCTCTGTCACATGTGAATACAGTCATTGTTTTAATGGGTGCATAGTCTCACCTTTTCCTTCGCTGTGTTGAGGTGATGCAGATGATTATCCTGCTCGGCAGTTGTTATCATCTGCTTGCTGTCCAGGATAGAACACAAGTCACCTTGGGATTTTACAGTGAGCCCTTTGGCTGTCAGACACTTCATAGATAAGAGTCCTCCTTCCTGATCAGGAACATAAAGCACATATTTTACTAGTATGGCTAAATTGTGTCCGATATCATGGGGGGCATACACGGGTTCCCTGCTCATATCCCTCTGCATGTATTTTACTTCCATCTGCAAGGATATGGTCTTATTATTATTCTGTTTAAGATCTGTGAAAAAGCTTCTATAACTTTAAAAGCTCTTCTGGTGTCAGTTTCTTTGGAGTCATGCACAGGCTCCTTTCTTTACTGATATATACTGGTATGTATTGGGTAAGCTGCACATCAACATGGCTGAGTTTTGCAATCACTGCCAGCATGGCATTTATATGCTCCTGCATGTCCTGCACTCTGCTCAGCCTCATTCCAACAAGGTAGAGGGGTATGTGTTTAGAGGGGAGGAAATTACATGACAACGGGGGTAGTGGAGTATAGAATGTCAGGGTGGGGCAGAGAGAGTCTTCTAAGTTCCTAATTTCTCACCTCCATGACAGGAAGCAAGCGATGATAATATAGGATACCAAAAAGCCTTGAATATAAATTATGATTTATGGAGGTCCACTCTGCTCCTTTGTTAGAGGTTTTCAGTTTAGGTTCCTCTAGGTTCTTCGTTTTCCATGTCAGACTTACAACTTACAACCCATAGCCTAGGACACAAGGCATTTTTTTGGGGAATGCTTAAAAATGCTAGTGGCTGTTTTTTTCTTTTCTAATATTCACAGCAGCTCCATCTGTATTTTTGATCTTCTCCCCTGTAGATGATAAGAGATCAGCGAGGTCATTCCATGCAACTTAAACAACCATTCAACACACTAAAAAAGCAGACCCCTGATTAAAACCGAATCCTGCAGGCATGCACGCAGAAAGGAATTCCTGGTGGAGATGGTGCATCCAATTCTCTTCTATCAGCAGCTTCAATTGAAGAACAATGCTGCTGCTACCTTTCTGCATAATACATAAGCAACATATTTATATAGGCAAAGCACTGTGAGTTTAAAATGAATATTAACCAAGACCTGTTTGTGGGTCTGTAAAAAAATGGAATTAACTTGCTGAAGATAAGTGTTGCCTAAACTAAGAAAGGAGTTCATATTCTTCAGAATATGTATCTGTCCAGTAAATTGAATTTAGAATCAAGTAACGGCTGTGCCTTCATACATTTGTGTCCTGTACTGATCAATTAATATCTGGAGTATGAGCAGGAGATTGTGGAAAAAGCATTATAAGTAGTGTTGAGCAAACCCGTAGAAGTTTGGGTTTGGCAAGTTCATCCAAACTTTGAACGAAGTTGGTATGACTATACTTAAAATTACTAGTTGTCTCTATATGAGCCCGGTCTCCCTACCTTCTTGCCCGGAAAAGAAGAATTATTACATTTTTATTTGTCCCTCAGTGCAGCTACAGCTTCTCCCTTTCTAACCTACCTAGCTATAACAGTGCCGGGGCACGTGACCCTGTCTCTTATACAGTGGGGTCATGTGTTCCGCCTGGTTCCTATGGGCTAAAACCTGGTCGATGGACTTTACTCAGCTTCACTGTTCAGCCGAACTCGTACACAGACATCCGGCTGAAGTCTGTGTTTGGGGACCCGAACCCTGATGTTCAGCATGGAACAGAACAGTGTTCGGGTCCACTCATCTCTAATTATGAAGTTTGCTACATTTAATTTCTAAAACCATTATCCAGATATTGTTCAATTTTCTAAACACCTTCTACCCTGTGGTCATCTAGAACAACTGTCCCATCAGCAGCAAGGAATAAGCTTTCAGTATGCTGATTTACCAAAGCTATAGGTCGGCATAGCCTGGTATAGCATGCACAGCAGACAAAGCAGTATTTTTGTATTGGCAGCTCCTTTTTGCTGGTACAGTATGACTCACTCCCATAGAACGCAATGGGAAGATTATGAAGCATATTATATAAATTGCAGTTTACTAGGATATTTAAAACTCAAATTTAAGTTAGAACACATATTTTACTGTGTGCAGATCTTTTTGCTAGAGCTTATGATTTTCTATAAAAATATGTGTATTCTACATATGTTAACATAATCTAATATATTTACCTGTAATTCTCAAGAATAGTTACACACAGCAGAAATATTTATCTGAGCAATTATGTACCTGCTGTGCATCTTCTGTGAAATGCTGTGCCTTCTGTGCATCTTCTGTGATATGCTGTGCCTGCTCTGTATCTTCTGTGATATGATGTGCCTGCTGTGTATCTTCTGTGCCTGCTGTGCATCTTCTGTGAAATGCTGTGCCTGCTGTGCATCTTCTGTGATATGCTGTGCCTGCTCTGTATCTTCTGTAAAATGTAGCTGCTGTTCATCTTCTGTGAAATGCTGTGCCTGCTGTGCATCTTCTGTGAAATGCTGTGCCTGCTGTGCATCTTCTGTGAAATGCTGTGCCTTCTGTGCATCTTCTGTGAAATGCTGTGCATGCCGTGCGTCTTCTGTGATATGCTGTGCCTTCTGTACATCTTCTGTGAAATGCTGTGCCTGCTGTGCATCTTCTGTGCCTGCTGTGCATCTTCTGTGAAATGCTGTGCCTGCTGTGCATCTTCTGTGAAATGACGTAACTGCTGTGCATCTTCTGTGAAATGCTGTGCCTGCTGTGCATCTTCTGTGAAATGCTGTGGCTGCTGTGTACCTTCTGTGAAATGCTGTGGCTGCAGTGTATCTTCTGTGAAATGCTGTGCCTGCTGTGCATCTTCTGTAAAATGCTGTGCCTGCTGTGCATCTTCTGTGAAATGCAGTGCCTGCTGTGCGTCTTCTGTGAAATGCTGTGCATGCCGTGTGTCTTCTGTGATATGCTGTGCCTGCTGTGCATCTTCTGTGAAATGCTGTGCCTGCTGTGCATCTTCTGTGATATGCTGTGCCTGCTGTGCATCTTCTGTGATATGCTGTGCCTGCTGTGCATCTTCTGTGATATGCTGTGCCTGCTGTGCATCTTCTGTGAAATGCTGTACCTGCTGTGCATCTTCTGTGAAATGCTGTGCCTGCTGTGTATCTTCTGTGAAATGCTGTGCCTGCTGTGTATCTTCTGTGAAATGCTGTGCCTGCTGTGCATCTTCTGTGAAATGCTGTGCCTGCTGTGTATCTTCTGTGAAATGCTGTGCCTGCTGTGTATCTTCTGTGAAATGCTGTGGCTGCTGTGCATCTTCTGTGAAATGCTGTGCCTGCTGTGTATCTTCTGTGAAATGCTGTGCCTGCTGTGTATCTTCTGTGAAATGCTGTGCCTGCTGTGCATCTTCTGTGAAATGCTGTGCCTGCTGTGCATCTTCTGTGAAATGCTGTGCCTGATGTGCATCTTCTGTGAAATGCTGTGCCTGCTGTGTATCTTCTGTGAAATGCTGTGGCTGCTGTGTACCTTCTGTGAAATGCTGTGCCTGCTGTGCATCTTCTGTGAAATGCTGTGCCTGCTGTGTATCTTCTGTGAAATGCTGTGCCTGCTGTGTATCTTCTGTGAAATGCTGTGCCTGCTGTGCATCTTCTGTGAAATGCTGTGCCTGCTGTGTATCTTCTGTGAAATGCTGTACCTGCTGTGCATCTTCTGTGAAATGCTGTGCCTGCTGTGTATCTTCTGTGAAATGCTGTGCCTGCTGTGTATCTTCTGTGAAATGCTGTGCCTGCTGTGCATCTTCTGTGAAATGCTGTGCCTGCTGTGTATCTTCTGTGAAATGCTGTGCCTGCTGTGCATCTTCTGTGAAATGCTGTGCCTGCTGTGCATCTTCTGTGAAATGCTGTGCCTGCTGTGCATCTTCTGTGAAATGCTGTGCCTGCTGTGCATCTTCTGTGAAATGCTGTGCCTGCTGTGCATCTTCTGTGAAATGCTGTGCCTGCTGTGTATCTTCTGTGAAATGCTGTGCCTGCTGTGTATCTTCTGTGAAATGCTGTGCCTGCTGTGCATCTTCTGTGAAATGCTGTGCCTGCTGTGCATCTTCTGTGAAATGCTGTGCCTGCTGTGTATCTTCTGTGAAATGCTGTGCCTGCTGTGTATCTTCTGTGAAATGCTGTGCCTGCTGTGTATCTTCTGTGAAATGCTGTGCCTGCTGTGCATCTTCTGTGAAATGCTGTGCCTGCTGTGCATCTTCTGTGAAATGCTGTGCCTGCTGTGCATCTTCTGTGAAATGCTGTGCCTGCTGTGCATCTTCTGTGAAATGCTGTGCCTGCTGTTCATCTTCTGTGAAATGCTGTGCCTGCTGTGTATCTTCTGTGAAATGCTGTGCCTGCTGTGTATCTTCTGTGAAATGCTGTGCCTGCTGTGTATCTTCTGTGAAATGCTGTGCCTGCTGTGTATCTTCTGTGAAATGCTGTGCCTGCTGTGTATCTTCTGTGAAATGCTGTGCCTGCTGTGTATCTTCTGTGAAATGCTGTGCCTGCTGTGTATCTTCTGTGAAATGCTGTGCCTGCTGTGTATCTTCTGTGAAATGCTGTGCCTGCTGTGCATCTTCTGTGAAATGCTGTGCCTGCTGTGCATCTTCTGTGAAATGCTGTGCCTGCTGTGCATCTTCTGTGAAATGCTGTGCCTGCTGTGTATCTTCTGTGAAATGCTGTGCCTGCTGTGCATCTTCTGTGAAATGCTGTGCCTGCTGTGCATCTTCTGTGAAATGCTGTGCCTGCTGGGCATCTTCTGTGAAATGCTGTGCCTGCTGTGCATCTTCTGTGAAATGCTGTGCCTGCTGTGTATCTTCTGTGAAATGCTGTGCCTGCTGTGTATCTTCTGTGAAATGCTGTGCCTGCTGTGTATCTTCTGTGAAATGCTGTGCCTGCTGTGCATCTTCTGTGAAATGCTGTGCCTGCTGTGCATCTTCTGTGAAATGCTGTGCCTGCTGTGCATCTTCTGTGAAATGCTGTGCCTGCTGTGCATCTTCTGTGAAATGCTGTGCCTGCTGTGCATCTTCTGTGAAATGCTGTGCCTGCTGTGCATCTTCTGTGAAATTCTGTGCCTGCTGTGCATCTTCTGTGATATGCTGTGCCTGCTCTGTATCTTCTGTGAAATGTTGTAGCTGCTGTTCATCTTCTGTGAAATGCTGTGCCTTCTGTGCATCTTCTGTGAAATGCTGTGCATGCCGTGCGTCTTCTGTGATATGCTGTGCCTTCTGTACATCTTCTGTGAAATGCTGTGCCTGCTGTGCATCTTCTGTGCCTGCTGTGCATCTTCTGTGAAATGCTGTGCCTGCTGTGCATCTTCTGTGAAATGACGTAACTGCTGTGCATCTTCTGTGAAATGCTGTGCCTGCTGTGCATCTTCTGTGAAATGCTGTGGCTGCTGTGTACCTTCTGTGAAATGCTGTGCCTGCTGTGTATCTTCTGTGATATGCTGTGCCTGCTGTGCATCTTCTGTGAAATGCTGTGCCTGCTGTGCATCTTCTGTGAAATGCTGTGCCTGCTGTGCATCTTCTGTGAAATGCAGTGCCTGCTGTGCGTCTTCTGTGAAATGCTGTGCATGCCGTGTGTCTTCTGTGATATGCTGTGCCTGCTGTGCATCTTCTGTGAAATGCTGTGCCTGCTGTGCGTCTTCTGTAAAATTACGTAACTGCTGTGCATCTTCTGTGAAATGCTGTGCCTGCTGTGCATCTTCTGTGCCTGCTGTGCATCTTCTGTGAAATGCTGTGCCTGCTGTTCATCTTCTGTGAAATGCTGTGCCTGCTGTGCATCTTCTGTGCCTGCTGTGCATCTTCTGTGAAATGCTGTGCCTGCTGTGTATCTTCTGTGAAATGACGTAACTGCTGTGCATCTTCTGTGATATGCTGTGCCTGCTGTGCATCTTCTGTGAAATGCTGTGCCTGCTGTGTATCTTCTGTGAAATGCTGTGCCTGCTGTGTATCTTCTGTGAAATGCTGTGCCTGCTGTTCATCTTCTGTGAAATGCTGTACCTGCTGTGTATCTTCTGTGAAATGCTGTGCCTGCTGTGCATCTTCTGTGAAATGCTGTGCCTGCTGTGCATCTTCTGTGATATGCTGTGCCTGCTGTTCATCTTCTGTGAAATGCTGTACCTGCTGTGTATCTTCTGTGAAATGCTGTGCCTGCTGTGCATCTTCTGTGAAATGCTGTGCCTGCTGTGCATCTTCTGTGATATGCTGTGCCTGCTGTTCATCTTCTGTGAAATGCTGTGCCTGCTGTGCATCTTCTGTAAAATTACGTAACTGCTGTGCATCTTCTGTGAAATGCTGTGCCTGCTGTGCATCTTCTGTGCCTGCTGTGCATCTTCTGTGAAATGCTGTGCCTGCTGTGCATCTTCTGTGAAATGCTGTGCCTGCTGTGCATCTTCTGTGAAATGCTGTGCCTGCTGTGTATCTTCTGTGAAATGCTGTGCCTGCTGTGTATCTTCTGTGAAATGCTGTGCCTGCTGTGCATCTTCTGTGAAATGCTGTGCCTGCTGTGTATCTTCTGTGAAATGCTGTGCCTGCTGTGCATCTTCTGTAAAATTACGTAACTGCTGTGCATCTTCTGTGAAATGCTGTGCCTGCTGTGCATCTTCTGTGCCTGCTGTGCATCTTCTGTGAAATGCTGTGCCTGCTGTGCATCTTCTGTGAAATGCTGTGCCTGCTGTGCATCTTCTGTGAAATGCTGTGCCTGCTGTGCATCTTCTGTGAAATGCTGTGCCTGCTGTGTATCTTCTGTGAAATGCTGTGCCTGCTGTGTATCTTCTGTGAAATGCTGTGCCTGCTGTGCATCTTCTGTGAAATGCTGTGCCTGCTGTGCATCTTCTGTGAAATGCTGTGCCTGCTGTTCATCTTCTGTGAAATGCTGTACCTGCTGTGTATCTTCTGTGCCTGCTGTGTATCTTCTGTGAAATGCTGTGCCTGCTGTGCATCTTCTTTGCCTGCTGTGTATCTTCTGTGAAATGCTGTGCCTGCTGTGCATCTTCTGTGCCTGCTGTGCATCTTCTGTGAAATGCTGTGTCTGCTGTGCATCTTCTGTGAAATGCTGTGCCTGCTGTTCATCTTCTGTGAAATGCTGTGCCTGCTGTGCATCTTCTGTGAAATGATGTAACTGCTGTGCATCTTCTGTGATATGCTGTGCCTGCTGTGCATCTTCTGTGAAATGCTGTGCCTGCTGTGTATCTTCTGTGAAATGCTGTGCCTGCTGTGCATCTTCTGTGAAATGCTGTGCCTGCTGTGTATCTTCTGTGAAATGATGTAACTGCTGTGCATCTTCTGTGATATGCTGTGCCTGCTGTGCATCTTCTGTGAAATGCTGTGCCTGCTGTGCATCTTCTGTGAAATGCTGTGCCTGCTGTGCATCTTCTGTGAAATGCTGTGCCTGCTGTGTATCTTCTGTGAAATGCTGTGCCTGCTGTGTATCTTCTGTGAAATGCTGTGCCTGCTGTGCATCTTCTGTGAAATGCTGTGCCTGCTGTGCATCTTCTGTGAAATGCTGTGCCTGCTGGGCATCTTCTGTGAAATGCTGTGCCTGCTGTGTATCTTCTGTGAAATGCTGTGCCTGCTGTGTATCTTCTGTGAAATGCTGTGCCTGCTGTGTATCTTCTGTGAAATGCTGTGCCTGCTGTGTATCTTCTGTGAAATGCTGTGCCTGCTGTGCATCTTCTGTGAAATGCTGTGCCTGCTGTGCATCTTCTGTGAAATGCTGTGCCTGCTGTGCATCTTCTGTGAAATGCTGTGCCTGCTGTGCATCTTCTGTGAAATGCTGTGCCTGCTGTGCATCTTCTGTGAAATGCTGTGCCTGCTGTGCATCTTCTGTGAAATTCTGTGCCTGCTGTGCATCTTCTGTGATATGCTGTGCCTGCTCTGTATCTTCTGTGAAATGTTGTAGCTGCTGTTCATCTTCTGTGAAATGCTGTGCCTTCTGTGCATCTTCTGTGAAATGCTGTGCATGCCGTGCGTCTTCTGTGATATGCTGTGCCTTCTGTACATCTTCTGTGAAATGCTGTGCCTGCTGTGCATCTTCTGTGCCTGCTGTGCATCTTCTGTGAAATGCTGTGCCTGCTGTGCATCTTCTGTGAAATGACGTAACTGCTGTGCATCTTCTGTGAAATGCTGTGCCTGCTGTGCATCTTCTGTGAAATGCTGTGGCTGCTGTGTACCTTCTGTGAAATGCTGTGCCTGCTGTGTATCTTCTGTGATATGCTGTGCCTGCTGTGCATCTTCTGTGAAATGCTGTGCCTGCTGTGCATCTTCTGTGAAATGCTGTGCCTGCTGTGCATCTTCTGTGAAATGCAGTGCCTGCTGTGCGTCTTCTGTGAAATGCTGTGCATGCCGTGTGTCTTCTGTGATATGCTGTGCCTGCTGTGCATCTTCTGTGAAATGCTGTGCCTGCTGTGCGTCTTCTGTAAAATTACGTAACTGCTGTGCATCTTCTGTGAAATGCTGTGCCTGCTGTGCATCTTCTGTGCCTGCTGTGCATCTTCTGTGAAATGCTGTGCCTGCTGTTCATCTTCTGTGAAATGCTGTGCCTGCTGTGCATCTTCTGTGCCTGCTGTGCATCTTCTGTGAAATGCTGTGCCTGCTGTGTATCTTCTGTGAAATGACGTAACTGCTGTGCATCTTCTGTGATATGCTGTGCCTGCTGTGCATCTTCTGTGAAATGCTGTGCCTGCTGTGTATCTTCTGTGAAATGCTGTGCCTGCTGTGCATCTTCTGTGATATGATGTGCCTGCTGTTCATCTTCTGTGAAATGCTGTACCTGCTGTGTATCTTCTGTGAAATGCTGTGCCTGCTGTGCATCTTCTGTGAAATGCTGTGCCTGCTGTGCATCTTCTGTGATATGCTGTGCCTGCTGTTCATCTTCTGTGAAATGCTGTACCTGCTGTGTATCTTCTGTGAAATGCTGTGCCTGCTGTGCATCTTCTGTGAAATGCTGTGCCTGCTGTGCATCTTCTGTGATATGCTGTGCCTGCTGTTCATCTTCTGTGAAATGCTGTGCCTGCTGTGCATCTTCTGTAAAATTACGTAACTGCTGTGCATCTTCTGTGAAATGCTGTGCCTGCTGTGCATCTTCTGTGCCTGCTGTGCATCTTCTGTGAAATGCTGTGCCTGCTGTGCATCTTCTGTGAAATGCTGTGCCTGCTGTGCATCTTCTGTGAAATGCTGTGCCTGCTGTGTATCTTCTGTGAAATGCTGTGCCTGCTGTGTATCTTCTGTGAAATGCTGTGCCTGCTGTGCATCTTCTGTGAAATGCTGTGCCTGCTGTGTATCTTCTGTGAAATGCTGTGCCTGCTGTGCATCTTCTGTAAAATTACGTAACTGCTGTGCATCTTCTGTGAAATGCTGTGCCTGCTGTGCATCTTCTGTGCCTGCTGTGCATCTTCTGTGAAATGCTGTGCCTGCTGTGCATCTTCTGTGAAATGCTGTGCCTGCTGTGCATCTTCTGTGAAATGCTGTGCCTGCTGTGCATCTTCTGTGAAATGCTGTGCCTGCTGTGTATCTTCTGTGAAATGCTGTGCCTGCTGTGTATCTTCTGTGAAATGCTGTGCCTGCTGTGCATCTTCTGTGAAATGCTGTGCCTGCTGTGCATCTTCTGTGAAATGCTGTGCCTGCTGTTCATCTTCTGTGAAATGCTGTACCTGCTGTGTATCTTCTGTGCCTGCTGTGTATCTTCTGTGAAATGCTGTGCCTGCTGTGCATCTTCTTTGCCTGCTGTGTATCTTCTGTGAAATGCTGTGCCTGCTGTGCATCTTCTGTGCCTGCTGTGCATCTTCTGTGAAATGCTGTGTCTGCTGTGCATCTTCTGTGAAATGCTGTGCCTGCTGTTCATCTTCTGTGAAATGCTGTGCCTGCTGTGCATCTTCTGTGAAATGATGTAACTGCTGTGCATCTTCTGTGATATGCTGTGCCTGCTGTGCATCTTCTGTGAAATGCTGTGCCTGCTGTGTATCTTCTGTGAAATGCTGTGCCTGCTGTGCATCTTCTGTGAAATGCTGTGCCTGCTGTGTATCTTCTGTGAAATGATGTAACTGCTGTGCATCTTCTGTGATATGCTGTGCCTGCTGTGCATCTTCTGTGAAATGCTGTGCCTGCTGTGTATCTTCTGTGAAATGCTGTGCCTGCTGTGCATCTTCTGTGAAATGCTGTGCCTGCTGTGTATCTTCTGTGATATGCTGTGCCTGCTGTGCATCTTCTGTGAAATGCTGTGCCTGCTGTGTATCTTCTGTGAAATGCTGTGCCTGCTGTGTATCTTCTGTGAAATGCTGTGCCTGCTGTGTATCTTCTGTGAAATGCTGTGCCCGCTGTGCATCTTCTGTGAAATGCTGTGCCTGCTGTGCATCTTCTGTGAAATGCTGTGCCTGCTGTGTATCTTCTGTGAAATGCTGTGCCTGCAGTGTATCTTCTGTGATATGCTGTGCCTGCTGTGTATCTTCTGTGAAATGCTGTGCCTGCTGTGTATCTTCTGTGAAATGCTGTGCCTGCTGTGCATCTTCTGTGCCTGCTGTGCCTCTTCTGTGAAATGCTGTGCCTGCTGTGCATCTTCTGTGAAATGCTGTGCCTGCTGTGTATCTTCTGTGAAATGCTGTGCCTGCTGTGCATCTTCTGTGATATGCTGTGCCTGCTGTGTATCTTCTGTGAAATGCTGTGCCTGCTGTGTATCTTCTGTGAAATGCTGTGCCTGCTGTGCATCTTCTGTGAAATGCTGTGCCTGCTGTGCATCTTCTGTGATATGCTGTGCCTGCTGTGCATCTTCTGTGAAATGCTGTGCCTGCTGTGCATCTTCTGTGAAATGACGTAACTGCTGTGCATCTTCTGTGAAATGCTGTGCCTGCTGTGCATCTTCTGTGCCTGCTGTGCATCTTTTGTGAAATGCTGTGCCTGCTGTGCATCATCTGTGAAATGCTGTGCCTGCTGTGCATCTTCTGTGAAATGCTGTGCCTGCTGTGTATCTTCTGTGAAATGCTGTGCCTGCTGTGTATCTTCTGTGAAATGCTGTGCCTGCTGTGCATCTTCTGTGAAATGCTGTGCCTGCTGTTCATCTTCTGTGAAATGCTGTACCTGCTGTGTATCTTCTGTGCCTGCTGTGTATCTTCTGTGAAATGCTGTGCCTGCTGTGCATCTTCTGTGCCTGCTGTGCATCTTCTGTGAAATGCTGTGCCTGCTGTTCATCTTCTGTGAAATGCTGTACCTGCTGTGCATCTTCTTTGCCTGCTGTGTATCTTCTGTGAAATGCTGTGCCTGCTGTGCATCTTCTGTGCCTGCTGTGCATCTTCTGTGAAATGCTGTGCCTGCTGTGCATCTTCTGTGAAATGCTGTGCCTGCTGTGCATCTTCTGTGAAATGCTGTGCCTGCTGTGCATCTTCTGTGAAATGATGTAACTGCTGTGCATCTTCTGTGATATGCTGTGCCTGCTGTGCATCTTCTGTGAAATGCTGTGCCTGCTGTGCATCTTCTGTGAAATGCTGTACCTGCTGTGCATCTTCTTTGCCTGCTGTGTATCTTCTGTGAAATGCTGTGCCTGCTGTGCATCTTCTGTGCCTGCTGTGCATCTTCTGTGAAATGCTGTGCCTGCTGTGCATCTTCTGTGAAATGCTGTGCCTGCTGTTCATCTTCTGTGAAATGCTGTGCCTGCTGTGCATCTTCTGTGAAATTATGTAACTGCTGTGCATCTTCTGTGATATGCTGTGCCTGCTGTGCATCTTCTGTGAAATGCTGTGCCTGCTGTGCATCTTCTGTGAAATACTGTGCCTGCTCTGTATCTTCTGTGATATGCTGTGCCTGCTGTGTATCTTCTGTGATATGCTGAGCCTGCTGTGTATCTTCTGTGAAATGCTGTGCCTGCTGTTCATCTTCTGTGATATGCTGTGCCTGCTGTGTATCTTCTGTGATATGCTGTGCCTGCTGTGCATCTTCTGTGAAATGCTGTGCCTGCTGTTCATCTTCTGTGATATGCTGTGCCTGCTGTGTATCTTCTGTGATATGCTGAGCCTGCTGTGTATCTTCTGTGAAATGCTGTGCCTGCTGTTCATCTTCTGTGATATGCTGTGCCTGCTGTGTATCTTCTGTGATATGCTGTGCCTGCTGTGCATCTTCTGTGAAATGCTGTGCCTGCTGTTCATCTTCTGTGATATGCTGTGCCTGCTGTGTATCTTCTGTGATATGCTGTGCCTGCTGTGTATCTTCTGTGATATGCTGTGCCTGCTGTGTATCTTCTGTGATATGCTGTGCCTGCTGTGCATCTTCTGTGAAATGCTGTGCCTGCTGTTCATCTTCTGTGATATGCTGTGCCTGCTGTGTATCTTCTGTGATATGCTGTGCCTGCTGTTCATCTTCTGTGATATGCTGTGCCTGCTGTGTATCTTCTGTGAAATGCTGTGCCTGCTGTTCATCTTCTGTGATATGCTGTGCCTGCTGTGTATCTTCTGTGATATGCTGTGCCTGCTGTGCATCTTCTGTGAAATGCTGTGCCTGCTGTTCATCTTCTGTGATATGCTGTGCCTGCTGTGTATCTTCTGTGAAATGCTGTGCCTGCTGTGTATCTTCTGTGAAATGCTGTGCCCGCTGTGCATCTTCTGTGAAATGCTGTGCCCGCTGTGCATCTTCTGTGAAATGCTGTGCCTGCTGTGCATCTTCTGTGAAATGCTGTGCCTGCTGGGCATCTTCTGTGAAATGCTGTGCCTGCTGTGCATCTTCTGTGAAATGCTGTGGCTGCTGTGTATCTTCTGTGAAATGCTGTGCCTGCTGTGTATCTTCTGTGAAATGCTGTGCCTGCTGTGTATCTTCTGTGAAATGCTGTGCCTGCTGTGCATCTTCTGTGAAATGCTGTGCCTGCAGTGTATCTTCTGTGAAATGCTGTGCCTGCTGTGTATCTTCTGTGAAATGCTGTGCCTGCTGTGCATCTTCTGTGAAATGCTGTGCCTGCTGTGTATCTTCTGTGAAATGCTGTGCCTGCTGTGCATCTTCTGTGAAATGCTGTGCCTGCTGGGCATCTTCTGTGAAATGCTGTGCCTGCTGTGCATCTTCTGTGAAATGCTGTGCCTGCTGTGCATCTTCTGTGAAATGCTGTGCCTGCAGTGTATCTTCTGTGAAATGCTGTGCCTGCTGTGTATCTTCTGTGAAATGCTGTGCCTGCTGTGCATCTTCTATGAAATGCTGTGCCTGCTGTGCATCTTCTATGAAATGCTGTGCCTGATGTGTATCTTCTGTGAAATGCTGTGCCTGCTGTGCATCTTCTGTGAAATGCTGTGCCTGCTGTGTATCTTCTGTGAAATGCTGTGCCTGCTGTGTATCTTCTGTGAAATGCTGTGCCTGCTGTGCATCTTCTGTGAAATGCTGTGCCTGCTGTGCATCTGCTGTGCATCTTCTGTGAAGTGCTGTGCCCGCTGTGCTTCTTCTGTGCCTGCTGTGCATCTTCTGTGTGGGCACCTGTGCTTAAGAAGGACATATCAGAACTGGAGCGTGTTCAAAGTAGGCCATCTAAGGTAATAATAGAAGTGTGGGGACTACAGTACCCTAAAAAGATGGTCACAGTCAGGTTTATTTTAGGTTATTTTTAGGTTAGAAAAGAGACACCTGAGGGGTGATCTAATAACTATGTATAAATATATTCAGGGTCAATACAAAGATCTGTCCCACAATCTATTTATACCCCGGAGTGTAACCATAACCCGAGGGCATCCACTAAGTTTAGAGGAAAGGTGCTTTCTCCACCGACATAGGAGCGGATTCTTCTCTGTAAGAGCAGTGAGACTATGGAACTCTCTGCCAGAGGAGGTAGTAATGAGGGATACAGTAAAAATTTTCAAAAGTGGCCTTGATGCCTTCCTGGTGTAGGGAAGTGCTAACTGTGCTCTCCCATGACCTCCATTATATCACAAATTTTTCCCTTTGGACCATCTTGGATCTACCCCTTGAATACTACATAGGACTTCTTCCGAAAGGTAACTAGATCTAACATCTAGTCTGTACCTAAGCCCACGGCACCAACCAGATAATACTGTCCTTACACGAAACTATATAGATCCTAGACATCATGCAAAACCAGACTATTCACCGATTCTAAACAGAGGGCATCCCAGACTGAAGGGTTGCCCGTATGGGTGACTGACCACTAAGCTCTGACTCTGAATAGAGGGCATCCCACACTGAGGTTAGCCCGCATAGTTTACTGTCTCTTGATCTCTGACTCAGAGCAGAGGGCATCCCACGCTGGGGTTAGCCCACATGGTGTACTTATTCTTTAGCTCTGATTTTGTACAGAGGGCATCCCATACTGGGTGTTGCCCGCAAAGTGGACTGACTTTTGAGCCTGTCCATCTATTTATATTTTTTTATGCCTTGACTTCAGACTTTATACGCCGTATGACTTCAGACGCCATACAAAGGGCATCCCATGCCGGAGGGCGCCCACGGGACTAATGGACTTATATTCCTTGCATCTATAGATATTTGTATTTTGGCTCCAACAAAACACACTGCTCCAGAGTATCTCCCTACTATAGGGCTAGGATTTAGAGCCCCATAGTATCCATAGTATCCATATCCAGAGTATCCATATCCTGATTTTGAAGGTATATATCCCCCTTTTGACTATCCGCTAGTGCGCACTGGTGAATGAGCCCTAACAGCAGTGACCGCTGCTTGTATCTAAATTATTTTAATACATATTTGTAATATATGTTTGTTTATTTTAATCGACAAGCTGGTACTATCGCGATTAGCTACACGCTTTCCCCCTGAGGATATGAGGAACATGGAAACCCCCAGCTCCATCGCTTACAACTGCAGCTTTTTATGTGTTTTCACTTCATATACTATTACCTGTCAAACGCTCCAGCGATGTGCAGCCTCCAGCGACGGGAGCCCCGTGCGCTGACGTGGCTTCCGCTGCTGGCTGGCAGACATTACACCTGCCAGCCAGACACCGGAAGTGACGCCAGTCGGGACCCCGGAACTGGAAGTGACGTTCCGGACAGCGCTCGACAAGCGCGCCCGGAAACGCCACACTGGCCGGCGAGGGGGGAACAGAATAAGAAGTACCAGCCAGGCACTCTTGGGTATCGCAGGCCTTGACAAAGGGGCGGAGGGCCCTGAAACGTTGGCAGGCATGTACACTGCGATCACTGCTTAACTTGCTACCAATCGGTAATATTATCCATTTGTTGACATTATGATCATTGTGTTCACATCATGATTATGTTAATGCATCTTGTTATATATGTTTGTTGGGCGACTTCTGGGATGATGCAGGGCGGATATAGATCACTGTACTGACCAGATGTGTTTTCAGTCACCTGCTGTATATACTGTGCACTGCTTTCCTTGACTAAATTTGTAGCCTACATCCCCTGCTCCCTTATCAAGATCGTGACAGATTCACCCCATAGTCTAACCCTAACCCTTAAAAATAATTGAAAATGACGTAGGGTCCCCCCTCCCATGGGGGGACGGGGGACGGGGGGGACCCATTTTTTTTTTAATAACCCTAACCCTTAAAATTCCCCCCAAAAAATGCCCCCCCCCCCCCCTCCGGAGGGGGGACTCTGCGTCATTTTTTTTTTAAGTGTTAAGGGGGGGGACCCATTTTTTTTGGAATAACCCTAACCCTTAAAATTCCCAAAAAATTACATAGGGTCCCCCCTCCCGGGAAGGGGGGGCTCCCCATTTTTTGGGGGGAATTTAAATTTTTGTATATTTTTTAATTTTTAAGGGTTAGGGTTAGCCTAACCCTAACCCTTAAAATTCCCCAAAAAAAGCCCCCCGCCCCTTGGGAGGGGGGACCCTATGTCATTTTTGGGGGGATTTTTGAGGGTTAGGGTTAGCTTAACCCTAAACCCTTAAAATTACCCAAAAAAATGCCCCCCCCCCCCTGGAAGGGGGGACCCTATGTCATTTTTTTTCTGTAATTAACCCCTTATGTTTATAGTGTGGATAGTATTTTATTTGAAAATGTAATAAAGTGCTCTTTTCAGTTTGGGGGGTCTCCAGGGCAAAAATGGGGGGCTACCGATACATATGTGGTACCGTTGTAATCGGGAGAAATGGGGCTATCACATGCAATATGGTTTTTTTAAGCAGAAATATTCAAAAAACAGTAGAAAAATTACAAACAAGACATTTCATGTTAAAGCCTAAACTCTGCTGCAAAAAATGTATATGTAATGTATATAATTTTTCTGGAAATTCCAGCAAAAATCACGGTTAATCATGCCGCAAAATGGGGAAAAATGACCTGTCAAAAGAGGGTGACAAAACTTCAAGTAGGCTGACAATTAAAAGGGTTAATAGTAACTATGCATTTTGGGTATTGTTCTGCTCGGGGGACCTTGCGCTTTCAGATGTACCATATTTTTCGCCGTATAAGACGCACCTGCCCATAAGACGCACCTAGGATTTGGGGGAAGAAAATATGAAAAAAAAAATATTTTAAACCAAAAACGCACCATTACAGACAGTGTGGCATTCCCCTTTCCCATTAGCCGTGTGGGATGCCCCCATTCCATAGACAGTGTAGCATGCCCCCATCCCATTCCCCGTATACCCAGTGTGGCATCCCCCCTCCCATTCCCCATATACCCATTGGCTGTGTGGCATCCCCCTCTCCCCCCATTAGTATAGGCTGTGTGGCATCCCTTTCCCCCCCATTCCCATAGGCTGTGTGGCATCCACCTCTCCCCCCATTCCCATTGGCTGTGTGGCATCCACCTCTCCCCCCATTCCCATTGGCTGTGTGGCATCCCCCCTCCCCCCATTAGTATAGGCTGTGTGGCATCCCCCTCCCCCCATTAGTATAGGCTGTGTGGCATCCCCCTCCCCCTATTCGTATAGGCTGTGTGGCATCCCCCTCCTCCCATTCGTATAGGCTGTGTGGCATCCCTCTCTCCCCATTCCCATAGGCTGTGTGGCATCCCCCTCCCCCCATTCCCATAGGCTGTGTGGCATCCCCCTCTCCCCATTCCCATAGGCTGTGTGGCATCCCCCTCTCCCCATTCCCATAGGCTGTGTGGCATCCCCCTCTCCCCATTCCCATAGGCTGTGTGGCATCCCCCTCTCCCCATTCTCATAGGCTGTGTGGCATCCCCCTCCCCCCATTCCCATAGACTGTGTGGCATCCCTCTCTCCCCATTCCCATAGGCAGTGTGGCATCCCCCTCCCCCCATTAGCATAGGCTGTGTGGCATCCCCCTCCCCCCATTAGTATAGGCTGTGTGGCATCCCCCTCCCCCCATTAGTATAGGCTGTGTGGCATCCCTCTCTCCCCATTCCCATAGGTTGTTTTTAGGGAAACCCCGTGCAACCTAATAATTCTTCAATGGATTACTTCCAGAAAGATGAGCCCACTACAACAAGTTCAGTACTCTTAGAAAGCTTAACATGTGTACTTTCAGGGAATATATGGTTTATGGGGATATTCTAAATTTAAAGGGTTGTTTTGGTTGAAAAATCGCAAGGTGCGCACTTTGTCTGCAGAGCTGAAATTTTGAAGTAAAATTACCGTTATGCGCATGCTTTACTTTGGGGTGTTTGGCAACTCTTCCCTTGACAGTACCTATGCATGTTGGGTATTGTTCTGTTCGGGGGATGTTGCTTTTTCAGATTTTACTTGTTTTTTTCTGTTTGCATATAGTTTTTTTTAGGAAAATGTGGCTTTGATTCTTCTTTTTTATTCTTTTTTAGGGAAACTCTGTGCAACCAAAGAATTGATTGAGGGATTACTTCCAGAAAATTGCGCCCATGTCAACAAACCTGGTACGCCTAGAAAGCCTGAGGTGTATACTTCCAGAGAATATATAGCTTGTGGGGGGTATTTCAAATTTAAAGGGTTCTTTTTCTGGAAAGACAGCAAGGTGCGCTTAGCGCGGTGCATAGTTGTATTTTATCTGAAAATCTCCTAAAGCGCTGTTTCAGTTTGGGGGAGTCTCCTGGGCAGGAAAGGGTGTCTACCAATACATATGTGGTAACGCTGTGACCGGGATTAATTGGGGTTTCACATGCAATAAGATTTTATTGACAAACTTTTTTTTTTATTACAAAAAACACTACAAATTGCAAAAAAGTGCAAAATGGTCTGGCACCAAGGGTGACAAAAACTCCAGGTAGGCTGGCAGCGAAAGGGTTAAGGGTTTTTAACCCTTAAAAATCAAAAAAGGAATGGGGTCCCCCCCCCGGGAGGGGGGACCCTATGTCATTTTTTTTAAATTAACCCCTTATGTTCTGTCACCCAGCAGCTATAAAAGGCTTCCAGCAGGTGAGCAGAAGCCAGTGACTGCCGAGGGACACAGAGCAAGATGGATGGGAGGTAAGTATTAAAAAAAAATATATATATATATATTTTTTCTCTGTGTGTGTGGTGTTTTTTTTTTTTTACACTTAACCCCTTGTGAACTGGTAAGGGGTCCAAGAGATCCCTATACCAGTTCACAAGGCTGCGGGCTGGCAAGTCACCTGCTTCTAGCGGGCAACTTACCATTAACCCCCGGCACCCCCATTACCTGCCTCCCCAAAGCCCAGGAGGGGGCAGAAGAGCCCGTGGCCATGGGCTATGCGGGCTTGTAGCCTGCAGGACCAGCGGCCACAAAAGATGGCCCCTGCGCCCTGTTTCTACAAGCCCTGCATAGCTGGTCCCGGGCTGGTTATTTTGGGTAAGGGGGAGACCATGTCATTTTTTTTCGATTTTTAAGGGTTTTTAACCCTTAAAAATCCGGAAAAAAATGAGGTCCCCCCCTGGGAGGGGGGACTCTTTGTCAATTTTTTTCTTGATTTAACCCTTTGCAGTGTGGATGGTAGTTGTATTTTATTTGTAAATGTTATAAAGTACTTGTTTCAGTTTGGGTGGGTCTCCTGGGCAGGAACAGGGGGCTACCGATAAATATGTGGTACCGTTCTATTCGGTAGAAATGGGGCTTTCTCATGCAATATGATTTTCTTTAATAAAATACATTTTTTATTTAAAATAAAGGAGGCGATTTTCTAAAAAAATATATTTTTTACTTAATAATTACATTGTAAAAAACATAATAAAATTTACAAACAAGACATTGCATGTTAAAGCCTAAACTCTGCTGCAAAAAAAAAAATATATATAACTTTCCAGAAAATTCCAGCAAAAATGGCACAAAACATGGCGCAAAATGGGGAAAAATGACCTGTCAACAGAGGGTGACAAAATCTCAAGTAGGCTGGCAATTAAAGGGTTAAAAGGTGTTTTTTATTCAGCTTTTTTATACATTTTTTAGGGAAACCCTGCGCAACCAAAGAATTCTTTGAGGGATTAATTCCAGAAAGATGAGTCCACTACAACAAGCTGGATACGCTTAGAAAGCTTAACGTGTGTACTTTCAGGGAATATATGGTTTATGGGGGATATTCCAAATGTAAAGGGTTGTTTTGGTTGAAAAAACGCAAGGTGCGCACTTTGTCTGCAGAGCTGAAATTTTCAAGTAAAATTACCGTTACGCACATGCTTTACTTTGGGGTGTTTGGCAACTCTTCCCTTGACAGTAGCTATGCATGTTGGGTATCGTTCTGTTCGGGCGATGTTGCTTTTTAGATTTTACTTGTTTTTTCTTGTTTGTATATAGTTTTTTTAGGAAAACGTGGCTTTGATTTAGCTTTTTTATCCTTTTTTTAGGGAAACTCTTTGCAACCAAAGATTACATTGAGGGATTACTTCCAGAAAACTGTGGCCACATCAACAAGTCTGGTACACCTAGAAAGCTTGAGGTGTGTACTTCCAGAGAATATATCGTTTGTTGGGGGTATTTCAAATGTAACGGGTTGTTTTTCTGGAAAAACTTCAAGGTGCGCATAGCGCGTAGCATAGTTGTATTTTATCTGAAAATCCCCTAAAGCCCTGTTTCAGTTTGGGGGAGTCTCCTGGGCAGGAAAGGGTGTCTACCTATACATATGTGGTACCGCTGTAACTGGGAGAAATCGGGATTTCACACGCAATATTTTTTTGACAAACTTACATTTTTTATTACAAAAAAACACTACAAATAGTAAAAAAAATAGATTTTTTTTATTTTTTTTTCACATATTTCACCCAAAAAGATTGAGAATACACCTAAAAAAATGACAAACAAGACATTTCATGTTAAAGCCCAGACTATGCTGAAATAAACAATATATCATTTTCCTGGGAAATCCCTGGAAATCCCTTCAAAAATCACATTTGAACATGGGGAGCGCAAAATAGTGCAAAATGGTCTGGCAACAGAGTGTGACAAAAACTCCAGGTAGGCTGGCAGCGAAAGGGTTAAGGACAACATAAAAGAACAGAATGAAATGACATGTTGCTCCTGAACTATAACTGTCAATCACCAAACCTCATGAAAACTTTTCAGAGAAAAGATTATCCAATCGATCTAAATACAAAGGCAAGGAAGAGGTGACAAGCGAAATCTCTGACACCAAACCCGATGGATGAAATAAAAATAGCCACTAAAGAATGGGCGGCCATGGAGGTTTAGTAAACTAGGCAGGCAAAGCACAGCGTGAATGCTAGGCTTAAAAGGATTATTAGAAGGCTCTAACACACTGGGTATATCTGTGGTAAGCTATTCTGTATTTAAGCTTTATTCAGTTTGATCTGTCAAATCAGCAGAATTTTCCATGAAATATACTATCCATTGGATAGTGTAGCTGCTCCTCGTCAGTAGTGGTGTGGATGGGGTGTTCATTGGAACCAGGGTGACTGTTGTTGCTGAATGAGATGGTGTAAGTGTCGTAACAGACCACAAAAACTCACAGTTCTGTTGCACCCATTTGGTGGCAGGACTATGGTACAATCCCTTCAGCCGGTGACAGGTGCCCTCTGCAGTAGGTCTTCGAGGGCCAAGATTATTTTACATAAATATTGACTGTTGGTCCGCTTTAAAATTGTTGAGGATACAACAGCCTTAGCTTGGTATGTGATTGACATCTATATTGCTAGGTTAATGCAATATACATTTATGACAGTAGATGGCGCTGTTACATTTATCTATATGTAGTCTCTGTTGTACATTCTCTACTGCACGTTGTGTTTTCTGTAGTCATGTGATGTGGTAGTGGTGTGGATGGGGTGTTCATTGGAACCAGGGTTACCGGTGTTGCTGAATGAGATGGTTTAAGTGTCCTAACAGACCACAAATACTCACAGTTCTGTTGCACCCATTTGGTGGCAGGACTATGGTACAATCCCTTCAGCAGGTGACAGGTGCCCTCTGCAGTAGGTCTTCGAGGGCCAACATTATTTTACATAATTTTTGACTGTTTTTGACTAAAATTTTTGGGGATACAACAGCCTTAGCTTGGTATGTGATTGGCATCTATATTTCTAGGTTAATGCAATATACATTTATGAAACTGTTACATTTATCTATATGTAGTCTCTTTTATGTGTAATCTCTCATTCTCTACTGCACATTGTGTTTTCTGTACTTTGAGGCAATTTCTATGACTTATGTTTCCTGTCTATGTTATCCACCATGTAAGGTGACCTGCACTCTTGTTCCAGTAAAGTCAGTTCCTATTACGCCTCAGATGTCTATCTGGATTTGACTCCACTGCACCACTGAACCCAGAATTAGATGAGTATATGATTCTGACTGTGGGGGGTCCATATGGTTATGAAATGTGGGGCATCCCTAATCAAGATGCCCTCTAGGATGCATTCTAATGAACCTTAATCCTGCAATGTTAACTATCCCTATCTGAATTAGGATGCCCCGCTGTGTGAACCCCCCTGCCACTATCCTCTACCACCTACCTGTTCCTCTATCCCCTGCCACTGATCTCTACTACTCACCTAACCCTTCCACCCTGCCACTGTCCTCTACTGCTCATCGAACCCCTCTACTTATTGCCGCTGTCCTCCACCACTCTACCCCCTGCTGCTGTCCTCTGCTACTCACCAGAGCTGGCCTTTCTGAACAGTGTCACCCTGTGCAAGATTTATGGATGGCGCCCCCCTCCAAACAACAGAGAAAACACAGAAAATCGCGAAACAGAGAGATAGGGCAAGAGAAACAGAGAGAATGCAGACACTGAAATATTGAAATTAGAAATGGGAGAAATAAAATGAAATGTGGAAATTAGATCGAAAGAAGGAATAAAGGGGTATAGATAGATGAAAACAATGTGGAAATGAGCACAAGATGGGGGGGGGGGGTGGGAAAATAAAAGAGCAGAGTGAAAAATGAGAGAGAGAGAGAGAGAGAAAGGAGGAAAGAAAGAGGGAGAAAAAAAGAAAGCTAGAGTGAAAGAAAGAAAAAAATAAAGAGATGAAAAGAGAAAAAAGAAAAACAGAAAGACAGAAAAAGAAACTAGAGAGGAGGTGGAAAGGTAAAATAGAGGAAGATTTTTAGAAGCTGAAAGAGACAGATGGTAGATAGATGACATGAAAAAATGTAGGGAATGTATGTATACAAAAAGGTACAGAAAGAGACGAGAATGAATGGATCATGAAATAAAAGACAAATAAATGGAAATTCTAAAAGTAGGAGAAGGGAAAAAATAATTATAAAGAAATATCCTTATAAAAAAAGGAGAGAGATTGGGGTATTTTGAAAAAAAGAGGCCTGCTTAATTCCTGGAGCACCCCCACACCCCACAGGTTAAGATGGCGCCCTGTGCAACCGCACACCTCGCACAACCCAAAGGCCGGCCATGCCACTCACTTAACCCTTTGCCCACCTGCTGCTGTCCTGCACCACTTACTTAAACCCTCCACCTCTTGTCAATTTCCTCTACTGCTCACCTAACCCCTCCTCCCCTGCAGCTGTCCTAACCCCTCCACCCTCTGCCGCTGTTCTCTACATCTCACCTAACCCTGTCACTGTTCTTTTCTACTTACCTAACCTTTCCACCCCCTGTCACTGTCCTCTACCGCTACCTCGGTCCTCTACCGCTCACCATACCCCTCCACTGCCTGCTGTTGTCATCGACTGCTGACCTAACCCCTCCACCCCTGCCTCTGTCCTCCCCCACTTACCTAACCCCTCAACCCCCTGCTGATGTCCTCTACCACTCACCTAACCACTTCACTCCCTGCCACTGTCTCTTCCACTGACCTAATCTCTCCACCCCTGTTGATGTTCTTTACCACTCATCTAACCATTTCACTCCCTGCCACTGTATCTACCACTCACCTAATCTCCCCACCCCTTCCATCCACTGCCGCTGTCCTTTACTACCCACCTAACCCCCCCACCTCCTGCTGCTGTTTTCTACTAGTCACCTAATCCCTCCTCCCCCTTGTCACTATCTGCTACCACTCACCTGACCCCTTCCCCCAGCAAATGACCCATGCCTCTGATCTAACCTAGCAGAAGGCTCAGCAGCAGCAGCAGAGTAGGAGGGGGCAAAAACTTGAGGACCAGACGGGGGCAGCTAGTACCAGATGGCAATCACATCAGATAAGACTGGGAGACTGATAACAAGGATCTGAAAGTGGTGGTGAGTACTGAGAGGCTAAACCACAATGCAGCGCAATGCAGGAAAATAGGTAGGTATCTTTGTACTGCAGGGCTCACAGAAAAGGGAGGAACAATCACCCGGATTTTCGCTATCCTTGTGATTTTGCCTCTCTCTAGTGGACATCCTATTATAATAATTCTTGCTTTGCCAGTGATCCCATAGTGCATACAATTGCTCTCCTCCAATTGGTGGCTAGTGCTCCATTCAGCATTACTAAGGCATTGACATCAGAGTGGCTTAGTAAAGCTGAATAGAGCATGAGCAACTGGCTGCTCTCCTTTGGCTGTGGACAGCCGAGCCAATCATTCAGAAATGCCTGGCGCGGTTGTGTGCATCAGCCAGAGGGAAGCTAGAGATGGCAGCACAGCCTGCATATGCATCGTGGGAACCCTGGTGAGGAGAGTATACTAGACAAACAGGAACATTTCACATAGGGGGGCATCCTGAAATGGAATCCGTGGGTCCTGAAGTTTTTTAAAGTGGACCAAAACCCACCACTATCGACTAGGGAAACTAAGATTCCGTCCCCCGGGCATCTAAAATTGGGATGCCCGCTGTGTGAAACCCCCAGGTCCCCCCATACAATTTCCTTGCCTCCCGGTCCAACGGCGCATGCTTGAGTCACGGTCGCATATCCACTATCCCTCTAGCAGGGCACGTGTCCGAGTCAGCCATGTGTGAATGGCTGCTTCCTGTTAGAGGGAAGCGGGGAATGCGGCTGCCAGCGCGCTCGCTGGCTTTAGACGCTGCCTTAGACGGCGTGACATCAGTGGCTCCGAGCGTGCTGATTGGACGAGCGGCCATGTATGCGCAGTAGGACAGGGAAGAGGTGAGCTGCGCTCGGTGATCTGGGGGATTTCACACAGGGCATCCCCAATCCGTTGTCCCGGAGGAAAGAACCAAAACCCAGGATAGTCAAAATCCTGGGTTTTGGTCCACTTTAAGCACCCTGTGGACCAGGACCCCTCCCTCACCAGAGGTCTTGGCCTGCAAGAGCTTAAAATGCTCCTAACTCTTGCTATTTGTGAGCCTGGCATTAGGTACTTACCTTTCATGATATATCTACAAGGGAAACTATGGAGTTCCAGGTCCTCTTAGATTTGGTGATTAGGGGCGTGTCATGGGTGTGACCAGGGGTGGGGATTAATTACAAAAAATGTTGGTGCACTTATTCTCTCCCCCCTACTTCTCATCTTTAGAAGTTTAAAGATATGCTTCTCATGAGGTGCCACGCCTCTTCTAGGCCATGCCCCCTCCTCCAAATGGAACCTACCGTCCAGGACAAAATCCTGGGTGCGCCACTGTCGGTAAGCGTTTCTTTCCTGGCAGACCGTTCCGCATTGTTTTTTTTCTCTTTGACAGCATTAGAGTTATGTATTACTAATGACTTTCCTCCAGACTGTAAGAATTCTGGGAAAGGTTTACTGTGGCTAAAATCCAACATTGTTATGTAAATGGCACTTAATGCAGGTTAAATTATTTAAATTTATTTATGGAATGTATTTTTATTTGAAAAAAGAGTTCTTTGAAAGAAAATAGTAGAAGTTTCATAGGGGATCATTTATATAGAGAAGAACAAAGGCAATAGGGTTAATGATACAAGCAGAATGGTAACACATCTGATAATGCTGTACTTATCCAAAAGAGACACATTTTAAGGAATCTGTTCAGGCCGAGTCTGCAATAAAAGCAAACACCACTTACCTTCCATTTAGCTATTCTCTGTATATTGTATATAGCTCATTTCTGCCAGTCAGAAGGGTTTTGTGGCTGGAATATAATCTCCTGTTGTAGAGTCCTAAACTGAGATAAGAGTAGAAAGAGAACAAAGTGGGATTGGTATTGCAGTTATAGAACAGTAATTAAAGTGGGAGGCCAGTCTTGGGTACCCCCCCGCCGCGGCCTTACCTTAATTTGGGACAGGGCCGGCGTCAGCACCTTGCAAGGCGGGGCAGCTTCCAGGGGCACCCACTCTCTGTGGGGCCCACTGACAGTGCCGGCCTTTGGGGTGTGCGACGGTGCTTGACCGGCAGCGAACTGGAACGGCACCACCACAGTTGGTGCTCAACTTCTCCTCGAATGGTGGGGTTCCCCACAATGGGGCATCTCGATTTAGATTCCAGGGGAGAAAGTGCTGGGTTTTGTTCTGCTTTTAAGTTGCCCACCCCAGCTGATTTCCTATCCTTGGGGCATCAAACGAGAATTGGGGATTAATGCACACCTAATTAATGCACATTAATCCATCATTTTCGTTCATACTTTGTGTGCCAATACCCTTTTGGTTGCTATCCCTGGAGCATCCCAATCTGTTATACCCTACTGTGTGAAATGCCCTGGGATCGCTGGCATACCCACTATGCAAGCAATTCCACCCCTGAGTTTTGGTCTGCTTTACAGGGGCATCTCAATTTGGGATGCCCATGTTTGTGAAAGACCCCCCCCCCCTCCTGTTTGGCCATTAACTCAAATTGGCGATCCCACAGTGCATTCACCAGTTTGAGGAAAGTAATAAACAAAGGGAGGGGGGGTCACACACAGGGGCATCCAAAATCAGGAGAATCTAGATTTGTTTAGATTCCAAGGTCAGGTTTAAAGGTGTTTGGTACGCTTCAAAGTATACCAAAACTAGAGTCTTGGTCCAAATAGCATGATCCTTAGGGGGCATCCAGATTTGGGACGTCCCTCTGTGATGTGATGCGACTCTTCACCACAAAGGGGCCCACTGAGACCATGCCACCCAAGGGCCCACATAAACTTCGAGCCAGCCCTGCCTTGGCATCATGGCTTCATATACCAGGGGAATCAGGGGCACAGATGTGGGTGACAATTAAGCAGGGAAGTCTCGTGACCTGTGGCATCTCCTGAGGAAAGATGGAAAGTGCATTAAAGTAGACTTTCTCTTTAAACAAATTTAATTTGGTAACTAGATATAATAGAGGCACGCTGACTAACCCCTATTGTGCAGGGAAAGGTAGCAATTGACTTCCGAATAGACTAAAGCCTGTCACATTGTGAAATAAACTTCCCCAGGAAAGGCTATCTGTGTATGGTTACAAAGTCCTAAGGAAAGTGTGTAAACTGTTTGATTAGAGCCAGAATTTTACATGTCGGTCTTTGAACAAGGGGTGCTTCTGTTTCTATTTTGCTTTTATTTTATTTTCTATTCAGCATAAAAATGCAACATTCAATCTTCAAAATGCAACTAAAATAAACAGAAATGCAAATGGATAAGCTAGCTGGCCCCCGCAGATGTTTCCATGCAGTCTGATGCAAGAAAGATTCACCTCTAGGTTATTTAAAAATAAAAATGGGAACTGGGCTACAGATATAGGGGCTCGATATTGAATTCAACAGCTTTTTACAACAGCACACTAGGTTGAATAAACAGGATGACAGGTAAGAAAACCTTGCTTGGATTTTAAGGCATACTATTCTTTTAATGTTGAAGAAAATCTGGATGCCCGCTAGAAGAGGAACAGAATAATAGAGAGTTGGAATCCCGGGCTTTGCTCCTTTTTAAGGGGAATGATGTTTAGAATAATACAGTATCTGGTGGTCTGTTCTGCCCAGGGAAAGGGGGCTGTGCCCCACTGAAACATTGCCTTCTCTTTTAGTTTAAATACTTCCCTTATAGAGATCTCTCTCTCATGGGTCCCCCCCACCCAGCATAAACAGCACGGGGACCAGCTGTCGGGGCTTGTAGAACAGGGTGCAGCGGCTAGCATCAGTGCCTCCCTGCCCTGCAAGCTACAAGCCCACACAGCCTAAATGGCCCCTGGGCTCTCATCCCCCCTGGACTTGGGGAGAAAGGAAATGGGGGGGCTGGGGGGGTTAATGTCAAGTCCTCCACTAGCCTTGCCAGCCCTCTAAGCCTTGTGAACTGTATAAGGGTTTCAAAGATCCCTTACCAGGTCACAAAGGGTTAACGGTAAAAAAAAAAAAAAAACTGAAAAAAATGACATTTAATTATTTGTTTAACACTCATCTGCAATCTTGTGTCCCGCAACAATCCTGTCGCACGGCGATCCAATGACAGTTACCGCGGGTGATCACTGGAGGGGGGCTGGGGAGGCAGGGGATTACAGCCCCCTGCCCCTTCATCTGACATCTAATCCCCCGGGACCGGGATGATGTTACGGGGTGGGGCATGACACTGTGGAAAAGCCTGGGGGGGATTGGAGGACCCCCCATTAGGCATGGGGGATCGTGCACAGAGGTAAGCAATTTTTTTTTACAGTAAATGCTGGGGAGATGAGTGTTAAAAAAGCCAGAAGAGCCCTGGGTGAAGAAGAGATCTGGATGGATTGATCAAGGGGTCAGGTGAGTGTCTTTTTTTTTTGGGCCCCTAGCAGGGGGAAAGCCAGGTATGTAAAATTTACATAGCTGGTGTTTAACAGTAGGAGAGGTAGCTACGTAAATTTTACGTAGCTGGCATTAGAAGGCTTAAAGGAGCACTATCACGAAAATTCATACAAAATCCATATAAATATGCTGGATAGCAGAAAGAGGGGTCACTTATACACCTGACATCAAGAAATATCCAACCAGGCTTTTTTTTAAATTTAATGTAAGGAAGAGAAAATTAGCGGTGACAGGTGCGGTCACCCCTGATCCACGAAACCTGTTACCCCTGGATTTTATTAATTCCAGGTGAAAAACCACAAGTTTTATTTAGTTTGTTGTACGTTGTAAGTCGACGTGTTAAAATGGATTTTTAATATTACACAATTTCGCGATATAGCTCCTTTAATGAACTCTGCAGGAAAGGAGTACTAGAAATCAGGGAAATAACTATAGGGGCTGCATGTGGTGCAATTGCAATGAGGCCCAGGAGTTTTGAGGGGCTCCATCATTGTTGCTACTCCACCTTATTTATCATATTTGTGCATCATTTAGATAAAGGAAACACCACTTGCCTTTTTCTTTTCAATCTTTAGTTCACACTAGGGCCCTGTCACATTTAGTTACGCCACTGCTAGGAATCTTGTGAATCTTAGCTTATCATCCTCATCATCTGGCATCATCTTTTTGGGACCCTGTTGTTTTTTATCAGCTAGTGCCCCCCAGAGGCTGGATTAAGGAATAGGCACAAGGGTCTCCACAACTTGGGGGCATCCACCACTGTTTGGGGGATTGGGTTGCCTTCGTCTTGTGGGTTCTTTCACAATTGTCTTGCAAACAGGCAGGGGTTACATACCCCACTGGAGTACACACTTGTATTTCTAAACATAAACAATATAGGTCATTGTTGAATCTTGTTCCCGGGAAGTTTAATTTTTTTTTTCTCTTTCTTTTCTTTTCTCTTATCTTTACTTTCTTTTTCCCTTTCTCTTTCTTCTTTTATCTCTCCTTTTCACTATAACGGACTTATGCCAAGGCAATTGGGATTCGATGATTTCGGATCTTACCCAATGTCGCCTAAAAAATAAAATACAGATTCAACAACAAGAGACAATACATGCTACATTTAATTCTTTGTACACTTCCCTACTGAAGAAATCCAAGGTGTGGTGGGATGTCCAGTACCTAAGGGAGTACATTGATAAGAAAATAGTACCTATGGGACTTAGGTTGAGATTATTTCCTCAGATTGGTCTTTTTACAGAGGACTTTAAACAAAAATGGGAAGTTACATTGCAAGATTGCTCCCTAGCCCTCATGAACCTCCTTATAGAGCAACACAATCAGCACATTAAACAATTGGATGACTAAAGAAAATAGTAGAAGAGTTAGAATCTTATAGAAATGAGGAACAGTTTAATAAAAGGGACAACAACATTAAACTAGCCATTGAGAAAATCAATAGAGATATAGCTCTAAAAGAACATAAACTACAAAAAGACACAATAATGTACAAACAAGGGAAAGAGTATATTTGGCCTGGGGTTGATAGCAGACAATCACGCAGGGAATTTGCTCCCCGCCAATACTCCTCCTCGTCTAGAGAAAGGAATACGTGGAGACAAAGGGAAAACCGGCAAGGACACTTTTCAAGATCTTGGCAGGGCACAGCAGGACAAGATAAGGGCCCACCACGACGGGAATATACCCTACAGAGGGGTGAGGTCATGACTAGGTCGAAGATCCGTAAGACACAACTAGAAATTGTGGAACAGGAGGGGAGAGATAACAAACAGCCCAAACCCAGACAGGTTTTTTTAGAAAACTCTGCAATAAACAGAGGAACATGAGAAGACGCAACAATAAAAGAAACTTGAAGTCCCGAGAGATCCAGCTAGGGCCCTCACAGGCCACCGTTGGGGACAACCGGGAACAGGAACAACAAAAAGAGGATGAGATTAATATTATCAATCTTTCTGAATATGTACTAACTCCCATTCAGAAACAAGTCCTGGCGTTGGGCCTCAACTTTTGCCCCACCCAACAAATTGATATCTTCGAAACAACAAAGAACCTTCACCGAACATCAAACGAACCGGCCCTATCAAACTCACAACTTGAGAAAGATCTAATAGAACTGAGTGAGGAAGCTATGGGAATCTCCCCTATGATAGTCCCAAAAAAACTGTTTTTACCTTACACTTTTTACCCATCTCTTAGTTCCAATCCACATTTGTTGACATTTATTGATGTAGTTACAGCAGACATTGAGAAGTTGGGCAGAGTTACTCAATCCAATTTATCCCAGGCACATTTAGAGGCCATAAGGGAATTGGAACAAAACCAAGAAATAACAATCAAACCCGCCAATAAGGGGGGAAACATCGTAATTATGAGTAATGCCCAATGTATCTCCATGCGTAGAAAGATTTTGGACAAGGACTGGTACGTGAGGGCCTCCGCGTCCAGACTCTCTGAGGCATCGGGGGAATATCACTCGCTCATCGAGGATGCGGTGACACATGGGGTGGGCTATGGGCAGACTGGGGCCTACCTGGAGGCCCCATCCCCGACAATCCCTACCTTTTATGCCCTTTCAAAGGTGCATAAGTCTGCCACTTGTCCACCAGGCAGACCCATTGTGTCGGGCATGGGGTCTCTTACGGATGGCGCCAGTAGGTTCATCGACCACCACCTCCAACCTTTGTCCATCAACTTCCATCTTACTTAAAGGACACTGGACACCTTCTTCGCATCCTCGATGGGCTGACTGTGTCCCTGGGGACACTTCTGGTGGGCCTGGACGTGGAGGCCCTTTATTCCAGCATCCCCCACGATTTGGGCCTACAGGCCATTTGATACTTCCTGAATGACTTAGATTTAGACCAACACAACCTCAATCCTTTTATCCTAAAATTTCTCCAATTCGTCTTCACCCACAACTTCTTTCTCTTCAACGGCCAAATATACCATCAGATACAGAGCACGGCAATGGGGACCACTTGCGCCCCCTCCTATGCCAACCTGTATCTTGGCCATTGGGAGAGAGAGGTGTGGAGTGGGGACGAATTGGCCGATTACCTGTGCCACGTCCCCACGTGGCACAGGTATATCGATGATATTTTCCTTTTATGGACAGGCCCCCTCAGTACTTTAAATTATTTCATATCCTCTTTAAATCACAATACCAAAAATTTCAGGTTCACATATGAATGGAGCGACACACAGCTTAATTTCCTTGATTTGACCATCCGGGTGGATAAGGAGGGACACATTTATACCGACTTTTTTAGAAAAGCAACGGCGGCTAATACAATTTTGCAAGCCACTAGTTCCCACCCCAGTCATCTTCTGTGTAGTATCCCTTACGGGGAGTACATCCGGGCACGACGTAACTGCACTATGGAGGCCGACTTCCAACAAGCCACCGACGGTATTAGGCTAAGACTATTGAGGAGGGGCTATAGCCCCAAGACGTTGGTCTCAGCATATAAAAAAGCCAAAAGTAGACCTTGCAACAAACTGTTATACAAACCGAGGCCCCACCAGGACCAATCGCATCTAGCCCTTACACTGACATATTCAGCACACCAACAGACCCTTAAAAAGATAGTCAAACAGAATTGGAACATCTTATTGGCCGACCACCATCTGAGTGCAATATTACCCCACCAACCCAAGTTTATCTTTAGACGTGCAAGGAACCTACGGGATAAACTGGTACATAGCCATTTCATGGGGAATAAACAAGGAAAATGCTGCAAAGCGAGGGGGACATATTAATGTCAAAAGCCGTGTAGTGCATGTAAATTTATAAAAGTTGGAAAAAATGTAAATCTGGAGGGAAGGAAAACTATTCAACTTAAACATTAGGCAAATTGTGAAACCTCACATGTGGTTTATATTCTCATTTGCCCATGTGGCTGCTACTATATTGGCAAAACCAATAGACCTCTCAAAAAGAGGATTTATGAACAACAATATGACATTAGGACAGGTAACAAAAAAACGCCAATTGGCTGCCATTTCTTTTATTGTCATAATTAGGATCCAAAAGGTCTGATTTTCCAAGTTCTGGACCGTGTCCATCCATCGCCCAGGGGGGGAACCTTGAGAAAATCACATTACAGTGGGAGACCCGGTGGATCTCCCGATTAAAAGCTGATGTTGCACCAGGTCTTAATGAGTCCATAAGTTTTCTTCCCTTCTTGTAGGATTTTTTTTTTTTAAATATTTGATTTATTTTGAATAAGTTTGATCTAAATTGATTCAGTTAGATTCAACCTTATTTAACGCCATTTAATTGTAGTCTAACTTAATGTATGCTCATATAATGTGACTCAATATGATTGGTCTAATTTAATTCATTTCACATTATATATAATCTCTTCCTAATGAGTGCATCAATATGTCTAGCAGGTACTAGAACGGGTCTTGGAGTCTCCACATGTAATGCAGGGTTCAAACATATCGGGACCGGGCAATTGGCTGATATATTCCTTATGGCTCATTGGACTTTTTCATAAGATGTCATGTTTTTAGGATATCGCCTGGCCAGGGGGAGCGGAGGTTAACTCAGTTGCCCCTTTAAGTGCCAGTTTAGGCACTTTGCCCATCCCGTACAGGGTGGGCTGTCCGGGTTCTGTGGGGGGGGAGGGATGAGCGCTTGGATGGGGTGACGGGGCGGTTTGCCTTGCCGTGCCGCAGGGTCGGGGGGCGGGACAGCCAGTCTGTCATCAGCTGGCGGCCCTGGCCCCCTGACAGTGCGGGGACGCCCGTCTCTGGAGGAATGGTTGCCTCCTCAGACATGCGCGCGCGCCCTTCAGTTCAGCCAGGTGGGGAATGACATCCGCTGCCTGGCTGGGGGGTTGGCAAGCGTGCGCGTAGGGTAGGGCGAGCGCACGCTCCCCGCCTCCTTCGTGATGGCAGAGTGGCGCCCCTCCCCCTCCTTCTTCATGTTTCCCGCTTCCCCCCAGGTCTATATTAGACAATCCCCCCTAGCCCCCACCATCAACTTTACTCTGGCATCCACCACTGATGTGAAATTCTGTTGGGCAAACCGGATAAGCTTCTGGTGGTCAGGTGGCGCAGCAAACCGGAAAGAGATTGTGGAAAAAGCTGGTCTCATGCTTCCTGGACAGGGAAAGTGAAGCAGGGCAACCTTATCCATAGGGTGGGCTCCCACGTTCAGTTCTGCTGGTGGACCCTGGACACTGCTGTCTGACACTGACAAATTACACCAGATGTTCCCACAGAGTGCCTGCTGGGTACCACTCATCTTAATCACAACTGCCATTTGTGACAGAGACAGTCATGGTCCGGTCACTGAAAGCATTTGCAATTGTTGTGCCACCAAACAGTCTTGGGAAAGCAGTCGGCAAGTCCTATAACACACCTGCCGCCAGCCTCCCAGTAACTCGGCAGCACCCTAATGGAAAATGGCAGACAGGGCACACACAACATAGGGCTGGGGGTTTTGCTCCACCAGACTTTCTGCCTAGGGGCCTCCACTTAATCTGCCCCTTTCCCCAGCTGTTCCAGGGTTCTGGCTCTGAGGAACTACTACACTCTTCTAGATATTCCAAGCTGCACTTCTAGCTCACAGTTGTGTTCATACTTAACCCGACTTTCCTTCAGTGAAGAGAACTGCTCATCATGTAAATGTAGACATTTTCCCCCATAAACCTAGCTATATTAGGGGTGTCTGCACTGGATGGGCTGATTAGCTCATCCAAATGAAAAGTGTTGATTGAACCTTAAAAGGCAGCTACACATATGGAACCAAAATACTCATTAAGAGTTCCCTGAAAGTAGGTAATATCGTCAGGCATTGACTACTAGACTTAATTCAAAAAGTGCTGGTAGATTACAGTGCAGGCAGATTGGAACTAAACAAAATGACTGTACATAATGATCTCACATTATACAGCAGGCTCTGGATATATGATATGTGAATAAAATAAGCTGTCACATTGCTTTAGTTAAAGGTGTGTTTAGGCTTGGGTGTGCCTAATTATGAAATAAAGCCTAAATACAGATTATTTTCAGTAGATATTTTAAGGAATGTGTCTTGAATCAAGGCAGTTATGAACTCCAGATGAACTTTTGTAGATGATGTATGTTGAGGAAAGTGAAAAAGCCTTTAGCAGAGAGTTCAGCAAGAGAGGCCATGTTATTAGGGAGGTGCTGCTGGAGAATAGAAAACTCCAGCTCCAGTTAGTATACGATTCAGATTAGCTCTGGCTAAAACAGAGATCATTAATGATTTTTTGTCCTCCATTTAATGCTGAGCAGGTACACAGCCTATTGGATTTGCTTGATAATTTTTTTGAACAATACAAAGGACGTTACAGGGAGAACCGTTCAGCCATTGTTGAACACTTGGTCAAATCTACTGGACAATTAGAGCTGCTGTGTTACCCTTGGCAGCCACATTAAAATCCAACACCACGTATCTCCCTAATTCAGCTTTATCAAAAGTAGTATTCCCTTCTCCTGACCTATTCCCATGTGCACTTCCACAGTGCCCAGCCTAGGTTTCCATTTCACAGCCTGCTGCCACAGTTTCCACTCCATAGCCTTCTGCACAGTTTCCTCTCTAGAAACTCTGTCCAAACCAGTTTCATCTTTGCCGTCTGACAGTCAGCCTTTGCTACGTGAGGGTCCTGATGCCAGCTGCCTGCCTTCCCGAGGGTCCTGATACTCTCTGCCAACCTCCTGATGGTCCTGATGCCACCTGCCAAACTTATGTTGGTCCTGGTGCCCCATGCTAGCCTCCCAAGGGTCCTGATAATGCCCGTCAGCCTCCCAAGTGTCCTGATGATGCCTGCAGGCCTCAGCTTCTTCAGACCTCTGCCTGTCAGCCTCAGCCTCTGATGACCTCTGCTTTCCAGCCTAAGCTTCTGGTGAACTTAGCTTGCCAGTTTCTTCTGACTCCTGCTTGTAGGCTACCTCTGCTGTTTCTGGGTATCAATCTGCCTCTGTCTTCTGCCTGCCTGTCACATTGGATAAAGTTGGCCTAACAGCTGCCGCCTCTGTGTCTTGGTGCTAGCCTGCCTCCAGGGTTCAATCTGTCTCTGATGATATCTTCCAGCCATCCCTGGCTATTTTCTAGTGCCAGCCTGCCCTGATGACTCCCAGACAGTCAGTACTCTGATCTGGTGTCCACCTCTTTTGTCTTCAAAACACCTGCCATTATTTTCTTCCCTGTATCCTGTTGATCTTCAAATGCTAATTATTCCCAAGTGGACAGTTACCAGTACCTAGATGCCTACTGTCTCTCTTGACTCATCTCCCCCAATCCTAGTGCGTTGTGAACCTTTACCTTAGACCCCAATGAATTGTAACCCAGATCCTGAGGTTTTGTAGTTGGGCCAAGTAAACCTTTTGGGCTCTATACACAAGTCTAGGTGCTAGTTTAGTGCTGTCCTATGTAGCTCCAGAATCTGTTGGTCTCAAGGGGGGCCCAGAAGCCAATGGTCTGGTTGAATTGAAACTGCCAAAGGATGTTCATGGGATAGGGGTGCTCAGTCTGGGCTACCTTGTCTTTTAAGACTATCTGGCCGTAGTGGGGGAAATCTTGAACAGCAAGCACAATCTGGCATCAATCCTGGTAATGGGGTGCTGTTGCCTGGGCCTGACCAGGGTGGAAGACCCCAGCTAGATCAGTTAAACCCCAGTAGTAGTGGGTTCAGGCTGGATCTAAAGCATTAAGGAACTGGTTCATATTGACCTACTTTTTGCTCAAACTTCCTGTTTACTACAATGGTTGACCTATGGACAAACAAAGATGGATGCCAGTTGGAATTAGAATATGAAATAGTTTTTTTGGCCTTCACCTCTAACAAAACCTTGAAAAACCAGGCCCATGCAGTTTAGAGTGTCCTGAGGCTTCCCTTGAAGGGGGGGGGGGGTATGTAAGGAATAACCTTGGGTTGTACTTGCAGCACTGGCTGGTGCTATTTTAACATCTGACTTTGCATGCATTTCCCAGCAGCCACCAGCAGATGGGTCTTCCGAGCTGCAAGGCCTGGCCTAATGACACACAGCTGATATAATCCAGCCTCAGTCAATATACTGGGCTTTGACCTTTCCAACCTCACCTCAATATTGAGCCCAATCACAGTGGAGTTTGTAGCTTTGCTTTTGTGTGAGGATACCATTCCTGCTCTCAATTTTGTATATGATTTGTTGTTTGTTTGTTTGCTGTGCTTCACATGGTGTAATTGCTGTATCATTTAGGAGTTGGTTATATTGACTTTGTTGGTGTTGTGTATGTACAAATTAATGTACACATGTTTTAAATTAAATGTGAACCCGCGCTCCATCTGCCCCCCTCCCCGGATCTATTAGGCATTGCCACTGACCACATAAAGAAGAGCAAAATGCCACTCTCCCAGAAATGATCAGTTTGCCAGGCAACAGAGAAACACAGCCATTTACTGATTGGTGCAAAACAGTCTGTCAAACAGAGGGATGTTCCTCTCACTAGATACCCAGCCACACTCCACTGACAGGCGGGGCTCACTCCTAGAGTTTGTGATCCGCAAGTGGCCAGCAATTTGTTGGCCAGGTAATGGATGGGGCTGATAAGTACACCATCTGGTCAGTAAACGTACAACTTTTGACATCTGGACATTTAAGTCATAAATGTCTAGGCATAATTAGGAACAGGACCTATTCTCAAGAAAAGCTACAGTGGGGTAAATATTCTTACTCTTGGGGGAAAAACAAGAACAATGAAAAAAAGAAGGGGGGTAGAAGGAATGTATGAAAACACATAGGGAACCATGTTTCAGGGTGGGAAAAAAGAGGGATAAACAGATAGGTAAAGAGAGGCAAGGGGGGATATCAATCAAGGTTACATGTTTCCTTGAAATGGGAGTCCTGTGTGACCCTGAAATGTTGGAGGTACATGTATGTCTGGAATTACTTATTCACTTGTGTAGTACTCTTCAGAACTACTTGGTGTGCTGGCTCCATTTAGACTTTGGGCACTTATCAACTGACATCACAATAATCAAAATTATCTTTGCAACCATCTTGAATAGACTGCACCCCTCATCATTTATCCACGCCCACTTCCTGCCTTGCTGGTGTATCTCTGAAGACGTAACTTCTGCAATGTGTTCTAGATTCTCCTGTCATTTCTCCCAGAAATATGTCTCTACATATCTGGCCTTCCAGGGTGAGAAATAACAATGCAATGTATTCTCCTTAAACAGGTTCCTTTTGTAAATGTGCTGCTCTGCCTTCTTATCTTATATATTGTCTAGTTACACATTGCCATTTTGCTTCATTACGCATGTAAACAGATATATCTGGTCCGTGCCTATATCTTGACAAGTACCTGCTGTACAAAGTGCTACATTAAAGCGATTTTGGCCGCTCACTAAGTGCATGTCGCCACAAGAGGTTAATGCTCTTCATAGCAACTGCCTGTAATCACGCAGTTACTTTCTCATGGCTCCGCATGCTCATAAGAATGCATTATGATACAATAACACCTAAATGAACCTCTGGACAGGCTCTGGCCTTTCCCCGCCTCATATTAATACAAGTTAATAGAAGCCGCAAATGGCGTCTCGCAAGGTAATACAAAAATTGTCATATCGCGTTTGTTATGTGAGATGACCATGAACTGAAGCTAATTGAATGTGTCTGTAATAACTGGTGCAACATGTCATATTTTATCAGGCAGCGAGAGATAATAACAAGCGCTTGGTGGTTAAGGAAGGTGCGCTCGGCTTGGATTTGGCAGCAGAGTGCGCAATGTCAGGATGCCACTGTCACTGTACATTTCTCAATCCAGTTTGGCTGCTATTATTCATTGTTGTTTTGAATTCAGCTAAATGGATGTCGATGCTGCAGAGTCATCCGAATAACCTTTCGTAACTGAAACAACTTAAGCTTTGGGTCACAAACTCACATCAACTTTACTTTTCACTGGTCACATGGCTTCTTTCTTATTTGTTCAGAAGAAAAGTCTTAATATAATCATCAGAATCTACAGTAGTCTGAGGCTGACAAGAGTCTGAGGCTAATAAAGAAGATTTCAAATTAAGATGTGATTTAGTAAAGGGAGGGATTTAGAACATAGTTTGAACATAAAACATTCCATGGAGTAGTATAACTTATTTTTAAATTCACAATTCTTTTTTGCGCATCAAATGATACATTAGTATTGCAAAGTTAATAAATCATATATTCATCTGAAAGTGTTAGAAAGCTTTGTTGTACAGTTTCATGATCTCATTGTATTAGATATATTCATAACCCTCTTTTTCGTCTTTGTTATACTAGGTGGCAACTTATTTTATTTGCTTTTTAAAGTACATTTTAAAGGAACTGTCCAGGTAAAGGCATGTCCTCACCTCATGAATGATGGTGGTAGGCTTATATCACCTCTGCTATCTGCCCTTGACTAAACTAGTGCTCCATGACATTTACGCCAGCCAACCCAAATACTACACCCATCCCTCCAATCATGACACCAGACACTGGATATATTTGAATGTTACTTAATTTTTAATCAGCCACAGCTGACCAAAACCATAAAAATACAAACAACAAATCTCCCACCCCCCATTCTGAGTGGTAGGCCAACAATACCCAGAGAGAACACGAGGGGAGAGAGGATGAAGGATAAATTCCCTCCTGCACCAACCTGGACAGAAGCCAACTGCGCTCCACTGATTCTTTGGCTCGGAGCGCAACAGGACCAAACTCCCAGGTGCAACAATATCCATAACAATGGCTACCCCATATTTGTAGCCATCCTCCCATAGCTCGTCACCCTGCTGGCAATCCAGACTCGTTTCAGCCAAAACAGCCGCCTCTCTCCACACAGCACGTTTCCAATACCTGCCATCTCAGGCGCGTAAAACAATTGTTTGTTATTATCTGATTTAATTTTTTTTAAGTGGTTTTAATATGTTTAGGCAGTATATGTAGTGATTAGAGATGAGCGAACTTTTGAAAAATTCGATTCGACTGATTCGCCGATTTTTCCGACAAAAATTGTTTCGACCCGTATTTATTTGCGACGAACCGCTATTAAAACGGCTATTTCTAAGCCTCCTAGAGCCTCAATAGGGTTGTAAACCATTCTGCCTTGCAGTAACACGCATAGGATGCGTGCTGGGTTAGTGAAATGACACTGTAAATAATTATCACATGCAGATCAGAGGCATCGCTAATAGAATTGCAGAGCGGCACAATTGCAGAGAGTTGAAGTGGCATCACTATGAGGGGCCCCTATAGTGCCTGAAAAACACACCCTGGAGCTGGCAGCAGCAGGAGCCCAAAAATTAGCTGAATCACACCCTGGAGTTGCAAGCAGCAGGAGCAGCAGCAGCTGCAGGAGCACAAACATTGCTTTAAAGAGACACTGGAGTTGGCTGCAGGAGGCCAAAAATTGGATGAATCACACCCTAGAAAGGCAAGCAGCAGCAGGAGCCCAAACATTGCGTGAAAGAGACACTAGAGTTGGCTGCAGGAGCCCAAAAATTGGATGAATCACACCCTGGAGTTGCAAGCAGCAGGAGCCCAAACATTGTGTGAAAGAGACACTGGAGTTGGCTGCAGGAGCCCAAAAATTGGATGAATTGGATGAATCACACCCTGGAGTTCCAAGCAGCAGCAGGAGCCCAAACATTGTGTGAAAGAGACACTGGAGTTGGCTGCAGGAGCCCAAAAATTGGAGGAATCACACCCTGGAGTTGCAAGCAGCAGCAGGAGCCCAAACATTGCGTGAAAGAGACACTGGAGTTGGCTGCAGGAGCCCAAAAATTGGATGAATCACACCCTGGAGTTCCAAGCAGCAGCAGCAGGAGCCCAAAAATTGCGTGAAAGAGACACTGGAGTTGGCTGCAGGAGCCCAAAAATTGGATGAATCACACCCTGGAGTTGCAAGCAGCAGCAGCAGGAGCCCAAACATAGATTGAAAGAGACACTGGAGTTGGCTGCAGGAGCCCAAAAATTGGATGAATCACACCCTGGAGTTGCAAGCAGCAGGAGCCCAAACATTGCTTGAAAGAGACACTGGAGTTTGCTGCAGGAGCCCAAAAATTGGATGAATCACACCCTGCAGTTGCAAGCAGCAGCAGCAGGAGCCCAAACATAGCTTGAAAGAGACACTGGAGTTGGCTGCAGGAGGCCAAAAATTGGATGAATCACACCCTGCAGTTGCAAGCAGCAGCAAGAGCCCAAACATTACTTTAAAGAGACACTGGAGTTGGCTGCAGGAGGCCAAAAATTGGATGAATCACACCCTGGAGTTGCAAGCAGCAGCAGGAGCACAAACATTACTTTAAAGAGACACTGGAGTTGACTGCAGGAACCCAAAAATTGGATGAATCACACCCTGGAGTTGCAAGCAGCAGCAGCAGGAGCCCAAACATTGCTCGAAAGACACCCTGGAGTTGGCAGCAGCAGGAGGCCAAAAATTGGCTGAAAGGCACACCCTGAAGTTGGCATCAGCAGGAGGCCAAAAATTGGCTGAAAGGCACACCCTGAAGCTGGCATCAGCAGGAGCCCAAAAATTGGCCTAAAGACATAAATATATTTTGCACCATTTTGAAAGTGTAAAACGTGGCACCATGCTGAATCTAGTCGCATGCATCAGCCATTAGTGGGTGGAAATCCTGGCTGATCCATCCCTGATTCATTTTGATAAAGGTGAATCTCTCCACATTTTTAGTTGAAAGACGAGTTCTCCTTGCCGTAAGTATGGCTCCCGCCGCACTAAACACCCGCTCAGATGGCACGCTACTGGCCGGGCAGGACAGCTTTTCCAGGGCAAACTCTGCTAGTTGCAGCCACAAGCCAAGTTTGGCTGCCCAGAAGTCCAGCGGATCCTCAAGGTGTGTTGGCATGGTCATGTCAAGGAATGACATGACCTGCTGGTTGAGGTCCTGCTCCAGGTCTTCCTGCTGCTCATGATTAGCCTCACTATGCGGGTGTAGAAAGCTACTCAATAGCGACTGAAGACTGAGGCTGCTGCTGATGGAGCTGCTGCTGCTGCTCCTGCCAACCCCCCCAGCAGGCATGGCAGTGGAAGGTGAGCGCAGAGGTCCCCCCGAGTCAGACCTGCAAGAGTATGGACCATGGCGCAGATAGGCATCGGCCAACTGGCTACGTAGAATGTCTTTGTAGTAGTTCAGTTTGTCCTCCCTCTCGGCGGGTTTAAAAATGCCCCCATTTTGTGCCGGAAGCGAGGGTCCAATAAGGTGGACAGCCAGAAGTCATCCCGGCGACAAATGGAAACAATTCTGGGGTCACTACACAAGCACGTGAGCATGCTTCCTGCCATTTGCGCAAGTGACTCAGAGGGACTACCTGTCTCCATCTCCACTGCATACTGCCACGTTGTGTCTGGGTCCTCTGTCTCGCCTTCCTCACAACCCTCTAGCTCCTCTGGCTGCTCCTCCTCTCCGGTCCGCTGACTAGATAAACCAGCCATTTCGCCAAGCCTAAACTGTGCTTCACTGGGCCACTCCTCCTCCTATTCCTCCTCCTCCTCCAGTTCAGCTCCAACGGGGTTCATGTGGCCGTAAGATGTAGACGCCATGTCTCCAGTGCCCTGACCAGCCATGGTTTCCAACATGTGCTGTAGTACATGAAGCAGTGGAATCACGTCGTTCATCCCGTAATCCTGCCGACTGACAAATAAAGTGGCTTCCTCAAAGGGCCTGAGCAAACGGCAGGTGTCACGAATGAGCTGCCACTGGTTGACATTGAAGTTACACAGGGGAGTCCCCCTATCCGCTTGGAACATCAGGAAATCGGTGATGGCTTTTCTCTGTTCATATAATCGGTCCAACATTTGAAGGGTGGAATTCCAACGGGTGGAAACATCGCAAATCAGACTATATTGGGGGCTACCATTCTGACGCTGTAGCTCAAGAAGGGTGTGTTTGGCGGTGTATGAGTGGCTGAAGTGCATACAAAGTTTACTTGAAGCTGTTAGGATGTCTTGCAGATCGGGGGAACACTTCAGAAACCACTTGACAACCAGATTGACGTGAGCCATGCAGGGCGCATGGGTCAGGCTTCCTTGTCGAAGCGCAGACAAAATGTTCTTCCCATTGTTGGTAACCATGATTCCCATTTTAAGTTTTCTTGGAGTAAGCCATGTTTGGATTTCGTGATCAATAAATATAAGCAGTTCCTCCCCTGTGTGACTCCGTTCGCCAAGATAAACCATGTGAAGCACAGCGTATTACCTCCGTGCCCTGCACACCTGGTAGACTGGAGGGGCACTGAGACTTGAGCCTACAGTGGAGGGTGAGGAGATGGCGGAGGATGAGGAGGCCGAGTCGCACGGTGTCACAGGCATAACGGCCAGGGAGCGCGGAGGCCGAAGCGGCGTGACCTGTCCAAGTTGCTGCTGCTGCAAAGTGACCACATTCACCCAGTGGGCCGTAAACGACATGTACTGTCCCTGACCGTAGTTACAGCTCCAGATGTCGGCGCTGCCATGCACTTTGCTACACACCGACAGGCTCAAGGACTGGCCCACCATCTGTTCAACAAAAGTGTGCAGCGATGCAAGAAATGACGGCTTGGTACTCTCCACCTCGGCTCTGCACAAGCCATCAGTTCTCTGAAAGGTGCAGAGTCCACCACCTGAAAAGGGAGCGACTGCAGCACCAGCAACTTGGACAGGAGCACATTCAGCTTCTGCGCCGTAGGATGAGTGGGCGCATACTGCTGTCTCTTGGACATGGCTTCGCTGATGGATTGCTGGCGGGAGAAGCTGAATGTGCTCCTGTCCAAGTTGGCAAGTGCATGACTTGGAGGAGGAGGAGCAGGAGCATCAGGAGCGACAGAGGATGGGTATGACGCACAGCTGCCTTCGGCTGAGGTGCTGGAGCCTTGGCTGGCAGAAATTGGGAGCGACGTGCCACTTGGTGAGGAAGCAGGCTGGACCACCTCTTCGGAGCCTCGGTTCTCCCAGGCCACTTTATGGTGACGCATCATATGTTGACGCAGGGCCGTGGTGCCAACATTTGGGCCCTGGCCACGCTTCACCTTCTGCCTACATATCTTGCATGTGGCCATGTTACCCTCCTGCGGATGCTTCAGGGAAAACTGCCACACTGCCGAATAGCTACTTTTCCCACCAACAGGCCGCACTGATTCACTGCTACTGTCGCCAACTCCTGGAACCCCTGCTCCATTACCTCCCGATAAGGTAGCCTGCCGTGCCCGGCCCCGTTTGGCTCCAGGCTTTACAATTGTGTCCCCATGCTGATTGCCAACCATGCTGCTAACACCTTGCTGCCTGAGCTGCTGACTCCGGGGCAACCTGCGCCCCTCTTCTCCTGATGATGACGATGAAGCCCCTTCTGCACCCGGTTCCCAAGTGCGATCGGCTTCACCATCATCATCATCACCGAGTTGTGGCTGCACGTCACTGATGTTCTCGGTTTCCTCAACAGTGTCTGGCACAGGAGCTGGAACGCTCTCAACACCCACGACACTCTTCACATCACTATTTGCCTGCCTAGCTAAAGAAGCCACCTCCATTTCTTGGCTGGGCAGTAGCTGCTGACTGTCCTCTATCTGATCATCCTCCTCACTAAAGAGTGGAGCTGAACCCAAAGCATAGGATACGTCGCTGGGGGAGGGAACGGCGTAGGACAGAGGCAATGGGAGGACAGGGACTGCTCTCGGGGCATGCCAACTCAGGGTTGTGTCAGAGGAACCTACCGACCATAGACTGGGGGTCTCAGATGTAACTTGTGATGATGTGGATGACCGCGTTAACCAATCTACCATGGCAGATGCGTTACTGGTGGAGACACGACCGCTAGCAGATACAGGCAGGTCAGGTCTCTCACCGTGACTCCTGCTGCCACTCGCCCCTAGTCTGCTGCGACCTCTGCCTGCTGAATCTTGGCCTCTGCGACTCCTCTTTGAACATCCTGGCACTTGTCTGCCTGAGATTTTTATGTATTTGAAATGGGTACGTTAAAAAATGTGTTTACTTTAAAAAGCAGAAGCTAAATAAAGTGAGGAACTGCTTCTCTGCACCAGATACTATGAAAATTGGCAATATGGGATACCCTGCGGCCTAGTGTTTTGACAGCAAAACCAATTCAAAATGCAATAGCTTGATTAAGCTGATGATGAACTAGCGTAGTATAGCAGATAGGGTGCTACGTGCAGGTTTGGGATACCCTGCGGCCTAGTGTTTTGGCAGCAGGACAAAAAACAATTCAAAATGCAATAGCTTGATTAAGCTGAGGATGAACAACGCTTATTTGGTATAACAGATAGGGTGACATGTGCTGGTTTGGGATGCCCATGTGGGCTGGTGTATTTAAACCAGACAAAAACCAATTCAAAATGCAATAGCTTAATTAAAATGAGGCTGAACAACGCTTATTTAGTATAACAGATAGGGTGAAATGTGCTGGTTTGGGATGCCCATGTGGGCTGATGTATTTAAAGCAGACAAAAAAAGATTAAAACTTATCCAGTTATGAGAAATGCTTGTGTGTAACAGATAGGGTTAAATTTGCCAATGCATAGATGGGATGCACAGTGGCAAGGCAGGTTTACACCACAAATAACTGAAATTGAATTGAAATATGATCTGGCTAATGAAAATAAAAAAAAAATTTCCCTGTCACTTCAATGCTGTCCCTGCCTGGATCGTTCCGGTCTTTCCCTATCTTTCACTATCTTTCCCTGGCTCTGTCTACCTCTCTTTCTGCCTCTCTGTCGGTCTCTCTGACTCTCCCTACCTCTATCTAACTCTGTCCCTGTGTGTAACAAGCTGTGCTCTGGCCGCAATAGAACGCTGAACTACGCACAAGGAAGATGGCCGCCGTTTATATAGCACGGTGACGTCACCGTGCTTCCTGGCTGCTGATAGGCTGCATGTGATTTTCCCATGATACCTTGCCCCAGGTAACATGTCCGGACATGTGCTTCCACCATTTTAGAATGCCTGTAATTTAAATAAATGGAGTTTAAACTTCGATCAATCGAATCGCAGGGAAATTCGGATTCGTTGAGAATCAAATTTTTTCTGAAATTCGGAACGAATTCGGGTTCGTCCAGATCGATTCGCTCATCAAATTGTATTAATTTTGAGTTGAAAGTTCCTCACTATTTTGTGTGTTGTGCGTAAAAGGGAGGAAGACCACCCCAAAGACAAGAATGAATATACAAACCATACAAAACAGCCTAAACAATTATATACTAAATGAAAACCATACCAATACAATATTGTTAAATACATAACAAAGAACAAGTTACTCCCTGCCCCATGTTTTTTTTATAAATTTGTACACATGGCATTGCCAAGTGTAGCCCTAAATGATGGACTACTACATACTATGCCTGGACAGGGACTTTAAGTAAATTCTACTGCATGCTTAAAAGTCAGTAAACCTTGCTCTACCCACATGAAAGTGAAGCTTTAGGTTTTAATCAACAACATATGTACCAACACACATCCAAACAAGTATTTGTAATAGCACTTGGGTGACAGTACTCTGTAATATCACTCTGTAATAGCACTTGTGTGGCAGTACTCCATAATAGCACTTAGGTGCCAGAACTCTGTCTTTTCTGCTTAAACCGCCAGATGCACCTCCAACACCTTCTCTATCCCTGAACGCTGATCTCTGACACCTGTAAAAAATGTATTGTTTATAATAATTTATTTATATGAATATTTATTTATGTATATATGTATTTATTGGTGTTAATATTTATTTATGTATATATTTATTTATGTATATATGTATGTATTGCGATAAGTGTGCGGGATCGCCCTCTTCTGATGTCCCGGGACACGTATTTGTCTTTATCCAATCAGGCAAACAGCAGAAAGTTCTTTCAAGCTGACTCGAGGTCAGTTTTATTTGTAAAGGTTGCAAATAAAAATAAAGATAACATGGAACAAAAGTAAATCCTTGCCTGTCCGGCACTTAACTATACAAGTGAAAACCCTCACTACTAGCTGGAGAGCTTCTCTCTGCCAACTTTAAAAAAACTACTTCCAGCAACCTTTACTCACATGAGTCTCTCAACAGTCCTGGGCTGTGTCCTTTGCCCGAGAGAGAGAGAGAGAGAGAGAGAGAGAGAGAGAGCTCCTCCTTTTCCCAGCCTCTCATTCCCCCTAATTAATTACCTGACAGGTGAGAGGCTCAGCTATTACCTCACATAGGAAAGGAACCTGGGAGAAATATACCTGTCCTCTACTATGAGACCTGCATGAATGTCACAGTATTTATTTAATTATTAAGTTATTTATTCATTTACTGATATACCGTATATACTCGAGTATAAGCCGAGTTTTTCAGCCCACTTTTTGGGCTGAAAAAAGCCGCCTCGGCTTATACTCGAGTCCAGGGGTGGACTGCCAGGGAAGGCCGCAACCCTGAACCCAACAGATGCTGGAGGGTGAGGGGTCCTGCTGTACCCGCTGCTACCGCCGCCGCCGCCGCTTTCATACACACAAACACGCACACACATTCACACACTGACCGGCACTGCCAAGCTGCTGCGCGCTGGTCGTCAATGGGCGGCGTCCAATGTTTTCATTGGATGCCGGCCATATGGGGCACGCCCACCGACGACCAGCGCGCAACAGCCAGGAAGTGCTGGTGTGTGTATGAGAACGGCGGCGGCTGGCGGCTGCCAGGTGGAGCTGAATGGAGGGTGTTGTGTGCCGAGCGACCGGCAGCAGGAGGGGAGGGGGACCCCGCTGCCCCTCTGCAGGGTAACCTCGGCCAAACCCTGACCCGCGACACCTGCGCGTCTGAGAGCGGCGGCAGCAGCAGCAGGTACCCACAGTGTGTGTGTGTGTGTGTGTGTGTCTGTGTCTCTTTCTGTGTGTGTGTCTCTTTCTGTGTGTGTGTGTCTCTCGTTCTGTGTGTCAACTCCAATTCCAATTGGAAAAAGCCGCCTCGGCTTATACTCGAGTCAATAACTTGTTCCATTTTTTTGTGGTAAAATTAGGTGCCTCGGCTTATATTCGGGTCGACCTATACTCGAGTATATACGGTATGTATATATTGATTGAGGAATTTATTTAGGTATCTATGTATTTCATAGCATTTTTTTGTTTTCTGTTATTACTTTGAGTAGCCCATTTTGTACAGTGCAATCACCCAGGTCCCCCCCCCCCCACCCAATTTGGCCTCCAGTCCCCGTAAAAAACGAATATTTTTTGTATTTTATGTATCCATTCATTTTTTTAGTTTTCTGTTACTATTTTCAGTACTTTCTCTAGCCCATTTCATGCAAGGCAATCAACCAGATGCCCCCCCCCCCCCCCAATTTGGCCTCCAACCCCATACAAAAAAAAAAATATTTTTTATTTATGTATTTCTTATATTTTTTAGTTTTTTGTGATTATTCTGAGTATTTTCCTTACCCCATTTTGTGCAACACAATAGGGTTGATTCAGAGCCCCTTTCTCACCTTTTTTTTTGCGTGAATATTTCCATTCTCGTTAATTTTTTCCCCTCGTCTGATTCAGCAAAGCCTTTTTTCTGCGAGAACTTTAGTGTGAAATGTTTTCATGTTTGCATGATTTTTCGTTTGGTAGCAAGACCTCCATAGAAATAATGAGAAAGGGGCTCTGAATCAACCCTAATATCCCTGGTGTTACCCCTTGATTTTGTCTCCATTAGCCATAAAAAAAAAATTATTTATTTTTTTCTATTATTATTTTGAGTATATTCTCCAGTCCATTTTGTGCACATAAGCTTTGTCATCATTGTTAGGAGATTTCGGATCATTATTAAGCTGCTATAGGCAGTTGTTCTGTGTCAACGGGTCAGTGACATGATGTAAATGTAACTGTTTAGATGCTGTGGAACCAACGAAGTGTCCTGGCTAGTGCAGCTTCCACGCATTGATCCTGCTTTCGGAAATGCCGAAGGACCTCGCATCTGTGCTCTTCCACTTACCACCCAGAAGCTGGTGTACGGAAATAAAAGTGGGCACGAGACTGCCCATACTTGCAGGATGTAGGGATTCACAGTGCAGGCATTTGTGGGCACATCACAAAATGTCGAAATCCCAGTTTCAGACCCAGTTTTGGTTTTGGTTACCATATTTTTGTAATCTTTTCTTGTAAAGAAAAATCTGTAGCTGCAAAAAATTCTGTACATTTTGCTTTGAGCTGATTTTCCCCCAAAATTTGTTTTGGTCTGAATTTATTTGCGGACGAATTGCTATTAAAAATGGCTATTTCTGTAACACGCATAGGGTGTATGCTGGGTTAGTGAAATAATACGGTTATTCAGTATAACATGCAGATCAGAGGCGTCGCTATTAGAATTACTGTCGCAGAGTGGCACAATGACAGAGCCTTCAGGTGGCATCAGTATGAGGAGACCATATAGTGGCTAAATGACACAGCGTTGAGGTGGCTAGCAACATGAGAAGACCATATAGTGGCTGAACGAGCAAGCGTGGAGGTGGCGGAAGCATGAGGAGACCATATAGTGGCTGAATGACACAGCCTGAAGTTGGTGGCTGCATAAGGAGAATATATAGATGCTGAATGACACAGCGTGGAGGTGGCGGCAGCATGAAGAGACCATATATTGTCTGAATGACAAAGCGTGGAGGTGGCGGCAGCATGCGGAGACCATATAGTGGCTGAATTACACAGCCTTGAGTTGGTGGCAACATACAGTGCCTGTATGGCAAAGCATGGAGGTGGCTGGAGCATGAGAAGACCATATGGTGGCTGAATGACACAGCCTGGAGTTGGCGGCAGCATGAGGAGACCATATAGTGGCCGAATGACACAGTGTGGAGGTGGCGGGAGCATGAGGAGACCATATAGTGGCCAAATGACACAGTGTGGAGGTGGTGGCAGCATGAGGAGACCATACATTGGCTGAATGACACAGCATGGAGGTGGTGGCAGCATGGGGAGACCATATAGTGGCTGAACGACCTTAACAGGAACGAAATGGTACAACACCTAGATGTACGTATGTGGTATGCACTTAAGAGGGGAGTTCAATGCGCTCCAGTACGTCTAAAGTGGACCAACACCGCTGATCGGCCCGGGAATCTACTTTAACAGGAACCAAATAGTACACCACTTGTGTACACACAGATTACACCTAATAGAGAACAATACGCTTTTAGTGTTCTGCTCACTCTAACTGGCTGGCTACTATTAGCTTTTAAGTTGTTGTACGCATGCTGCAGCACACTGTCACTGTGTCTCAATCTCTCTCCCTTCCCTATCAGTTCTTTTGGACTGGGATTTGGCTTGAAGTTAATGGCTGCTGTAATACACCCACAAATCCCCTTCCCTGGGGACACTTGAAAGACAGTTTGCAGCACAACTCAAAATTGCAAAAAAATGCATACAAAAACTTTTCCAAACAGCCCAGGGATCCCGTGGCACATGCACTATCCCCCCCCCCCCAAAAAGATAAATAAAAAAGTAGCCCAAAACATTATAACTGATCAAGCTCATTGACATCTATGGGATAAGGCCAGCCACACCTTGCAGAATAAATGGCTGGTCTTATCTGCCACTGTAGGAACCTCAGCGCCTGTACTTATCCCATCGGCATCAGAGGCGCTCTGGATTTTTGAATTGATAACTACACCTTTTGTACTGGGACCTGCCCTTTATCTGATGTTCATCTGGCACTACGTGAGAAAATTTAAGACAGTTTTAAACGTTTTAAAGTGTTAGGAACCTTTACTTCCTTTCAGAATTGCAAGGAGTCCTAGCCAACATATGGCAAGATTTTTAGAATCTGAAGGTGCTAGTAATGGAGATCATCAAAATATTATAATGTTTTGTAAATAGTTATTTATGTTTTTGGAAAAGTTGACATTTTACATATGTGTGTATTTGTAATTTAACTTTTTTGATTTTATACTGTTTTTAAAGAAGGCAACATTTTCCTATTAATTAAAAAAAAAAACATTAATCTGTCTGGGTGGTTAATTACTGCATTGACATAGCATACACACATACCAACACTAAGGCCTTCAATAAGAGTTGAAAAAAATTATCATGGTAGTAAAAAATTCAATTCATGAGAAAAAAGCCTGAGAATTTTATAGTTGCAGAATCACCAGATAGGAAAACAATGAAAGTCAATGGCACTTTTTTACTCCTAAGCAAAGTAGAGAACTGTCCACTCCTTTTACACTGTAGTAAAAGCTGCCATTGACTTTCATTGTCTTTTTATCTGGTGACTCAGTAACAGTGACATGGCTCAGGCTTTTTTCTCATGAATTGAATTTTTTACTACCATGAGAATTTTTTTCAACCCTTTTTGAATCAATGCCATAGTCTTTCAACTCACACAATTGGCAAATTCATACTTTCTTCGTAATATAGGACAAAAAGGAACACCACCCATGATTACCTACACAAACTAAAGTGTATATAATCCTTGAGGTAACCTCCCCTTAACTCATTAACAAGAATGCATTTATATTAGGTAGCGTTTTGTAACCAACAATTTAAGTGTACCAAACTAGTCTTACTATTATAAAAAAACCTGCTGGTGTTCAACAAGGGTTCCTTCAAGGTGAACTTGAATTTGTCACTTTCTACTACCTGCAATTAAAGCACCACGACAAAATATTAATCACAGATTGATCTCACACAAGTGGATCTACATGACTAATGATGACATACCTGGCACTGTATAGGAGAAAATGTTTTACAGTATGCCTTACAAACTTCAGATAAGATTAGCAGGCAATAAATAGTTAAACTGGACCTTCACCATGATTTATTAAAAAGCCCAAACCCTTAAAAAATGATTCAACAGCATCCAAAATTAATATATTTTAAGTTTTTAGTCACTTACTAATTATTCTTTCCCCGGCTGGGCTGCAACTCTGTTAAGGACTTTAGGATACGGGCGCCACCATCACACTTACTGAGGAGAGGAGAGTGGGATAAAATAGAGGGGGGCGGGTTATAGCTGTGCTTTGCTCAGACAGAGCAGAGCTGGGGGCAGGAAAAGGTCAGAAATCCCAGAATGCAGAGCAGCACAGTCAGAAGGCACTTCCTGTTTGCAGGCTGCCTGATGTCCCATGAGCTGCCATCTTGGATGTTTAAAGGCTCATAACATTCAGTAGATGCAGCTAGGATGATTTTTAATGTGAGCAATCTGTATGTACAGGGTGTGGGAAACATATAAGATAGACTCTTATTCAGAGTGAAGGACCGCTTTAACTATTCTTCCAATTAGTGGGCAAACCTTGCATCCAAACATATTTGAAGCTGCTACCAAACACTACAACCACTCTATTAAAATTGGTTAACTTGTCCTAGGTGGGTACTACACAACAGACAAAGTGGGAAGACTTGATACCTCTAGCTGTTAGCCTTCACTCTTGCCATTAGATGGAAAAACGTAAGTGATACAATCCCAAACAATTTACGTCAGGTACAGTGGTTTGTCTTCGGCCAGGAACTAGTTGTCACCTTGTGGGCACACAAACAAACAACGCACACAATCTTGAAAAAAAGGTGAATACTACACAACAGACAAGGACATACCTCAGACAAAGGGCTTGATTCAGAGTCAGGTGAGAATTCTCACTCCTTTTTTAGGAGAGAAAACTGCCATTGACTTTTTATTGTTTAGCTGGTGTTAATTTACACCTGGCTCTGAATCACATGGCGCTGTTAGGGTCACTCACCAGATTCGCTTTCATAAATGTGGTTTTGCGTCCAGCGCCAGGCATTCACCAGACGCTGCCTACCGCTACGAGGCACTACCTGGCGCTATCCCTTCTTAAATAACCCCCATAGTGTTTCCTCATGTCATATTTGCCACTGCACTTTCACTAATGCAAAAACAATGATCTATAGGTCAGTTTTATTCATTACAAGGCTTTTTGTAAACTTTACTCTGTATCAGATGCTTGCAGTACCTGTTTTCATGTGGCGATACAGAAATAGGCCCCGATCCAATAAAGGTAAAAAAAAAATTCTCATAGTAGTAAAAAATTCAATTCATGAGAAAAAAGCCTGAGAATGTCACTGTTACTGAATCACTAGATAAAAAGACAATGAAAGTCAATGGCAGCTTTTACTACACTGTAGAAAGGAGTAAACAGGTCTCTACTTTTCTGAGGAGTAAAAAAGTGCCATTGACTTTCATTGTTTTCTTAGCTGGTGATTCAATAACAGTGAAATTCTTAGGCTTTTTTCTCATGAATTGAATCTTTTACTACCATGAGAATTTTTTTCTACCTTTATTGAATCAAGGCCATAGTGTATATCTATCCACACCTGCCATACTACGTACTTGTCCAGGAAGAATCATCATACACCCTGCCGGCCACTCCTCTATTACACATGTGGCTTTCCTTGTCACCTCTGTGACCGGTAGTGCCCTGTATGCTGCCACTGTAAATAACAGTTTCTATGCATTAATTCAAATGGCAGTGCAGGGATGCTTGAAATCGCTTAGACTTTCCTCTGCAGAGTTCTGGCAAGCATGAAAGCTAATTATAGAAGGAGGGAGTCATTCTGATATTTTTCCAGTCATAACAGCACTACTGTATGTATGCAGTAGTTATGGGGGAGTTGGACCATTTGGGTGGAATTCTGTCCAGCTGCAGACCTGCACTGAAAGGTCAATTTAAATAACATGACATTATCAAATGGTGTGTACAGCAGTTACTTATACTGGTGTTGATGGAACTCCCTGGCACACCCTTTACATTAATATATGCGATTTTCAGCTGGGCAAGGTGACAAAAATAATGGTAGCTAATGCCAACCAAAACATGCAAGTATGAAACACACAAGGTTTATGGCAGGGGCTACTCTAGTCATTTCCACTATTATCAACCCATGAGACCCATATTTGAAGTTAAGAAAACCACTATTAAGTTAATATGTGATGATCTTAGGTGCTAAATGGCTTTAAAATCTACCTAATCACTTTTTCAGCCCAGTATATGGATGGACTGAATAGTCAGGTCCACTTATCTTCATAATCAACACATCTTCAACTGATTGCAACAAGCAATACCAATCTGACAGACTGTATTGTATGCCGTATTATTAGCCATGAGAGACAGCACCTGGAAACTACAGATATCGAACATGCAGCCTGCAACCAGGTGAGAATCACATCTTCCATATGACTTTTCTCTTGTGTTGTTTGACAGACACAACCTCATCTGATTCTGTAATCCTATAGATATTTAAATACAGCTTCTATCTATCTATCTATCTATCTATCTATCTATCTATCTATCTATCTATCATTTATCTCTCTCACATTCTCTCCCTTAGTCTCTCTATTCCACATTCCTGCCTTCTCTCTTTTTCACATACCCTCCTTCTCTCTCTCTATTCCACATTACCCCCCTCTTATACACATTACATCCTTCCCTCTCTCTATTTCACATTCCCTCCTCCCTCTCTATTCCACATTCGCTCCTTCTCTCTATTCTACATTCCCGGCTTCTCTCTTTATTCCACATGACCTCACCTCTCTCACTTTTTCACATTCTATCCTTCTTTCACTCTATTCCACATTCCCTCCTCTCTTATTTTTTTTACATCACCCTTCCCCTATCTCCCTATGTTTTTCACATTCCTTCTCTCTATATAAATCACATTCCCTCCCCTCTTTCTCTCTCTCTCTATTTCATATAATTTTCTTCACTCTCTCATTTCCACATTCCCTCCCATCTCACGCCCTTTTCCACATTCCTTTTGTCTTGCTCATTCTTTTCAACATTCCCTCATTTCTCTCTATTTCATCCCCTATCGCTCTCTCTCTATTTCACACACCCTTCTCTCTCTCTCTATCTCTTTCTACTTCACATAATTTTCTTCGCTCTCTCATTTCCACAATCCCTCCCCCTCACACGCCCTTTTCCACATTCCTTTTTTCTCGCTCATTCTTTTGCACATTCCCTCTTCTTGCTGTCTTTTCCCTCTGTTTCTCTCTCTCTGTTCCACATTTCTCCTTCTCTCTTGTTTTGTCATATTTCTTAAAACTCTATCTTTTTCACATCCTTTCTCTGTCATTTCCACATTCATTTCTACATTCCCTCCTTTTTACTAACTTGTCCACAACCCACTTTCTTTCTCTTAAAACCACATTTCTTACCTCTCAATGTCTTTTGCACATTTCCTCCACATCACTCTCTTTTTCACATTCTCTAGTTCTCTCCTGCTTTTTTCTCATACTCTTTCTTTGCTTTCTTGATACTTCTTGCTCTTTCTGTCACTCTGTTTTCCATATCCCCCCCTTTGTTTCCCTGTTTTCTGCAACCCTGCAGGTGTGTAGCTATAGGGGGTGAGATTGCACTGGGACCCAGAAGGACAGGGGGGCCCCATCATTGTTGCTCCTCCACCTTTTTTATCATATTTGTGCTCACTTGGCATCATTTAGGTAAAGGAAGTGGCATTTGTCTGTGCTGTTTCAGTCTTTAGTTGCCTAGCTGCATCCAATTGCGTTAAAAGACAGAAAAAAGCTTACTGTATGAAAAGGCCCTATTTAATGTTTGCACTAGGGCCCCATCACATTTAGTTACGCCAATGCATCCCTGTATATTAATGTCACTTTCTGTACTCTGGTGCATCTGTCAGTAGCGCAGTGTCTCCCTTTGTTCTGCTGCCTAAATACTATGGCAGAAATTCAGGGCTAATGCGCCAGGCATGAACTGTATCTTTTTAAGCACATTAAAATATATTATTGTGTGGTTAGACAGTAATTTTACAGTGCCTCCTGAGACGCAGCATGCTGAGGACCCGGGCAGCGCTCCTCCCATGTCTGTGCAATCACACACGGAAGCTTTCATTGCCGCGTCCACGCTCCTTCCGAGCGATGTGAAACAATTAATTAAAAAACTGAGTTATATTGTAGCAGCGGGAGATAGTGTTAATTGAAAAGTAGTTTGTATTGTATACAGACAATGATTCGCAGATTATCTGACATATTAATGGAGTATAAGGAGGCTCATCCAGAAGATATTTCACACATGCCTGCCTGGAGGAAGCCACCTTAACAAATTAGAGTTGCTCGGGTGAGCTGGAAAAATACAATACAGTTCCAGCTATAATCCTGGGAGCGACACGACTTTCCCCTTTCAGCTCTGTTTTACAGCTTAAAGTCTAACGCTTTCTTTTTACAAATACTATCTTCAGTGCCCTTCTGCAGAACCACAGAGAAAAAAGGAGTAGCCATAAGCCCAGGGCTGGATTTGCCACAAATGGGCACTTGCTTAGGGCGTCTGGATGTGCAGGGTGCATTTAAATTGTGTACTGGCAATACGAGCAGGCTGATTAATAACGGCAGGTATTGCCAGATGAGAGTCTGTAGTGCGGCGCTTAGAGCGACCGCTAGTAGTGGCTGTAAGCGGCTATCGGTCGTTGTAACTGAGCTCCTCAGTTGCTGTAGTACGCTGGTCGGCAATCATAAATGAGATGTACGTTGGTTGCTGTAACACCAGTATTACGCTATCAGGAGCGAAAGGTAGCGACCGACTCCTACCAACTCACACCATATTCATCAAAAAATCACCCTCACACAGCGTCGGCGCTCAAAATTGGTTTTCTATAGCCCGGAGCGCCAGACACTGTGTGACTTAAGCGATTTTTTTAACACATATCCACCAGTAACAAAGCGAAAACACATGAGATTACATTATTTTAACATGTTTAGCTTGCAGACCAACCTTAAATCTGTCTCTAAATTTGGTTAAAAACAGAGGTCTCCGTCACACACATCTGCAGAAGTATGCTGAAGCTGCACCACCAGCGCCAAGGTGCCTCTGTGGGGTGCAGTCCTAACTCTAATCTCTGAGAGTCCCATTTGGGACATACAATGCAATAGATAAATTGGGAGCAGGCTTACCTGAGGTTGCCCAAAAACCTCGTGTGCGGCCCATGGGGTGGAAGGGTCGAAGACCTCGCAGTACAGCCTAGACCCCACACCCCATGTGCTTGCACCAATTCAAAAGAAACAAAGGAGGGGTGGCAGCCTCTCAGACCATGTTATAACTAACCTGGGAGGTGCACGTTAGCAGGGCAATTAGGATACAAAAGTCTTAAAGGAGCCACAGCACTTAAACCTTTTAGCTTTTGTATCCTAATTGCTCCCAACTTAACTATTGCATTGTATGTCCCAAATGGGACTCTCAGAGATTAGAGTTAGGACTGCACCTCACAGGGGCACCTTGTCGCTTGGTGGTGTAGCTTTAGCATACTTCTGCAGATGTGTGTGACTGAGTCCTCTGTTTTTAACCAAGTTTAGAGACAGATTGTAGGCTGGTCTGCAAGCTAACAGGGTCGAGTGCTGTGGCTCCTTTAAGACTTTTGTATCCTAATTGCCCTGCTAACGTGCACCTCCCAGGTCAGCTATAAAATGGTCTGAGCGGCTGCCACCCCTCCTTTGTATTATTTTAACATTGTGACATTAACACTTTAGTGCCAGACCTGTAATGACAATTCTGCATAAAAATTTAAAAAAAAAACTTTTCAAAAATGACTTTTTCGAGGCCATGAGATGTAACGCAATTATTTGATAATACAAAAAATGGAATCAGGAAAGGGATTTGAAGGAACGTCCATTGAAATATGGGAGAGCGAACGGTAGCGACAGGTCTTAACTGGCACTCTGGAAGCTACAGCGCCGGCACTATATGGGGGGCCGCCTGTAATGATGAATCGTACGCTACATGGCGTTGTTCCAGTCGCTCACCAGATTCCCTTTGATAATTGTGGTATAGCGTACAGCGCCCAGCGTACACCAGACGCTACCAGCCGCTACGAGTCACTAGCTGGTGCTAAGCCTTGATAAATAAACCCCAAGGTGATGAAAGACTGCCTGTATGCTGATTGGCAGTGTTTATACAGCCTGCCACTAGGGGCATTGCAGCGCAGAAAAGGAATAAAGGAAGAGCAGGATGGCAGGCAATGGTTTTCAGCATAGCAAAACTCACCTCTTCTGCACTCTAAAGACCATACAACCACTGCCAACCAAGCATATTCTACAGACAGGACAATGCATAGTGATGATACGCCTGGTTTATATTTATTATAGCCCGGAGTACCAAGTGCTGGATACTGGGAACCATTCGAACCAAACTTGCTGTGCTTTGGCTCATCACTATCAGGGAGATACTGATTTTTTCCTTGCAGAGCTGTATCCCTTGGGGGACAATTATAACTACATACATGTGTGGCATCCGCAGCTCATGTTATATTAGACATGCTTCTCTGAAGTGCACAGCTACTTCCTGACCCACCATCATAACAGGCTAAATTTTCAGTTTTGGTTTCCTAAGGATCATTAACTGTAGAGCAGGGATGCACAACCTTTGTTGGGGGGCCACATGTGGCCTCCACTGGCATCAGTTGCGAGCCCCAGCACCCCTAGGGAGTTGAAGATCTCAGCTTGCCTTGCTTACAGTGCAAGCAGCAGGCCACTAGAGGGCAGTGCAATGCTAATCCTTGAACTTCTCTTTAGAGGGGGTTGACACACTGGTGCTACTGGTGTGTTGTTTGTGTTATGTGTGTCTGAAGATGTCAGTGTAGATTATTCTAAGCTCATTCCAGCTAAACTCTTCTCACCTTGCTTACTTCACCTCTTTTTTACCTCTGCTTACCTCTTTCCATCTAACGTATTCCTATCTTGTCCCACCTTAAGTCTGTTTGCCTCTCCTCAACCTACCTCTGTTTACCTCTTCACCATACCACTGCTCAGTTCTGCGTACATCTAACCACCTCTGTTTACCTTTCCCTACCACTTCTAATCTCACTCCTGACCACCTCAGCTCTGTCTGACACACCCCTTCCCACCGGCAAATGGATCTGTTTACTACAATTGAGAGCGTGCGTGGGCGTGCTCCGATCCCTATTCCATCTGCATGGTGGGGGTGGAGGTGGGTGCGCATGCACAGTCCAAAGATTCTGGGGATGTGGCCGCCAATATTTACATTAGCGAGGGAGTCAGGGTGAGTTTTGCGCTGCGCCGCTTCAAATATTATTAGTCACATGGGGGGATTCCACAGAGGCCCCTCCTCTGTGGTATAATAGCCTCCCTGTCCCAACGTGCCAGGATTAGCATGTCAGGGATGCCAAGGAAGGAGGAGGGGAGACCTGTGTCCCCCCTCACTACAGATTCTGTCAGGGCAGTAGCAATAGCAGCTCCCCAGCATCAAGAAAATCAGACTAGGATGGAGCCCCCATCCTGGTAAACCTGCAGCGCGTCCACTGCCCAAAACATGCCACCTGTCAGCATAGGCAGGTGCCATGCCAAATAATTTGACCCAGATCCTGCCTGGATGGGGCGAACCTGACTTTCCAGATACAGTTGAGGCTCATTTTATATTCTAAGAACATACTTCCTTTGGCTGCTGTGAACGTATCAAAATGTTGTGCAGAATCATTTGTGTGATAAATAAATAATGTGGGGAGAAGGAAAATAACAGCTGGGCTTGTGAATTTGCGTGCTACCTCTTTCATGCGTTTAGCGGTTGGCCTCTGGTATTTGTAGTCAGGCAGATACATGTGGGATAAGTGATGGGGGCCTACTGGGGAAAGGATGGGGCCTGCACGAGAAGCTGCTCGCAATGGGGACAAGCAGGATTATCACAGTCTGGAAACAGGCAAACAGCCATACCTCAGCACACATTTAACTTATAATATGCCACTATCTGAGCTGCACTGCCTTTCATAACTCTCCCCTGTGGCCTTTTAAAGGATTACTGATAGAAAAAAATAAACCCCTGTTAAGAGTAAACAGATATTTTTATATGCTCTGTAAAACTACACTCCAGAAACATGACAATCTGTGAATTGGCCAAAGTATAAAACCATCATTACAGGCAGTGTGCAGCATCTCTCACCACAGGCAGTGGGGGGGTGACCCTCTTTACAGGCAGTTAGGGGCATCCATCATTACAGTCACTGGGGGCCTCCCTCATTACAGCCACTGGGGGCATCCCTACATTACAGCCAGTGGGGCATCCCTCAGTACAGCCAGTGGGTGGGGGCATCCCTCAGTACAGCCAGTGGGTGGGGGTATCCCTCAGTACAGCCAGTGGGTGGGGGTATCCCTCAGTACAGCTAGTGGGGGCATCGATTTGTATAGCCAGTGGGGGCACACCTCAGTACAACTTGTGGGGGCATCCCTCAGTACAACCTGTGGGGGCATCCCCATTCCACTCCCTCCCGCCAACGCTGGACAATAAAAGGGCAGCAGGCAGGCAGGGTACCCAATTCATGCCTTCCTGTCCGCCGCTGCCCCCCAGCCACCCACACACTTACACTGGTTCCCAGCGGGTGGGCGGCCGGTCTGCTCTTCACTGCTTTTCCTGCTGGTCCTGGATATCCAAGCTTCACTCTAATCCAGGTTTTGTTTACAGACTAGGCTTTGGCCTACCATTAGAATATATCGCATATGAGGGTACTGGGAAGAGGGGGGGGGGCAAATGGGCATCCCCATTCCACTCCCTCCCGCCAACGCTGGACAATAAAAGGGCAGCAGGCAGGCAGGGTACCCAATTCATGCCTTCCTGTCCGCCGCTGCCCCCCAGCCACCCACACACATTACACTGGTTCCCAGCGGGTGGGCGGCCGGTCTGCTCTTCACTGCTTTTCCTGCTGGTCCTGGATATCCAAGCTTAACTCTAATCCAGGTTTTGTTTACAGACTAGGCTTTGGCCTACCATTAGAATATATCGCATATGAGGGTACTGGGAAGAGGGGGGGGCAAATGGGCATCCCCATTCCACTCCCTCCCGCCAACGCTGGACAATAAAAGGGCAGCAGGCAGGCAGGGTACCCAATTCATGCCTTCCTGTCCGCCGCTGCCCCCCAGCCACCCACACACTTACACTGGTTCCCAGCGGGCGGTCTGCCCTTCACTGCTTTTCCTGCTTGTCCTGGATATCCAAGCTTCACTCTAATCCAGGTTTTGCAGACAATTTGTGTGTGAAGGAGAGAGAGGGTGAAAGTGGACCAACAGTCTTCTTGCACAAGAAAAAATAAATCTGAACTATTGCAAGATAAGGGAAAAAAAAATACATAAACATTTTGGTACGCTTACTTCCGGTTATAGCATCCATTGCACATCGTCAGTTGCTAAAAGGATTTCCGCAGTCGCAAGATTTCCATGCGCGGGGGGGGGTGCGCAGGGGCCTGTGACGCACTCACAGCATACACAGCCAAGCACTCATCTGTGAGCCGGGAGCTGAATCAACTAGGGCACCGCTGATTGGCCACTCAGCCCCGCCCATACATTGATTTAGCCAGTAGCTGAATTCCCCTCCCAGTGGACTGCCAGCATGAAAGGAAGGGTGCTTTTGTTCTCGTGTCTTCTAAAGGCCAGCATAGTGGTCTCTCTGACCACTTCTGTCGGCTAAAGAGGAGGTGACGCGGAACTCGAAGATATGCCGGAGGACGATTGTTGTCCCATTGTCTTGGGCTACACGTTGCACTGTCCTAAACTTAAAGGTAGTTCCTAAGGTATTTGTAAAAGTATTAGAGCATTGGAGATGCAGAGAATAAATGAGGAGGAACAGTCGGTGTGGCAACAGCGATGTGATGTAAGCACACTGTGTGCTTTACATATATCATAGTAAAAAATAAGTGCATTGTTGTGCCTCTATTTACTACTGCCAGCATATTGTGTGACCAGAGAGGAGGGAGGAGGGCGGGGTTTCATAACAGCAGAGAGGCAGCCAATCAGGATGTCTGGGAAGGGAGCGGGGAAGTTTTTGTTCTGAGTCGACTAAAGGTTGATTGAAGGACTAAGTCAGCAGGGTGGAGACTGAAAGCTGAATGAGGAAGTGATTTTCTCACTAAGTAAACCAACATAACTGGAAGAAGAGCACTGGAGGGACTCAATGTAAGGTAAGCTAATGATATTTATTTTTTAACTTTTGACTTGACAATCACTTTAAGCAGCGAGGCAGAATTACACATGGGGATGTTAATGGATGGGATGACTAACACCTAGAAGTGGGTGGAGGGCAACAGACTAACAGCACAGGGGTACATCCCAGATGAAACATGGACATATCCAAAGTCAGCCTAACAGATAAAGCCTCAGACACAGACTCTGCAATACAAAGGCAGTGGGCTCCCTCACTGGTCAATGTGGTGCCCGGGCTATGGCATCGCCTAGCAACAAGACGGCATCACTCTCCACACCTCATGTCACATTTGATACTGATTGGTACACAGTGCCCGGTGTTGCTAGGCAACACAGGAGCTGTGTGGCCCAATAAGCCACCTGATTGGAAGGCGGGCTTTTAGAAGCCCCCTCCCATCTGACTGCATAGCCAGTGTGCATGTTACTTAGCTTCTTTGGAAGCCTGCCAAACCTGATGACTCTGCCTGCCTATTTCTGACTCTGCCTGTGGGACTAAGTCTATTAACTCCTGCCTGCTTGTTGCCAAACCTGCTGTCAGGCCAAGGCTAATAACTTTTTCCTGTCTGTTGCCAATCTAGTCTATCTGACCAAGCCTATTAACTCTTGCCTGTCTGTTGCTGATCTGCCCCCTTGTTACCGACACAGCCTGTCTGACCACATCCAAACTGTCCCCCCTGTTGTCAACCCAGAATCTCCGACCACATCTGATCTGCCTATCTGTTGCTGACCACACTACCATCTCAGCTCCACGGTCACTGTTGACTCCTTCACTTGCCCCCACTGGCCCTGCATAGGCTACACTGGTGCTGTAATGCCCCGCTGAACACCCACCTTCGCGTGAGCTGGCAACGCCCAAGCTGCTTCGGCCTATCGACAAGCCCCCATTTGCCGGGACACTGTATAAGCCTCACCAGACACGGTTGCCCCCAGGACTTAGGTAGCACAAAGAATTCCAGCTTATAGGGGAAGGTAGGTAAACCTAAGGCTCACAGGAGGATGTTCAGGAAGTCGGGATATCATTCCGATTAACGTAACAGCAAAGGGATGTAGTGTATGGATGGTCAGAGATAGTCAAAGGTCAAACTGGGGAGTCAGAGTTCATAAGGTATCCAAGGGGTTAAGCAGAATCATAGTCAGGCGGAGCAGAAGTTCAGTTCAGGCAGCAGACAGGGATGGTCAGACGGAGCAGCACCAGGTAGTAGTTCACAAAAGACACAATACACCCTTAGCACAGAAAACTATCATGGGCATTGTGGCTCAGGCCTGATTCCTATTCAGGCCTATAAAAAGCTGTGGGTGGTCAGATTGTCGATGGGGAATGACTGGCCGGCCCAGGATCCCTGGCCGGATTGGCAATACTATTCCCAGGGGCTGGTCAGCTCTGGCCAGTAAGGCTGACCAGCCCCTGATTACTCTCAGCTGCCTCGGACGCTGTGACGCCTGCCACTGATGGCACAGCATCTCCTCAGAGCAAAGTCTGCAGTCAGTGGTGAGCACACAGAAGCCTGTACCCGCACAGCCAAAGAGGTGCGAGGGAGATGCCCTGGGCAACCCACCACACGCTCCAACCTCTGTGAGCGACACAGGGAAGCCGAGTGCCCCTACGTCAGCCCACCAGGGAGGGCCACACTGCCCGGAGTGACTCGAGGGCACTCGCTGCGGACTACCCAGACCAGGTAAGATTCTTACAGTTGCCAGCTCTAGAAACTGCCTACAGCTGCCTCCCTACACCTGCTGATCAAGGTACATGACCACAGACTATGTACTGTACTGTATATAAAATAATTCCTCACTTTGTGATAGGAAGTTTCTTATAAGCATAACTGTTAAACTGGATGGAAACTTTTCCACCACCAAAGCCATCGCAAATTGCCTGATCTCAATGATGTTGTTGTGATGAGGTGCAGCTTGCTGGCCGCATCCCTGGCAGTCTGTTAATGCACATACTCATGCGCCCAGCCATTCCGAAAGGCTGTGTATGGGAGTGCGCACAGGTACAAGGAAGCGTTGCCAGCGATTGCAGAGTTGTGGGAGCTGCAGGATAAGGTGAGTTTACCAGCGACCCTGGAGTTATCACACATCGGGGCATTCTGCTATAGGATGCTCCTTGGGGCAGACTAATGGCCAGCCCTAGAATCCTTTTGATTTCAGGGCCCAGCTGCATGGGTTTTGTATCACTTTAATTTTGTAAATGCTTAGATAAAAAATATACCCACACATGCCCCAGCAGAGCATTTTATAAGTATGCTTATTTTTCATATGTTTCGCAAGTTATAACATTCACCCAAAGGGAGTGTACAAATTTACCTATAAGAATTGATGCTGTATACATATCAGTATACAGTATATACATACTGAAGTGAAAGAAAACGTGATGGATGTGAAAGACAACCTCCATAACTAGTTTGGTGTACACTTGGCTATCTCATATTTAATCATCTTTATATGTTTATATGACTCAAAAAATGTGAATCATTCATAGAAAAAAGTTTATTGAAGTGTGTAGAATTATCTCCAAAAATCTAAATACTGTTGAGTAAGAGCGGCACTCCCTTTTCAATTTTGTACAGTTTGACTATAAAAACTTAATTAGGGAGGCATTAGGCTTCCTGACCAGTGAGTAATTCATGACTGTGTAACAGCACCGTAACAGACTTCAGATTTACAGCACTCATTCAATAAGGGAACATTAGCAGCAGTTTATTGATTTAAACTGGTATAAGGGGCCAGGGCTCCCTTCTTGTCCCGTGGAGGAACCCTCTTCTGTTGGCATCAGTAGTTGGAGTGTCTATCATCAGGGCTGGATTAATTGTGGTGGAGGTCCCTGTGCAGAAATTTTCCTTTAAAGTGGATGTTCAGCCATAACATGACCCCCCCCCCCCCCCGACCTGGTGGGATTTGCAACAAAAATTGTCTTGCTCACCGGCAGCAGCTTCACAGAGGGTGCACTGTGTACACTTTCGTGAACTTTCATGGTGGACATCTCTCCATAGCCAGAAGATCCTTAATTTCTGATTCTAGTGGCGGAGGATCTCTGGGCGTGAGCCCCCTTAGGCCTTGTATTAAATCTGGCCCTGTCAATAGTTCGGGGGACAGAGGTTCCCGTCCCTTATTCACATTTTTAACTGCAGCACCAAATCCCACATGTTCTGAAAATTGTTGACTGGCCATGCATTGCTCTGTAAGGGAAAATATTGAGAGTGAGGGGCAGATCCATAGGCCTTAAAATTCCAATGCTGAAAGAGATTAACTGTCACAGGGGGACCTGGTGCCCGAATAGATCAGAACTAGTGTTGGGCGACCTTGAACCGCAAAGTTCGGGTTCATATTGACTTTTGCGAGTTCGGGTTCACAAACACAGACTTCAGCCAGAAGTTTGTGTTCGAGTTCGGCATTTAGCCCATCAACTCAACTAAACCTATGCAGAGTATGCAGCAGGAAACAGCTGTAACTTACCTTAGCCCCATGATCTTGTCCATGGTCGGCTTTCTTTCCCTGTCAAATTGGCTACAGTATGGGCTTCAGAAAGATGGCCGCTGCTTCCATGAGTGTGAAGACACTGCCAGCTGTCCTCAATCATGTTATGGTCCATTTGACAACTGGAGGGCGGGAGTATAGGGCTCAGGTAAGCTACAGTCACATGCTGCAAGTAACAGTAAAACAAAGCCAGAAATAGGCTGAACTAATCAGCAGGTATTTGATTAGCTGTATCTAATTCCAGCAACACTACATATACATTATATATAAACATATGAAAATGTTTGCGTTCTGAATCACCCTTTAGTAGTGACACCATTACATAACAGCTATTACAACAATGCAAGCCAGACTGCAAATTAACTCATGAATCTGACCCCAGGAGTGCAACAAACATATAATTCCCTCCTGAAATGGATTCTGGGCTGGAAAGCATTACTTGGGTATTGAGTTCTGTAACAATTAAATACAACACTTTTATTCCTTTAAGATCTCTTTATTAAAATATATGCGGTCTATACCCTCCCTCTAATAAAGATGAATTCCTTCTGCTCCGTGTTCATGTATGATTATCTCCATAAGGCTTAGATAAGTTTGCGGTGTACGTGGCTCACAGACACATGTTTCCAATAAAAATTGATCTCTCTTTTCTTACCATGTGCTTCTATATAACTGATCCAGGCTTCCTGTGATTTGCAGGGCATTTGGGAGGCATTACAGATGATATTGATGGAGATGTGTAAATCAGAATATTTGTCGAGTAGAGAATGCTTTAACCTTCAAAGGCCATAATTTACCACATTAACTGGTTGCGAGAAACACATTCAGACATTTAGTGTCCAGTATGGGTAATCTTACTTCTTGTACATTAGGCTATGTGGGAACTTGTATGGGATGATTGTGGATTAGCTTCAATGTAAATGCAGGAACATCAGTGATATTAAGCCTTGGGGTTTGGCCACAGTTTGCCTTCAATTCTACCCAAACAAACTGGATGGGGTTTGGGTCTGCATTCATTGCAAGCCAGTGATATTGAGTCTTTGAGCTTAGCTCCCAGTTTGAACTTCAGTTCTTCCCAAACAAGATGGATGGGGTTTGGGTCTGAATTCTTGGCAAGCCAGTGAAATTGAGTATTTGAGCTTAGCTCCCAGTTTGTTCTTCAGTTCTTACCAAACAAGATGAATGGGGTTTGGGTCTGGCTTCTTGGAAAACCAGTGATATTGAGTAGAGATGAGCGAACTTCTTGAAAGTTCGATTCGGGCGATTCGCCGAATTTCCCCAAGCCATGCCGGCATTTTTGCTTAAAAAAAAAATGCCGGCATGGTGGGAGCGGGCAGGCCGGCTACGCCTGTCAGTGGGCCACCGCCGGCCCACTGACAGCGCAGCCGGCCTGCCAGCTCCCACCATGCCGGCATTTTTTTTTTAAGCAAAAATGCCGGCATGGTGGGAGCGGGCAGGCCGGCTACGCTGTCAGCGGGCGGCGGAAGCCCGCCCGCTGACAGCGCAGCCGGCCTGCCCGCTCCCACCATGCCGGCATTTGTTTAAAACGCAAACACTTACCTGCATGGTCGGAGCGTGGAGGCCGGCGCCGCTCTCAGCTGTCATCAGAGGACGCGTCATCAGAGGGCGCGTCATCAGAGGGCGCCTGAGAGCGGCGCCGGCCTCCACGCTCCGACCATGCAGGTAAGTGTTTGCTTTTTAAACAATTGTTTTTTTTTTTTTATTTCAGGGAAAATTCGATTGGCACGAACCAAAAAAAAAATCGGGTTCGTGCCGAATCGAATTTTCCCTGAAATTCGGAGCGAATTCCGGTTCATCCGAACCGGTTCGCTCATCCCTAATATTGAGCATTTGAGCTTGGCTACCATTTTGCTCTCCAGTTCTTCCCAAACAAGACGGATGGGGTTTGGGTCTGGATTCTTGGCAATCCAGTGATATTGAGTTTTGGGGCTTAGTTTTTCTTTTCTTCCCAAAAGAATAGGGTTTGAGTCTAGGTTTCAAAACTCAGGAAGTCATTTCTTTATTTACAGAGTACGAGGTTAGGGTCTGGGGCCTGCACAGCAGGAGCCAAACCCCCTTAGACTGGCAATGTGAGATTTAAGACAGTGACACCATAAAGATATTATCACTGTGTCCTGGAAACCAGATACTAGGTGGGGTTTTAGAGGTATGCACGCTGAAGCTGCAGTTGCATGAGCCAAGGCGAAGTATGGATAAGGAGCAGTCAGGAGACATTGGGGTTGATTCAGAGCCTGGTGAGAAAACTCACTTCTTTTTTTAGTTAAATGGCAGCTAAAAAACTAAAAACTTTTTTCCTTTTTTTTCTTCCCACAACCGCCTGATAAGATGCACTGACAACCACACACACACACACACACACACACACACACACACACACACACACACACACTTTTGGGGAAAATAAGTGCGTCTTATAGTGCGGGGGGAAGTATATTTTCTAACCTTGCTCCTGATCTTATTAAGTTTACAGTGGACAAAAACTCACCCTTTGGTCCCGGTCCAACGGCACATGTGCGAGCAACAGCCACATCCCCGCTATCCCTTTAGCAGGGAGCATGCCCGTGCCCGCATCTGTGAATGGCTGGCACGGGCACAATCCCTGTTAACGGGTGGCGGGGGATGCTGCTTATTTCATCACAGCTTCAACCTTACATTAGTACTTACTGTACTATTTAAGTCGATGTAAAGGCCTGCATTTTATCTGAGAATCCTATTGGAGTGTGGTGCATAGATATATATACACTTAAAGGAACACTATCACGAAAATAATTGAAAAAAATGATGAAAATCCATATAAATATGATGGATAAACATTAAACTTGTCACCCTTGGATTTTATTTCTACCAGGAGAAGAAAACCACAAGCTTGGCAGGACTTTTATTCAGTTTTGGTGTATAAGTGACCCCTCCTCTCATTAGGCAACATGTTTATATGGATTTTTAATAGAGATGAGCGAGTAGTGAAATATTCGAAATTTCGAATTTCGATTCGAATAGACCGTGTTACTCGACTACTCGACCGATTATCGAATCCCATTATAGTCTATGGGAAAAAAATGCTCGCCACTTGGAAATCTCAATTCGACCACTTGGAGGTCACCAAGTCCACCCTGAAACATCAGAAAATGATGCCAACACTGCTGGAATGCAACTGGGACAGCAGGGGAAGCATGTCTGGGTGCATATAACGCGCCCAAGTCGCACTATTACGCCACTATCACTGCCACTCAACAATACACTCCAAACACAATATAACTTCTACGTAAAGTGAGACAAGACAAGGAAACCTTCTTTCCTCTACATTGCCATTGACCCCAAGCCAAACTGTACAAAAAAGAACAAAATTCTGCACCCCTTAAAATCACGTTGCCTATGACAACCACAGATGGCATAGGCAAGGGGGAAAACAAATAGACCCCACCCCTAATTGTCATTGTGTGTGTGTGTGTGTGTGTGTGTGTGTGTGTGAGATGTGGTCAGACATGTCCTCTTGTGTCATTGTGTCACCCCAGCAGTAAGGGAAGCTTAAAGGAGGAGGTTTGTTACAGTGTGTCACCCCAGCAGTAAGGGAAGCTTACAGGAGGAGGTTTGTTACAGTGTGTCACCCCAGCAGTCAGGGAAGCTTACAGGAGGAGGTTTGTTACAGTGTGTTACCCCAGCAGTAAGGGAAGCTTACAGGAGGAGGTTTGTTACAGTGTGTTACCCCAGCAGTAAGGGAAGCTTACAGGAGGAGGTTTGTTACAGTGTGTTACCCCAGCAGTAAGGGAAGCTTACAGGAGGAGGTTTGTTACAGTGTGTCACCCCAGCAGTCAGGGAAGCTTACAGGAGGAGGTTTGTTACAGTGTGTTACCCCAGCAGAAAGGGAAGCTTACAGGAGGAGGTTTGTTACAGTGTGTTACCCCAGCAGTAAGGGAAGCTTACAGGAGGAGGTTTGTTACAGTGTGTCACCCCAGCAGTCAGGGAAGCTTACAGGAGGAGGTTTGTTACAGTGTGTCACCCCAGCAGTCAGGGAAGCTTACAGGAGGAGGTTTGTTACAGTGTGTCACCCCAGCAGTAAGGGAAGCGTACAGGAGGAGGTTTGTTACAGTGTGTTACCCCAGCAGTAAGGGAAGCTTAAAGGAGGAGGTTTGTTACATTGTGTCACCCCAGCAGTCAGGGAAGCTTACAGGAGGAGGTTTGTTACAGAGTGTCGCCCCAGCAGTAAGGGAAGCTTACAGGAGGAGGTTTGTTACAGTGTGTTACCCCAGCAGTCAGGGAAGCTTAAAGGAGGAGGTTTGTTACATTGTGTCACCCCTGCAGTCAGGGAAGCTTACAGGAGGAGGTTTGTTACACTGTGTCACCCCAGCAGTAAGGGAAGCTTACAGGAGGAGGTTTGTTACAGTGTGTCACCCCAGCAGTCAGGGAAGCTTACAGGAGGAGGTTTGTTACATTGTGTCACCCCTGCAGTAAGGGAAGCTTACAGGAGGAGGTTTATTACAGTGTGTTACCCCAGCAGTCAGGGAAGCTTAAAGGAGGAGGTTTGTTACATTGTGTCACCCCTGCAGTCAGGGAAGCTTACAGGAGGAGGTTTGTTACATTGTGTCACCCCAGCAGTAAGGGAAGCTTACAGGAGGAGGTTTGTTACAGTGTGTCACCCCAGCAGTCAGGGAAGCTTACAGGAGGAGGTTTGTTACAGTGTGTCACCCCAGCAGTAAGGGAAGCTTACAGGAGGAGGTTTGTTACAGTGTGTTACCCCAGCAGTAAGGGAAGCTTAAAGGAGGAGGTTTGTTACATTGTGTCACCCCAGCAGTCAGGGAAGCTTACAGGAGGAGGTTTGTTACAGTGTGTCACCCCAGCAGTAAGGGAAGCTTAGAGCTGAGACCTCTTAAAAATTGTGTGGAGTCCCAAGAGCTGAGACCTCTTAAAAATTGTGTGGAGGCCCAAGATCTGAGACCTCTTAAAAATTGTGTGGAGGCCCAAGAGCTGAGACCTCTTGAAAATTGTATTAAGGCCCAAGAGCTGAGACCTCTTAGAAATTGTGTGGAGGCCCAAGAGCTGAGACCTCTTAAAAATTGTGTGGAGTCCCAAGAGCTGAGACCTTTTAAAAATTGTGTGGAGTCCCAAGAGCTGAGACCTCTCAAACATTGTGTGGAGTCCCAAGAGCTGAGACCTCTCAAACATTGTGTGGAGTCCCAAGAGCTGAGACCTCTTAAAAATTGTGTGGAGGCCCAAGAGCTGAGACCGCTTAAAAATTGTGTGGAGGCCCAAGAGCTGAGACCTCTTAAAAATTGTGTGGAGTCCCAAGAGCTGAGACCTTTTAAAAATTGTGTGGAGTCCCAAGAGCTGAGACCTCTCAAACATTGTGTGGAGTCCCAAGAGCTGAGACCTCTCAAACATTGTGTGGAGTCCCAAGAGCTGAGACCTTTTAAAAATTGTGTGGAGTCCCAAGAGCTGAGACCTCTCAAACATTGTGTGGAGTCCCAAGAGCTGAGACCTCTCAAACATTGTGTGGAGTCCCAAGAGCTGAGACCTCTTAAAAATTGTGTGGAGGCCCAAGAGCTTAGACCGACCTCTTAAAAATTGTGTGGAGTCCCAAGAGCTGAGACCTCTTAAAAATTGTGTGGAGTCCCAAGAGCTGAGACCTCTCAAACATTGTGTGGAGTCCCAAGAGCTGAGACCTCTCAAACATTGTGTGGAGTCCCAAGAGCTGAGACCTCTTAAAAATTGTGTGGAGGCCCAAGAGCTGAGACCTCTTAAAAATTGTGTGGAGGCCCAAGAGCTGAGACCTCTTAAAAATTGTGTGGAGGCCCAAGAGCTGAGACCTCTTAAAAATTGTGTGGAGTCCCAAGAGCTGAGACCTCTTAAAAATTGTGTGGAGTCCCAAGAGCTGAGACCTCTCAAACATTGTGTGGAGTCCCAAGAGCTGAGACCTCTCAAACATTGTGTGGAGTCCCAAGAGCTGAGACCTCTTAAAAATTGTGTGGAGGCCCAAGAGCTGAGACCTCTTAAAAATTGTGTGGAGTCCCAAGAGCTGAGACCTCTTAAAAAATGTGTGGAGTCCCAAGAGCTGAGACCTCTCAAACATTGTGTGGAGTCCCAAGAGCTGAGACCTCTCAAACATTGTGTGGAGTCCCAAGAGCTGAGACCTCTTAAAAATTGTGTGGAGGCCCAAGAGCTGAGACCTCTTAAAAATTGTGTGGAGTCCCAAGAGCTGAGACCTTTTAAAAATTGTGTGGAGTCCCAAGAGCTGAGACCTTTTAAAAATTGTGTGGAGTCCCAAGAGCTGAGACCTCTCAAACATTGTGTGGAGTCCCAAGAGCTGAGACCTCTTAAAAATTGTGTGGAGGCCCAAGAGCTGAGACCTCTTAAAAATTGTGTGGAGGCCCAAGAGCTGAGACCTCTTAAAAATTGATTGTATTAAGCCCAAGAGGTGAGCCATATTTTTTTTTATTAATACAGCAATTCTACGGCGGTTAAGGAGGAGGAGGAGGAGGAAATGGCACTTCATACAGATGGCACTTCACTCTTGGCTGCTTTCCACTGTTGTACAAGCAAAGTCCGGGTCAATCCACTTGCTGTTCATTTTGATTAGCGTCAGCCTGTCGGCACTGTCGGTTGACAGGCGGCTGCGCTTATCGGTTATAATGCCCCCGGCTGCGCTGAACACCCTCTCTGATAGCACGCTGGCGGCAGGGCAGGCAAGCACCTCCAAGGCGTACAGGGACAGTCTTCCCCTTTGTTGTGTGCTGCCACTGCGGTCCAGACCTCCAGCCAGGACACCTACACATCTGCCTCTGCCTCGGCTACTTTGGGGCCTTCTCCTTCAGCCCCCCCTTCCCCCGCATCTTCGTCTGCACCTTCCATCTCCTCGTCCCATCAACTGTCCATCTCGCAGGCGTTCAACCGCAGGCGGAAGTACGCCTCCAGTCACCCCCAAGCCCAAGCCTTAACCTGCCTCATCTCCAAACTGCTGGCCCTGGAGATGTTGCCGTTTAGGCTTGTGGAGACGCAGGCCTTCCGCGACCTGATGGCGGCTGCCGCACCTCGCTATTCCGTCCCTAGCCGCCACTATTTTTCCCGGTGTGGCGTCCCCGCCCTGCACCAGCACGTGTCGCGTAACATCAGGCGGGCCCTGAGGTACGCAGTCAGCGCAAAGGTCCACTTGACCACCGACTCGTGGACAAGCGCTTGCGGCCAAGGACGCTACATCTCTTTGACGGCACACTGGGTGAATGTTGTGGAAGCGGGGACGGGGTCGCAAACAGGGACGGCCTACATACCACCCCCGCCCAAGATTGCCAGCACGGGTTCTGATAGACCCCCCTCCTCTTCCTCCTCCTCCTCCTCCTCTGCCTTAACATCGCCCTCAGCCCCTAGCTGGAAGCGTTGCAGCACTGGCGCGGGGAGACGTCAGCAGGCGGTGCTTAAGCTCATCAGCTTGGGCGACAGGAAGCACAGCGCCGCAGAGGTGAGGCACGCCATATTGCAGCAGACAGAGATGTGGCTGTCGCCGCTGCAGCTAGGACCAGGCATGGTCGTGTGCGATAACGGCCGTAACCTGGTGGCGGCTCTGGAGCTTGCAGAACTCAATCACGTACCATGCCTGGCCCACGTTTTTAATTTGGTAGTACAAAAGTTTCTAAAGACTTACCCCAACCTGGCAGAGCTACTGGTCAAAGTGCGGCGCTTGTGCGCTCACTTTCGGAAGTCAACTGTAGCTGGTGCTAGCTTAAAAAAAATCCAGCAACGCCTCCATTTGCCTCAACATCGGCTGTTGTGCGACCTGCCCACTCGCTGGAATTCCACCTATTGCATGTTGGCCAGGGTGTGTGAGCAGCAGAGAGCATTGATGGAGTACCAGAGGATGCATCCACGCGTGCATCCAACTCAGCTCCCTCAGTTTGCCAACCACGAGTGGCCATGGATGGCAGACATATGCGATGTATTGCGTATCTTTGAGGAGTCCACTAAGAAGGTCAGCAGCGAGGACGCTATAGTGAGCGTAACCATCCCGCTCCTATGTGTCCTTAAAGAATCGCTCATCGCAATAAGGGAGAACGCATTGCACACAGAGGAGACGGGGGTAGGAGGAGACGCAACGCAGGTAGACAGTCAGACCACACTTTTGTCTGCTGCTCGGTGGCAGTTGCAGGAGGAGGAGGATGAGGAGGACAACGTGGAGGTGGCTGTGGAAGAGGATGCTGGCGGCGAGGGTAGCAGTCAGGCTGTGTGCGTCCCATTGGTTCAGCGCGGATGGGGCGGAGAGGAGGAGGAAGAGGAGGAAATGGAAAATGATCCTTCTGGTGGGGGCAGTGACGTCATGCCTACTCAGAGTCTGGCACACATGGCTGACTTCATGCTGGGCTGCTTTTCCCGGGACATACGTGTTGTCCGGATATTGGAGAACAAACTATACTGGGTGTTCGCACTCCTGGACCCCCGGTATAAAGATAACTTCTCCTCTTTTATTCCGGTAGAGGAGAGGACGAATCGATTACTGGAATACCAGAGGGAACTCTTGCAGAACATGATGCAGATTTTCCCACCCAGCATCGCTGGCGGCAGAGAGGAGAGTATCTCCCAGAGTCTGACAACATCGATCAGGCCCACAGCCACCAGGGGAACACTCTCCAAGGTGTGGGACACGTTCATGTCACCCCCTCGTGCAACTTCCATCACTGCGGGGCCCGCTATCAGCAGGAGGGACAAGTATCGGCGGATGTTGCGGGACTACCTGGCAGACCACACCCCTGTCCTCCCCGATCCCTCGGCGCCCTACACTTACTGGGTCTCCAAGTTGGACACGTGGCTGGAAGGCAGTGGTAGCAAGACCGGGCGCAGGTTGTATTGCGTTTGCTCTCTCCCACTCAGCCCAGTGCTTGACTTCCAAGTGACGGCGCATGCCTGAGGTGGTCAGATTGCTCTTCTCAGAGCCCCTACTCAGTTTTGAGTGGCAGATTGCGCAAACCGCGCTCAGTTTGTCGTCCGCGCAAACATTAAAAAATCTCCACACCACAGAAGTACGAGGCCTCGATGGGGGAGCTTCGCGCGACTGCCTGCTGCCGGGAAGAGCTTCGGCCCTGCTGGCTGTGGCCTGCCTTCTCTGTCTGGACTGTCCTCTGCCTCTGGACTGTCCTCTGCCTCTTGCTGCCTTATTCGGTGATGCGCAGACCGCATCTCCACTGCTTTCCCCGCTGGACATCACCCCTGTCCAAGTGGGGTCGGTCATTTCGTCGTCCACCACCTCCTCTTCCACTTCCTCTCTCTGCTCCTCCTCCTGCCCACTGGACATTCCAACAGCCTCCCTTGATGGCAACTGCGTCTCATCATCATCGCTCATGATAGCAGATGCTGGTTCCGGGTCCACATCACTAGGAGATGGCGGATACTCAAGTGTTTGGGCATCACTACAAACAAATTCCTCTGCTAGCTCCTGGGATTCTTGCGGCACATCTGGAAAAGGACCCGAAAAGAGGTCCTGGGAGGGGTCAAGGGTGGGCTGACTGTTGGCCAGGTTGGGAGGAAGGAGGGTCAGAGTGAGACTGTGTGGATGACTGGGTGGTGGACAAGTGACTGGAAGCGTTATCGGCCATCCATTGCACCACCTGTTCACGCTGCTCAGGCCTCAACAGAGGTGTACCCCGCCCCCCGCATAACTGTCCCATAAAGGCAGGGAAATGGGTGAGCGTAATGCTGGCTGCCCCTCACCAGCATGCATTGTATCCCCACTGGCTTCAACGCGGTTTGTGCCCCCACCAGCATTTCCGCGCCCCCGTCCTCGTCCACGTCCCTTTGCGCTAGCCCTCCGCATTTCAGACGTTTTACTTTTTTGGCCACGCGTTATGCCAAATATAAATATATTTTTTAGGAGAACACCTGGCTATACAGCCGTATACTGCCAGAAGGTGAAATGGTGCCTATACGCACTGGGTATATAACAGTGTTTTGTTGGCACAGAGGACACAAAACAGTAGAGCCAAATATAAATATATTTTTAAGGAGAACACCTGGCTATACAGCCGTATACTGCCAGAAGGTGAAATGGTGCCTATACGCACCGGGTATATAACAGTCTTTTGTTGGCACAGAGGACACAAAACAGTAGAGCCAAATATAAATATATTTTTAAGGATAACACCTGGCTATACAGCCGTATACTGCCAGAAGGTGAAATGGTGCCTAATACGCACTGGGTATATAACAGGGTTTTGTTGGTAAAGAGGACACAAAACAGTAGTGCCAAATATAAATATATTTTTAAGTAGAACACCTGGCTATACAGCCGTATACTGCCAGAAGGTGAAATGGTGCCTATACGCACCGGGTATAAAACAGTGTTTTGTTGGCACAGAGGACACAAAACAGTAGTGCAAAATATAGTTTTGTATATAGGTGCTAATACACCACTGAAGTCTTTCTGTCCCTATTCCAGCAGCAGCTACCAGTCACTAAAGCAGCCGTTTTGAGCAGAGTGTATATAGTTTTGTATATAGGTGGTAATACACCACTGAAGTCTTTCTGTCCCTATTCCAGCAGCAGCTACCCCTCACTAAAGCAGCCGTTGTGTGCAGTGTGTATATAGCTAGAATGAGCTATATACCGTTCAGCATAGTAGCCCTAATAAGGACTCTCAATGACTCTCTTGTCTTCTGGTAGCTGGTATATATGGTGGTAAATGCGATATTCTGAGCTTCTGGGGCCCTGCCTGCCTACATATGGGATATATACTGTTCAGCATAGTAGCCCTAATAAGGGCTCTCAATGACTCTCTTGTCTTCTGGTAGCTGGTATATATGGTGGTAAAAGCGATATTCTGAGCTTCTGGGGCCCTGCCTGCCTACATATGGGATATATACTGTTCAGCATAGTAGCCCTAATAATAAGGACTCTCAATGACTCTCTTGTCTTCTGGTAGCTGGTATATATGGTGGTAAATGCGATATTCTGAGCTTCTGGGGCCCTGCCTGCCTACATATGGGATATATACTGTTCAGCATAGTAGCCCTAATAATAAGGACTCTCAATGACTCTCTTGTCTTCTGGTAGCTGGTATATATGGTGGTAAATGCGATATTCTGAGCTTCTGGGGCCCTGCCTGCCTACATATGGGATATATACTGTTCAGCATAGTAGCCCTAATAAGGGCTCTCAATGACTCTCTTGTCTTCTGGTAGCTGGTATATATGGTGGTAAATGCGATATTCTGAGCTTCTGGGGCCCTGCCTGCCTACATATGGGCTATATACTGTTCAGCATAGTAGCCCTAATAAGGGCTCTTAATGACTCTCTTGTCTTCTGGTAGCTGGTATATATGGTGGTAAAAGCGATATTCTGAGCTTCTGGGGCCCTGCCTGCCTACATAGGAGCTATATACCGTTCAGCATAGTAGCCCTAATAAGGGCTCACAATGACTCTCTTGTCTTCTGGTAGCTGGTATATATGGTGGTAAAAGCGATATTCTGAGCTTCTGGGGCCCTGCCTGCCTACATAGGAGCTATATACCGTTCAGCATAGTAGCCCTAATAAGGGCTCTCAATGACTCTCTTGTCTTCTGGTAGCTGGTATATATGGTGGTAAAAGCGATATTCTGAGCTTCTGGGGCCCTGCCTGCCTACATAGGAGCTATATACCGTTCAGCATAGTAGCCCTAATAAGGGCTCTTAATGACTCTCTTGTCTTCTGGTAGCTGGTATATATGGTGGTAAATGCGATATTCCGAGCTTCTGGGGCCCTGCCAGCTACAGCCTGTCTTTCCCTGCTGTGAGCGTCTATCCCTCACTAAGTTCAAGCTGCTAATGCTGACGAAGAGGAAGTGCTGAGTTTTGTAGATTCGAGGTCACATGGTTTTTCCAGCCAATGCGTGTAGACGCCGTTCTCGCGATGCCAGCGTCCTCCCAGGACCTGTCCCACCCCCCCTGCATGGTGATTGGTGTAAAAAACGCTCCAGGGAAGGTGTGAGGGGAAACGAATTGTGAGTGCGCCATCGCCGCTGTACTCGATCGAAATCGAGTATGACGAATAGCGTAGTATTCGATCGAATACCGACTCGGTCGAATACTACTCGCTCATCTCTAATTTTTAATATTACACAATTTCGGGAAAGTGCTCCTTTAAAAAGAAGACACAAGTTCTTCAAAAAGGAACAACACCCGAAATTGAACTTTCTCAGGTGTTGCGCTCTGATGGGGCATCCTGATTTGTGAGGGGGGGCATCCTGATTTGTGAGGGGGGGCAGGGCAGGGGGGGAGGTTAATTGGTAGACTAGACTTAAACTTTATTTATGATAACATGCATCTATCCTCATAGTCTGAACATTAGGAATACAGCTCATTGTTTAACAAAAGGCTCTACACTATACCCCTTACTAGTTCAAAAGTTGTCAAAAAAATAACATACAACATAAACTCACCTGCACCCTCTGCCCCCCCCCAGGTATCTATTTGGATGCCGCCAGCAACTGTAGTGAAACGGAGAATAAGGTTCCCCCTCCTCAATCTTTGGCACATCACCAAGGATAATTATGGGAGCCGGGCGAGGGAAGCTTTTATACTACAGAGGGAGAGAAAAAAACTGGAAATTCAGGGGTAAGCTCGATGCTGCCAAAAATCTGAATTCAGAATGCTGTCCTTTATTTTGCCATATGCTGGAGTAAAGTGAAAAACTTAGGGGGTTATTCATGAAGGGATAGTGGCAGGTAGTTCCTTGTAGCGGCAGGCAGCGGCTGGTAAACGCTGGGCGCTGTAGGCAAAACCACATTTATGACATTGAATCTGGTGAGCGACTCTAACAGCGCCATGTATTATTACAGGAGGCTCAGCGTATAGCGCCGACGCTCTAGCTTCCAGAGCGCCAGGTATTACCTTTCGCTACCTGTTGCTCTCCCATACATTTCAATGGCTGTTCATTTGCTTGTGTTTAAACAGTGTGTTTGACGTTTTTATTTTTTTTTTTTGCTCAAATCATTGTGTGACCTCTCCTGGCTGCAAACAAACTTTTAGAAACTTTTTTGACTTTTTATATCTTTATGCAGAATTGTCATTACAGGTCTGGCACTAAAGTGTTATTGTCACAGTGTTAAGACAATGTCATTCCATGTGTTTTCACTTTGTTATTGGTGGATATGTGTTCAAAAACAGACTTTAATCACACAGCGTCTGCCTCTCTATGCTACAGCGCCCAGATTTAGAGCGCCAACACTGTGTGTGTCCTTTTTTGATAAGTATGGTGTGGAGCGCCTAGAGTCGGTCACACTGAGCTGGCGCTACCTTTCGCTCCATGCAGCACTGTACTGGTGTTAGAGCGCTCAACATACATCACATTCATCAATGTCGGCCAGGTTACTACAGCAACTGAGGCGCTCTGTTACAGCACCTGATACCCGCTTACAGCGTCTATTAGCGGTCGCTCTAAGCACCGCTATACAGACGCTAATCTGACGATACCTGGCATTAGTAATGAATCAGCCTCTGACATGCTAGCCTAAGATTATCGACCTGCTATCTCGCACAAGTGAAAAATGGCCAGATATTTCTTTGAATCGCCCAACATCTGCAAATTTTTTCGCATGTGAGTGGAGGCGAGAGTTTTATCTGGGTGCTGAATAAACCCCAATGCCCTTTTTTTTCACCTTGTGCTAAATCACGCCTTCCATTACTTGTCTACCTGATCGTTTTTTCCCTGCCTACACTTTCTGAAACTAAAAAAAATACTAACTGGAGTTTTAATTTTAATCTAAAATTGTGGGAAAAGATTAAATTACTGGTCGTACTTTATTTGGTATTCTGTGTTGTATTTATACTTACTGAAAATCTTGCGATAAGCCGGATATAATTGTCTGAGTGTTGCACACCTTGCTATCTAGCAAGCTATTACAGTTTTAAATATGGGGCTTGTTGTTTGGATTCAGCTTAGTGCAGTGTAAATCTCTCTCAATGCTGATTCAATAGATAATATGTTCAATAACATTAGTGTCAGGATTGTAGTTTTAATATATTTTTTGAGCGGTATGCATTTTTGAATGGTGTGACCCATATTGCAACCAATGAGCACATGTGCAAGCAGGAAAACGGGTCATATATAAAACAAATAAAAGAAAAAATCAATAGTCTACGGGCCTAACTTGTCAACACTTCTGCCACACAGTGCAAATTAGAGTAGTAAAAAATAAAAAAAAATAAAAATCTTTTTTATTTCACACTTGTGCAGATTGCTGCACTGCAAGAAGCACATTCACTAAAACATTAGCGGTGCAGCAACATGTTGTAAAATGTATAAATTATATTTCGCACTACTCCAAATGGCACTGAAAGAGCACTGTCTGGCAGAAGTGCTTGATAAATCTGGTCCTTTATTTCCCCCAAATGACAACAGAGTAACAGAGGCACAAGTATGTCCCTCTTAAAGTGGACCAAAACCCACAGAGATCAGAGGAATTGATTCTCTCCTCCCGGGGAATCCAAAATCGGGATGCCCCGCTGTGTGAAAATCCCCAAGTCACCTTTGTTCCCGGTCCAATGGTGCATGCGACAGCAGCAGCTGCATCCCCGCTATCCCTCTAGCAGGTATTTTGTGAATGGACGACGTGGGCATGCTCCCTGTTAGAGGATGGTGGTGGATGCAGTTGCCAGCGTGCTCGGATCCGCTCACGTTAGACAAAGGCATAGACGGGGATGTGTGAGGCTTAAGCCCAGCATACCTGTAATTTACTTATCAGCATGCTGTTTCCAAATGTATCCTGTATTCCTGTGGCTCTGTTTTGCTACAGTGGGAGTGGTTTTCATGGCCTTAACATGTGAGATTATCAATAGCTTTGGCTAAGTCTAAGCGGCAGTCATTACCCCCTCCCCCAGGTTAGAACACTTTTAGTAACCCTTTAGCTACTGGAAGACAAGTTTGTGTTCCCTCCTATCTGAAGTTTCAGCAGAATGGGTTTAACCTGCCATCTCTGCCTTAGCCAATAAGTTGGTTAGCAAGCCAGAGCCTTGGATCTGTTCATCAAATGCACCAGCTGGTGCTGGTAAACACTAAGGCCCTTATTTATCAAGGGCTAGCGCCAGGTAGTGTCTGACGAGCGCCAGGTACCGCCAGCTAACGGCGGCTACCGACTCAAGTACGCCCGGCGGCGGTCACAATGACGCATTTATCACGCTAAATGAGGCTAGCGCCGGCGAGAGCGACAGCTAGCGCGGGATTCATCATGTAGCCGACTGCAACGAACAGCGCCGCTGCTAATCCCATCACAGCGCCAGGTATGACCTGTCGCTCCCTGGCGATGTCCAATGCATTTCAATGGAGCAATCTTTAATTAATCATAATTAATCCCTAATAACGTTTATTTTTTTTTTTTTTTAATGTCAAAAATTCTGTGGACCACTTCTGCAATGTTAGGATTTTTTTTAAGGTAAAAAAAAAAAAAAAATTGTGCAGAATTGATATTACAGGTCTGATATTAATGTATTCATATTACAAAATGTTTATAAAAACTTGTATAATTTTACAATAAAAAAAATATGGTTGTTTGGGGGTTAAAAACTATTTTACACCCATCGCCGCCAGCGCTCTGGGGTTTAAACAAGGAATTCACAGCGCGAAATAATTCGGAGCGTTTTGTTAATGAATCTGCAGCAAGCCGTTCGCTCTGGCCATTCGTTGTCAGGCGCACCCATACAACGCTGAACCTGTGAAACAGCGACCCCCCAGCCCGTATTCAACATTACCGCACACCGACTGAGTCGCTGTCAACAAGCAAACCCCGGCCAAGCACAGCGAATACTAGCTGGCGCTGAGAAAATCACGCTACTGGCGCTCATCTGTCACTACCTGGCGCTATTAATGAATCGGCCTCCCCGTTGGTGCTAAGGTAAACACATTGTTGCTAGAGAAAGCTGTTTTATTTTACAACACAGAGATGCAAACAAATGGAAAAAAAAAACAGATAAGCTCCGCATATTGAAGACATCATTTTGGCACACAATAATGGAAATTAAAAAAAAAAAAAAAACATAAGAAATTGAATTACCCTTTAAAGGCAGACTATTGCAAAAAAAAAAGCACAATGATAAAATATCATACCATATAAATATGCTGGATGGCGAGCAGAGAGGTCACTTTTACACCCGCCATCAAGAAATATTCAACCAGGTTTTTTTTTAATGGAAGGAAGAGGAAATCCTCCTGATCCACTCAAAGGTGTCAACCTGGGTGTTATTCCTACCAGGAGAAGGAAACCAAAAGCTTGGCGGAAGTTTTATTCAGTTTGGATGTATAAGTGACCCCTCCTGTCATTAGCTGATGTGTTTAGATTGATTTTTTATATTACACAATGTCGTTATACACCTATTTTAATCTGTGTCCGCCATAACCTTCTTTGCTGGGACATCAATGACCAGAAGCTAACATATGGGTTGTGTGGCTGAGTCAAAATCTGACATGGGGGCTTGATAGGTGGGCGTGTAAAGTTTTGGCTAAAATTCAAATATGAATTTTTTAATGTAGGTATTGTACATTAGGTTAGACTTAGCAATACTTTACAAATCAAGAAGCAATTGTAGATCAAAGCTGAAATTAAGTTTTCCCAGCCAGGTTTTTTGTGTTCTACATAATTGTTTTCCTCTTCTGAAATAAACACGTGTGTTAGAATTATGGCTTTCCTGCCCTTGAGTCTTTACTAGCTGCAGCCTAAAAATTCCCAGAATTGTTTCAATATAATAGGCGAGCTCATCATCAGCTTCGGAAAAAACAAGCAGCAGGATTGATTTCCCTAGGTGAAAATGCTGGCAGTAACTTAGGTTCTGGAACCCAAGATTGTGATCCCCTCATCCAAAGAGGCTTAATTATAGCAGGAGGGGGTTAAACTTATAAGCTCAGAAATGAAGAGCATCATGTCTGCCTCATCCAATCAGATGATTAGCAAGCTAGTGTCAGAAAGTCTGCTTGGTGCACCTAAAACGCCAGTTTGTGTACTGTTGCTAACGTACATTGGTGCTAGAAAAAACTTTTTCTTTTATAACACAGAGTTACAAACAAGTAAAAAAATATATCAGATAAGCTCAGCACCTTGAGGAAAGTATTTTGACATGCAAAAAAAATTGCCATTGAGATCTTGGATTGGATCTTTTTAAATTAAAAGATTATTTAAATATATAACTTACCAAACTCCCTAATGTACAAATTACTCAGCTATTGTGCAACTATAAATACTAAATCAAATAATCAATGAAACCACTGTTATGTGAAAGAAATATTCAAGTCTGTTTTTCACTTAGGATTGTTTAGCATTGCTCCTGTGTTTTTGCTCATTTTGGCGCAGGCTTAGCACATACAGTTTACAACACTTAAACACTTCTTTATGTTTAATGCCTGTAATGGAGCACGCTGCACATTAGCTGTAATGGAGCAAGCTGCCCAATAACTGTAATAGGGCATGCTGCCCACTTGCTGCAATGGGACATGCTGCCCACTGCTTCTAATGCCGCACACTGCTTGTAATGTGGGATGTCGCACACTGCTTGTAATGTGGGATTCCACACACTGCCTGTAATGTGGGGTCTGTAATGGTGTAATTGGAGGGATTCTGCACACTGTCTGTAATGGAGTGATTAAGAGGGGGTATTTTCCTGGTGTACAGCACGGCTTGCTTCATTTGAATTCTTCACATTTGGGTAATCCGCCACAAGGTGGCGCAGTTGACTGAAGAAGACTTGTGGCTCCTCCCAGCCCATAAAAAGGGCAGAAATTACCCAGAGACCCCAAAGTTTATCTGCAGTGCTGACTGCGAAGACAGAAGATTGTCTCTCTCTGGATTTTCGCAGGCGAGCGGGGCGTACCAAGCCCGTCGGCCCTGCAAGCCTATTCCCACCTGTTTCCGGACCCTTCTGCCTCCCAGCCCCGGCTGACGGAGCAGGTGAAGGTAGGGGAACACCTGGGGTCGGGTGTTCAGAGAGCTTTGCTCCAGGCCGCAGACCCTGTAACCAAAGGGTAACCGACCATAGGCTTATGGTGAGCCTGGATGGGGGAAGGGAGAAACCACCCTTATTTTTTATATATACCACATGCTTTATTGGTGTGCTTGTGCACTATCACTTCACTATATTGCTGAGTTTTTTCTGACTTCTTGTGTTTTTCCCCCCCTCTCCTTCATGGGAGCGGGGCTCTCTGCTGCCTGTGGGGTGGGGGGCCGGGACTGGGATCGGCCGCGAGCTGGCGGCATCACTGCTGCACCTGACGGGGCCGTTTTCGCTGTGGGCACGCTGCGCCTGCGTTTTGGCGGGGGCCATTGAAGGGGAGTCCTCCTCCTCTTCTGCCTCCGGGCGCCATTTTGTCGCTGTTGGCGCCCGGAGGTTCTCGCGCTGCTGAGGGGCGGAGCAGCAAGATGACGCGATATCATCACCTCGCGGCCCGCTCCTCGAGGATCCTTACCTTCGGTGCCATTTTCTGGCCTCCTCCCCTTCTTTTGTGATGGCGCAGGCGTCCCCGCTTCAGCCCAGGTGGGCAGGCTGCTCGGGTGCAGGGGTCGACGGATCCCTCTGTCCTGCTGTGACTCGGTCTGGTCCTGGTTGTGGGTGGCTGCTGTTTACTCCATGGTCCGTGAGTCCGCTCCTTGTTGTCATTTGCTTTTTATTTCTTGGTGCATGTGCCATGGGATGCTCATTGGCTCTTAATATGTTTTTTCAGACGTGCCTGCTTATTGCACTTGTAGTTTCTCCCGGGCCAGTACCTCCCTCCTTCTTTCTTAAGGGATACTTGGGGGCATCCCGGGTGGGGTCTCCTAGCCCCGAGCACCCGTGCCTGGCTTAATTGTTTGCTATTTTTGTGATTCTGTAATCACCATATGGAGGCTTCTGAGGATAGCGAGCCTGGGGGTCCTTCGGGGCGGGCTCAGCTGTGTCTCATGTGCAGGGCATCCCCTGTGAGCAGTCGCAGCGTGGTCTGTGTTCTCTGCGCTCAGAGTGTCATTGCAGTCCCATCCTGCCTGCAACATCACCTACTCCCCCACGCCTGCATTTAGCTCCCAGCGAGGGGGAAGACAGTAGGGGTTCTCATTCGGGCCTGGCGCTACGCGTTGCCAGCATTGAGCGGCAACTGGCCCGTCCGGACGCCGGCAAGGCCTCTAGTAAAAAGAGGCTTGTCCCTCTTTGCCGATGATGATGATCTGTATGATACCTATGGCGGCCGTGAATCCATGGAGGAGGGGGAATTATTCCGTGATTCCGATTCCTCTGGGGATCGTCATGGTGAGTCTGATAGTGAATCAGGGTCCTCTTCAGGCGAGGATTCTGGGCTCCCGGATGATACCGACAGGCTTTTGTTGGCCTTTTTTGATACTTTATACATCTTTCCCCCTAAGGCGGCAAAGAGGAAGCAGGGTGAGCTCTTCCGTCCTGACAAGCAACGCTTAGTGTTCCCGGAGCCGGGGCATTTTTCTAATATGGTCCTCAAAGAATGGGAGCGGCCTAACAGGTTGCCCTCGGTGCCCAAGGGACTTGATAGAAGGTATCCCTTCTCGGTCGACTTGTTCGCAGCTGGTCTTGTCCCCCCGAGGTGGACGCCTCCATCCTGGGGCTGTCCAATACTTCTGTTATGCCGTCTCCTGACACCACTACTTTGCACGATAATGCCGGCGTATGGATCAACTAGCCTGTCATGCCTTCACCTTCGTGGGAAGGGCCTACGCCCGGTCTGTGCTGCTGTTATTGTTGCCATTACACTTACAAAGAGGTTAAGCGCCTTGCCGAGTCTGCCAGATCTCGCAAGCGATAGGATGACTACAAGGACTTTTTGCTTTGCTCTGAATTTATTGCTTTTGTGCTGTCATGGATGATGCCATCCAGCTTGGTGGTAGGGCCTCCGCCCTGTTGGTTGCCATGCGTAGGTCCATCTGGCTGCGTCAGTGGGCGGCTGCCGCTAAGATGTCCCTCACCAGGCTTCCTTTCATGGGACTCCGTCTTTTTGGGGAACGTCTTGATGTCTTGACCAAGGATGGTCGACTCCCTCAGCGTAGGTAGCATTCTCGGCCCTTTCGGGGTCCTCCTCATTTCCCCCTTCCCATGGGGGACGCGGATCTTCCTTTACAGGTAGCTGCAGAGACTCTTGGGGACGGGGTAGATCCCGTGGTCGCCCTGGGGTTCCAAGCCCAAGCCCCCAAACAAGGCCCCTCAGGCATGAGGGGGCGTCCTCACCCATCCGGGTGAGGGGGCGGCTTTGACTCTTTGCTCACGTCTGGAGACCACGCGTCTCGGATCGGTGGATTCAGGAGGTGGTGTCCTCCGGTTACATGATAGAGCTAGCAGCTTGGCCACCCCCAAGATTTCTCCGGTCCCGGATCTCCCAAAATCTCGTGACTGCGCAGGGCCTGAGGTTGGCCGTCCAACATCTTCTGACATCCGGAGTGGTTTGCCCGGTGCCTCTTCAGGAACGGGGTCAGGGGTTCTATTACAATCTGTTCACGGTGCCCAAGAAGGACGGCTCCTGGATCTAAAGGGTCTCAACAGATTTGTCAGGTTCAAACACTTCTGCATGGAGACCTTACGGTCGGGGGTGATCCTTCTTTGGCCAACTTTATGACCACTGTGGACATCAAGGATGCCTACCTGCACGTTCCTATCTTCCTAGGGCATCAGAAGTTCCTGAGGGTCGCTCTGGGGGATCAGCACTACCAGTTTGTGGCCTTGCCGTTCGGTATCACTTCGGACCCTCGGGTGTTCACCAAGGTGTCATGGCCCTCCTGAGGAGCCAGGGCTTTCGCATTCTTGCTTACCTGGATGACCTGTTGATTGCTGCTCCAAGTCTTCGTTCACTCCGGCATTGGTGAGGTCCTTCCTGGGCATGACGCTGGATACTTCTCAGGTCAAGGTGTTTCTTCCTCAGCAGAAGGTGGAGGGCCTTCAGATACAGGCGTGAGTCCTGCTGTCGTGTTCTCATCCCTCCATCCATCAGGGGATGCAGTTGGTGGGACTCATGGTGTCTTGCTTTCGAGGTTGTGCCCTTCGCCCAGTTCCACGATACCTCTTCAGTTGAATCTCTTGACCGTTTAGGATTGGAAACAGGAATCCCTGGAGCGGGTATTCGCTCTGTCCCCTCTGGCCAGACAGTCCCTCTCTTGGTGGTTGGACTCGAGGAATCTTCTAGCGGGCAGATCTTTTCTTCCTCCGTGCTGGGAGGATGCCACGGATGCCAGTCTGACCGGTTAGGGAGGGTTTTGGCACTCACTGAAGTTCCAGGGCCTGTGGGGCCCTTAGGAGGCCCACACGCCTATCAATACCCTGGAGCTGAGGGCGATCAGGTTGGTTCTCTTCCAGTTGACTCCCCACCTTCGGGGTCGTGCGGTCCAGGTCCGTTTGGACAATCAGAAGGCTGTCGCTTACATCATTCATCAGGGCGGGACTCGGAGCAAACAAGCCCTCAAGGAGGTTGTTCTGATATTGTCTTGGGCAAGAGGAGAATGTTCCCTGCATCTCAGCGGTTTACATCCCAGGGGTGGAGAACCAGGAGGCAGACTTTCTGAGCAGGGGGACGTCTCGTCTGGGGGAATGGTCCCTCGACAACAAGATCTTTCATGCCCCGTGTCGCCGCTGGGGGTCAGCCGGACGTGGACCTGTTTACGTCCCGTCACAATCACAAGCTTCCAAGATTTGTCTCTCTGTCAAGAGATCCGCTGACCTTCGCCATGGACACTCTAGCCATTCCCTGGACGGATTTCCACTGGCCAAGGAGAGTATAGTTTGCAGATGTCATCCAGATGGCGGTGGATCACTTCGTTCTGCCCGACGATCCAGGGCTTCTCACTCAGGGACAGTTGCGCCATCCCAAGTGCTGGCTTTGACGGCTTGGCTGCTGAAACCTCTATCCTGATGGATAAGGGACTCCCGGCTTCGGTAGGTAGTACTATGATTCAGGCTCGGAAGAAATCTTCTTCTTTGATTTATTATAGGGTCTGGCATGCTTACATTGCCTGGTGCGAGTCTAAGTCTTTTCCTTGTCGCACTTTCTCCATTTCCAGGATTTTGGAGTTTTTACAACATGGTCTGGAGTAGGGTCTACAACTGAGTACCCTCAAAGGCCAGGTTTTGGCCTTGGCAATCTTTTTCCAACGATCTTTCACCATTCATAGGATTGTCACTCATGTACGTCCACCGCGTAAGCTTCTGCTATCGGTGTGGGATTTGAACTTGGTGCTTTCTGCTCTCCAGGGTCCTCCCTTTAAGCCATTGTACAATGCTGCGCTGGCCATTATGACTCTTAAGGTGGCCTTTTTGGTGGCTATCACTTCGGTGCGTCGTGTCTCTGAGCTGGTGGCGCTTTCTATTAAGCCTCCTTATTTTGAACGGCATCAGGATAAGGTGGTATTCCATCTTAATCCTGAATTCTTGCCTAAGGTTGTTTCTGCCTTTCGTCTTAATGAGCACATTGTCTTGCCTTCCTTGTGTCCTGCCCCTTCTAATTCTAAGGAACAAAGTCTTCATTCTCTGGATGTGGTCAAGGCGCTCAAATTCTATTTGACCGCCACTGCATCTTTTCTGAAGTCTGATTCTCTGTTTGTCCTTTCTGCTGGGCCTAGGAAAGGTTTGCCTCCAGCCAAATCCACTATCAGCAAGTGGATCCGACAGGCGGTGGGGCAAGCATACTCTGCTAAGGGGAAGGAACCCCCTTTTTGTGTTACGTTCATTCCACTCGTGCTATTGGTGCCTCTTGGGCTTTTCAGCACCAGGCTTCTGTTGAGCAAGTTTGTAAGGCCGCTACTTGGTCTTCCGTTCATACTTTTTCTAAGTTTTACAAGGTTGATGTTAGGGCCTCAGCTGACGCTGTTTTTGGTCACAAGGTGGTTCAGGCAGTAGTGTCTTAAACTGCCTGCTGTTGCTCACTGGGGATCCCACCCTTCTTCATGGACACTGCTGTTGGATGTCCCAAATGTGAAGAATTTAAATGAAGCAAGCCGTGCTGTGCACCAAGAAAAATACAATTCTGTGATTACTCAACTGTAGAATTGTTTTTACGGTGTACAGCAGGGCTTGCTTCATCCCTCCCTTGTTATCGTTATCCTTTTTTGCCTTGTTATGGTGATTTTTCTTGAGAGAGTTATTTTTTAGTGGGGCTGTGTTTTTTGTTAACATGGTCTTGCCTCCCGGCTTCTAGCATTACTGCTGGGGTCTCTGGGTAATTCCTGCCCTTTTTATGGGCCGGGAGGAGCCACAAGTCTTCTGCAGTCAACTGCGCCACCTTGTGGCGGATTGCCCAAATGTGAAGAATTGAAATGAAGCAAGCCATGCTGTACACAGTAAAAACAATTCTACAGGTGAGTAATCACAGAATTGTATTTTTAGCACACTATTTGGTTCAGAATATTTTTTTCTTATTTTCCTGGGTTTTCCAGGTGCGTCTAATGGGGCGAATAATACATGCATTTTTTAAAGCCTCCAAATCAGGCTTCACATGCGGGGGGTTCTAGAATCTAAGGTTTCCTTTAATGTATTAAATAAACCAATGCAAAGAACATTGTATGAAATTGAAGTGGATATTCCCTTTAACTAGTTAAAGTGATACAGCAGGCAAAGGTAATTGTTACACTATTGCATTGACCTACATTTGCCACTGTCCAAAACGGTTTTCTGTTTTTAAAGTGGACCAACACCCAGGATTTTGACTATCCTGGGTGTTGGTCCACTTAGGTGGGGCACCCCGATCGGGGGTGCCCCGCTGTCTGAAACCCCCCCGATCGCCGCAAAAACTCACCTCTCCCCGCTCCCACGTGACCTCGTCCGGCCAATGACAGCGCTCAGAGCAGCTCTGGTATGCGCGTCCAAAGCTGCTTGGACGCGCATACCAGAGCGCTGTCATTGGCCGCGTCTCTCGCTTCCCTCTAACAGGGAGCGCTCCTGCGCCGGCCATTCACAAAACGGCCGGCGCGGGAGCGCGCCCTGCTAGAGGGAAGCGAGAGACGCGGCCGCGTCTCGCGCATGCGCCGTTGGATCGCCGGTAAGGTGAGGATTGTGGGCCTCCTGGGGGGTTCCTCCCCGCGGGACATCCCGATTTCGGATGCCCCGCGGGGAGGGATCTGATCGGTCCGGGAATCTTATAGATTTCCGGGCCGATCCCCCCTGGGTGTTGGTCCACTTTAAATTGAATAAGAAATGGCTGAGATATTGCTGTTTACGGGTTCACCTCATGATTTCTCTTCTGAAAAAAGTGGGCATGGCCCTTGGATCTCTGATGCTGCATAATAATCAGCATAATGTACAGATACAGCCGTATCTGTAAAATTCCCAGAACTTGCTTCACACACCTTGGCTGTGCTTCTCCCCTCTCCCCCTGTTACTAGGCGACATTGGAGCCTAGACCAGAACAGACACACTCCTAGAGTGCGCGCACTCCCAAAAGCCTATCCACGCACTCCCAAAGTGAATCCACGCACTCCCTAAGCACATGGCCGCTCTCCGAAATTGCATGCGCACACTCCCAAACTTACATACGTGTGCATTCCCAAAGCACACAGCCACACTCCCAAATCTCATGTGTTCACTCCCAAAGCGCTTGTGCTCACTCCCAAACGTACATGTGCACATGCGTGCACTCTCAAAGCTCTGCGCTGACAGCATGTGAAAGATGTGAAAGGAGGTAGCGGCGGCTGAGAAATCTGGAGGAGGAGGCAGAGAAGGAGGCGGAGGGAGGGGTGGGGGGAGGGACCAGCAATCTTGTCCCACAACTGAGCTAATTGTTTATTCCATACTGTCCTCCAATGTAATTAGCTGAACCTGTAAACTCCAATTTCTCAGCCATTTCTGCTTCAATTTAAAAACGGAAAACAGTTTAGGATGGTGCCAAATGTAGCCCGACGCAATGGTGTAACAATTATCTTTGCCTGCAGTATCCCTTTAAATGTTCCGTCCATGCTAAGTCCCATCCACACCGAGAGACTCAATCGTAGGACCAGGTAAATTTTATACAGGTGGATTGGGACAAACACCTGAAAGGGAAAAAAGATGGACATGGGATTTTTTTGCCTGGACTCTACTTTGAAGTAATGGAATCCCAATTCTAGGGATTTTATCATTCCACTGGTTCAGCATTGGACTGTAAATTCTGTCCACAGAGACATGGCTCATTGTTTGGCCAAAACCTATTATTTTCAAAAATGTACCGTATATACTCGAGTATAGGCCGATCCGTGTATAAGCCGAGGCACCTAATTTTACCCCAAAAAAGTGGAACAAGCTATTGACTCGAGTATAAGCCGAGTCATTAAACATTCTTGGGGGGAAAGCAGGGACAGGCAGGGTTAATGCTACTGTGGACAGGAAAGGCACATTTTTTGGCCCTGCCCCTGCTCTAAAGGACTGGGCATAGAGATGAGAGGGAGGTCAGCATGAACCAGCGCGCACGCACACACACACTCACACACACACAAACGGTACCTGCTGCTGCTGCCGCCACCAACCTCCTCCTCCAGCCGGTCGCTCTCCATTCAGCGCCGCCGCTCCCGCCGCCGTCATCCGCCTCCGCCTTCAGCCGCTCCCTCCGCCGCAGTCAGCCGCTCCCGCCGCCGCCAGCCGCCGTCATCCGCCGCCGTCGCCTCCACATTCAGCCGCTCCCGCCGCCGCCGTCAGCCGCTCCCGCCGCCAGCCGCCGTCGCTGTCAGCCGCTCCCTCCGCCATCGCCGCCGTCAGCCGCTCCCGCCGCCGCCAGTACTTCCTGGCTGTTGCGCGCTGGTCGTCGGTGGGCATGCCCCATATGGCCGGCGTCCAATGTTTTCATTGGACGCCGGCCATATGGGGCACGCCCACCGACGACCTGCACGCAGCAGCCTGGAAGTGCAGCTCAATTACCGTATTGACTCGAGTATAAGCCGAGGTGCCTTTTTTCAGCCCAAAAAGTGGGCTGAAAAACTCGGCTTATACTCGAGTATATACGGTACGTTATATGCAGAAGAATTTAATTCACTTTGGAATATAAGATTTGCTAAAGATTGCCAGCCACATCAATATTAAATTGTAATAATTTCATACAAATCATCAACTGTAATCTGGCTGTTTGAATTCAAATGGAATAACATAAAAAAAAAATTCGGATCCTGTTTAAAGCAGAAACCCTTTATCGCGCACTTGCTCTAGACACCTCTGCTGCATTTCCTAAGGATTCTTTTTATAGATTCTTGTACACATGTAAGATTTGTTTTAGTGCCTGGTTAACTCTGAATCCAAAATAAAACGCATCAAAGCCGGCCTTTAATTGAAACGTACTTGTCACTTTTGAATTTTAAAACAGCAAGCTGAAAAGTGTAAAATTGCCTACAAAGACGTCAGCGCGCATGGAGAGACCGGAGCGTTCGGTATCAGCATTAATACTTTCCTGTGCCTGGGAATTCATGTTACCCCAGATAAGTCTTAGACAATTCTTTTAATACTGTTGAATAAAGTAAATCTTCAATCTAGGCCAGTTTTTAAATAATATACAATTACAGACAGTTTCATTACTACTAGTGCCAGGTAACGGCAGATGAGCATCTGTACAGCGGGGCTAAGACCGCTGTTGTAACATTGCCAGCATTGATTAATTTGATGTGTGAGTCACTATAACACCAGTACAGCACTATATGGGAGCGAACGATAGCGACTGGTCAGTGTGAGCGACTCAAACCATATTCATCAAAAAAACAGCCTCACACAGGCTGAAAAATTGTGTCGCTGTAGCCCAGAGCGCCAGAAGCTGTGTGATTAAAGTCCTTTTTTGAACACATATCCACTAGTAACAAAGCAGAAACACATGGAATTACATTGTTATTACATTGTGACATTAACTCTTTAATACCAGACCTGTAATGACAATTCTGCATAAAAAATGTAAAAGATTTTTCAAAAATGTATTTAAATAGGCCAGGAGAGGTCACACAATGATTTGATACAAAAAAAAATATTAAAAGAAAACCCTGTTTAAAAAGAAGTAACGTCCATTAAAATGTATGGGAGATTGACAGGTAGCTGTCTGTGATGATGAATCGGTCGCTACGAGTCGCTGTAAGAGGCGCTCACCAGAATCGCCTTTTTAAATGTGGTATTGCGTGCTGGGGCCGACTTTCACCTGACGCTAACTGCCGCTACATGTCGCTTCGCTTACAAGGCACTACCTGTCGCTATCCCTTGATGAATAAAGCCCTTAAACTGACTATTTTAATGGACTGTGATTGGCTATTCGGAGCTGTAATAGAGCGCCTCAGTCGCTGTAGTAACCTGGCCGGCATTGATGAATGTGATGTGTGACGAACGTTCAGCGTTCCAATACAGCGTTGCAAGGAGTGAAAGGTAGCGCCAGCTCATTGCGACCAACTCTCAGCGACTCACACCATATTCAACAAAAAAACAGACTCACACAGCGTCGGCGCTCTGGATCTGGTCGCTATAGCATAGAGCGACAGCCGCTGTAACAAAGCGACAGCCACCAGTAACAAAGCTAAAACACATGGAATGACATTTTGTATCATTGTGACACTAATACTTTAATTCCAGGCCTCTAAAGACAATTCTGCATAAAAATAAAAAAAAAAGTTTTCAAAAATGACTTTTTCTAAGCCAGGAGAGGCCACACAATGATTTGAGAAAAAAAAAATTAAAAACGAAAAACCCTGTTTAAACAGAAGACAAGGAACATCCATTGAAATGTATGGCAATACCTGGCGCTCTGGAAGCTAGAGCACCGGCGCTATACTCTGAGCTGCCTGTAATGATGATTAATACGCTACATGGCGCTGTTAGAGTCGCTCACCAGAATCACTTTCATAAATGTGGTTTTGCGTACACCAGGCGCTGCCTGCCGCTACGAGGCACTACCTGGCGCTATCCCCTGATGAATAAACCCCAAAGTGGAATCACTTTGCAGGATAATGGGTGTGATTTTGAGTGTGGTTTATCCACAGGTTTTTGCTGTGTGTGTAATTAGGGGGGGTCATTTAAGAAACGCTAATGCCACGTAGCATCAGGTGAATGCCGAGAGCAGTATGTAAAACCAGCGTCTCTAATAGCGTCATGTAGCGGTGAATGTATTACTTGCGGCGGCTTAGTGTAAAGCACCGTACTGTATGTTCAGCAGAACCACATAGCACCTGTCGCACAGCGTTATCCCATACATTGGTGTTTTTTGCTTGTGTATAAATAGCATTCTAATTAATTATTTATTGTTCTCAATTTTAGGATCATTTTATTTGTGTGACCTCTCCTGCCCAGCAACCAAACACTTATATTGTTATATATATTTTTTTATGCAGAATTGTATGTGCAGATCTGCCATTGCAGTGTCATTATTACAGTGTTAAAACAATGTCAATGTCAATGTTTTTGCTCTGGTGCTGGTGTATATGTGTTGAGAATCAGACTTTTTTCATATAGTGTTCGTCGCTCGTCGCTAGAGCTCCCAGTTTTAGAGCGCCTGCGCTGATTTTGTGTTTGATCTACTTAAATATGGGCTTCAGCGCTGAGTGCCGGACACATTTAACTGGCACTACCTATCGTTCGTTGGAGCATTGTCCTGTTGGTTTATGTAGTGTCGCCTTGAGCAGCTTTTTCTCGGGGCACTACATATGCATTGACTCAGGGGGGACGCTGTAGAAGCGCTCTCCCTGAGTCAATGCATATGTAGTGCCTCAAGGAAAGCCGCTCACATTTATCAATGCTGGATAGGATACTACAGCCTCACTTGTCCACCCGCTATGCTAGGTTATAGCGTCAGACACCCGCTTGCAGCGTCCACTAGCGGACGCTCTAAGCACCGCTACATAGACGATCAAATGGCAATACGTGGCACTAGTCTTAAATCAGCCGCTTGGTGTAGCCCAACCACAGATATGAGCTTAAAACTCAGTTATCTAATACTCAGCCAATTCATAAATTCCATTAATGCCATTCAGCCACTGAGCTGGAGCTGGGCCTCAGTTGTAATTTGACCAGACACCCATAATTTGGTGGCACAGTCTTTCTACTAATGAGCAAAGTTTCGTTTCCCTAAAGTTTTTGGCGGGGCATTGGACAAAAATGCCTCCATATAGGACAGTTTATACACTATATCATCTTCTGTAATGAGAATCCATTTCATTGTTGGTGAGACAAACGTTAATTATATTCCTGGTCAAGGTTTCAAAGAAGATGTACAGTTCTTGAAAAAGCTGTCACTACTAGAAAATCAGAACTACTGTAGCGCATTTTAATGAAGTCTTCAATTCTGTCATCTTCTTCCAGACAAATCATTGTGCAGGACATGATATCATTTGTCATGTTGTGCCGGAAAACAGACTTAATCCTTCCCTGGCATCTCTGTTCCAGTGAGAGTCTAGGACCGAAGAGGGGCATCTAACCTCTCCTGCCACCCATAATCCCTCCCGTAAGAGAAAAGAACCTTTTTCTCTTAGACCTCTATTTGGAAATGCATAAACCAAGGGGCTACTAAATGTGTGACTTACCATGTGGCACAAGAGGTTAAATTAGGCTCCCCACAGAGCAAGACCCTTCATGGCAAAGAGCTGGCAGTAAAGGCAGAAAGGTTGTCAGGGGAATTTATGGTGGGCCACACCGCTTCAGGTCCTCCAGCAGGTAGCACCCTTGACTCCAAACTCTCTCCCCTGGCCCTTCTTTCCATATCCAGCTCCACCAACCCCCTGACAAATGATCTGTCCCTACAATACAAAAGCTTGATGTCAGGAATCAGCAAGGTGTGACCAGCGAGTGATAGACACTGAGACACAAAATGTGTGTATATGATATACATCAAACACCGGGCACGGCAAACCACAATACAACTAATCAAGACTAACAAGACGAATATACACCGCACTACTATATACAAATATACAAGGCTCTATATACAGTCATTCACAAGGCTCTGAGGCAAGGAGCGAAAAGGCTACCTGTAGGTGAAGTGTGGCAACAAAACTGGAGGGTAGACAATGATGGCTTGAGCAAGAGGGGGGCAGGAAACCAGAACTGGACAGGCCTAACGGGAGAGGTTAATGTTGAGATGGGATCTGGTAACCGGAAGATAGCGGGAACAGACGGGATGATCAGAGAATTCAGGGAAGATAGAGCCAAGCACACGGCAACTGGATACAACTAATCTAATCCTAGAGCATCCATCCTTGCCTGCTGAGCCTATTTAAACATCAGTGATTGAATAATTGCCTGCAGGTGAAGGCCAATTACCATGGCATCAGAATCCAGCAGAGCCACTGGCTGGAGATACTGCACAGATACAGTCTAAGAATACCAGTGAGTTAGTGCCACCAGCAGATAGCAAAAGGATATAGCATCCAGGGAGCTAGCCATTTCCTAACACTTCAGTATCATCGCTTTAACATTTGTCATATACACCTCTGGCCATGATTGGGAAAGGATTGGGTGAGGGTGCTCCCAAAAGCATGATTGGGCTGGTCATGGGCTAGCTGATGGCTGTGAAAATTCCTAGCCTCAGTCTGCTCCTAGTTGACAGGTAGGGTCTCCACTTCCAGGTTTGAACACACCAAATGATTAATTGCAAAATTTACTACTGCATGATGGACACTGATTGACACAAAATAATTCAAGCCAAATCGATCTAGAACATGGTGTAACCAAAATGCAGTCATATGAAATTCCTCGCGAAAGAGGAATATTTTATATCTCTATTCTTTGATGCATCTATAAAAAATGAAAAAGGCTTTTCATCTCTAAGCTCAGGTAGCAGTGTTTCACTAAAAATGTAAATAAAATATTTTGACAATTGCTTTTTATATATCAATTTGTTTCCACCGTCCTGGGACAAATAGCTATGGTAATGTTTCACTTCAAGCTATATCGAAGCAATGTCAGTAAAAATGACACACTCTTCCTTTTCTGTGTTTGTTCTCATAAAAAATGTTGAAACTTGCAGAGTTGTTACTGACAACTCAATTGTGATGCATCATCGCAGGTGAGTTTCAGATTTCAAAGTCCTATAATCTTAGAATCAATGTCTCTGATGCTGGCAGGTGGCATGCTGGGGATCACTACCCTGTGAACTGGTATCCTGACTAGTGATGCAATTGTAAGGGAGAAACATGGATGGAGTTTCTCCCTCTGTGACATCATTATTCACATGGGGAGGCTCTTCCTCTGGGGTATAAAAGCCTCCCTGCCTCCAGCTGAGATTAGTTTGGGATTAGACATGGAAGAAAGATCCCTCACTACAGATTACCGATTAGAAGGCTGCAATAGCGTATCTCCATGAAGAAGATGCCCACACAACCAGGGGGAAGCCTCTGAACCAGCATGCAATGTATTTTTTTTTTTACTGTCTGTGATCTCATAAGGGGTTTGATGGACCCCCATACTAATTCACCATGTTGCGTTGGCCAGAGCTACTGTATCCAATATTCATGTGTACAGAATGCCAGTTACTGGGGACAATCTGGCTGAAGGGCTTCCAAACCAGATTTCCTCCGGTCCAGTTCATCACAAATCATGAACGTGTGGAGCCAGAAAAGTCTCAGGCTGATTTTTGGCCCAAGTTTGTTACTGGCTAAAGGCAAAATAGGCATTATACAGATAATATAGAGCTGAAACAACACTGCATATAATTTTTTTTTTTAAATATATATTTAAAAATACAACCAGCCCAAGGCTGCAATTGATGTTTAAAGCACCTCATCCAGCAAGATCTATAATTACAACACTTGGTATATAGGAAAAACGTGCAAAACCCAATTAATCACACCACTAAAAATATAAAAAATAAAAAAATAAACCTCTAAATTAAATGAATTATGAAATATAGTGAATAAACACCCAAACATGCCGAAACAAAATTAAATATTAAATGACCATATACTTGATTCAAAGCCGCACCATGATTGCTCGGTTATTTGCGGAAGTGAACCCAGAAACCATGAAGTTGCGAATGCTCGTATTATTCACAGCAATTATGGTTTTTGCAAAAGTTTGTACCTGTTTTCTGCCGTATATTGCATCAGAGTCCTTCAGTCTCCGGGTTCTGACTGTCAGTCCGGCATACGCATATAGTGTTTTATTTTTTTAATCCTCAATGCCCCCCCTTGGGTGTATCCCATGTTTGTTAGCCTCCCTGCAGTGTAACTTACCTTCTTCCTGTTGTTTCTTTGCAGGGCATCCCATGTAGTCTGCAGGCTGCTCTGGCACCTTCTTCACCCTGTTTTGCATGGTTCCTTAAGGGGCATCCCATGTTGTGTTCATTGGTGTATTGTGACTTACCTTCTCCAAGTTGTTCTCTGGCGTGGCATCCCATGTCATTGTCCTCCTCACACTATCACTCCCCTTCTTTTCTGTGTTTTTACCTGCTTCCACCCAGTCTTTTTGGACACCTTCCCCCACCCTAGCTTGATCTGCTGCACTTTGCCTTAAAGTGGACCAAAACCCAGGATTTTGACTATCCTGGGTTGGTCCTTGCACGATCAGGGGTGCCCTGCTGTGCGAAACCACCCAGATCACCTCTATTCGGTCCTACGGCGCATGTGCAGCCAGTTGTCCAATCAGCGCTTTCAAATCCGATGACGTCACGTTGTCTAAGCCTTCGTCTAAGCTGAGCGGCTTAGAGCGCGCTTACACCGGCATCTCCCGCTAGCGTTGCTGCGCCTGAACATTCACGAATGCCTGGTGTGGGCACGCGCTCTGCTACAGGGATAGCGGGGATGCGACCATGGCTTGTGCATGTGCCATTGGACCGGGAAAGAAGGTAAGTGTATGGGTGACCTGGGGGGTTTTACACAGCGGATGCCCCAGGGGAGGAAGATGATCAACCTGGGAATCTGCACCGTCACCAGTGTGGAGTCAGAAGTCACGGGTGCAAAGCAGGCCTCCAAAATATGGGACGATCGCAAAAGGGTGGTGAGGTCCAAGAGGACTTTTTGGTTGGTAACTGGTGGTGGCAAGTGGAATGCTTTTGGCCTACATCGCTTTAACCTTACATTTGCAGCAACCACTGAGGCAGCAACCCTGCCTCGGCCTGCCGCTTAAGTAGCCCCATATCCCATGCCTCCTCCAGAACCACCATCGAGACCTGCACCATCCACCAGCCCCAACTTGCACCACCCACAAAAAAACTAAAACAACATAAATCAAATAAAAACCCAAATAAACACAGAGAGTTAATTTTAAGGGGAACCACAAGTGCAATTGGCTAAATACTACCAACACCCCCAAGCTGAGGAGATAGGGGTTCACAGTTGCAAGGAGGACCAGATTTACAGAGGCTTTACACAGAGAGTTGACATTAAAAAAAAAAGGTAAAACGCACTACAATTACTAAAAAAAAGGTTGAATCGGGACTGAAAATAGGCACATGATCACACTAGCAAGGAAGCAAATAGGCAACAACAAGTATCAACTACAAAAAAATGATGGGGCTCAGATGTCAACAACCTACAACATTGCTAATGCTTCAAAAAAATTCAGAAAAATTCCCATAACGGGGCCACTGGGAGCATGGAGGAATATTTGCAAATCCGTAGTATGCTATGAACATGTATACAGCTCACCAATGCCCATTAAAACATAACTTTTACTAATGCATTTAAAAAGATTGTATACCCATATATATGTGTGAAAGGCTACTTGCCACTGGCAGTTGGGTGACGCGTTTCAGGGTTGTGGGCCCCTTAGTCTTACAACATTACTAATGCAAGCCGATCTAAATGCAGTACAACAACAATAATACACAAACGTTGGCACTGGACATTTAGGTAGTGTTCCATCAGTTGCTGGAAGAAAATGACAAATGAATCATCAGCAATAAAACAGTAGCAGGCAAAGAGCAACAAGGATTGGCAAGTTTTGGGGAGCAGAAACACAGGAGCCTGGCCAACAAGGAGGACCAATGAGCAACTAAACTTAACTGAAACATATACTCCTGTGCCACAAGAGTTACCAGCGCAACATGCATACAATCAATGGTGCCCATGACATTCGGCATATTCACCAACCAAGAAAAACAACTTTAATCCAGGAGGCCATGCTGTCAGGAAAAGAGATGTATTCCTCCTGTAGGACAAAAAATGTAATCAGGGTGCGGCTCAGAAAAGGCTTAGACATGCCAACAGACAGTGCCCAAAAACTTTTGGAAGCCATTAGCAAAAAACTGAAGGCAGCCGACCAATTTGGTCATAACGTCAATTGCATGTCCCTTTCTGGCGAGGGCCAACCATGGCCGCAGCTCTGAGTAAAGCTTCTCAATTCAGGTAAATTCGAACATCCGATGACGTCCAGGTGACACTGGGTATGACTAAGCTCTGGAAGGTACATGGTAAGCAGGCCACACTGCTGCAGATGCTCGTACACTTCACAGAACTGGTCAAGGGGCTCCATCAGCAACATGTATGGCCATTCCTGCATGCAAAAAAAGAGGCGTAATTTGGCACCAGAAAACTCCTGTTTTTATAGGCTCAAAAACATGCAAATAAGGACTCGGAATAAAATGCAAGCACCGGCTAAACCCGTAAACAAACAAAAACCCACGTTAAGCCAAATACTCACACCGAAAAGTCCTCGAAATATGGCAACTCGGACAAAAAAACACGACACTGAATACCACAACCCGGAAAATAGGCTAAAAACCGGGACATTTATGCCATTCCCACATAGTGAGGTCTGCTGGGCGAGGAACAGCACCGTCTCTGACGCTCTGTGTGACGGACCAGTAGTAAACCGGTCGCTTCTTCCAGGGATTTGAGTATCATGCCTGACACAATGCCAACAATGCCAATCACAATGTGATAGAGCCAACTATACCATATAATACAGCCCATTTATTACGAGTCAACTCCGTGTCAGACTTTCTATTCATAGCAGGGTTAATATCTCTGCTATGCTATACATGGAGACAGGCCTGACAAATGTTATTGCATAGAAAGTGTATAGGCTGAGAGGGTCTCCCACATAATTTAGTCCTTCTTAGCTTGGTCTTGGTCTGCTGCAGATCGGTTGTTCCTTAGGCCAGGCCGGTAACTAAGGATATCAACAACTGTCTGTACTCAGTGCTTGGCTAAAATGATGGTGATATAACATGGCCTGGAGGAAGGAAATGCACACTTTTGCACCCATTCATGCTTAGCAAAAACATTTCGATGTACGCACAGCTTCCTGTGGCAAGGCCCACAGGCTTATCCATCTCTCATCCAGTCATCTGACTTTTTCAGCCTATCAAAAGGGGTAAATATAATTCTTGTTTTTAAATTCACAGATAAACTACATTTTTAATATTATTAAATGAACAATATGGCAGTAAGTTTACAGATAAAATGCAATACCACCAATGCCCTATTTTACCCCATAACAGTATCACTGCTTAAATTCAGGGCATATGCACAGAAACATTATGTCAGACTGTATTGTCTCAGTGTTTGCATTTGGGATGCCCCATAAAAATGCTATACATGGTTCAGATTTTGGTAATAAAGGCCCCCAACTGGTAACCCTCTGGGGCAGTCTGATTCTAAGAGGCTGATTCATTACTAACGCCAGGTATCGGCAGATGAGCGTCTGTATAGCGGAGCTTTGAACGACCGCTAGTAGACGCTGTAAGCGGGTATCGGGCGCTACAACAGAGCGTCGCTCTAGTAACCTGGCCGGCATTGATGAATGTGATGTATGTTGGGCGCTCTAACACCAGTACAGGGCTGCAGGGAGTGAAAGGTAGCGCCAGCTCAGTTCGACCGAATCTCGGCACTCCACACCATACTTCAAAAAAGGACACACACAGCGTCGGTGCTCTAAAGCTGGGCGCTGTAGCATAGAGTGCCAGAGGCTATGTGATAAAAATCTGTTTTTGAACACATATCCACCAGTAGCAAAGCGAAAACACATGGAATAACATTGTTTTAACACTTGTTTTAGCACATTAACACTTTAGTGCCAGACCAGTCTAAAAAGTTTTCAAAAATGACCTTTTCTAGGCCAGGAGAGGTGACACAATTATTTGAGCCACACAAAAAAATTACCCTGTTTAAACAGAAGAAAAGGAATAGCCATTGAAATGTATGGGACAGCGACAGTGATCAAACCTGACGCTTTGGAAGCTAGAGCGCCGGCGCTATACACTGAGCCGCCTGTAATGATGAATCGTACACTATATGGCGCTGTTACATTCACCCACCAGAATTGCCTTCATAAATGTGGTTTTGCGTACAGCGCCCAGCGTTCATCAGACAATGCCTGCCACTATGAGGCACTACCTGCCCCTATCCCTTCATGAATAACCCCCTAAATCAACCTTCCATCCCCTACTGCACAAATGCAAAACCTTAGGGAGCACTGGTGTAATTTTGACTTGACTTTTAGCAGCCAGACAGCTTTGATTCAAGTGTCCAAAAACTCTTCCTACGCCTCAGCATGGCCGTGGTGTTTCTAAGGATGGCTCTGAGTCCTGGACTAGTACTAATAAGTGCCTCATGCAGTATGTGTCCATCATTTTTTACTGGTCAAATTTGTCACTGGTTGCCGTGAAATTACCCCTAACCCTGTTCCCTATATTAAATCTGAAATAGCTTTGGCTATGGGAAAATATACTGTTATGATGGCCTTTTTTTATTGTGTAATGTGGGGATTTATTTCTGCTATTACCCACAACCCCTTTCTCTTTGCAGTCAGTTTTCTGGTCTGATCATGATACCAACCTTATCTTTGTGCCAGAAGAATCTGTGTAAAAAAGAAAACGTCATAATGAAGCTGCTGCTAATTGCCATAATTGCCCCAGGGGTAAGATCATAACGCTCTGTAAGTCAGCATGTCCCTTTAGGCAGCATTATGTATTTTATCTTTAGAGAGGCAATACATATTTATATTTGATGCATTTTAGTCATCGGCCTGTGTAAGATTAAGTAAAAGATTCTGTTCATTTTCCTAGCGATTCAGCTCAGCTTTTACCATTTTAATGCAGAGGGATGTTGAGAGCGTATGATTTGCTGAAAGGTCCCGCTGTTTCCTTGAAGATAATTTCTGCAGAAGGAAATAAAATTCAGATTTTTAGGAACAGCAGTCAGCTTGTACAATTATATGTGCGCGGTGCTGGCAGATTTGGCTGCGGGGCAGGGGGACCTGGATCGCATCCATCCTGTCTAGAGACGTGACAACAAACTGTCCTCACATCCAGGCCTCTGCTACCAACTATTCTCATCCTGCATATATTGCTTCTCCGATGCACAAGGTCAAAGGGGTGACGGATCACCAGTGGGATTATTGTTGCTGAGGATTTTTTTTCCTAGGAACATCCAAACATACTGATTTATGGGCCAAAAACATGACAATACAACAATGTATATACAAAGAATTAATAGGAAAAACATTGAAAACAAAGGCCTGGGATAGGTACAGTGTTATAAAAAGGCGAGGGATTTCATAGTCAGTTAGCAGGCACAGAAATAGCGAAAGGGGAGGGATTGCGAGTGACGTGGCCGGTATCAGACGGCTTTTTTTCTACAGCGTACGCGTCCAACGTAGTGTAGCGACTGCCGGCCGGGGCCACCGTGCATAAGGGAGTGTATGCTAATTAGGGCTATTCAGGCACACCTGCACTACTTAAGTTGGAGGTATAAAACAAGTTGGGAAGACAGGTCTCTTTCCTGGCACCTTGAGGAAGTGGGCTTGTCATACGGAACGCGTGGGTGAAGGAACACAAGGCTCCAGGATTTTATTCGGCCAATATAAACGGTGATACTCTTTTATGTTGAATTTTCTTGGACACTTCAAAGTGTTTCTCTTTCTGTATTATGCATTTTCACTTTATATCAGCTCTTTAGGTACGCATAGGTGTTTGCACAAACTGTTTTTGCATGCACTGTTCATACATGAGATGGTTTTCTGAATACTTTGTATTTATTTTGTAAAGATACTTCATTGGCTGTGGTGTGGCACGTTTTGGCCTTATGATCCCTACTGTTAGGAATGTTTTTAGATAATTGTTGTAAGTCTTTGTCTTTTTAATAAATCCATGATTATGATATGATATAAATGTTCGATCAGTGAAATCACTGGGTTGGTGGTACCACTGTGGGTCTTCCTTGTGGTTGCTGGGGCCACAAACTGTTATGTTGCTATTTAACTTTAACCATCAGTCAGTGTCTGTGTCCATTCACTACAGTGAAGGAGCAGCAAGTTTCAGCTCACTACTTTAATTGCATTGAATAAAGAGGGGGCATTGCAGTGTGCCTGTGATTAGTTGCAGTTCTATCCCACTATCAACCCATATTTCATGGTCAGGCCCTGGACAGCAGGGGATGTGGCGACAGCTCAGATCCAGTGATCAGGTGACTTATTAAACGCCGGACTAGCAACAATCAACTGCGTGGGACATTGGTAAGTACCCTTTTTTTCGTGCCTGCTGAATCACTATTTCACTAAAGTGAGCAATAAACAAAGTGTCCATTACATTATGAACAAGAGTATTTGCAAATGTACATAAATCATTTGCAGTGGATGCATTATACAGAATAGCATACAGGTAAATAGATCCACACTGTGTGTATAGTACCATTCAAAGTAGTATATGAATAATAACTCAATGAGTTTCACTCCTAAATCAGGAGATTATTGTCATACGAGTAGGGCAGTTGTATTTAAGTAAACAAGGGAGCATTTACAGCAAGGTTGTGCCAAAAAATAACATAGCTTACACAGCGGCATCCCCTGCATGTCCTGGGATTCCTGACCTCCCTTTCATTCAACTTTCTATGCTGCTCATTATTACGCATGACATAGAAAGCTGAGCTGATTGGAGGAGAGGCTGAACCATGAGATTGCAGAAGAGCTATGCTGACCTAGTGAGCCCGGGGGTTTCCCACATCAGTGCCCCGGGCTCTCTTAAAAGTTGTATTAAGGCATCAGGGGAGTAGAAAGAAGGGGGTAAAGCCAGTTTGGAGAAATGGCGCTCCTTTGATGTAGAAGAGGTGTTTTATAGGGGTACCCTTCCCCCCAATTTGACACTTGACCACCATAGCAAATGTTTAGTAGAGTGACACTTGACCACCATAGCAAATGTTTAGTAGAGTGACACTTGACCACCATAGCAAATGTTTAGTAGAGGGACACTTGACCACCATAGCAAATGTTTAGCAGAGTAACACTTGACCACCATAGCAAATGTTTAGTAGAGTGACACTTGACCACCATAGCAAATGTTTAGTAGAGTGACACTTGACCACCATAGCAAATGTTTAGTAGAGTGACACTTGACCACCATAGCAAATGTTTAGTAGAGTGACACTTGACCACTATAGCAAATGTTTAGTAGAGTGACACTTGACCACCATAGCAAATGTTTAGTAGAGTAACACTTGACCACTATAGCAAATGTTTAGTAGAGTGACACTTGACCACCATAGCAAATGTTTAGTAGAGTGACACTTGACCACCATAGCAAATGTTTAGTAGAGTGACACTTGACCATCATAGCAAATGTTTAGTAGAGTGACACTTGACCCCCATAGCAAATGTTTAGTAGAGTGACACTTGACCACTGTAGCAAATGTTTAGTAGAGTGACACTTGACCACCATAGCAAATGTTTAGTAGAGTGACACTTGACCACCATAGCAAATGTTTAGTAGAGTGACACTTGACCACCATAGCAAATGTTTAGTAGAGAGACACTTGACCACTATAGCAAATGTTTAGTAGAGTGACACTTGACCACCATAGCAAATGTTTAGTAGAGTGACACTTGACCACCATAGCAAATGTTTAGTAGAGTGACACTTGACCACCATAGCAAATGTTTAGTAGAGTGACACTTGACCACCATAGCAAATGTTTAGTAGAGTGACACAAGTAAGATCCCCCCCAAAAAAGGAACCCTAGTTGAGACTTCATCCAGAGGATTGCTGCCCCCCCCCTCCCCCCACCCGTATCATGCTGACCTAGACAGAATCCCTGAAATGCCTAATAGGAAATACAGCCCTGCATGATGTGCCCCCATGCTTATCTGAGATGTGAAATGCAATCAAGAATCTAGGTTATAAACAATGGCTTGATAGAAAAGGTAATCAGGCATCCATAAGAGCAACACACATAAATTCCCTATAGGCCATAGTTATTGTCACTGATAAATGTCTTTGAGAAACCAAGGAAACAGACTAGGAGCCTGCCAATGTCTTTTTGTGAAAAGCCAAAACAAAGGCACAGCACAGTTATAGCCCCTTTAAAGTCCCACCTCTACACAGGTCTACCAGCCTTGGCTAAACAAATCAAGCCAAGCCAGGCCTCTTCATTATATTGTCACTTGAATTGCAGTGGATAAAGGCAAGGGGATCTGCACAATATCCTATAATCATTAAAGGTGCCACTCCCAAAGCTGTATAAAGCTCACCTCAAGAACACAGAATCATAGAGGGAGGCACTCAAGAAATGTAAAAATAGATTTTATTCCATGTCACTAAATTATTCACTGCACATAACCACTACACAATTAAAATCTCTTAAAAAACACATAAGGAGACAATACATATAAGACAAACCAACATAAAAGTGTGTAGGCGATGGGGAGAACACTAGCGCACACAAATATCAATCAGCATCTATATTTAAAGCACATAAACACAAGTGACCTAATCAGTGCAAATAACAATGTGCAAATCCTGCCTATGATCCAGATCCTATATCAAATAACTATAAAGTGCAAAGTGCAACCAATCAATAGATACAAATACAATGTGTAATCACAAACAGAACCTACATGATTACCCAATAACTAAATACCCTATAAGAAATATAAATGACCACAAAATACCTCACCAATGTAGATGCTATTATCAATCAACCATTAAATACCAAATGCAGCGCAAAAATATATACAACCAAAATATACTCAAGGTATCACAGGTATGCCAGTAAAGGGTCTCCTCCCCGCCTACAGCACCAGGAGCCACGCGATCCGTGGGTGTATCCCCCACTTCATCAGGCGGGGGGGGGGCGACCGTTTACCGGTATACCTGTGATACCTTTGGTATATTTTGGTTGTATATATTTTGTATTGTATCATTATGTGTTTTTTAAGGGATTTTAATTGTGTAGTGGTTATGTGCAGTGATTAATTTAGTGACATGGAATAAAATCTATTTTTTTGATACATTTCTTGAGTGCCTCCCTCTATGATTCTGTGTACTTGCATTGCAGTGGGCTTAACAGAGAACCATTACCTGGTCAGTTGCATGCAATAGGGGCTGTTAGAATATTCACAATGAATGTAGTTTCGCTTGAGTTTGCTGCGGCACAGTAACAGTCCTGTGCTAATTTCCACTTGGAATGCAGAGATTTGTGTGCTTTGAACTCCACGAACCTCTACCAAAAAGGAGAAAGATGGAGATACAGTATATTAAATATTAAAACTCTACATTTAAGGTTGTAAACAAGGCAAGACAAGACAACACATTCAGGCTGTTCATTCCAAACCAGAGTGAAGCAGTTAATAAATAATCTACTTATTTTTCTGAGGGAGCTGTGACTTATGTTATTGTGTGAAGCATTTCATCCAGACAACATAATATCTATTATTGGACAAGGTCAATATTAAGCAAATTTAATCAGGGACTATGCATGTTCTGCCAAGCGTACCGCCATGACTGCAGACAACCCGCAAGCAGTTTGGGTCTTATTGTAGCTTCCTCCTAGCTGCAGGCTATTATTTTTGACAAGTGATGCCGCCGCAGTATCATTTTTTTCACAAGTCTAGATTGTTGGGATGCACTGGATGGTTAGAGATTAGTGGCATGATCCGGTGATAAGCGTAATTTGTTCAGGTGTTGCGTGTACTGTGCCAAGTCGCCTCCATTGCTCCTGACACTCAGCTGTTATTATCTTCTTGATGAATCCTTATGGCTACAGGCAAGCTTTTGTTCCAAATGATATTGTAAATCAATGTCCTCTACTGACTGGGTGAAGCTCACAGGGCCCATTAAAGCAGGCCTCTCATGTGAAATGGAGAAAATATATATGTTGCTGCAAACCACTAAATGGCACTATGAGACGTAGGTAGGAAAAATACTCTAGATGGCCTAAAGTATGTGGCCAGCTCTTTTGATTCACAGGTTTAGATGTTCAAATGATATTTTTTTACAACATATACATACAGTTAAAAGGAAAGTCCACTAATTACCCTCTCCAGTATTTCTGTTTCCCTCTCTCCCCCCGAGCTCAGGTAGATTAGGTTGGTAAAAAATTCACTTTGTCCCAGCTTTTGCTTGCAGATGCTTGTTTGGTTTTGCTCCTGGTCTCCCACCAGAAGCACCTTGTTCAGCTTTTAGCAACTCGTTCAACTAGAGCTGACTACTGGTCTGCTGAGCTGCACAGAGATGATGAGTCATGGTCTTGTCATACAATCACAGTAGTAGCAGCAGACCCTCTGTTGTTGCAGACTGCTTGACAAGACCATCTCTTGATGTTCATGATGGTGGCTGCAATGGGACCAGGCTAATGCCTATAGCTTTTTCAGTGTTTTTTTGTAGTTTAATTTGCCAGAGCGGGGGAGATGGGGAAATGGAAGTAGAGCCAAAACTATGCAATCTTCCAAGTAACATTGTTACCTCTTCAGGAAGGCATCCACTATCAATTGACCAAGATAAATATTTCTAGTATTGTGGTTATTGAACTTTCAGCCTATTACTTTGATATTATGAAAATTGGGTACTTCTTTTTTTTAAAGTTCTTTTTATTAGAGACTTACAAAGAAAAAAAATAACATACATAGGTGGTCATTCAGATTGACTAGTGACTTGTCTCATGAGTACAACATCAGTATTACATTAATGATCATTAAAGTATCCTGGAGCAAGGACTATAAGACATTATGATACATATCTTTATCTATAAAGAAACAATAATATCCCCTCAAACAGTTTCTTCAGTATTCAACCATTTCCCCCAGATTTTCTCAAAATTATTTTGGCAACCTCTTAATTCATATGTACGTTTGTAAAAGAGGAGTGCTTTGTTTAATCCACATTGTGATAGTAGAGGGGTCCGTGTCTCTCAACTTTAATGCAATACATTTGCTAGTATAAAAAGAAATAGCCCGTACCTGTAGGCCCGTAAAAATTCCCATAATACATGCTCTAATATTTTTGACCCTTGGAAGATGTAGAGTATTATACACAAAGTCAATGATGGAATCCAAAAAGGCTTGTATACAAATACACCCCCAAAGCATCTGAAAGAAGTCTCCTATCCCGGTGCTACATTTATAGCATTTATCAGTGGTTAGCTCGCCCATCTTATGTAGTCGTTTGGGAGAGTACTATATCTGGTGGAAGACCCTTAACTGGATCAGCCTGTGTCTGGAGGATATTACTGAGTTTATATAATTTGCATTGAATTCTTCCCACTCTTCCTCGACTATGTTTGTTCATTTAGATCTTGTGTATTCTCTTTTTGATTTGGACCTAATATTTCTAATAAATGTGTTGGTGGTCTCTCATTTTTAGTAGTAATTTTTCTACTTCTGTTACACGCAATTCTATCACATCTCCTCCAAATTGTGCCCTAGATGCATGTCTTATTCTCAAGTATCAGTCGGTCTCCAGTAATCCCGAAAATTGACTGCAACCGCCCAAACGATTTGAAGGCCCCCCCTGCAATAAGCTGGTGACATTTAAGACCTCTTTGGGCCCCAGACACCCGTCATCCAAATTGACAAATTCAGCCAGGCCTGGGTTGTGGCAACTTATTGTGCATTGTCCCAAAGCCTGTTTACGATAAGCAAACCAAACTGGTAGAATCCGGTTTTGACCCGAATTTTAGGAAAAGTTTGTTTTGTCCCGAAATGTGGAAGACCTTGTAGGATTTCTCCGGCCCCATCCGAAAGGTCATGGCCAGCCAAGGAGAATTAGATAGACAGGGTAAAATGGTCGCAGCTTAAGTGGTCAGGGTAGTTGTGCCAATACAGCTCTCACACCCACCTCATCTCTTGTATTCCTAATCAATGAGACCAGGGGTTCTATTGAAAGGGCAAACAGAGGGGTGGATAAAGGACACCCTTGTCTGGTGCCCATGTATATATTAAATAGGCTGTGGTTATGTTATTGACCTTTACTCTGGCCTTTGGTGCTGTGTATAAGATATCTGCCCAGCCTGTAAACGTGGGACCTATTCCAAATTTAATAAGGAGTACTCTCATGTATTCTTATTATATCGACTCAAAAGCTTTTTTTGTTTCAAGTGATTATACTGGAGCCTTGATTAGTGTAAAGAAAATAATCTCTTAATATTGACTTTGGTGGATCCATTCGGTATAAACCCTGTTGATCTCCATTGATTCATTTCAGACACATTTTTGTATTCTGTTTGCCAAGACTTTGGCTAAAATGTTTGTGTTTGTAGGGGATTCTTTCCTGGCAGGCCAACTATTCCTGGGGTCTTTCATCTAAATAGATCTCACAGGCCTGCTAAGATTTTATCAGTGGAGATAGGAGCCTCTAGATCCTGTGCCTGATTGGGTGACAAGGTCGGGAGGGGAGCAGGGAAAAGATAATCAAGCAATTCTTGTTTAGAGTTTAATACTTTTTTCTTAAGTTTTTATTTTTGCATTTTAATAACAACAATACACAAATCGCGGTGCCACAGGCACCCAACATACACTATTACATCCTATCCCACAAAGACACTCATTTACACATGCATTTATACTAAGACCCGTCTTAGAAGATAGACTGTCGTGTAAGGATCTTTATGTATATATCTGTCGATTGAGGGGGGGGAAGGACAGGCAAAGGAGAGGGGAGGGATGGGAAGGACGACAACAATATGAAGGAAAAACACCCCCAAGGAACCTAATTTGACTTGATACATTTGAGGAATATACTTTAAGTCTGAGTAAAACTCATGAAATGCTTGAGCGATGTCTACAAGGTACACAATTTTATTACCAGCAGTGTCCAAAATCCTGGGGATTGCTACCGAGAGAGTCAGTTTTAGCAAGGTATGCCAGCTGCTTCCCACTTTTATTAATACATTCAAATATATTTTGTTCCTGTTGTAATAACCTTTTTTTTGGTTTGTTTCATGAGAGAGAGTTCATATGATCTATGGCTGTTCTACCAGTTAGCATAGTTCTTTCTATGGGGAGTTTAATTATATTCAGACTGTGTGGCTACCATTTTTGTACTGTTGTATAAATATTAATGTTAGTGTCTTTTAAAACTTGCCTATATTTGCCTCAAAGACCCCCCTAATGTATTGCTTTAAACACATCCCATACTATTGGCAAAGGCATACATTCTCAATTTTCAAGAGTTGGCTATAGGGTCGATTCAAAGAAACATGTAACAGCTTTGATTTTCGTGCCGATCATCCTATTTTTCCCGTACGCTCGTGCGTTCGTATGAACTTGCGAGTGATTCTATAAGCAAATACGTTTCTATCCTAAAATTTACGTCCGTTCGTATGGCAGTTCGGGAATCAGACCTATGTCAGTTTCCATCCTGAATTTTCCGTTTCATTTCTCAGGTTGCAACATTGGTTTTGCCCTTTTTCCTTTTTTGTCTGGACGTAAATCTATCTGATCTTGCGGCTGTGCACTACAAACTTACCTCATTAAAGTGCATTCTAAATATTTGGTCTTATTTTTCTTTATTTCATTCATTTTGTAGTAATCAACCATTAATGAATGCATTTGCATAAGTAAATCTTACTTTGTTTAATTTTTAGTTAACTTGCATTTTTTACTTGTGGATTTAATTTTAATATTTTTGCTTCAAATGGTACAACTTAAAATTTTGTGTGTGGTTACCCACACCCTCTACATACAGATTGCTCTCAAATATAAAAAAACACCCAGCAACTTCTGCATGTTATGAGTCTAGAAACAGCCAAGATGGCGGCTCAGGTATTCTCGGGCAGCCTGCAAACAGAAAGGGCCTTGTGACTGTGTTGCTCTGCATTCTTTGATTTCTGACCTTTCCGTGCCCCCAGCTCTGCTGTGTCTGTGCAAAATACAGCAGTAACCCACATCCTGCACTTTATCCCGCTCTCCTCTCCTCAGTAAGTGTGATGCATCTGACCAAAGATGTGCTTAAATAATTAAACAAAGCAAAGGTAAACGACTACACCAATAAATGCAATCTAAAAATATTATTCTAGTACATCAATTTAAAAATAAATAACAAAGGACATAAGTTTCTTTAATTAACGCAAATATATTGCAAAATAAAGGTTTACATGCAAAGGACTAATTAAGGTCCACATTAAAATGCTTTTATAAGGCATACATGAAATGTATTGAATCAGGTATGCATTGCCATACAATTTATGGCCTCGGCCATGCTGATACATGCAGTTCATTGGAGCTCAAGACGCGCAGACTCCTCCACATAGCCAAGAAACCTGTTCAAGAACAGCAATCCGACTGCTAAAAGGTGTCGGCAGTGGCTTTCTTTTAAAACGTATTTAGAGGTTTGAAAACTGTTCTCTGAATCACACTTAAACGCATTCGATTATCCTAAGTTTTACGTTTTGATCCTAAGTTTTAGGATTTGATCCTAAGTTTTACGTTTTGATCCTAAAATTTAGGAACGAACTTGCGATGATCGTAAGAGCATATACGCATTCGTACGTAGGCTCGTGCGAGTCGGAAATGGCCAAAAAAACAGGAAAAAATGACTAACACCCACCCAAACTTACGATTCTCGATCCGAAATCAATTAACTTTTGCTCTTTGAATCGAGGGGACTGTGTCTGTGACCTCACAGCATTGCTGCTAACTATGTACTTAAATTGGGTACTTCTAAATCCAAATCCTATTGAAGTCCATAGTGGGAAATCATAAATTTTCACAAACTCACACAAAAGGGTTGCATGTAACTCAGAGAGTATGGACGAAGTGTATGCTGGTGGAACTATATTGTACTATTTGGTTACAGCTGTAACATTGCTTTCCCTTTTTGCACCACTTTAACACCTATATATTAGCATACATTTATGTATTTAATATAATGAGGACCCCCTCTGCTAGATAAGTATCCATCTTGCTGTCTGATTCTTATGATTTCTATTTTTATTCTCCAGTGCATCTTCTCCCATTTGTCCCATTCTACTAGCCACAGCCTCTTCTCTCCCTGTAGCTGTTAATTTTTCATTTTCTCTCTCCTATGCCACTCTCCACTGGTTTCTACTTACCTTTGATTGCCCTCTGTGCCATTAATAATTATGCCCTAAAATTTCATTCTTCTTCTTTCTAGGCTGGCTTCATCACCATTGGCTTCTATTTACTTTAGGCTATCATCCTTCTACCCTAATCTGTCTACCTTACCACTGCCTTATCTTCTTCCTAGATTAACCTCTCTTTATTTTTTACTTTACTTTGGGATTCCCTAATCTGTCTAGCACTGCCTTATCTCCTTACCAGTGGCCTACTTTATCATCATCTCTTTTGCTCAGGCTTTCCAACTTGCCTTTAATTCTTCTGCCCCTAATCTGTCCACATTGCCTTTTTGGCCCCTATTCACTCAACCATAGTCAAACTAGGCAGACCTCCATTCAAAGACTAACTCATACAGTTCACACTCAGGACATCCTGATTTGGGATGCCTCACCACTTAAAGATTAAAGGGAAGCTTTAAAACAGACAAAACTTACTGGGTCTATGTGGTCTCTTCATCAGAGTAGCTTGATAAAGAGACCACTCAAACACTGCACTCAGCTGTGAAGCATTTTACATTGTAAAAGCAGAGCACCTGGCTTGCTATAACACAACTGGGCAAAGTCCTTGTTACATGGAACAGCAGCCAGGCACCTAGCTGTTTACATTGTAACACAGCAGAAAGATTGCTGGCTATTTACAAATTAATTGCAGGGCGCCCATCCTGCTTATTACATTGGATAGTGTGGCATCAGAAAGTTTTAAAACTCCTGCAACAAGTTTTATTACTCTCCTTTATAATTATTGTGCTTGCTTTTGAGCTTACTTTAATGTTTAACTTATGCTTCATTTAAAATCCAGATTCTCTGGGGGGTAGGGGTGTGAGAAGACGGAAGATGGAGGTCTGCCAAACGATTTGTGCTGTTCCTAGTGTAAATTCAGGTTTTGAAATATTCCTGTATTGTAGCAAAAGACTGTAGATATAATCTATAGATAAACTCTTTAGGATATTTGCTTGTGACCGAAATGCACTTTGCTAAAAGTTTTAGGCTTATATTATGTGTTTTGTTGGAGGTTTTATGTCAGAACCAGCATGGCCTCCTGAGATAAAAAAGCAAGCGCCTGACCCTGGCAGAGAAAAGATCTCTCTCCATTTCTTTCATTTATATTACACGATTCCCTGTTTACCTGGAGCGACTCTAAGGCACCGGGGGGCTTTTATTTCCAGTGGCAGAGTTCCGGGCTGTAAAAAAAAACATTCTGCATCCATCTCGGTCCTTTGACAACACTTTGCTGCTTCTTCTTCCTCAAGCCAATCTCCCCCCTCCAGAGTAATATCTGTCTTCTCTGCTGATTTAAATTACATTTTGCTTATAACACGATTATACTGCAGGTAGCCGGGAAGAGCAGAGATGGAAATTCATTAAAGCAGATAGAAACCAGATTAGAAGGATATTATTTGTTAGATGTACTAAATATACATATAAAGTGGCATTTGTTTCTAATAAAGGGCTCGATGTAAACAACTGGCTACCTTGAGACTGAACCTTTCACCACCAGAAAAAACAAATCATAGGTACTTCCTATTTGCTAAGTCCTTTCATTTCAGACTTTTATCATTCAACAGGAATTTGTACAGTTAATGTATATTGTGTTCAGTGCTATAATCAAAAAATTGTATTCATTTAGGGATTTGTGATTTGTTAAGGGGGATCTTGAGGTAAATTGCAACCACCTGCCCATCCTGACCCCGTACTAGGCCCCATTTAAAAAACAAAAAAAAACTCACCAACAGGACTAGATTTAGTGTGTGAATGTCCCATAGCCAGAAAGTCTAGTGTCCCCCCCCAATAAGTAACTAGATCAATTGCTGCCCTCCTGGGGAGGACTAAGTGGTGGAGGCACTGTGGCGGGAACCCCCCTTTAACCCTTTCAGTGCCAAGCACGTAGATTCTACGTGCTCGCTTCCACTCCACTTAAGTGCCAAATATAAATCCAAAATACTCACCTGACCCCTCGTTGGATCCGGCCAGGTCTCTCCTTTAATTTGGTGCCATCCGATCCCCCGTCGGATGGCTCCAGGAGAGCCCCTGGAATAGGGCCCCCCCCCGCTTCGACAGCAGCAGCTGCTAACTGTAAAAAAAAAAAAAAAAATGACATTTCCTTACCTGAGGCCGCGCTGTCTCCCGATGGGTGTCCTCTTCACTGGGGGGGCCTCCGATCGCCCCCCCCAGCCTCTTCGGTGGCAAGCAGAGGGCAGAAATTGCCCTCCCCCCCACTTCCTGGAACGGGTCTGCTAGCCCCACCCCTTGGGGCGGGGCCGGGTGACATCTTGTGATGTCACCAGCAGCCCTCTTAATGCCGGGGACCGTGAGACAGACAATCAGTCTGCTCGTGTGCCTGGAGGAGGGCAGATGGGGAGGAGGAGAGGGCTGAGATCGCCCCCCCCTTCCCCGGGCTCTCTCCTTCAAACACACGAGCAGACAGACAGCTGTCATCGGAGATCGCCGGGGGACACAGGATCGGAGGTGAGTAAAGTAAAAAAAAAAAAAAATAAAGATCTTTTATTTCTTATGTGTCTGTGTCTTTTTATTTAACATTTAACCCCTTGTGAACTGGTAAGGGCTCCATGAGACCCCTTATACCAGTTCACAAGGCTGGGGGATGGCAAGTCACCCGCTTGCCGCAGCGGGTGACTTGCCATTAACCCCCGGCACCCCCAATTACCTGCCTCCCCAAAGCCCAGGGGGGGGGCAGAAGAGCCCGGGCCCACACAGGCTATGTGGGCTCGTAGGCTGCAGGGTGGGGGGGCCACAAAAGCTGGCCCCCCCACTCTGTGCCTACAAGCCCCCATAGCTGGTCCCGGACTGGTAATGCTGGGTAAGGGGGACCCTATGTCATTTTTTTCTTAATAAATCCTTTGTGTTCTGTCATCCAGCAGCTATAAATGGCTTCCAGCAGGTGAGCAGAAGCCAGTGATCACCGAGGGACACAGTGCTCCAGGATGGATGGGAGGTAAGTATAAAAAAAAAAAAATTAATAAAATATTTTTTTCTCTTTTGTGTGTCTGTGTTTTTTTTACATTTAACCCCTTGTGAACTGGTAAGGGGTCCATGACCCCTATACCAGTTCACAAGGCTGGGGGAGGTGGCAAGTCACCTGTGACTAGCGGGTGACTTACCATTAACCCCTGGCACCCCCATTACCTGCCTCCCCAAAGCCCAGGGGGGGGGCAGAAGAGCCCGGACCCACGGGCTATGCGGACTTGTAGCCTGCAGGGCCAGGGGACACAAAAGCTGGCCCCTGTGCCCTGTTTCTACAAGCCCTGCATAGCTGGTCCCGGGCTGGTTATTTGTGTAAGGGGGACCCCATGTCAATTTTTTGGGGGTTTTTTAACCCTTAAAAATCCCCCCCCAAAAATGGGTTCCCCCCCCCGGGAAGGGGGACCCTATGTGATTTTTTTTCTCGATTTAACCCTTTGTAGTGTGGATGGTAGTTGTATTTTATTTGTAAATGTTATAAAGTACTTGTTTCAGTTAGGGGGGTCTCCTGGGCAGGAACGGGGGGCTTTCACATGCAATACGGTTTTCCTTAATAAAATACATTTTTTATTTAAAATAAAGGAGTAAATTTTCTAAAAAAAATGTTATTTATTTATTTTTTTTTTACTTAATAATATTGTAAAAAACAAAATAAAATTTACAAACAAGACATTTCTTGTTAAAGCCTAAACTCTGCTGCAGAAAATATATATATAATTTTCCTAAAAATTCCAGCAAAAATGGCGCAAAACATGGCGTAAAACATGGCGCAAAATGGGGAAAAATTACCTGTCAACAGAGGGTGACAAAATCTCAAGTAGGCTGGCAATTAAAATGGTTAAAGGTAGCTATGCATGTTGGGTATTGTTCTGTTTGGGGGACCTTGCGCTTTCAGATTTAGCTTGTTTTTTTCTGGTTTGCATATTTATATTTTAGGAAAAGGTGTTTTTTATTCAGCTTTTTTATACATTTTTTAGGGAAACCCTGCGCAACCAAATAATTCTTTGAGGGATTAATTCCAGAAAGATGAGCCCACTACAGCAAGTTGGGTACGCTTAGAAAGCTTAACATGTGTACTTTCAGGTAATATATGGTTTATGGGGGATATTCCAAATGTAAAGGGTTGTTTTGGTTGAAAAATCGCAAGGTGCGCACTTTGTCTGCAGAGCTGAAATTTTCAAGTAAAATCACTGTTACGCACATGCTTTACTATGGGGTGTTTGGCAACTCTTCCCTTGACAGTAGCTATGCATGTTGGGTATCGTTCTGTTCGGGGGATGTTGCTTTTTCAGATTAAGCTTGTTTTTTCTTGTTTGCACATAGTTTTTTAGGAAAATGTGGCTTTGATTCTGCTTTTTTATCCTTTTTTTAGGGAAACTCTTTGCAACCAAAGAATACATTGAGGGATTACTTCCAGAAAACAATGGGCACATCAACAAGCCTGGTACGCCTAGAAAGCTTGAGGTGTGTACTTCCAGAGAAGATATAGTTTGTTGGGGGTATTTCAAATGTAAAGGGTTGTTTTCCTGGAAAAACTGCAAGGTGCGCATATTGCATTGCATAGTTGTATTTTATCTGAAAATCCCCTAAAGCGCTATTTCAGTTTGGGGGAGTCTCCTGGGCAGAAAAGGGTGTCTATCGATACATATGTGGTACCGCTGTGAGCGGGAGAAATTGGGATTTCACACGCAACAAGATTTTATTGAAAAACTTACATTTTTTATTACAAAAAAAACTACAAATTGTAAAAATTTATTTTTTTTATTTTTTTTTCACATATTTCACCCAAAAATATTGAGAATACACCTAAAAAATTACAAACAAGACATTTCATGTTAAAGCCCAGACTCTGCTGAAAAAAACAATATATCATTTTCCTGGGAAATCCCTGGAAATCCCTTCAAAAATCACATTTGAACATGGGGAGCGCAAAATAGTGCAAAATGGACTGGCACCAAGGGTGACAAAAACTCCAGGTAGGCTGGCAGCGATCTCCCTTGGCCTTTTGCCAGACGCCACCAAAATGGAAAATCAAGCATCAATTCCCCCTGGATTGGTGACACTCAGTGCTGGTGAAGCTGCAGAAATTATATATAATGGCTAGTCACCCAATCACTACACAGCAGAGGTATGTAGCTCTTACTTGGCTGACTGAACTGCTTAGTGCAGCAGCTTTACTGGCAGAACCATAACTGCACAAGCTGAGCTTCTGCTGTGATAGGAGAAGCAGGGGTGTGTACATTGCCCAGATGGGACCCTGCCCCCATCACGAGCTGCCCCATCAGCAGCTCTCCTCCCAGAACACTGATTGGCCCAGAGGCGTGCTTAGTGACTAGAGAGGCCTGTGGAGGGGGGGAGGCGGCAGCATGCTCACAACTGCAGGAGAGCTGTGTGGCCCATGCAAGGAGGCAGTTTGAATGACCAGGTAAGTATGTACGTTGGCGGACATTCTGTAGAGGTAGTGTAGGTAGTTTGCGCTGGGCTCCCTGTTGGCCTGTGTTTGCACTGCCTCTATGGTATATACGTCCCTGAGGAGACAGGAAATACAAAGTGCAAACCAAGGACTGAACATTTGCTTTTATGCTGATACATAAGTAAAACAACTCTATGCAAGTGAGGGACCTGGTCCACAGGGACACTGAATGAACCCACCATCAGTGAGCCATGCAAAAGCTAGATATTCAATATTTCCTAGCATCCCTACCCCTGCTTCCTATGTACCTTGAGCTGTGCTCCTTGCCATTGATGCTCTGCCCTAAACCTTCCATCTTACCACTGCCTCTTCTTCTTTCTGGGCTGGCCTCCTAACCAGTGGCTCCCCTTTTTCTTTTGGGCTGTCCTTGCCATTGATGCTTCTGCACTAATCAGTCCATCTTACCACTGCATAATCTTCTTTTTCACTGGCTTCTCTTTCCTATTTTTCATGCCCACCTTTTTATTGATGCTTTACCCCTAAGCTGTCTATTTTATCATGTTCTTTACCCTTCCTATGCTGACTCCTTGGGCCATCCACCTTTCTGTTGAAGCTTCTCTCCTAAGCTGTTCACCTTAAAACTGCCTTTTCTGTGTTTCTAGGCTGACCTCTTTCCTTGGACTGTCTTCCTTGCCACTGAAGCTTCTCCCCGAACCCAGCCAACTTATAACTGCCCTTTCTTCTTCCTAGGCTTACCTCCTTCCCATTGGTTTCTCTTTCTACTGAGCCTCCCTCCCTGTCAGTGTCAGATGGGCCTAGGAGAGTCCTACAGAATAGTTCAGTGGGCCCCAGGCATTAACCCAACACCAGCATTAGGTCAGTACAGGAGGTAAAAGATATATATATTTTTTTACATTTTAATTCACCTGAATTGAAATATAAAAAGCATTTTTCAGTTTTGTATCTGGAGAAATAAATGCTGCACAGTGTGCTAATATAATTGACTGGCTTTGACATTCAGTCTGTAAGTAAAAGCAGTTTTAAAAGTAATTATCTTACCCTCTAATTGTCATTTAAAAGCAGCAAGTTATTTACGGAAACAACCCTTAATTAGGGGTTGACAAGCAAGTCAGAAGTAGTAACCACTTCCTTTACCAGACAGAGATAAACAATTCCTGATGTTGCATTTTAAAAAAAGCTCTTTTGCATTGAACTCGATTTTCCTTATTCAGAGATATTGGGATATCCCGGCCCCTTTCCGGTATTGGGGTAGATTGCAGTAATTAGGTCAGTTGTTTTATTATTTTAATTATGTTTAGCACAGGTGAAGCAGGCTCAGATCCTGGGCATGCACAATCCCACCATCCTAGACTGTCAATCAGATGCGTGTGTGCTTCGGGATGTTCACCCCAGTGCATGCTTTGCTTCCATCCATTTCTATTCACCTTTAGTGCATGTATTGTACTGAGTGCATTGTGGATGCAAACTGTTGCTTTCTACTTCGCATCCGCATGGTTTTGCATGCTATTGCCCATCAGGCACAGTCAGGACTAACGACTGTAATGCTCATCCTAGTTTCTTTGATGATCTTTGGTTTGACTATTTGTTTTCCCTTGATTTTCCTGCATTGTTATCCTCATGTATAACATGGTTATGGATGACTACCCTCCTTTATGCATGGCCTGGTTTGGATGACTACTTGCTTTGCCTAATGTTTTCTCATGCTTTTTGGCTCTCCTGCTACCGGTACCTGTTTGCTTCTCACTCTGCCTGAGATTTGCTCTTTGGCCAGTGTAGTGGTTTCAAGACCTGGGGTTGATCCAAGCTCAAGTCCATCCCCTCCACCAGGGACTTAACTGGCAGAAGACAAGATTGTCCTTTAGATTTTGTGCTCCATGAAATGCGCTATGAATGTGGATCCTCCTTGACCTGCTCCAGTATCTCACTACCTGATTGTTACAACACATCAGACTAGTTTGCTACATAACCTTCTATTTTGCCTTTCTGTACCTGGTTACAGTGGGAAGTTCCAGTGAGCGCTGTTGGTGTAGCTCTTACCTACCAACCAGTTATGTGTGCTCAGAGTGACAACAGGCCATAAAGTTTAAAATCTATCTTTTTGTAACATTCTATGTTTCTGACAAGATATTGCCTACTAATTAATGCCAACTGTTTTTATATACACTAGTTTCAGGCAACTCAACCCTTCTAATTGAATTAGGGTCCCCATTGGGAGTTCGACCATCAAACTTATACTTGCCTAGGTGCTCCCTGTTATCGACCCCATGTCGCTGGAGATTAGCCAAGGACTGGTTCGTTCCTTTGACATTTCTGAAAACCATAAATAATGAATGTTTAAAAGCACTCAATATTAATTACAATTTGTCTTTAATAGTGTTTAAATATAAGAATTCCACTAAAATTGGTAAAAATCTGAATGCAAAATCAATTGTAAAGTTTAAATGGAACATTTATTAATACAGATCAATACATCAGACCTGAAAGAGAGACAATTAAAGATGAGTGAGGGATAGAGGGATTTGATCCAAATGTATAATTTCTAATTTATTTTATTTCTTACATTTAAATGTCAGAATAAAAGTGTGTTCCATCTTGAACACCTTTTTCACATTAATTCTTTCCATTTTTTTGCATTGTTGAATTCATGGTCCTATGTACAGTATTGTAGCTGGCTTCCTATATGAGGGGTGCACAATATGTTATCTACACCAATATGTTCTGTCAATGTTTGTGAGTTGGGTTTATCTGTGCAGGTTGAGACATGTCTGGAAACTTAACACACACAGAGTAGCAGTTCAGTCTGATAAAGCACTGGATGTGACAGGGGCAATTGCAGTACGGTGAGGGTCTACAAACAAAAATCAGGCAGCAAGCAGCTTACCTGATTTCTGTCCCGTGTGTCTCTCCTCTATTTTCTTTAACACATGCAGAAGCCATAGCAGGGCTGAAAAGTTTGCCCCTCCTTTTAATTTCATTCTTCCAGGACCCCACCAAAAAGCCACTCTGTCCCTTGGTGCTCTCAGCATATGTAATTATAGCAAGCCAATGTGCTCCAACAGCTGTCTCTGACCACAGCAAAACATGCTCATGTCCTATAAGGCTACGCCATAACATCCCCTTCCCAGCTCAGCTGCAACACAAAAATTGAAGGGCAGAAAGCAGATCCACTAAGATTACCTAAGTATTCATAAATAATCTAAACATGTAAAATGTTTTTAATGGCTCATTTAAACTGTTCTCAAGTGGGATAAGGAGATATAATAATTTAAAACTGTTCCCAAGTGGGATATAGTGTGTGCATGGACAGGGACTTTAAGCTTTGTTCCATGATAACATTCCTTACCAAGGAAGAAAAGAAACCCAAAGAAATTAAATTAAAGTTTGATTGCTATATATGGTGATGGTTCACCTTGCTACTACCAAGTAAAGTTTTGGGCCAAGCAGTTTAAGTGGAGGATGGGAATCAACTGAAGACTTTAATTATCGGGTCAAATTCAGTGTAGTAGTTCATCAACTAGGCAGTTCAGTTGGCACGGTTTCCAGGATAAAGTTTTGATGATGTCAAAGGTCAATTCATAGTGGGTGCAACAAATGTTGATGGCTGAGAAAAATGTGTTGCCTGCTATTTAGCTAAGATAATTTAGACATGCTTAGGGAAATTCCAGGAGACTTGTATTCCCAAATTTTACAGGCAATGGATCATGGGTACATCACCATGATGGTCACCAACTCCATAGAAATTGTGTTGTGTGTAGTCAGTAAGTCTTGGCAACAGGTTTTTTAGAATACAGTTTTATTACTAGAATTCATGCCACACAAGGCAACAATTACTGGGGACACCTATACATCAACATCGAAGGCATTCCATGAGGCAGTGAAAGAGAAGCACCATGGTAGGTGTTGATGATTCACCACAATGTGCCAGTTGCTATCAGGGAGTCTCCATGGGCAATTCATTTCCTGATTCTAACACAGTTAAACAGGCAGTAACTGGGTTCCTGCAGCAGCAAGAAGTCTACTTCTATTCTAAGGGTAGTCAACCATTGGAGGTGATATAGAATATGTGTGTCGGAGTCAAGAGGGATAACTTTAAAAAGAAGAATTTTAATGTTCTAAGAAAATGTTGTTTTCATATTTAGGTAGATAACTTATGAATTGACCCTCACAGAAAATCCTCAAAGGCAAGCTTTGCTTCAACTTTTTGTCACAAATGGTAGATTTACTATACATGGCCCTCTGATCCTCCATCCTCTAATTTAAATTGTGTATATATGAGTCTCTTAGTCAGACTGAACAGAAGAAGCAACCAAGATGTCTTTACCATAAACGGAAACATATAGGCGTAGCCCTTGGATCTGTGATTCTTAAAATAATACTAATTATTCCCTAACTCAAAAGATTGAAATGGTGAGCTTCAAAAATGAAAAAGAAAAAACAGATGTACCTGTTGCGGCCTATTTCTGGCCTATGGCCTAAGTGACCTTTAAGTCATGGTGCTCAAAGGGAGCTTTTGGTCACTGTGGAGTGGGACTGTACATTTAGACAAACATTTAAATTATATTCATTAGACTGCAGACATAGGGACAATGATTCTATTTCCATATATTACCTGAACTGAAAGGACTGAATTCACCACATGGTCTGAATTTAAATAGCCTACCTTGGCTGATGTGTGATGTGAGTGAAGAGAGGCATGTTGCTGATCCCAGAGGCTGAAGGAGGAAGAGAAGAAAGCATCCCCCCAATCCCTCAGTCACCCAGCCGTCAAACCAGACATAGGGGCTGTCATCCCAAAGATCAGAGGCCGAAAGTCTGGCTGACCCTTGACCATATCAGTGAGGATCTGGCTCTTTCGCACCCCCTGTGCCCAACAGTAAGCAAGTAATGGGGTGGAAGGTATCAGCATGCTTGGACCTGTTCACAAAGAGTTAGGCATTAAAAAACACACACTGACTTTAAAAACATTATTAAAGTGCATTACATTGCCTATCTGGGAGCAACAGCTGAAGACCTCTTTTGGTCCTACTGTTACCAGGTCTGCTGTTGGCTCCTGTCCAGGTCTTGGACGTCCCTCATGCTTTTACCCCTTCCAGTGGTGTACTAAATGTGACAGGGCCCTGATGAAAATATCATGGCTCATTCAGTAAACCAACTAGACAACCAAAGACTGAAACAGCAGAGTCAGTCAATGCTTCAGGGTAAGATAACTTCTCCCAGCTTTACCTCTCTGTCTTTTGCCTTCATTTTTGTATAGGTCCAACTTTCAGTGCTAAAAAAAGGTGGTCATAAATTAATCAAGTCTTGGGGTTGGGCTACAAAAAAGGGGCTGGATCTCAGCAACAAAATCTTTATTCAGCAGCTAACCTGGATGAACCTTCATCATGGCAGCTTAAAAAACAATGATTTTACACTTAGCTTTGACAATCCTTTCAAAATCCTTTAAGGTACGTTCATTGTAAAGCCACAACATTTTCCCTAATGCATACAACCCAGTTACAAATGAAAGAATTCCCCAGTGGGGCAATAAATATCATAGATGTATGTTCCTTGTACAGAATGGGATCATTTTCAGGTCAGTAGGAAGTATATTAGCTATTGGCTTTCAGGAGCCCGCTCCTCTTTTTATTATCACCTTTTGTCGGCTATAAATTAATGTAACAGCTTGAAATTTTCAGTCTTAAAGCAGATTACTGTGGCGGGCCATTGTTGCTTCCAGCTTGAACAATACAAATACTCCTTCTTTTATCACATAATGTGCCAGTGTAGGAAATTGACATCCAAATTTGAATTTCTATTGATGTTTTTTTGAGGATTAAGGAAGTCTTTCTGTACTCTGCGGTATATTTGTCTCCGTAAGGTTTTGATGGCAGGGGGCAATATTCCTTTTAAAGTGCTAGAATGAAGAAGACAGATGAGAATGTAAATAATTGATCAAGACGGCTGTATGAAACTTATTTCATATACAAAGGTCTGTCACATAAACATTTTGCTGCCAGCGTTAGCATAAGGGTTTGTAAATTAAAGCTCGGAGAGTTTATCTGAAGTTATCTATACAAATCTCGTAATCGTTTGTGTGAAATTCAAGCACTGGTTGTATTCAGAACAGATTGAAAGAAGAAAGCCTTCTTAAACCTCTTAAAGGGGACCAAAACCCTGGATTTTGACTATCCCAGGTTTTGGTCCTCATCACCAGGCTGTCCCCATTTGGGATGGCCCGCTGTATGAAACCCCCCAGATCACTGAGAAAAACTCACCCAGACAGTTTATGCATACTGCTGTCTTCATCTCTGTCCTGCTTGTATTTAGCTCTCAAAAATTTATGGGAGTTTATATTCAACATTTAAGCACATTTGGAGCAACGTTCCCTTTTCTGTTACTCACACCTTAATTTTACCCATTCTAAAATAAATCATAAATACAGGAGATATTTAGAGGAAAGTAAATTGAATCCAGGCCAAGATGTTAGAATCAAAGGTTATTTAAATTCCTGTCCAGAAAAAAAATAAAAAACAGCTGATCCATTCTAGTCTCGTATTCTAAAACTTAACACTGCCCAAGTTCCAGTCCCTGCATCCTGGCATATCCGCAAGGAATAGCCTCCACCATGTCATTCTCTGTGACTGGCCACACCAGCTATATTCACTGCAATAGAGGAGCTATGCCAGTCCTCAGCACACCCTCTTCATTGAAAAGAATAGAGCAGATGTGGCACTCGGGTTGCTACCTTTCCCAACAAAAAATACTGGTCTTTTCATGGGTACAAGGGCATGGTCTTGTGGGGGCACATTCCTGCATAATGTAAGTTTAACCATACTTCTTTACTTAAAATACCTAATTTTTCTAAAATACAACAGCCAACATACACACAAAACATGCTTCTCCAGAGAGCTCTAAAGTAACAGACCGGCTGGGAACTGATCCCTGGCCCTGTTGCTTAACAGTAACTCAAATACCAGCAATTACCAAAAACTTACCAACAGGTTACCAAAAATATCTTGGCAGTGGTAAATTTCTTAACTACAGTCTAGGACAGGTTGGCTGCCCAGTACTAAAGGTATGTTTTGCTTGGATCATAGAGTGAGAGGGCTTGTTGCAGATCACTCTTACTCTCTAGTTGCTGATTACACACGCTCCTGCAAGCTGGGGTTTTCAGCCTGTGACTGGAGGTATCAAAGACTATCTATAGGAAAGTCTGTCTGTTTGCAGGGGAGAACTGAGCACACGGCTTGCTGCCAGGATCTGTGCTGCTGCAACTTGGCATATACAGCCTCAAAGTAGAGCCTGGATTACTTCCCAGACTGCTACACTATTCACCTGCACGTCCAGCTGCTGGTGCCACGTAGGGATTTTCAGCCTGTGACTGGAGGTATCAAAGACTAGCTATAGGAAAGTCTGTCTGTTTGCAGGGGAGAACTGAGCACACGGCTTGCTGCCAGAATCTGTGCTGCTGCAACTTGGCATATACAGCCTCAAAGCAGAGCCTGGATTACTTCCCAGACTGCTACACTATTCACCTGCACGTCCAGCTGCTGGTGCCACGTGGGGATCTTCTGTCGCTGCTCCCTAACTGCTCCATTGCCTTCTGCATGTTAACCTGCCTTGTGTTTTATGAAGGATCTTCTAATTCTGCTGTATAGTACCTCATTGCCTTCTGTATGTCAAGAGTGAATCATCTTCTTTAGTCAATCAGGGGCCCTGTTTCTTGCATCCTGTGTCGACATTCTCCTGGAGGTATTTAGCTATGACTATATATATACCCATCTATCTTTGTGTGTTATACTGTGTGTGGTCCATTCATACTCGTAGCTTAACCTGTATTGCATAAAGTACCTAGTACTGTTATACTATAATGTGTCATAGAATAACTAATGGCCTTATTTATCAAGGGCTAGCGCCAGGTAGTGTCTGACGAGCGGCAGGTACCGCCAGCTAACGGCGGCTACCGAATCAAGTACGCCTGGCGGCGGTCACAATGACGCATTTATCACGCTAAATGAGGCTAGCGCCGGCGAGAGCGTCGGCTAGCGCGGGATTCATCATGTAGCCAACTGCAATGAACAGCGCCGCTACTAATCCCATCACAGCGCCAGGTATGACCTGTCGCTCCCTGGCGCTCTCCAATGCATTTCAATGGAGCAATCTTTAAATATTCATAATTAATTAAGTTTATGTTTTTTTTTTGTTTTTATTTTTTTTTAACTGTCAAAAATTTTGTGACCACTACAGCAATGTTAGATATTTTTTTTAAGAAAAAAAAGTCGCTCCCTGGCGCTCTCCAATGCATTTCAATGGAGCAATCTTTAAATATTCATAATTAATTAAGTTTATGTTTTTTTTTTGTTTTTATTTTTTTTTAACTGTCAAAAATTCTGTGACCACTACAGCAATGTTAGATAATTTTTTTTTTTTTTTTTTCTTAAAAAAAATATGTGCAGAATTGAGATTACAGGTCTGATATTCATGTATTCATATTAGAAAATGTTTAGAAAGACTTGTATAATTTTTACATTAAAAAAAAATGGTTGTTTGGGGGTTAAAAACTACTTTACACACATCGCCGCCAGCGCTCTGGGGTTTAAACAAGGAATTCACAGCGCGAGAAATTTTTGAGCGTGATTTGTTAATGAATCTGCAGCAAGCCGTTCGCTCTGGCCATTCGCTGTCAGGCGCACCCATACAACGCAGAACCTGTGAAACATCGACCCCTAACCCCGTATTCAACATTACCGCACACCGACTGAGTAGCTGTCAACAAGCAAACCCCGACCAAGCACAGCGAATACTAGCTGGCGCTGTGAAAATCACGCTACTGGTGCTCATCTGTCGCTACCTGGCGCTATTAATGAATCGGCCTCCCCTGTAAATGGTTGCTGGCTAACACTAGGTAATCTCTGCTCTTGCCATCATAAAGCAAATTTAACTTTAGGTGTGCTTTTGGGTGTGAACTGCAACATGAATTTCAATGAGGGTTTATTTTTGACAACAGAAAACATTACCAAGACATCACTTGGAAAAGATACATCATTTTTCAAGTAAATGGAATAGTTATGGAAAATAACAGTACTCTACTGGGTATAAGAAAAAAAATCATGAAATGTTTCTGCATAGCTTATAGGATGCTGATGTTTCAAACATTCTAAAAATATCCTTACCTCATTGAAAAAACTCGCCATCTTTTATTGAGGAAAAATTAAAACAAGAGCAATGTTTCCCATGCTGGCATTCAGGGTTGCATTTTTTTTCAGCAGCATTTTGCATTCCCTGATAAACCCTGTTGAACTTGGGCTTTGTTGCTGACTCAATGTTCATATTCCCTGTATGAATTAACAGTCTCCCCTAAAAATACATTTAGACGGCAGCAGAGCTGATGACTGAATGAATGAAAGAAGCAGCTACAGTATTCGGGGTCAGCAGGGCAGGAGCGTGAGTAGAATCTAGGAAGCTGCTTCTCCAACCGTTAACCGCCAGCTATGTAGATTCAACAAACTAGTGACCTGGGACCCCATGCTGTTCAGTGCAGTTAGTTGTATGTAATTTGAAAATCTCATGAAATGTTTTACTTTGCAGTGTCTTCTGGGCAGAAAATTGTTATATTATTACACCCAAAAATATTAAGGAGGCACTAAAAAATTACAGCCCAAACTCTTCTGAAAAAAACAATATATAATCTTCCTGGAAATCTCTGGAAAGTCCTGCTTAAGTCACAGTTAAACATATAGAGTGCAAAATGTTGAAAAATAGCCTGGAAAACGAGGGCAACAAAATCTCTAGGTAGGCCTACATTCAAAGGGTTAAAATTCACACCCAAAAACACACCCAAAGTTAAACTTGTTTCACCAAATACATTACCTCCAATGAAAGAAGTTAAAATGGCTCAAGATGTATTGTAAAAAATATTTACATTTAAATATTATTTATATAAACATTTAGTATATATAATTTTGCATATAGAATAAGTACACCCCTAAATTAAAAAAAAAAGCCAAGACTACAAAGAATATATAATAAAAGGTGACATCACTTACAAAAACTGTTTAATTTAAACTATTTAGTTTAATTTGTTCTTTGTAGTTTTGCCATGCGCACATTATACAGTATCTAGTTATGAGAAAAGCTAAGATAAGACTTTCTATTAAGGCCATAGAGACCTATGAGCGTATGTTGCCTAACTTATCTGGACATTTATTATGCCACGGTCTGAAAGAATCTTTGAATTAAGAGGACTAATTACTGCCAAACTGCAGAAAGCAATATGCTGAAAAAGTCTCTTTCACCACTAATGATTTCAAAGGTCATTGGTCTACCATCAGAGAGAAGCTGCACACATTACAGTGGAACATACTCTTGCACAAGGTGCACTGGAGATCAACGTCAGCATCTTTGTTCCTTCAGCTAAACTAGAAAGCACTTGATCACTATTAATATATACTTCAAAAAGTTCAATTTACTTATTATTTGATTCGATTATACTAAGCAAAGAGCCACAGTAAACAAAGAAACAAATACCTTCACATAGTTAAAGTGAAAATCCAACAGCATTACCCTAATAAATATATTTTTCATCATACTGTATAAGTCCAATGTGTGTTGAGTCTTTTCTGGCATAAGCAAGAATATCATGAACTTTAACTGTCCAATTACCTCAACTTTAATAGTAAAATTAATGGCTGTGTTATCCACTTGCCTATGGAGTATGAGAAAAAGAAAAAGAAAAAACTGAAACGTTAAAATAATGGAGAAAAATAATAAGGAGCATAATAAGGGAGGAAGGGAGGACAAGGGAGAGGGAGAAAGGGGAATAGGGAGGAATCTCAAGTAAGACCACCTATTACTGTGGTCAAGTTGTCCAAGGTCAATAAAATTTAGAGGTTCTTTGAGTGGCATCCAACCCATCCAAGAGGAAGTATAACATATTGCTGTAAGTGGCAGCTATTGTCTGCCAGCAGTTCTTCCATTCTTCTGCCATTTTCCAATTCTTAGACCCAATCCGTGAGTCTTTTTCAATAGGTTCTTATTGAATATAGAATAAGTATCCACATAACATTACACTTATAGCTTGGAATTTAAATTAGAGTAAGAACAGTTCAATTACAGTCGATGATCTTAACCTATCTTAACTGTCATTAATCAACCCCAATATTCCTGGCTCCCCTAGATGGGCCCCTCCCTATACCATTTAAACAGTAGATAAATATGTTTCAAATCCCGTATTGGTAACAGCTACAGAAGGATGTAAACAGCCATCAAGCTGCTACTCATCCAAACTTAACATATAGGGAACGGATTCATTAGGAAACCCTAAATTAGGGTTTCCTAATGAATCAAATTAGCGCCCAAATTTAAACTGTCTGTTGCTGCAGCACTATGGTTTTAACAAGTAGATGTTTGCAGCACAACATGCACCAATATAAAAAAACTTTTTGAGTTTCCCCTCCCCCACCTGCTCTGGTGTGGCAAACCCCAGCACAAATACCTGGCAGCCAAGACCCATGACGTAGCCTATCTCCCCTATTCAAAGACCCAGGAATATTCTTTGATATAAAACCCCTTAACCAATCCATGAGTCTTTGATTGCCCATGCCATGAGGTAATCACCCTGTTGCAAGAAATTTCCCCAACACTCCCATTTGTAAAGGGAGGACAGCTACTTAAAGTTTTTTTAGGAATACCAGTAATTGTAGTCTTGAGTGCCAGTGTGCCCTATGTGTGGTCTGTAGATCCAGGCAGCCTGCAGTGGGCAATGGCTTAGCAGCTGACAGCATGGCAAACTTCCCCCCACTACCCTCTTGCTTGGCGGCTTCCACCACCTGCTGGCTGGAAATTCTCAATCCGTGATTGTGGAGTTTAAAGCACAGCAAGAAGGGAGTAGGAGAAGCCAGTCTCGCTGTCAGCTGCACAGGTCGACTTCTAGTGCTTCTAAAACAGGGCCCACCGCCCGCCAAATGCGGGTAAGTGACTGACACTCACCTCCTCCCTTATGATCTAAGCCATGGGTGGGCAAAGGACACAAATCCTCTGCCCTGCCAGCTTGTCCTGCCAGTTGGCAGGAGCCCAGTGCAGGGCAGAGGATCTCTGTCCTCTGTCCCACTGCAGAGCAGTGTGGGAGACTTGCACCGCTGGAGGAAAGCAGGGAGGAGGTGAGGATTTTTTGGTGATTGTAAAAACTCTATTAGAAGTAACTCATATTTATTGGTGAAATTAGCCAAATTGGGTGTGATTTAAAAAGAAAATGTCTTTTTCACACTGTTAACACAAGCTATAAATCTGAAAAGATGCTTGACTTGTCGCAAGTCAAGATGCAAGATGGTGGTTCCCAGGGTGCGGAGCACTGGGACAGCGTCACAGGCACCTGGAAAAGTTAAGGGGACTTTTTTTTCTAACCAACCCTCCCCCGCCCCCCGTGGCAGATTTACTGCTAAACTGTTCCTTGCTGGGGCCTGGAAGAAGAACAATATTTCATTTTATGTGGATTAATGATGAGCCCTTAAAAATAATTCTGCAAATCCTAATTACAAAATGTCAAAACTTGGGTCAACCATGGGTCAACTTTAACATTCCCGATAACTATTACGTGTCAGTGCGCTGTTTAGGAAGGGCAGCCAAAGCAGAGGTGGAGTCTTTATAGGCCCCATCCCATCTTTTCTTTCTTTTTTCTTTACTGTCTGTTTTTATCCCTCTGTTTTATTTATTATTTTTTGATGTGTTCACATGCTGAAAAAATATTATGCTTATTTTACCTATATGTGCTGTCTATTACCATCTGTATTAATAATAAAAATGTATAGAAAATAAAATATTATGGCTTAGCTCTAATGAAAGATTCAGTTCTAACATCCTTTTTTTATTTATTACATCTCATCAAATCTCATACCTTAAGTTCAAATAAATCATGAATACAGTCCATATTTTCAGTAGATATTCTGAGAAAGGATTATTGAATCAGTTATGCTACATATGTGTATAGACAGTTCAAAAAAGGATCGTCTACGACTTTGTGTAATGCATTTAATTTCTGTTTTGAATATACAGTATTCAGCTTTTGTGAAATACGGATGTAAATGAAGCGTATTATACTTGCAAATATAATTTTAATTTTAGCACTCCTCCAATGGGGAATAAACATTTGTGGAATACAACCATCCCACTCTTCAATCAATCTTTATTTATTCAGCAAGCAGGTTGGTAAGCTTAGCAAATGGCTACACACCCTTATTTTACCTGATTTATATCTTTTTATAGGTACTAGTTTTTCTAATGATTGGTTATGAAGATACACTGTAAAATGGTTTATTGCTGTGTATAAAACATCAATTTACAATCCTCTGGGCCTGTATGTAAATGTAACAGAGAAATTAACATAGACATTTTCTCTTTAGCTAAAGCCCAACTCAAGCATCTTTTTCTTCCTTTTGAAAAGAGCAAAAGGGTTAAAACAATTGAACAAGATTTGTTGTCTGCAGCCCTACTGTGGATATATGAGAAAAGCCATGGGTGTCACTGGCACAGGGGCCCTGTATTTTGTTCCAGTTACCACCTTTAAAAGCAAATGACCAAAAATAAAATAGGTTGATTATTTCAATGGGGTCACAGACAAGACAATCCAACAAATACCCTTTATAATAAGCTTTTTACCATACCATACCATTCATACTAACCTTTCAGAAAGAAGATAATGTATATATAAATATATATATATTCTCACTTTACAATACCAATTACCAAAGACATACCCCAAAATACCCAGCCTAGACCAGTAACAGTCGGCATGTACCAGAGCAAAAGATGGCCTCACAGATAAATGAGTAAAAATTAATTAAGTAGACATTTTATTAAATGTGATCCTTCAATGTATGGACAATTCAACAAGACAGAATAAAAACACAAGACAGGGGGCACTAGACCTCGAGGCAGGGTTTAGGCCAAAATGGACACAGTTCCCAAAAAATAAACATAAAGAAAGTGACAAGTGCAGTGCTAAAGCCTAAAAATCTCACAACCAAATAGCCATGTATTACTCAATTCAATGCAAGAGGATGAAAAGCAGCAGCTATTCAAACACAGTGTATCACAAAGATCACAAACAACTTTATGGTAAATGAAGTACTGAGTGCAAAAATGGGAATACTTAGAATAAGACAGGTGGTATGCCCGGCCAAGACCCCCCTCACAGTCATACCACCTGTCTTCTATGGGCAGGCTGATTCATCATTAGCGGCAGGTAGCGACAGATGAGCGTGTGTAGCAGGCATTTTCAGAGCGCCCGCTAGTAGTCGCAGTGCTCGGCCGTGGGTCGCTACTTTATAGTCGCTGTTCAGTAATGGTGAATACATTGTGAGGAGTCGCTATTTGACCAGTACAGCGCTGTATGGGAGCGCATGTTAGCGACTGTTCAAAGCGACCGACTCACACCATATTCAGGAAAAAAACAGCTGCAAAAACCTCTGGCGCTGAAAAATAGTTGTTTGAAGCCCAGAGCGCAGGAGGCGGTGTGTTTAAAGTGTGTTTTCAAGCATCTATCAACTAGTAACAAAGCGAAAACATATGGAATTACATTGTAACAACATTGTAACATGAACACTTTAATGCCAGACCTGTAATGTCATTTTTGAGGAAATATTTAAAAAATGAAAAAAATATGAAAAAACTGCTATTTCAATGCCAGAAGAGGTCAAATAATTATTTGTGATTTTTTTGAAAAAAAAATAAATAAAAAAACTTGTTTAAAGAGAAGAAAAGGATCGTCCATTGAAATGTATGGGAGAGCGTAAGGTAGCGAGAGGTCATACCTGGCGCTGTGCAAGGCTGAACGCTGGCGCTGTTCGCTGAGGCTGTAAAAATGATGAATCAGACGCTACATGGCGCTATTCCAGTCGCTCAAAAGATTCTGCTTGATAAATGTGTAATTGCGTGCCGTGTCCGGCGTTGACCAGTCTCTATCAGTCGCTACCTCTCATTAACCAGGCGCTACCTGACGCTATCCCTTCTTAAATAAGGGCCTAAGTATCCCTATCCCAGGTATCCCTTATAACAGCATGATGCTCCCAAAACACTTTAAGGTTCATGATGTTCATAGCTTGGGGCCTGCTTTAGGAAGGTTATGTGTCTTTTAACACTGATGGTTTGACCACTGCATCACTCTATGCCTAATTTAAAAAGTGTGTGACAGTTAGTACCAAGTAGAATGCCTTTATGAATATAAATGTATGACTTTTGCCTTTTTCATAGCGCAGTGCATCTCTGTTGTACAAGCTGTGCCAGTCATGAGTGGGGCTGATGCATAAACTAGAAGGAAAGGAGGAAATAGTTTGTGTAACATGTCAAAAATACAAACACATGACTTAAACCTAATTTGAGAAGTGTGCCTTTCTGTGACATTTAGCATTTGATGGCATAAGGGTCCGTCTTGCGTGACTGTTGTTAAAGAGGACCAAAACTTACTCTGGAGTCTATAAGACTCCAAGGCAGGCATACTTGCTCACGATCTGGGGTGCCCCACTGTGTAAACCTCCCCAGGTAGCCCAAAAACTCACCTTCATTCCTGGTCCAACGGCGCATGCGCAAACAGCAGCTGCATCCCCGCTATCGCATTTGTGAATGACCAGCGCAGGCATGTTCCACGTTACAGGGTAGAGTGGGATGCGGCTACCAATGCACTGATTGGACAAGAGGCCGCGTATGCGCCGTAGGCCCCGGGACAGGTGAGTTTGTTCGGGTGACCTGGGGGCAAGGATCAAAACCCAGGATAATCAAAATCCTGGGTTTGGTCCACTTTGAATAATCTGTTTCTTTTGCCCAGCTGATGACAGTGCAGAACATGTGGGGGAGCGCCATTTTGATTCTTTGCTCCTGGTGCTAGAAAGCCTAGCTAATGCTTTGGGAGTGGGGACGTAGCTGTGGCCCGCTTTATGCGGATTACCTGCAGGAGACCAATAGCCACATACCGTGTCAGTCACAATGACTGACCACATCCACCCTATTCATTGGAGTGAATGGAGGGGGCATGGTCAAGTCACTGTGACGGGGAGGCCGATTTAGTAATAGCGCCAGGTAGGGACAGATGAGCGACTGAAGTATGGCGCTATGAGCGCCGCTAGCGTGCGCCGCGGGCGGCTGCGATTCGCTATAGCAGGCCTCCTCAGTCGCTACCTGGCGTTGTTGTGAACAATGCCTACATTGGTGAATATGATGTTTCAGATCAGCTTTGTAGGCGCTGTCATTTTGACACACGCTATTCAACACAGCGCCTGCGCCTTGGTTTGCTGTTGGCTTGTAATCAATGTTAGTACCTTCAGTAGTAAACACATTGCAACATGTTTCTTTGGTGAATTTTTTATTTTTTTTGGGTGAAAGTGACAAATAAAAATCCAGTGGTTTTTTATCTTGGTGCCTAAAAAAGAAGAAAAATTGGAATTAGTATTTATATTGAATTTTTCTTTTTCGCATTTATTGACATTTTTTGTTTTTTGTTTGGGACAGTTTTTGCCAACTTGCACAACACCCCTAATTGTTATGTTGGTCAACTTCCCCCTCCCCCCTTATAGTGGTTTGGGTCATCTTATACAGCCCTTATAGTGGTTTGGGTCAGCTTACACAGTCCTTATAGTGGTTTTGGTCATCTTACACAGCCCTTATAGTGGTTTGGGTCATCTTACACAGCCCTTATAGTGGTTTGGGTCATCTTACACAGCCCTTATAGTGGTTTGGGTCATCTTACACAGCCCTTATAGTGGTTTGGGTCAGCTTACACAGCCCTTATAGTGGTTTTGGTCATCTTACACAGCCCTTATAGTGGTTTGGGTCATCTTACACAGCCCTTATAGTGGTTTGGGTCATCTTACACAGCCCTTATAGTGGTTTGGGTCAGCTTACACAGCCCTTATAGTGGTTTTGGTCATCTTACACAGCCCTTATAGTGGTTTGGGTCATCTTACACAGCCCTTATAGTGGTTTGGGTCATCTTACACAGCCCTTATAGTGGTTTTGGTCAGCTTACACAGCCCTTATAGTGGTTTTGGTCATCTTACACAGCCCTTATAGTGGTTTGGGTCATCTTACACAGCCCTTATAGTGGTTTGGGTCAGCTTACACAGCCCTTATAGTGGTTTGGGTCAGCTTACACAGCCCTTATAGTGGTTTGGGTCAGCTTACACAGCCCTTATAGTGGTTTGGGTCATCTTACACAGCCCTTATAGTGGTTTGGGTCAGCTTACACAGCCCTTATAGTGGTTTGGGTCATCTTACACAGCCCTTATAGTGGTTTGGGTCATCTTACGCAGCCCTTATAGTGGTTTGGGTCATCTTACGCAGCCCTTATAGTGGTTTGGGTCAGCTTACACAGCCCTTATAGTGGTTTGGGTCAGCTTACACACCCCTTATAGCAGTTTGTGACAAATTATGATTGTAGGCAACAAATTTTTCCCCTGTAGTGCAGTACTTGGATTAGAGTGAAGGGTAGTTAGCTTACCGCAAAAAACGAAGTGATCATGCTTTCCCTTAGCTCAAAGCCAGTCTGGGTGTCCTCACTCGTTTCTGCGGCCAAGTTGGGGATTTCGGACACCAGTGCTGTTTCTTCAGCGGGTTGGATTCTGTGGCATATACAAAGATTGTGGAGCACACAGCATGCGAGGATAATCTTGGAGACCTTTTGTGGACTGTACAACATCTCTCCTCCTGGGCGTGCCAAACACAGAAAGCGCGCTTTCAGCAGTCCAATGGTTCGTTCCACAATGCTTCTGGTTTTGCGATGTGCTGCATTGTAGCGTTCTTGGGCAGAGGTCTGTGGGTTTCTGACCGGAGTCATCACCCACGTTCTCTGCCCGTATCCCTTGTCCGCTGTAGAAAAAACACAAGGAGAGAGACAGCAATAAGTACTAGTACATGTTTTTTTTTGCATTTTTAAAAATATAGCTTACTAGGCCACATATTTTCGGGAAAATACTTTGACATGGTTACTTATTTACCCAGTAGCCAGCCAGCTGGCATTTCGTTGTTCTCAAACTTCCGGCACAGGACTGACCGCTGCAGCACGTAAGAGTCGTGGCATGAGCCGGGGAAACCAGATCTCACGGCCCGCAGCTTCATGTCATGGTCACACACAACCATGACATTGATGGAGTGGAACTGCTTTCGGTTCCGATAATGCAGCTCCTGTGCACGGGGAGGGCGGAAAGGGATATGTGTTCCATCCACGCACCCTAACACATTCGGGATCCCTCCCATGCGATAGAAAGCATGTTTTATTTTGGCAACCTCATCCTCATCCTCAGGAAATTTGATGTAAATAGGGATCAGGTCACAAATAGCCAGTACTACCTGGAAAAATATGCGGCTCATTGTAGCCTGGCTGATCCCGCTGAGGAGGGCAGAGGTTGCCTGGAAGGTCCCTCGTGCCAAAATATTAAGACTGGCACATAGGCGTACTATGCCTGGAATGGATTTGGTGCGTTTGGTGGATGGATCGATTTTGGTCTTAATCTGATCATATAGGGACTGTAGTGCTGCACGATTCAGACGGAAGCGGCTCCTGATCTGCTCGTCACTTAAATCCCACACTGAAAGGCGGATGCCAAAGGATCGGGGTGCCCTAAGCCTCACAGCACCCTCCTCCCTGGCCTCCTGCTCTTCCAGCATTCTCACGCATCCCTGCACCCATAACTCATACATCACCCTCTTATCCATCTCACACTCAACAGATATACCAAAGAAGCAAAAAAAAAAACAAAAACCACAAACACACCACACACACAAGCAAGCACAATCCTCACACACTCACTACAATGCAGCTCACCACAAAACCAGAAGTATAGTGGTCTGAACCATCAGACTGCTGAAATTGTGCTTTCTAAGTTAGGTACCAACAGGGGAGTTGCTGCACAGCCCACAAAAGGCCCCAAAATCAAGCCTCACTTGCTGTATGCTCCACAATATTTGCATATGCCAACAAAATCAATCTCCTAAAGAAACAGCACTGATGTCAGAAATCACCCAACAAGCCACAGAGAGTAGGACCAAACCCAGCCAGACACTAAAATGAGCTAAGGGACCAAAACACCACACCATCACACCACAGCCTTTGCCACAGTGTAACAATACCAGAAGGTTGGCAAATCCAGCCATTTATACTTCACTTTGAAAAAGGACAGGTCCGCTTTGCCGCCTTTTGCGTTGCTCTGCTATTTCCTGTCTGCAATTAGCTGACCCAGGTGTGCGTGAAATGGATTGCGCATGCGCACGCTAGTAGCGCTACTAGCGTACGTGAGCCGAAACTTGCGTGCATTAACGGACATGGCTGAAAATTCTGTGGTGGACCAATGAAAGGTAAGCTGCTCTTTATTTAAATAGCCGTTTGTAGAGCCACATGTCACAAGTGTTTAATATACATGAGTACATTGTTGTCTTTGGTTGTGTGTTGTTTGGTTAATGAGCTCTGTAATTAGTTAATTGCCTACCAAACATGGTTCAATCAGTGCAGTGGAGCTGTGGCTACAAGCACCTGGCCAGTATGTGTGCAGCAAATTAAGTGGACCTGTTTGTGATTGGTTGTTAGAGCACATAAAAACTGGCCAACCCAAAAAGAGGGCGATGCCATTCTGTAGTTTGTATGCGTGCTTGTGTGTTGTCTAGTGGTGTGTGTGTGCAGCTACAGGATGGAGCCAAATTCTGGACATCTGCCGGCCACAGCTGGCCCAAGTAGGAGTGTGTTGAGTGCTGTGCGCAGACCTCCCCATTAAGGAAAAGGGCCCAGGCCCAAGGTGAGCCTGCACCCAAGGCCAGCCGCCCATTTGCCAAGAGGGAGCCAGAATTTAATTTGGCGGAGAACAATACTCTTGTGCGCCTTACACTGGCCAAATGGGAGCTACTCTTTGGCTCCCAAAGCCAGTCTATAGGCAAGCAAGAAAGGAGCAAATTGTGGGATGCCATTGGGGAGGAGCTTAGTAGCAGTGCTCAATACCCACGTAGTGGCCCATCCTGCAAGAAACGCTTCTACACTTTGAGAAGGGCCCTTATGCAAAAGATGAAGCATGATCTTGATGTCGAGAGTGGGACCATCCAGGGTCCAGGCCATATGAGGAGATGCTGAAGCCCAAAATTCCGCTGATTCGGCTGCAGGGTGTTGATGCTGGGGATGACACCACAGGTTGGACTGAAGGTACATATTTTCTGCATATTTTTTGCTGGTAATGTTAATGTATGTGATTTGCTTTGTCTCTTTCTGGCCAACTAACAGTAGGACCTGTGAAGTAGTACATTATACCTCATAAATGATTTCCTGTCTTGTCTGTTGCTTTCTGCATAGGTGCACATGGTGATGTCCAGGATTTGGCTGAGGACACCACAACTCCTGCCCTTCAACCAACCTCAAGCCTAACCCAGTCTGCCATTGAAGGTATTTATCACTAATTTATGGGCTAGGTTGTTTTTGTACAAAATGGGTGTGGGAGCACCTCAAACAATAGCTTGTACCACTGTTGAGGATTACTAATATGGGCCTGCGGACTAATTTCACGCCCACTTTAACCCTCTCAGCAACTAACTAACAAGGCCCTAACATGTGTAGCTATGTGGGAAGCCAGAGATGTGTGGCCATATATCTGCATATACATGTGGAAGCCACACTGGCCTTGATTAGGGAATATTATTGCTTGAGCTGCTCACACACACCTTTTTTTTTTTTGGGTCCCGCACATTACCAATGGCTAAATTTTTTCTTTGATTTTGCCTAGCTGCACCGCCATTGGCACCAGCATCTCCTCAGGAGCCAAGCTACTCTTTGGATGCCGGTAAGTGCATGTGTCAACCTTGCTTTAGCCGCTTTAACACAAGTGCATGTCTTTCATTCCTCTTTTTTCTTGGTAGGCCAACTGACTGCTTCATCTTCGGACACCACTTCCGATGTTGCAGGTCAACAGGACCCTGTTGGTGTGTATTGCCCAAAACAATGTATCCTTTATGCTGTTTATGTTACACTGGTTCTATTTGGTTAGTCTAATAATCTACATGTTTGCTAGGTCAACTTGAAGATGGGCTTTTTTAGTGGATTTGCCATCCCCAGGCTCATTAGTAAACTGTTTAGAGTGATTGCAATGCATTTTTTGTGTATATTAAAAGACAAACATTCACCCGAGTAGTGTTAGGAATATTTAGAGACATTAATTGTGTATTTTAGTTGGCCGGAATATCGGAAGTGGCTGTCCGGAAAGGGCCCTTCACGTTGAGGCTGCTAGAGATGAGGGTAAGTTGGTTTTGCTTGATTATCTAGTAAGGATTTTTGCAAACCTTTTTTGGTAATTTAGTAGGCCAACTTGTGTTTAAACGTGTTTTTTCAAGGGCAAAGCTCGAGTGAGGGCCAAACTCCGGACATGTGGGAGATGGCGGGTATGTGTAATTTGAGCAATGTGTCTGTTATTGTTTGGCCCAATTATTGGCTCATCTTCCTCTTACATACATGTTAGCAATCTGAGTTTACAAGATCCCTTTTGGCTAGTGTGTAATCTGCCACTTTGTCGAGGTATGGCCTCGATAGTCTATCCATATTACATTTGAGTTTGGTCCACTGACCTACTAACATGACTTTCCTGTTTAGCATATGCCAGCTTGCCCCATTTCTCAGAAGTGGATTTGCCCCTTTCTGGCAGCCAGACCCCGGAACTACTTCGGGCGGACGGCACTGAGGTAACATGGCTGATTTTGGGGAACAATAACCACATTGACATGTTTGTGGGTAGTCCAGGAACCAACATGTAACATGTTATTTCTTTGGTGTTTTGGCAGGAGGCCAGACCTGAACCACAAGCTGGGACCTCTTCCCAAGTGCCATGTGGCCAAGCTACAGAGGCTCAATCAAGGGTAAGTTTGATTGTTACACTTTGGGTAAATGATTGGTAGGGGCATACCTGCATTGTTTCAGCTTCACTACAATCTTTTCTTTTGGTTTTTTAGCCGGAACACACAACAAGAGGAGGTGTGGCACCGACCAGTGCTAATTTTTATGAGCTAGGGGTCCGGATGCTGGAGGACTACAGTCGCCAACAGCCGCGTGATGGAACTAATGAGCGCATTGCGGCGTTGGAAAATCAGGTGCTGGTGTATCGGCAACAAATTGAGGACCTGCAGCGCCAGCTCCAGGATGTCAGAGAAGGACAACAAATTCAAACCAACAGGGTACTGGATCGCATTGCACATGCGATGGAGCAATCTTTCCAGTGCCAGGAACAAAGTTTGTTGTTGATGCATCAGCTGATACAACAGCAGTCTATTTTTTTTTACTGCACTGTTGTCCCCCAACACCACCCCTAGCAATGACTCCCAACCTCCCAGGCCCCCAAGCCAAGAATATTGAAGTTCTTTTTGTTGTGTTTCATTTTGTGCAAATACATTTGAGTACCCTACCTCTAAATTGTGTTTTTTCAAAGACATAGCTAAGAACACAGTCAGGGATGAGTCTCTAGATCTAGATATGTACATGTAGCCAGAAATGTATGACACACATTGGTGACCATATCTTACTATGGTTTACACATTAAACGGCTACAAAGGTACACCAACATTTTAAAAATAATGGGTTGGTAGACACTTAAACTATGCTTGACAAGGCACAACACACTGTAATTAAAAAAATACAAAATATTTATTATGCCGCAAGGCGGGCAACAGGCCCAACATTCCGCTGCACAGCGGCTCAAACCATACCCCCCCACCCTAACGATGCCTCTTCAAGGCCAGCAGCATAAGGCGAAGACGCCGGATCGACTGCCACAGTCTGCGATGCTGGTTTTCACAAGCTGTAGAGAGTAGAAAAAAACCATATTCAAAAGATAGAATGTGAGCTCAACATACACAGATGTAGCAATGTAATGTAATTGGCTCAAATTAGCTGACCCACATATTCACATTGTTGGCCACTGTGCCCTTAGGTGTTACCATTATATGAGTACTAGTGGCTGCCTTAAATGTGGCTACAACATCCCAAGCATACATTTACTCTGAACTCTTGGGAATAAATTAAGGTCTAAGTCCCAGTGTGGACATTTATTTGGTTAGTTACAGCCAAATATCAGGGCCTAAGTCCTAACGATTAAACTGGTTGGGCCAAGCATATTAGAGGTCACCACCTTAGCAGGCCAATTTGGCTTTGAAGAAACCACAATTTTACACTATGTGGCAAAAACAAGAATGGGAGCCAACAATCAAGCATGCAGACATGCATTTAGGATTGTTGAACAAACACATGTAACCTAGATGTGGTACATTGTAAATGTCTCCAGAATTTACTATAAGACATAGGGGTCACAAGTCTTTAGGCATATGAAGTGGGATGTACTCACCATCGCAGCTGTGGCTGGGGCCCATGCTGCTAGCCGTCCCGGGAGCTGGGGTGGGAGCTGGGGCGTGGCCACATCTGTCAGGAGAAAGCAAAAGAGAAACCAAAAATTAGTTGGACAATGACACATGACTATTTGACAGCCATCTGGTTATGGAGTCTGCCAAAACAAATGCTTGCATGGTTACACACATGTTGTCCGACATTAGCATATTTCCTGGTCCATGAGTTAATGTAAATTATTTATGGGTGCAACATGGACACATAAAGATAATGTGCCAATAACCTTGACAGTGCAATGGTAAGGCCTAATTTGCAGTTGAGTGTAGAATCTTACTTGTAGAGTGTGCAACATGTGTTAGCCGGGAAAAATTACGAAAATCACACATTTGCTAGCCGCCATCATGGTGTGGGCTGAAACATAGGGGTGGTTGCCAGTTGGATTGCACTGTAGTGGGGTTTGTGATGTTAATGTAAATTATAAAACCAGCTTGTACTATGGACCATGAAACATGTGTATGTTAAAAGTGGACCAAGACCCAGGATTTATACTATCCTGGGTTTTGGTCCACTTTGGCAGGGCACACTAATCGGAGAGAGAGCCCGTCCGCCGCCGCCTCCCGCGCGTCACTCCTCCAGGGCGCGCGCCCGCGCAGGCCATTCACAGACGGACAGCGCGGGCGCACGCACATCTAGAGGGGCGCGCAGGAGGCGGCGGCGGTGGCTTCCGCCGCCCCCAATGAGGTAAGGAGTTTGTGGGCTTTTGGGGGGGGGCCCGCGGTGAGGGAGGTGATTGGGCAGGGAAGCTTATAGTTTCCCGGCCCAATCAACAATGGGTGTTGGTCCACTTTAAGGAATGTCATAACATATGGAATGTGAGGGATAACAACAAACACTTACCATGACTATGCCCGTGGAGAAGGCGTTGCCCAAAGCTCCTGGAGGTGCCGCCTATATGATGCGCTGCAAATTAGAGAGGAATGGCAAGGGCTAAGTACAAATGGCCATATGTAACCTGTCACAGACTAACACTGACTAAATCTGCACTCACCAGGGGATGAGCTGCCACTTGAAGCCCAGGGAGGGCTCTGAGGAGGAGGCGTGGAGCCTTGGCTCCTCACACTCTGATCCGAAGATCCCCCAGCCAAAGGGCCACCCTCCTCCCTCTCACTCCCTGCTCCTTCAGGGAGTGTGGGAGAGTCCATTCCTTCCACCCCACTTGGACTCCCCACTTGAGAGTGGCCCCTTGGCTGGTGAGACTCCTCAGATTCAGAGTGTGAGGAGCTGAGGCTCGATCCTGACAGCCCCCCAGCAGCACACTCCTCTGGGGCATCATCCCCTTCCTCCCCTGGGTCCTCTAAATAGGACACTCGAGAGGGACCCTCCCCCGATGACTCCCCTGAGTCCGCCTGTCTCGTTCGGGGGAGGAATCCCTTCCCATGTTTCCCCAGGGGAGGACGCTTATCTGTGTTGAGGGGGTGAATAAAAAAAATTGCAATTACTACCCAAAATGGACACAGCTTAGAATATTATTTCCCAAAAAGTATAAACATAGCATCAACTTCCACTTACCTGAAGCGTACACATCATATAGGCGGTACATGCCTTCAGGGTCCCGGCGCTTAAAGTCGGACCACTTCTGCATTATTGCTCTGACACTGAGCCTGGTGTGGAAGCGCCGGGACACTGTGGCCTTCACCTCCAGGGCAATGCGCTTCTTGCCCCCACGGGCATAGTCGTATTGGTGGATGCAGAAATCCTATGAGAAATGAAAAAAAATAAGGTTATCAATACATGACATCAGACCAATGGACTAAACATTTATACTGAGAACAGATTAAACATATAATCCAAGGAAAACATACTCACTTTCACCATCTGGCCGTTTACGCGGCTATCCACCCTCTTCCTTTTCTTTTTTGCTGGCCCAGGGGGGGAGGGGGTGGAGGGGGGTTAGGTGGGGGAGGTGAGGTAGGTGGGGGAGGTGGGGGAGGGGTGGGGGGGCCAGAGTCAGAGGAGGAGCTGGGGAGGCGCATTACACGTCTCCTGGGCAGCATGGTGGAAACGCAAAGGAGGAAACCGGAAGTGGATATGACGAAAGCGAACCCCCAAAAAAAAAATTTGCTCCGCGCACTAGGAAGAAGCTAATATCCGCTACGTGCAAGCTAAGTGGCGGTAAGAGTAGATTTACGCATTACAACAAGCTATTGGCCAAGACACAATTAATTATTAGCTTGATTTAGGTGGGAAACGCAAAGGAGCAAACCGGAAGTGGATATGACGAAAGCGAACAAAAAACACGCTCCGCGCACTAGGAACCAGCTAATATCCGCTACGTGCAAGCAAAGTGGCGGTAATAGGAGATTTACGCATTACAACAAGCTATTGGCCAAGACGCAATTAATTATTAGCTTGATTTAGGTGGGAAACGCAAAGGAGCAAACCGGAAGTGGATATGATGAAAGCGAACAAAAAACACGCTCCGCGCACTAGGAACCAGCTAATATCCGCTAAGTGCAAGCTAAGTGGCGGTAAGAGTAGATTTACGCATTACAACAAGCTATTGGCCAAGACGCAATTAATTATTAGCTTGATTTAGGTGGGAAACGCAAAGGAGCAAACCGGAAGTGGATATGACGAAAGCGAACAAAAAACACGCTCCGCGCACTAGGAACCAGCTAATATCCGCTACGTGCAAGCAAAGTGGCGGTAATAGGAGATTTACGCATTACAACAAGCTATTGGCCAAGACGCAATTAATTATTAGCTTGATTTAGCTGGGTGTTCAATATCCTGTAATGCATAGGTCAGAGCAAAAACAGATCTGGTTGCTTACAAATAAAAATCTGATTCCTTAATAAAATAAGAACACAATATAACTATCCAACAACATGATAATGTGGGACACAGGAGAATGCATAAGGGGTTATGAGCTTGTACGCCTGAAAAAATCCTGCAGAATGTGGACATATGCACGCTCTGAACTACAGTGTATTCATTAAGAACAACTGGGGTCGCTGCAAGTGAATTCAGGGGAAAATGCAGAAAGGCACATGTATGAACAGCACAGCGCAGCACAGCGACGCTAGCGCCGGCACATAGCGAATCACAACAGCGACTGCACAAACACTGACCACCACAGATTCAACAAGGACAGGGCTGCAGAATAGCTTGGGCGCTGACAATTTCAATGAGCGAACGTGAGCGCCAACCATGACTGACTAAAAAGTAGCTTTACAAGCCATGGGTGTTCAGAAAGCAAGCTAATTTGAGGCTAATGTGTTTTGTGGGAGGAGATGCATTTTAGATTTCACTCACAACATTCCAGTCTAAAAATTACATCTTTCACCAAAAAAAATCAATAAAAACAAGACAGATTAATCAAACATATCCTAAACAACATGTGTTTAATTTTTGGCAAAAGACAAGAACACAAAAACCACTTAAAAAAAACATTGCAGTGTCTGCCATTGAAATGTATGGGAGAGCGCCAGGTAGCGAAAGGTCTGACCTGGCGCTGGGATGGGATTAGCAGCGGCGCTGTTCGTTGCAGTCCGCTACATGATGAATCCAGCGCTAGCTGACGCTTTCGCCGTCGCTAGCCTCATTTAGCGTGATAAATGCGTGATTGTGTTCGCAGCCTGGCGTTCGGGAGTCGGTTGCCGCCGATAGCTGGCTTTACCTGGCGCTATTGACACACTAGCTGACGCTATAACTTGATGAATAAGGCCCTAAGTAACTTTTTGGGAAAATTACCAGTTCCAAATCATGTAGAAAATTTGTACCTAAAGTGGTAAATGGGTTCCAGTTTAATATGGAAACGCCCTCGTTGTTTTGCTTTCTTAAAGTTTCACTAGGACTCTGACCCTTTAAATGATACAAAGCTTGGTTTGCTGGAATGGTTGGAATGTGTTATACAGCATGTAAAAAGCTAGAATATATACTGTAAGTATTGTAAATGAATCCAATGTGTTGTAATGGGCTATACAGTATAATTTAATACATAATTATACCTAATCCTGGCTTCCCAGTGAGAGTGTTAGCCGGTCATGTATTTATTCTTTAACTACCTGTAATTATGAGTTCATATCATCTACATTAAAGCTGTCCAAACAAGCTGTTGTGAAATGCTGTATATACATGCAGCGATGTGTGAGACTAAACATAACAAATAACATTAATTTGGTGGTAACCTGTTTGACATTGGAATATTTTCAACTTGACTCATTATAGTAAAACAAATGCAATAACATTTGTAGCAGCCATTGAAGTTCTAGCAAAAAGGAAGGTGGGATGTGCTCATCCAGTTAATATATGGCAGTTAAAGAGCTGCTACAGGGGTGTGACCACACTCCATAGAAAAAAAAGACACTTAGGCCCTTATTTATGAAGGAATAGCGACAGGTAGCGACTGGTGAGCGACCGGTAAAGACGGGCCCCGCCACGAGAACGCCAGCTCCCCACCACAATCACACATTTATCAAGCCAATCCTGCTTAGCGACTGAGATAGCGCCATATAGCGACTCATTCATCATTATTCCAGCCTCAGCCGACAGCGCCAGCATCCGACCTTGAACAGCGACAGGTATGACCTCTCGCTACCTGGCGCTCTCCAATGCATTTCAATGGAACAATCTTTAAATATTCATAATTGTTATTGTTTTTTTTTTAAATGTGAAAAATTCTGTGACCACTTCTGCCATTTTAGAAATTGTACAGAATTGATATTACAGGTCTGATATTAATGTATTCATATTACCAAATTATTTAAAAAACTTGTTTTTTTTGGTTTCCAAAAATATGGTTGTTTGGGGGTTAAAAAACTACTTTTAACCCATCGCCGCCAGCGCTCTGGGGTTTAAACATGCATTTTACAGCGCAAGAATTTTTTGAGCGTGATTTTTTAATGAATATGGTGGGAGCCGGTCGCTAGGGCCAGTCGCTATCACGCGCTCCCATACAGCGCGGAACCTGTCAAATAGCGACTCCTCACCCAATATTCAACATTACGGCAAACCGACTGAGCCGCTATCAACTACCGAACAACGGCCAAGCACAGCGACTACTAGCGGGCGCTCTGAAAATGCCGCTACAGTCGCTCAACTGTCGCTACCTGCCGCTATTAATGAATCGGCCTCCCCAACCTCTGCACACTCATACTATAATAGCTAGCTATCACTTGTTAAAAGCATAAACTTTTAGTTAACATAGCTTGCAATGAATGTAAAGCGAGGTAGCCATGACATATCTGTTCAATTTATACACTGTTCTTAACATTACTAGCACAAAATAACAATGTCTGCATAGTCTGCGTAGTTATGTTAGGGACCTGGGTGAGTTAAGATTATTTTTTGTAACCCCCGTACTGCCTTAGTGCCAGGGTAAGGAGGCATGGGGGGGGGTACTTTGGAGACTGGATCTCTACCTTAAGGTGGACCAAAACCCACAGATCAGCCCAGGGGGCATCCAAAATCAGGATACCCTGCTGTGTGAAACCCCCCAGTTCACCCATAAACTCACCTTTTTTTCCGGTCCAACGGCACATGAGCGAGTTGCAGCAGTATCCCCACTTTCCTTCTAATAGGGCGTGGGCCCATGCCAGGCATTTGTGAATGGCCAGAGTGGGCATGCTCCCTGTTATAGGGTAGCGGGGGATGCAGTCGCTTAGCTCGCTGACTGGACATGTGGTCGCGCATCCGACCTAGGACCGGGAAGAGGTGAGTTTGTTCAGACGACCTGGGGGGTTTCACACAGCGGGGCACCCCCCAATCGGAATGCCTCGGGGGCAAGGACCAAAACCCAGGATAGTCATGTATACTGTAATATTCAAGGTTCCCCTTTACCAAATCATGTCTTTTTAGAGTGAAAGCTGAATGCCTCTTTAGCCCCAGCTATTACATTTAAACTAATGGCAGAAGTAGAAAAATTATTACCTACATATACTTGTTTTTGTTGAAAGGGGGGCACCACATTCACAGCACAGTTTGACATTTGGTTTCTTTACTTGCTTTCCAGAGACCAGAAAAAAAAAAAAACGTACGTTTTCCCACCATAGACTTGAATGGTATTTAAATTCAGGTGCCTGCCAAACCAGAATATTTTCCAAATTTGGATGAATTGCAGAAAAGAGTCATTTTATATGCTAGTAACACTATTGTTCTTTTGTTAAAGTGGCTCATAAAATAGTTGATCTGAAACATGAGGTTTTCTAGGAATGAAACAATAATGTGTTACTCTGGGTTCCTAAACAAGTGACATTGTTCTTCCCAGTGCTTTCCTGAGCTGAGATTGGGTTACCCCTTAATAATTGGTGGATCTGCCCCTACGCTGCACTGTGTTGCCTATAACAACATTTAAATAAAATAGTGAGCAGTGTTTGTGGCAGCGCTGCATTCTACGACTCCTCATAACAATACAGCCATTTTTTCAGGTTGTTGAGACAATAGGGAACATTAGGAAACATGTGTCGTGATGCTGGATCCACTCTGTTGCACCCTTCCCCTTAATCTAGCCCAATAGAGGGTACAAACATGCAATACATACCACTGGACGAAGTAGCAGAGAATGGGAAAGTGATTACCTGGACAGCCATGTAACTGAAATACGTGGCCCTTTGACTTTTGGGTTCCTGAAATGAATGAGTGACCCAAACTTGGCAGGTTAACAGTGTGGGACATCTTATTTCCAGTCCTCAGTAAGCTTTTGGGGAGAGTCTTCAAAGTTGGGTGCTGGAGAAAGCTCAGCTAAAAAAGCTGTGAATGTAGCCGATGGCTGCGAAAATGCTGTGGGAGTCCCAACAAAGGTGATTTTTTTTTTGGACAATTCAATCTTACACAGTGGGGCATCCCAAATAAGATTTCCCCAGGGGTAAACAAGCGACCAGCCTTTGAGACTTTTTAGACTGCATTGCCGGCCAAAGAGGATTTACTTCCCTTTAACAAAATAAACCTGAAATGTGTAAGGCAAATATTATAGTAAGTATTGACATGTCTCCACTGGCTCTAAATCTACTGGCCACCATGATCACAGTATGAAACCTTACCTTAGAAATATAAACACCAGTAGCCACTTCCACATGTTAGCTACAGTACCTTGCCTGATAGCTAAGCAGGGCCGGATTATAGGGGGGGCGCAAGGGGCACGCGCCCGGGGCCTCCACCACTTTCCCTGCTAAGGGAGCCTCCACCAAATCTACATTATGGTCGGGACTTCAGATGCCTGTGCGGCAGGCGTGTGTGTGCACACTGTGCAGCCAGGAGAGCAGGGGGAAGAAGGGACATGGCCAGCATTCAAGCAATCAATTAGGCGGGCGGGTATGCGTATCTGCAGGCAGGGTGACAGGTTCGAAGCAGCAGGCAGGTGGGTGGAAGGATCGGGCGGGAAGAAGGAACTGCCGAACGGCGGGGGGTGGGGTGGAAGTATCAGCCGACAGGCGGGCAGGCGTGTGCACAGGCAAACTGGTGACAGGTTTGAAGCAGCGGGCAGGTGGGTGGAAGCAGGGGCATAGCTCGGGGGGGGGGGGCTCATATTGAAGCCAATAAACATTTCATGTTTTAATGTAAATGCAGTGGCTCTCGGTGGCAGGCAGGTGATGGGGGGAGCGCCAAGCGATATACGGCAGACCAGATGAGATAAGCAGCAGCAGCAGCAGCTCTCACTCTCACCCCCTCTGCTCCCCTCCCCTGCTGTGACACATGACTGGGGAGAAGCTCCAGAGTGAATCCGGACATCGCATCTCTGTCATGTGAGTCCCGCTGCTGCTGCTTATCTTTTACTGGTCGGCCATAAATTACAAATGCTCGCCCCATGCTCAGCTTCCCCCGCCCCTGCCAGCCACAGTGAGTGTCACATGTGTTTAAAGGCAGCCGTGTGTGTGTCTGTGTGTTTAAAGGCGATTTATGTTTGGGGGGGGTGTCACGTGATTTCTGTGGGGGGATTTAAAATCACCCTTTACACCCCCCACACCAACATTAAAGTGGACCAAAACCCATAGATTCCCGGGCCGATCCATTTCCTCCCCGCGGGGCATCCAAAATCAGGATGCCCCGCTATGTGAACCCCCCCAGGACGCCCGCTAACCTCACCTGAAGCTCGGGCCAACGGCGCATGCGTGGGCCGCGGCCGCATCTCGCGCTTCTCTAGCAGGGTGCGTGCCCACACCACCCATTTGTTAGAGAGAAGCGCGAGATGCGGCCGCCAGCGTGCTCGGAGCTGCTGAGCCAAGACGCCATGGCTCTGAGCACTCTGATTGGACGAGCGGCCACGCATGCGCCGTAGGAGTGGGGTGAGGTGAGTGGATCTGGGCGTTCTGGGAGTTTCACATAGTGGGCACCCCCAATTGGGGGTGCCCCGGGGAAGTGGACCAAAACCCAGGATAGTCAAAATCCTGGGTTTTGGTCCACATAACTTACTTAGCTAGACAATTTTTTAAGGAAAAAAAAATACTGTATCTGGGGCCTCCACCAGATTTGTGCCCAGGGGCTTCCACCACACTTAATCCGGCCCTGTAGCTAAGGAAGTTACTTCCTGTTACAAAACCTACAGTCATTTGGAATTCATGGCAGGACAACCTCAGAGACAATTCTATTCACTTAGCTGGTATCAAAATGCATTTTTAATGTAACCATTGTCACCAAAGAAATCATTTTCTGGTCGGTTGTACTTTAACACCCTTTAATGAATTGAGTCCATATCTTTCCTAATATAATGTTGATAGAATGATAGAATGATAGAAACATAGAAGGTTGACGACAGAAGGAGACCATACGGTCCATCTAGTCTGCCCTTATGTGTATACTGTAAGCACTCTATCTTAGGATAGATGTGTGCTTATCCCAGATGTGTTTAAATTCAGTGACTTTTCTACTACCTGGAAGTTTGTTATTTTACTCTTTCTGTAAAATAATATTTTCTAACATTGCTCCTGATCTTCCCCCCGACTAGCTTCAGGTTGGGCCCCCTTGTTCTATCATTAAGTTTCTTCTTATAAACACTTCCCTCCTGAACCTTATTCAATCCTTTCACATATTTAAAGGTCTCAATCATGTTACCCCTCTCCCTTCTTTTCAGACAGTACAAATTAAGTTCTTTGCAGGTAAGGTCTCCAGAACTGCACACAGTATTCTAGCTGTGGCCTTACCAGGGCTCTATACAGCGGCATCACAACCTCCCTCTTCCTACTGGTGATGCCTCAAGCTATGCAGCCGAGCATCCTGCTTGCTTTTCCCACTGCCTGGCTACACTGTCCACTCATCTTGCAGCTATCAGTAATCAGTACCCCTAAATCTCTCTCCTCCGAGGTTCTGGCTAACACAGTACTGCCCATACGGTACTCAGAGCAGGGATTCCTTCTACCCAAGTGCATGATTTTACATTTAGAGACATTAAACTATAGTTTCCACAGTTTTGACCATCTATCCAGTAAAGCTAAATCATTTTCCATGTTCCATGATGATATGTTCATTGTAAGTCTCCTTTTAATTATGCAGCGTGTCTAGGTCACATGTTGTTTAAATAAATGCCCTAAAGCAGCATAAAGTGGGCTGAGGACATTATTAGTTCTAGAGTGTTTGGAGTACTCACCCCTTTCTGGCAGTGACGTCTCTACAACTTTAGGTGTACCAGGCTTGGAGAAGTTGTAGGACAGTTTTTAGCATGATGAGTGCTAGTTTAGCAGTGCCATAGGGGAGCCTGGAGGTTAATACTTCCCAATAAGGGACTTAACTATAAGCTGCTGCAATTTTTATGGGGAATCACCGACTGTAGTATAAGAGTTGGATATCAAAACTGTTAAAGAAACAGTATAGTTTGGTCAAAAAATCGCAATATACATTTCTTACCTCCCTGAAAATGTATACGTGCTAGTTAGATATTTCAGAGCAGAATTGTTTGGATGATCGTATGTCTCCTGTTTTGCAGCATGGCTGAAAATTTATTTTTCTGTGTTTCATTTCCAAGGCATGCTATGGCTTTCTCCCACCCTTATCCCCTATGGAAATTTGCGAACCCTTCTATGGCTTCTACCCTGTGCTGAAGATAATGGATTAGAGGCAGATGGGTCAGGCATCAGTTGAGCTACTTGCTGCCTTATCATTGCTGTTTCCCAGTCAGCTCCTTCAAAGTGATCTACCAACCATTCGTGGAAAAATGGGTGTTTATCATACCCTATCATATCATAGCGGCAAATGTGGTTGCCAATGCACCCCTAATGTGCCCCTTCAAGCCCAGTTTTTGCTTACCTTCTCTTTACTCCCACAGGTAAACTGGAAAACTGGAATAAGCCCTCGGACCACATGGGACTGAATCATGCTGCTGCTCTCCTCTCCCCCCTGCAGTGGCCATAAAGGGTTTTTCGCAATTGTTTTGAGTAGGGATGAGCGAATCGATCCGGACGAACCCGGATTCGATCCGAATTTCATGAAAAATTTGTTTCGAATCGAATCCGAATTTCCCCGTGCTTCGATCGCTCGAAGTTTTCCTTTAACATCCATTCATTTACATTACAGGCATTCTAAGATGGCGGACGGGACATGTCCAGACATCTACCCCGCTCCAGTGCATGCTGGGGCAGTCACATGCAGCCTATCAGCAGCCAGCAAGCCCGGTGACGTCACAGCGCTATTTAAGGCGGCGGCCATCTTGCTTTTCCTCATTTTTCTATTGCATTCGTGAGAGACAGGACGCTGCTGTAGTCAGGGAGAGACAGTTAGAGAGCCAGGGACAGACAGGGGCAGGCAGGAGACAGGCAGGAGACAGGCAGGAAGTCAGCGAGAAGCAGGGAAAGTTAGGAAAAATCGGAGGCAGTCACAGGGAGATTTTTTTTTTTTTCATCCAGCCTGAGTGTTACTGGCTGGCTGACTGGCTTTTTTAGCGGTTTCAGGCTGCTTATACACTTTTGATGTTGTGCATATATACTGAACTGATCTCAAGTCTGCTGTGGGAACATTACCATTTTGTAAAATCTCATTAGCCTCTGTATTTACTCTAAGCTGCACAGTTATTTAAAGTAATTTTTGAGCCTGCTTAGACACTGTTGCTGTGCATATATACTGATCTCAAGTCTGCTGTGGGGCATCCCATTCTGTAACATCCCATTAGCCTCTGTATTTACTGTAAGCTGCACAGTTATTTAAAGTAATTTGGCCTGTTTGAGCCTGCTTAGACACTGTTGCTGTGCATATATACTGATCTCAAGTCTGCTGTGGGGCATCCCATTCAGTAACATCCCATTAGCCTCTGTATTTACTCTAAGCTGCACAGTTATTTAAAGTAATTTGGCCTGTTTGAGCCTGCTTAGACACTGTTGCTGTGCATATATACTGATCTCAAGTCTGCTGTGGGGCATCCCATTCTGTAACATCACATTAGCCTCTGTATTTACTGTAAGCTGCACAGTTATTTAAAGTAATTTGGCCTGTTTGAGCCTGCTTAGACACTGTTGCTGTGCATATATACTGATCTCAAGTCTGCTGTGGGGCATCCCATTCTGTAACATCCCATTAGCCTCTGTATTTACTCTAAGCAGCAAACTTATTTAAAGTAATTTGGCCTGTTTGAGCCTGCTTAGACACTGTTGCTGTGCATATATACTGATCTCAAGTCTGCTGTGGGGCATCCCATTCTGTAACATCCCATTAGCCTCTGTAATTACTCTAAGCTGCACAGTTATTTAAAGTAATTTGGCCTGTTTGAGCCTGCTTAGACACTGTTGCTGTGCATATATACTGATCTCAAGTCTGCTGTGGGGCATCCCATTCTGTAACATCCCATTAGCCTCTGTATTTACTCTAAGCAGCAAACTTATTTAAAGTAATTTGGCCTGTTTGAGCCTGCTTAGACACTGTTGCTGTGCATATATACTGATCTCAAGTCTGCTGTGGGGCATCCCATTCTGTAACATCCCATTAGCCTCTGTATTTACTCTAAGCTGCACACTTATTTAAAGTAATTTGGCCTGTTTGAGCCTGCTTAGACACTGTTGCTGTGCATATATACTGATCTCAAGTCTGCTGTGGGGCATCCCATTCTGTAACATCACATTAGCCTCTGTATTTACTGTAAGCTGCACAGTTATTTAAAGTAATTTGGCCTGTTTGAGCCTGCTTAGACACTGTTGCTGTGCATATATACTGATCTCAAGTCTGCTGTGGGGCATCCCATTCTGTAACATCCCATTAGCCTCTGTATTTACTCTAAGCAGCAAACTTATTTAAAGTAATTTGGCCTGTTTGAGCCTGCTTAGACACTGTTGCTGTGCATATATACTGATCTCAAGTCTGCTGTGGGGCATCCCATTCTGTAAAAAGGAAGGTAGGATGTGCTCATCCAGTCAATATATAGCAGTCAAGAGGTGCTAGAGGGGTGTGACCACACACACTAAGCAAAAAAGAAAGTTAACCCTCTGCACACTCATACTAAAAACTGAAAAACCTAGCTAACACTTGTTAAGAACATGGACTGTTAGTTAACATAGATTGCAATGAATGTAAAAGCGAGGTAGCCACGTCAAGGCCGTCCAATTAGTACCCCGTCCCTAACATTACTAAGTTTAAAAGTTTGTGCAGGCATTGCTACTTCTTTACTTGTGTGTGCACAAGCAATGCAATACATGAATCAGCCTGTCTAAAGACATTGCAATAACTTAACTTACTTGCACACACACAATGAAAAATACTTTACTTACCTACAAGTAAAGAAGTAGCAATGCCTGCACAAACTTTTAAACTTAGTAATGTTAGGGACGGGGTACTAATTGGACGGCCTTGACGTGGCTACCTCGCTTTTACATTCATTGCAATCTATGTTAACTAACAGTCCATGTTCTTAACAAGTGTTAGCTAGGTTTTTCAGTTTTTAGTATGAGTGTGCAGAGGGTTAACTTTCATTTTTGCTTAGTGTGTGTGGTCACACCCCTCTAGCACCTCTTGACTGCTATATATTGATTGGATGAGCACATCCTACCTTCCTTTTTGCTGTTGCATTTGCAGGTCAGTGGCCAGATCTGCTGGATTGTAGCTCTCCCAATGTAACAGGGAGTCCAATTGGCCTCTACCTAAACCCCCTTTTTGAACTGTAACACTGTGCAGGCAAGTAAAGTATTTTTCATTGTGTGTGTGCAAGTAAGTTAAGTTATTGCAATGTCTTTAGACAGGCTGATTCATGTATTGCATTGCTTGTGCACACACAAGTAAAGAAGTAGCAATGCCTGCACAAACTTTTAAACTTAGTAATGTTAGGGACGGGGTACTAATTGGACGGCCTTGACGTGGCTACCTCGCTTTTACATTCATTGCAATCTATGTTAACTAACAGTCCATGTTCTTAACAAGTGTTAGCTAGGTTTTCCAGTTTTTAGTATGAGTGTGCAGAGGGTTAACTTTCTTTTTTGCTTAGGGCATCCCATTCTGTAACATCCCATTAGCCTCTGTATTTACTGTAAGCTGCACAGTTATTTAAAGTAATTTGGCCTGTTGGAGCCTGCTTATCCACTGTTGCTGTGCATATATACTGTTATAAAGCCTGCTTGGGGACATCCCATTCTGTAAAATCACATTAGCCTCTGTATTTACTCTAAGCTGCACAGTTATTTAAAGTAATTTGGCCTGTTGGAGCCTGCTTAGACACTGTTGCTGTGCATATATACTGCTCTCAGGTCTGCTGTGGGGGCATCCCATTTGTTTTTGACTGCTTTTTATAAACCAGGCTGCAGGGCACCGCAAAACTGCACATTGAACCCTATCTGTTTATACTAAATAAGGAAATACATAAAAATGTCAGGCAGACAAGTGCCAGGATGTTCAAAGAGGAGTGGCAGAGGCCAAGATTCAGCATGCAGAGGTCGCAGCAGACTAGGGGCGAGTGGCAGCAAGAGTCACGGTGAGAGACCTGGTCTGCCAGTATCTGCTAGCGGTCGTGTCTCCACCAGTAACGCATCTGCCGTGGTAGATTGGTTAATGCGCTCATCAACAACATCATCACAACTTACGTCTGAGACCCCCAGTCTAGGGTCGGTAGGTTCCTCTGACACAACCCTGAGTTGGCATGCCCCGAGAGCAGTCCCTGTCCTCCCATTGCCTCTGTTCTACGCCGTTCCCTCCCCCAGCGACGTATCCTATGCTTTGGGTTCAGCTCCACTCTTTAGTGAGGAGGACGATCAGATAGAGGACAGTCAGCAGCTACTGCCCAGCCAAGAAATGGAGGTGGCTTCTTTAGCTAGGCAGACAAATAGTGATGTGGATAGTGTCATGGGTGCTGCGAGCGTTCCAGCTCCTGTGCCAGACACTGTTGATGAATCCACGAACATCGGTGACGTACAGCCACAACTCTGTGATAATGATGATGACGATGAAGCCGATCGCACTTGGGAGCCGGGTGATGAAGGGGCTTCATCGTCATCATCAGCAGAAGAGGGGCGCAGGTTGCCCCGGAGTCAGCAGCTCAGGCAGCAAGGTGTTAGCAGCATGGTTGGCAGGCAGCATGGGGGCACAATTGTAAAGCCTGGAGCCAAACGGGGCCGGGGTAGAGCACCTGCTGCGCGGCAGGCTACCTTATCGGGAGGTAGTGGGGCAGGGGTTCCTGGAGTTGGCGACAATAGCAGCGAATCAGTGAGGCCTGTTGGTGGGAAAAGTAGCTACTCGGCAGTGTGGCAGTTTTTCCTGAAGCATCCGCAGGAGGGTAACATGCCCACATGCAAGATATGTAGGCAGAAGGTGAAGCGTGGCCAGGGCCCAAATGTTGGCACCACGGCCCTGCGTCAACATATGATGCGTCACCATAAAGCGACCTGGGAGAACCCAGGCTCCCAAGGGGTGGTCCAGTCTGCTTCCTCACCAAGTGGCACGCCGCTCCCAATTTCTGCCAGCCAAGGCTCCAGCACCTCAGCCGAAAGCAGCTGTGTGTCATACCCATCCTCTGTCGCTCCTGCTCCTCCTCCTCCAAGTCATGAATCCCGCCAGCAATCCATCAGCGAAGCCATGTCCAAGAGACAGCAGTATGCGCCCACTCATCCTTCGGCGCAGAAGCTGAATGTGCTCCTGTCCAAGTTGCTGGTGCTGCAGTCGCTCCCTTTTCAGGTGGTGGACTCTGCACCTTTCAGAGAACTGATGGCTTGTGCCGAGCCGAGGTGGAGAGTCTCAAGCCGTCATTTCTTTGCCAAGAAGGCAGTACCAGCGCTGCACACTTTTGTTGAACAGAAGGTGGGCCAGTCCTTGAGACTGTCGGTGTGTAGCAAAGTGCATGGCAGCGCCGACGTCTGGAGCTGTAACTACGGTCAGGGACAGTACATGTCGTTTACGGCCCGCTGGGTGAATGTGGTCCCTTTGCAGCAGCAACTTGGACAGGTCACGCCGCTTCGGCCTCCGCGTTCCCTGCCCGTTGGGCCTGTGACACTGTGTGACTCGGCCTCCTCATCCTCCGCCATCTCCTCACCCTCCACTGTAGGCTCAAGTCTCAGTGCCCCTCCAGTCTACCATGTGTGCAGGGCACGGAGGTGTCACGCAGTGCTTCACATGGTTTGTCTTGGTGAACGGAGTCACATAGGGGAGGAACTGCTTAAATTTATTCATCAGGAAATCCAAACATGGCTTACTCCAAGAAAACTTAAAATGGGAATCATGGTTACCGACAATGGGAAGAACATTTTGTCTGCGCTGCGCCAAGGAAGGCTGACCCATGCCCCCTGCATGGCTCACATCTTCAATCTGGTTGTCAAGCGGTTTCTGAAGTGTTCCCCCCATCTGCAAGACATCCTAACAACTTCAAGGACACTTTGCATGCACTTCAGCCACTCATACACCGCCAAACACACCCTTCTTGAGCTACAGCGTCAGAACGGTATCCCCCAACATAGTCTGATTTGCGAGGTTTCCACCCGTTGGAATTCTACCCTTCACATGTTGGACCAATTATATGAACAGAGAAAAGCCATCACGGATTTCCTGATGATCCAAGCGGATAGGGGGACTCCCCTGTGTAACTTCAATGTCAACCAGTGGCAGCTCATACGTGACACCTGCCGTTTGCTCAGGCCCTTTGAGGAAGCCACTTTATTTGTCAGTCGGCAGGATTACGGGATGAACGACGTGATTCCACTGCTTCATGTACTACAGCACATATTGGAAACCATGGCTGGTCAGGGCACTGGAGACATGGCGTCTACATCTTACGGCCACATGAACCCCGTTGGAGCTGAACTGGAGGAGGAGGAGGAGGAAGAGGAGGAGGAGGGGCACAGTGAAGCACAGTTTAGGCTTGGCGAAATGGCTGGTTTATCTAGTCAGCGGACAGGAGAGGAGGAGCAGGAGCAGCCATAGGAGCTAGAGGGTTTTGAGGAAGGCGAGACAGAGGACCCGGACACACTGTGGCAGTATGCAGTGGAGATGGAGACAGGTAGTCCCTCCGAGTCACTTGCGCAAATGGCAGGAAGCATGCTCACGTGCTTGCGTAGTGACCCCAGAATTGTTTCCATTTGTCGGCGGGATGACTTCTGGCTCTCCACCTTATTGGACCCTCGCTTCCGGCACAAAATGGGGGCATTTTTTAAACCCGCCGAGAGGGAGGACAAACTGAACTACTACAAAGACATTCTACGTAGTCAGTTGGCCGATGCCTATCTGCGCCATGGTCCATACTCTCGCAGGTCTGACTCGAGGGGACGTCTGCGCTCACCTTCCACTGCCATGGCTGCTGGGGGGGTTGGCAGGAGCAGCAGCAGCAGCTCCATCAGCAGCAGCCTCAGTCTTCAGTCGCTAATGAGTAGCTTTCTACACCCGCATAGTGAGGCTACTCATGAGCAGCAGGAAGACCTGGAGCAGGACCTCAACCAGCAGGTCATGTCATACCTTGACATGACCATGCCAACACACCTTGAGGATCCGCTGGACTTCTGGGCAGCCAAACTTGATTTGTGACCGCAACTAGCAGAGTTTGCCCTGGAAAAGCTGTCCTGCCCGGCAAGTAGCGTGCCATCTGAGTGGGTGTTTAGTGCGGCGGGAGCCATAGTTACGGCGAAGAAAACTCGTCTGTCAACTAAAAATGTGCATTGACTCACCTTTGTCAAAATGAATCAGGGATGGATCAGCCAGGATTTCCACCCACCAATGCCTGATGCATGCGACTAGATTCAGCATGGTGCCACATTTAACACTTTCCAAATGGTTCAAAACATTTATGTCTTTAGGCCAATTTTTGGGCTCCTGCTGATGCCAACTTCAGGGTGTGCCTTCCAACCAATTTTTGGCCTCCTGCTGATGCCAACTTCAGGGTGTGCCTTTCAGCCAATGTTTGGGCTCCTGCTGCTGCTGCTGCCAACTCCAGGGTGTGATTCATCCAATTTTTGGGCTCCTGAAGCCAACCCCAGTGTCTCTTTAAAGTAATGTTTGGGCTCCTGCTGCTGCTGCCAACTCCAGGGTGTGATTCATCCAATTTTTGGGCTCCTGAAGCCAACCCCAGTGTCTCTTTAAAGTAATGTTTGGGCTCCTGCTGCTGCTGCTGCTGCCAACTCCAGGGTGTGATTCATCCAATTTTTGGGCTCCTGCTGCCAACTCCAGTGTCTCTTTAAAGTTATGTTTGGGCTCCTGCTGCTGCCAACTCCAGGGTGTGATTCATCCAATTTTTGGGCTCCTGCTGCCAACTCCAGTGTCTCTTTCAGCCAATGTTTGGGCTCCTGCTGCTGCCAACTCCAGGGTGTGATTCATCCAATTTTTGGGCTCCTGAAGCCAACCCCAGTGTCTCTTTAAAGTAATGTTTGGGCTCCTGCTGCTGCTGCTGCTGCCAACTCCAGGGTGTGATTCATCCAATTTTTGGGCTCCTGCTGCCAACTCCAGTATCTCTTTAAAGTTATGTTTGGGCTCCTGCTGCTGCTGCTGCCAACTCCAGGGTGTGATTCATCCAATTTTTGGGCTCCTGCTGCCAACTCCAGTGTCTCTTTAAAGTTATGTTTGGGCTCCTGCTGCTGCTGCTGCCAACTCCAGGGTGTGATTCATCCAATTTTTGGTCTCCTGCTGCCAACTCCATTGTCTCTTTAAAGTTATGTTTGGGCTCCTGCTGCTGCCAACTCCAGGGTGTGATTCATCCAATTTTTGGGCTCCTGAAGCCAACCCCAGTGTCTCTTTAAAGTAATGTTTGGGCTCCTGCTGCTGCTGCCAACTCCAGGGTGTGATTCATCCAATTTTTGGGCTCCTGAAGCCAACACCAGTGTCTCTTTAAAGTAATGTTTGGGCTCCTGCTGCTGCTGCTGCTGCCAACTCCAGGGTGTGATTCATCCAATTTTTGGGCTCCTGCTGCCAACTCCAGTGTCTCTTTAAAGTAATGTTTGGGCTCCTGCTGCTGCCAACTCCAGGGTGTGATTCATCCAATTTTGGGCTCCTGCTGCCAAATCCAGTGTCTCTTTAAAGTAATATTTGGGCTCCTGCTGCTGCTGCTTGCAACTCCAGGGTGTGATTCATCCAATCTTTGGGCTCCTGCAGCCAACTCCAGTGTCTCTTTCAAGCTATGTTTGGGCTCCTGCTGCTGCTGCTGCTGCTTGAAACTCCAGGGTGTGTCAGTAAATTTTTGGGCTCCTGCTGCTGCCCACTCCAGTGTCTCTTTCAGCCAATGTTTGGGCTCCTGCTGCTGCTTGCAACTCCAGGGTGTGATTCATCCAATTTTTGGGCTCCTGCTGCTGCCAACTCCAGTGTCTCTTTAAAGCAATGTTTGGGCTCCTGCCCCTCATAGTGATGCCACTTCAACTCTCTGCAATTGTGCCGCTCTGCGATTCTATTAGCGATGCCTCTGATCTGCATGTGATATTTATTTAAAGTATTATTTAACTAACCCAGTAAGCATCCTATGCGTGTTACAGCAAGGCAGAATGGTTTACAACCCTATTGAGGCTCTAGGAGGCTCAGAAATAGGCGTTTTTAATAGCGATTCGTCGCAAATAAATTTGTGTTGAAACGATTTTTGTCGGAAAATTCGGCGAATCAGTCGAATCGAATTTTTCAAAAGTTCGCTCATCTCTAGTTTTGAGCATGGGGAGGAACACCATTCAAAGAACTTTGTAGAAGGCAGCATGGAGCATAGAGGGGGGCTGTGGGGAGCACCCTTGATTGGTTCATGGGAGGACAGTAAAGACAATGGAGGGGAAAGATAATTGTAAGATAGCTTCAAAAGAAGGAGGACTAGAGGGAGCCACCGGTAGGTTGTTGAGGGCATTTGCACTGGGTGCCAAGGCCTTTGTGTTTGTATTGGGCACTTTTATTCCAGTCATTCTGTTTTTCACATATGTTCAGGGCCACTGCTAGTGTTGCTAGCCATAAACCAGGCCCATCATTCCCCCAAATTTGGTTCAGGCATGGGGAGATGGCACTGCCTGCTGCTAAGGTAGAGGCACATAGTATTCCCAGGGGATTTACTAATTGTAGGAGAAAGCAATTATTTAAATTAAATTAATTTGAATACATTCAATCCTATCCATTCAAATAACTAGACTCTTTAACCCAGTTTCCAGTGTTGCAATATAATCATTCCAAATAATCATTCCAAGCTCGTTTTTACTCTTCAGGATCACCTGGTGGTAAATATTAAAGACAGATAAGTATTTTCCATAAAAGCAAATATAGTTATTCCTTTACTTTTAGACAGTTGTTTAAAAACCAACAAGTATAACAAATTATTCATGTATGCAAAGTGTTGCCGGGGTTAAGGAAGAAAAAGTAGAATGTCAAATTCACATTCCATGTTAAAGTTTTACAACTTTGACAATTTCTAATGTTTATTGGTATTTGTTATACGGTACAGCTGATGAAAATGCAGCGTGGTCATAAATAAAACAGTGCTTCTCTCTCTCTCTCTCTCTCTCTCTCTCTCTATATATATATATATATATATATATATCACTTTGGAATCCTTCAGCAAAATAGAATGCAGAATTAGCCACATAAGGTGCCTTCTCAGAACTCTGAGGAACCATGCTGTTCCTTTGCTATTGGTTATTCAGAACAGTCCCAATAAAACTGCACAATAGACACAGTTTATGCTTAAAATACCAAACTCCATGACAAGGTTGAGGAAATGATGACAAATAAATACCTAGCTGGATACTGCAAAGCTATTGAATTTCGAAAAAGACTAATGATGAGGTCAAGAGGTGGGCTACCAAGAAAAGGGTTTGGGAGGATGCTGTTGAAAGCGGAGGCTACAGTGAATACAGGAAAAGGCTTAAAGATAAAGAATGTGGCATATGAGTACACCACGGGGATCGAAGCTTCACAAAATTCATAAATGTAAAGGTCTGTCATCAATAATGCAGCTGAGAAGTAAAGCGCTAACAAAGAAAAGCCGCCCACCTTTTACTGCATTCCACTAGAAAGGATTTTCAGGTTTAAAGGAGAAAATAAATTGGTTTTGGTCTGGTCTAGAGTTGGATAAGGTATTCACATTGCATATAAATGGGCATTTTCGCTTGCCTTCTTTTAAAGGAGAAAATTAATTGGTTTTGGTCTGGTCTAGAGTTAGATGAAGTATTCACATTGCCTATAAATGGGCATTTACACTTGCTTTCTTTTAAAGGAGAAAATACATTGGTTTTGGTCTGGTCTAGAGTTAGATGAAGTATTCACATTGCCTATAAATAAGCATTCATTTACACTTGCCTTCTTTTAAAGGAGATAATAAATTGCTTTTGGTCTGGTCTAGAGTTAGATGAAGTATTCACATTGCCTATAAATGGCCATTTACCCTTGCCCTCTTTTACCTGGAAAACTAGAGCAGCACCAACTATCATATGATCAACTCCACAACAGACTTTTCTCTCCACCAGCTGTCACTCTTGCCTCTCCTGATTTCCCTGCTGGCACTCTAGTAATGAATCAGCCTCCTCATCTCTAAACAGTGGTCATTGTCATGTGTCACTACCCAGCCCTCTGAACCGTTCAGTACTGAATGCTGTCATGCTGCAGACACGTGTATAGGGTTGATTCAGCACCTTTATTTGCTGTGCACAGCCACTAAAAACCACAAAGAAAAATATTTTTCCCCTTAAAAAACGTGAGACCAGAAAATTCCATGGTGCTAAATCAACCCCGATGTCTTATTTCGTCAGCCTCCTTACTTATTTAAAGCAATGTTATTTGGCTAACAGGAAGTGGAAACATATTCAGCATTGATTGCATCTACTGATAACCGGACCTCTGCATGCTGCACAAATTCGAGTCCTGGCATTTTGTCCTTCTGATGAGGGGATACAAAGCTAAGAAATGAAGACCCACATTAAAGTGCATCAAAGTAACTCTGATGTCTATAAGTTTCCATCCCCCCAATGCATTTGGATTTTCAAGTTAAACAAGACCTCCCCCCCTAGTTAGTGTTAAAAAAAAAGTTAAAAAAAACTATTCCCCAGCAACTGCATTTTTTTAAAAAACTTTAAAACATTTTCTAAACCACCAAGCTAAAATGCTCCACCACGGCCATCGCCATCTTGGCTCAGAAGCTGCAGTCATTACTTACAAACTGCTCATGAAAAATGTCAGTGAGCCACTCTCACTGTTTACACTCATTCATGAGCACAGTGCGTGTGATTGCTCTGTCACACAAGCGCATATCCATGGTCTGTAAGTTTTAGAGACCGCACATATGCATATCCATGGTCCCTAATCAATGTCCATGTAATAGTAAAAATGTCCACTGTAGAGTTAGTTAGAGGAGGAATGTAGCAACAGCCTCCCAGTCACGCTTTTATAAGAGGAACAGAGCAGGGGGCAGGAGGATGGACACCAGAAGCGATACCAGGTGCACATACTGGGCAGAGGTGTGGACAGAGGCATCTATCCCACAATGAGGAGCGGGATAGATGCTCAGAACTTCCATTTCGCTGGGTACTCCTGCAGCTTCCACAGCAGCCATGCCTCCTTTCTCTTCACTGGGTGGGTGTGGCCTATGTGTGGGTGGGTGTGGCCTACATTTGGGTAGGTGTGGCATATGAAAGGTCGGGGTCCAATCACAGGAGTGGCCCATAAATAGGCCATGCCCACCAACCAAAGCAAGGAAATCATCCACGGGAACATCTAGATATGCCTGTGTGTGTGTCTGTGTGTGTCTGTGTGTGTCTGTGTGTCTCTCTCTGTCCCTGTGTGTCTGTGTGTGTGTGTCTGTGTGTGTGTAGCGATGGGCATTGAAGTACCTGCAGGCAGCAAATGTAAGTTTATTTCTTTCCTGCCCCCATGTTCCTTCATTGAACACTCTTCACACACACATGATCGGGGAGCAGAGGCTGCACACTGGCTGTAATGAGGGATGCCACTCAGTGGCTACAATGAGAGATGTTGCTTACTGGCTGCAATGAGGGATGTCACTCAGTGACTGCAATGAGGGTTGCCGCTCACTTGCTGCACTCAGGGACGCCACTCACTGGCTGCAGTGAGGGATACCCCTCACTGGCTGTAATGAGGGATGCTGTACACTGCCTGTAATGTGAAGTACCACACATTGCCTGTAATGAGGGATGCCACTCACTGCCTGTAATGAGGGGTGTCGCTCAATGGCTGTAATAGGGGTGCCAGATACTGCTTTTGATGAGGGATGCTGCGCACTGCCTGTAATGAGGGATGCTACATTCTGCCTGTATTGAGGGATGCCGCACACTGCCTGTAATGGGGGATGCAGATGGCGCTCACTGGCTTTAATGGGGTGATTGGGGGGGTTGCACACTGCCTGGTATAGGGTGATTGGAAAGTGGATTTGAGCACACTATTTGGTTCAGAATAATTTTTCTTATGGAGCTAAAAATACTGTAAAACATGTAGTGGCATTTTCTAATGTGCCCCAAATGTACATACAGGGTGGGGGGGGGGGGGGGGGGGGGTACAGGATTGTTTTGAGGGTGAAGGTCCAGTTTAAATATAAATTATGGTAAGGGTTAAACCAATTATATATTTTTGGTACTTCTATTCCCATTGGGTCACTAGCCACATGGTTCAAAAAGCTAGGGTGCAATCAGGGCCATTAACACAATATATTTTGATCCATTGCTATTGACACCCATCTGTTCTCTGTGGCACCCGAGCATTTTGTGTTTTGTCTTTAGTGACCAATCCGGAAGTGAAATGAAATCTATGTTTATATTGCAGCAAATGAACAAGAGCTGCTAACATTTTGCCTGTTATATTAATGCATTTATTATTTGAAAATATGTTTTTCATGTATTTAGCCACATTTCTTTTATACAATTCTGAAAATCCAAACAAAAACAAGTCATCTTACTGCCTCAAATTTGGCCACATGAGCAGGAATGGCTTTTGCATTTTGTTTGGTTGGGTATTTTTCTCCATCTCTCTGATTGTCTAGACTCGTAATGTTTGTGAAGCTTATGCTGTACAGTTCAGTGCTCCTTCTTCCACTAGAATAGGGCACCGAATTATCTGCCCCCTGTTGTTATTTGAATATGAATGCTTATAATATCAGAATATCTAAAGACTTTCAGGAGAGTGTATTTACAATGTTATTATCATTTCAGAATTGATTAGCAATCACATCTCCAGGACAGAGGAATAGATAAAACAGAGAACCCAGCAATAGGCAGAGTGAAAAAATGAAAAAAAAAAAAAAATCTACTCACCTCTATCTGACATAAGCCGTCTCGACATCTCCTGCAGAGAAGACATACTCGTTTTATGCAATGGAATTGACATATTTCCTGCCAAGTGCAGCAGAAACCTGGAAGGTGAAGAGGTTGGTTTAGAGACCTAATGAAAGTTTTTTTATTTACGAAAATATGTAAATAAAGTAGAATGTGTAAGAGCTTAATTGGAGTTGAAAAAGTCCATACACAAGATGGACCTACTGGTGCAGTAAATACGGTAAATTTACATGGGATATTGTTTCTAGTGCCACAGTCCAGGTGGAGTACTAATTAAACTCAGTTATTTTCACTGAGAATAAGTCATATTGGTGGCTAACAGTGCCAACATAGAAACATAGGTTGACGGCAGAAGGAGACCATATGGTCCATCTAGTCTGCCCTTAAGTAACTGTATGTGCTCTTTATCTTAGGATAGATGTGTGCTTATCCCAGGCATGTTTAAATTCAGTGACTGTTGATTTTTCAACTACGTCTGCTGGAAGTTTGTTCCAAGCATCTACTACTCTTTCTGTAAAATAATATTTTCTAACATTGCTCCTGATCTTCCGCCCAACTAGCTTCAGGTTGTGCCCCCTTGTTCTATCATTTAGTTTCTTCTTAAAAGGGGGTGAATTGTCCCTGGGGGGTTTCACCATGCAGCGTCCTCAGAGGGCTTTGTCATTCATCATGCTGAGCTCGATAAAATGGACTTTGTTTCTTATCTGTAAGGTATGAATATAGTATAAAGAATTGGCTTCATTACACAACCACCTTGCCTGGTTTGGACCTCTGCCACCCGTTACAGCCGACCACTGTTCCCTGAGTCTGCCCACCAGGCCTACCAGGCAAGAGCTGATTCCACATTCTCAGCACCAAGGTAAATACTGATAACTGTCACACATACAATAACCTATACGGCAAAGAACACTAGGTATTTCCTATAAGGACACAGCACCCTTATTTAAGGTTCTTACAGTTTGGCACTCTAATACTACATCTACCAGGCTGGTAAAACAATACCATGAAATATATTCAACACAGTAATGATGAATATTCACGCCCCACACTACTTACCTCTCACCCTCATTCGGAATGATCAGGACCTTACAGTGAAGCAGGTATCCCGGGCAAACTTCTCCCATCAAGGTAAAAATAACTGTTTTCCACAGACAACATGATCTATGTACCCACATTTTTAGGTGAAACTATCAAGGGAGATTTCACCAATCACATTCAATACCTACCTTTATCAAGGTCAATTCTTTATACTATATTCATACTTTACTGATAAGAAACACAGTCCAACTTATCCAGCTCAGCACAATTAATTACAAAGCCCTCTGAGGACGCCGCATGGCGAAACGCGTCAACGATGATTCACTACTGTGTTGGTACTGTTAGCAACAAATATAACTTATTCTCAGTAAAAATAGATTAGTTTAATTAGTACTATACCTGGATTGTGGCACTAGGAACAATATCCTGATTTGACATTTGCAATCTTGATATGCTTGTGCTATGTGAAACAACCATGTGAAGTGAAGATAATGTAATTCTATAAAGTTACACACTGTTCTTTGTGTTACAAATGCAACCTGTTACAATTTCAGTCTGAGTAATGAGACCCTGTTTTTAAAATACATTTTTCCAGTTTACTCAAAATGTAATCAAAAAACCCTATGGCGCTAAAGCTCATATCCCAATACTTTAACTGTTAAAATGTCTCTAATATGTTACTGCACAATGTTTCCTAAAAATAAAGTCCAAACTATTAATGTTCACATCAAAATAGCAATATCCATGTCTTCATATATTAATGTGATCACTCCCGTACAATAGAGTTGATTCAGAGAGACATAAAAAGACTTTAGTTTTTGTGTCGATCTGTTTTTTTTTTTTTCATTTTCCCGCTCGCGTATGAGTGTACGCGTGATTCTAAGCATGCATCGCAAGCCTTCAGTAACGTCTCGTCCGTTTGTACGCCAACGAGAATGTCATTTTCCAGCTTTCGTTTTGCGTTTATGTTACTCATGTTACAACGTAGGCTTCTGTTTTTGCCCTTTTTCCATCGTCTCCTCCCACGAATCATTTATGTTTCCCGTTACTTTTACAAAAAGTAATCGTCCAGACGAAAAATCCTTACGGTACCTTACGCCTGCGCACTACAAACTTAACTCATTAATGTGCTCGCCTACATATTTGGTTCACTCACTTCTGCTACAATGTTTAGCTAAATCACTTCGCGGTCAGAATATTCTTGCATTTCCCACCCCTAAAACTTACCCAAATCACTTCGCGGTCAGTATATTCTTGCGTTTCCAACCCCTAAAACTTACCCAAATCACTTTGTGATCCTGCGAATCTCTAAATATTTATTGCCCCATTCGTTTTGTAACCAACCCTTAATGAATGTATTTAGAAAAGGAAATGACACAGAAACATGTTTTTGTTTTTTTTTTAATCAGAAATGCCACTTTGCGTTTGGCTTTTTTTGTAAAAAATATTTGTTTTAAAAATGTAACTACTTTTTATTTGAAATGTTCAAAAAATTAACATTTATACATTTTAAAAATGTTTTAAAAAGTTTAAAAATGTAAAAACTATATACATAGCAATGGCAGGACCCAGAACATTATTCTTCTTCATCTGTGGTCCCCAACAAGTCGCGCAGCTCCTGCATCTCGGCCACCAACGCAAGAACCCTGGCACTCATTTGTGTCACTCTGGCACGTGTGGTCCCTGTATAAAAAACAGGCAAATACATGTTTATCAACTGTGGATGGAATGTTTATTAGGTTGCAAGCTAACTCATGAGGCCTTATGTCATTATGATAAGGAATTAATCAAAGGAAAAGGCCTTATGTCATTATGCTAAGGATTTAATCAAAAGAAGAGGCCATATGTCATTATGCTAAGGAATTAATCAAAGGAAGAGGCCATATGTCATTATGCTAAGGAATTAATCAAAGGAAGAGGCCATATGTCATTATGCTAAGGAATTAATCAAAGGAAGAGGCCATATGTCATTATGCTAAGGAATTAATCAAAGGAAGAGGCCATATGTCATTATGCTAATGCCATTGACTATGGCTTTAGGTATCTTGGTGATCATGTCAATTCCCACATACTCAAAATAATGACATTACAATTTACTTCGTTGGTGGCCGAGGTCTGCTTCGGGGACCACCCTCCATTCTGGGACCTGCCACTGCTTGGAAGTTGAGGCTGTAAAGACATGTCAAATAGGGTCCCTTTTAATGTCTGAGTCAACAGTAAGCAAATGACAATTTGAATGTGTGTGTGACATCACCCACCTTCTACATGTGCCTCCTGGGCCTGATCTGCTGCAGTCCCTGCTCCAGATCGTTCACCCGCTACAGAATCATATAGAAAAAGAGATTAAGGGAATCAGCTTTGCTGTTAATAGCACGTATGTGTGTGCGGTTACATTAAGAGTCACATACCAGAGGCTAATGGCTCCATCGATTGGTACGACTCCCTGCCCACGCCGTGACGCCCCTCCTCTGTAGAAAGGTCCAGGGGCTGGTCGGAGGCCACTACAGAGGAGGGGTAGGAACGTCGCCCTGGAGATCCACCACCTTCACTTTCTGCTGCAGATTCATGCAGCACTGGTCGGCCTGTGCGCCTCCGGGTGTGTTGGATTCAGTACTCCATTTCCAACACTAGAAAAGAAAAGCATTTATAATTAAAGGCCTACCTTCGGTATTGGTTACATATAGCATGCAATCGCTATGTACTTACTTGGGAAATGGAGCCCGAAAAATCGCTGCACACGGGGCATGTGGAGTCGCTTCAGGTCCTACCAATGCTACATGATCTGCGTATGTGTGAAGGTTGTGTCCGTCTCCTGCTGGATCCTGGAAATGATCTCCAGGGCGACGTTCCTCTTCTCGAATGCGCTGGGCAGGTAGTCGTACCTGCGCTGAAGCATGGTCTAAACAACACAAAATAAAAATAGTTGTTAGCTAAAACTGCATACAAATATCTGTCACAATTCGATCAATTGAGTAAATGACATCCCCAAACACATTTCTAGCCTCAAGCTATCCTTCTAGATGGAACTGACTTGGTTCCCACATGTGCGCCCTAACTTCTCTTTGGCACGGAGTTTGACAAACTTTTAAAATCAACTGTTTGTTCCTGCGCTTCCCTAAGGCCTAGGCATGCATTTAGATGGCAAATCAAAGTCCTTACAATACACTTACGAGCATAATCAGCTCTTGTTGTTGGCTGGTGAAGATCGTGGGCGCCATCTTTCTCCTTGTCCGCAGCAGATAAGTAATGCCCCAGCGGTTTCCGGGTTCCGCGTGGCCGGACGAATGGCCGTACGCACGCGTACGTGAACGGGTAAGCATCATACCCAGTCATTAGGATTTTAAGGATCCTGGACCCACAGCTCATTCTCCTTGTGATTTTCCACATGCCACCGAAAAAAGCCATCGCTAAGGCCACACCAGCCAAGGAGGCCACCAGCAAAAGGCCCCAGCGGCCTGAGGAGCCTTCTTCCTCACGTCCGACCACTCGGTCACAACTACCTACACCCAAGGTGCGGGAAACACGCAGCCAAAGTGGCCAACCCAAGGCGACATTGGCCACCAAGGCCGCAAAACCCAAACCAACCACCAAAGCCAAGGAGGAAGTAGCTAAGAAGAAGCCAACAACATCAAAGCAGGCAGGTACGCCGGCAACAAAGGCCACTAAGAAGCAGAGGGTGAGAAGCCCCAGCCCCCAAAGAACACCCTCTCCTCCCTGCCCTAGCACATCCCTTCCTAAACCACGCTCCACTGGCAAGGCCAGTAAGAGCCAGCGTGGCAGAAGCCCCAGCCCAGCCAGCACTGCCTCTCCAGCTCCACGTGCCAGTACCTCCCATGGGCATAGAAGCACAAGTGGCAAGGCCACAAAGAGCCACAGGGCCAGAAGCCCCAGCCCAGCAAGCACTGCCTCTCCAGCTCCATGTGGGCAAAGCTCCCATTGGCATAGAAGCACAAGTGGCAAGGCCACAAAGAGCCACAGGGCCAGAAGCCCCAGCCCAGCCAGCACTGCCTCTCCAGCTCCACGTGCCAGTACCTCCCATGGGCATCGAAGCACAAGTGGCAAGGCCACAAAGAGCCACAGGGCTAGAAGCCCCAGCCCAGCCAGCACTGCCTCTCCTGAGCCACGTGCCAGTACCTCCCATGGGCATCGAAGCACAAGTGGCAAGGCCACAAAGAGCCACAGGGCCAGAAGCCCCACACCCCCAAGAACACCCTCTCCTTCTTGGCCACATTTGCCACCGGCACAGGTGGCAACCACCGATCCATATGCCACATCCATGCCTGGAAGTTTGGTGGCCACCCAGGCAAGGACCCCCAGTCCGATTGCATGTCCATTCGTTCTCAAGCCATGTGTCGCACATTTCAACACCACAGAGCCAGCCCAGAATGTCCCCCGAATTGCCTACATACAGAGATGAGCCAGAACAGCAAGCAATAGGCTGAACATTGCGGCGAGGATAGTTGGGTGGCAGGTTTGGTGAGGCCAAAACTCTCGCATGGGCAAGTGGGCTCACACTCCATTATGATGAGCTATATGGGCAAAAGTCAAAATCTACAAGCAAAATGAGAAAGACACAAATCTTGGAGGAGCTCACCAGACAGGTCAATGCAGCAAGGGAGGAGCTTAAAGATGTGGAGCAGATACAGCGCAAAATATCTGACCTGAAGTATGCAGCACGGAAGAAACAGAATAAATGGCACAATTACAGATACATATTTGAGTTGTGCATTTTTCTGCTTGTTGTATTGACCACAATGCCCTAAATTTGGCAACCTCAATTTTTCAGCTTACAAACTGGTGGAGGCTTCCCAACAAAATTACAGTATACACGAGCTGAGGAGATAGTGCTGGCGTTGATACACCCCGTCGCATTAGAGGGCCTCTCTGGCAGACGGAACACGGACATCCCTACCATTCCTGCAGGTTAGTAATGTTAGTTTGTATGTGAGATATTTTTAAAACGTGTGAAATAAGGCTTACAGGCAGATATGAACACATGCCCCTAGGGAGTGGCTTTGAGGGGAGGTTACAGTTTTAGCTAGGTGTTTAATGTCTGCGGAATGGTCATTTTAAAGGTTTGCAGGCCATACACAACCTTGGACAGTATTTATGGTCACTATTAAAGTCTTTATCTTAGCAAAGCACTGCCTGTTATGTGAATCTAGTCAATCATATACAACACTTCCTTCTTTGTCTTTATACCCCTTTTAGCTGTGCTTTGGTCTAAAATACTTGATCTGGAGTCAGGCAAAGGTCTACATAGGAAGAATGCCCACCAGCATACTCTGGAGACAAATGCTATTTGCAAGCTGAGTGTGGGCCCCTAATGGCCCTTTAGGGATGTGTTAAGCCTCATAACATGCAGTACATGCATGTTTGGACTATTTAAGGTGACCAATGTGTATGTATAGGGTGAGGCATACATATAACAGATACTGACATTCATAGTGAAGGACACCTTGTCCCGCTGTTGGAGTTTGCATTCCTGCTTGGCCACGTGTTTTTTAAAGCATATGTAGTAATCCAGATCATCAATGGATTTTTTGGGTGTTTACGTGCCTTTTTATTTTAAACACAGCCCAGCATCAAGCCTCTGCAAGTGTGGAAGCCTCATCTAGTTTGACCACGCCGTCTAATTCCGTGCTGCCTAGGATCCAGGAACAGATATATAGGGTAAGTGGACTATGATAAAACTGCTGATGCATGTGAATGCACATGACTAATTTGCATAACAAATATATTTGTATATTTGTATATTTGAACCTTTATTTACATGTCCCAACAGACCCACACACTGATGGAGGAAAGGAGGAGGATGCCAGCTTGATGGGAACTTTAGAACTGACACCCCTGGAACCTAATCTGCCACTGTCCCAACATGCTACTGCACCAAATCCTCTGCAGCAGAGTGAAGCTGGACGCATGCTGCCAGCCCATCGTGGGCAGCAGCCTGAGACTGAGCCTACAGTCCCCAGTGGTAGCTCTGCTGCAGAGGATTTGCCGAGCACATCTGCAACACTTGCTTGCCCCAGAGGTCCAGCATCTGCAGGCGCTCCAACACGGGGAAGTGAAAGACGCAGTCAACAACGTCGACCAGTTTCCCAGGGGAGGCGCGTGCCAATCCTGGAGTCAGCGTGGCACCATGATAGCCTTTACTTTTGGCAGGTGACTCAAAGAACCGCAGAGCAGCACAATTAGAGACATTAAATAATACATTCACCACCATGCTGACTGAATTTAGGACGAGCAACAGCCACATGGCCACCTTAAATAATAATTTCACTGCCATGCTCGAGGAAGTTAGAACAAGCAATAGACACATGTTGGAACAGTGGCAGATTATGAATGCCACACATGCCCAGGTGATGGGACACCTCCAAGGCCCACCACCAGGGTTTTATGCCCAACATCCATATTAACAGCTATTTGCCCTGGATCTTTCCTCTAAATCCCCACTGTATTGACCTGTCTGGTGAGCGCTACCAAGATTGCCTTTTTTATGGCTTTGCTTGTATGATTTTGAATGTCGCCCATATAGCTCATTAGAGTGCTGAGATACCCCACTAGCCAATGCCTGAGCTAAAGCCTCACTGAAGCTGGCACTCAAACTGCCACGCTGCAGGCTTGGGCTTGGGCCTAATGAAATTGTGTCTGGCTCATCCTGTTTGTTGGCAAGATTGGGGGACATTCTGGGCTGGGAAACTACTACCTTGAACCATGGCAAAGATTAGACTGGGCTGGTATGCGGACTGGGGGTCATTGTTTGGGTGGCCCACTAACTTACAGGCGTGGATGTGGCATAGTTATGGCTGCTTTCCACCTGTGCCTGTGGCAAATGTGGCCAAGCAGGAGAGGGTGTGTATGTGGCCCTATGTATTACTGCCCAAATATTCGCATGCAAATGGTTGCTCCCTATGTATGTTTATGTTATTAGGCGGGGAAACTTTGGCCTGGAGTGCGTTACTTTACAACTCCTGGATGTGGCCTATGGCTAAGTGCCATGAGTCTGCACCAATGTATATTTCTGTTGTACTATGTATGTACATAAAGGCTGCGAGTGCCCTTCAACTCCAAATTTTCATATTTCAAAAACATATATTGAATGTGACTTTAGCTGTTGTTGACTAAGTTGATGCATTAATGTTTGGGTTATTTTGAGATTACTGAAGGTTTTTTAAAACAAACATGCAAAATAAAAATACATGAGGCTCATATCATGTGTCAATATTTTAGTAATGAATTCATTACTATTTTTTTCCCAAAAAAACAAAAGCCTTCACAAAGGCAAATTAAAGTACGAATAAACAATTAAATTCAACAAACAAACAAATGAAAACCAAATTAGGCAAAATGGGTGCTTATCAAATTGGCCCGAACAGCTTGGCCAGAGGCACTAGGTGTGCCACGGAAGTTCTCAGCTGGGTCCTGGCTGGGTGGAGAGGGGGGCAGATCCACATACCGGGGGACATGCTGCATTATGGCAAAGTTGTGGAGAACACAGCAGGCCAGTATGATATCGATGACCTTACCTGGAGTGCCCCCCCGGTATGGTCCAAACACCGGAAGCGTGTTTTTAACAGGCCAAAGGCCCTCTCCACAACGGCCCGGGTCTTGCGGTGCACCCGATTGTAGGCGTCCTGGCCGCAAGACGGGGGTCATGAGTCAGGGAAGTAGCGGATAGCCGGAATCCCCTGAAAGAATAAGAAAATACATAAATTACACATTCAAAACCAAAATTTATGGACAAGTGGTTGTTCACCCTGACTAAGAGCCTATCTTATATGTTAGCCACACCCTGTACATACAGATTGCTCACCTAAAAAAACAGCCTAACAGCATCTACTGCATGTTATGAGCCTTTAAACATCAAAGATGGCGGCTCAGGGCAAATCAGGCAGGCTGCAAACAGGAAGTGGCTTATGACTGTGCTGCTCTGCATTCTGGGATGTCTTACCTTTTCAGGACCCCAGATCTGCTTTGTCTGAGCAAAGCACAGCTCTAACCCGCCCCCTGCACTTTATCCCGCTCTCCTCTCCTCAGTAAGTGTCATGCATCTGAGCAAAGATGGCGCCTACCCTATCATAAAGTCAACAGAATTGCAGCCGAGTGGGGGAAAGAATAATAAGTAAGTTACTAGAAACTAGAAATATATTATTTGGAAATGCTTGGAAATCAGTTTTTAAGGGTTTGTGCTTTGCTAAAGATCATGGTTAAGGTCCGGTTTAAAATGTCATCAAGGGGTAAAAACAGCCATAGGTTCAGACATGGGTCCTCAACTATATTCATAGGCATACAGTGAAAAGTGAATGATGTAATTTGCGGAAACTTACCAAGGAGCCATCCACCTGAGAATTCTCCAGACTCAAACCGACGGTATAATCCAGATCTTCGCAAGATCTACGCGTCATTGGATGAGCCTGGAAACCCGGCTAGGACGCTAAGGAACCGCATGTCCGGGGCCACCACTATTTACACATTCAGTGAGTGGCCCATTTTGCGGTTCCTGGGAAACAACAAAAAAAAAAATATTAGCAAGGCAAGGTAAACTACTCTTAACACCCTCCAGAAACATGTTGGACAATACAAATAACACTAAGTACATAAGTAGTTTTTAAACCAAAAAGTATATGTATGTTGGATCAAATAAAGATTAACATTCGAATGACTAATTAAGGTCCACATTAAAATGTTTGCCTAAGGCCGACATTAAAAACATTGCTGAAGCTATACACGGTCAAATGGATCACAGGGACAATTTACAAGGAGGGATTAAGCTATACACGGTGAAATGGGGCACAGGGACAAGTTACAAGGAGGGATTAAGCTATACACGGTAAAATGGGGCACAGGGACACTTGCGAAGGAGGGATTAAGCTATACACGGTGAAATGGGGCACAGGCACAAGTTACAAGGAGGGATTAAGCTATACACGGTGAAATGGGGCACAGAGACACTTGAGAAGGAGGGTTTAAGCTATACACGGTCACATGGGGCACAGGGACAAGTTACAAGGAAGGATTAAGCTATACACGGTGAAATGGGGCACAGGGACACTTGAGAAGGAGGGATTAAGCTATACACGGTCAAATGGGGCACAGGGACAAGTTACAAGGAGGGATTACGGTATACCCTGTAAGCTGTTTCACAGGGACAATTTACAAGGAGGGATTAATAGATAGTTACAATACAGTTTCTCTAAACTATATAACAAAATGACTAATTGAACTTACCTATAGATCTACTCGCTGGCTGCAGGAGGGACCAATGCAACGTGGGTGCAATCAATCTCACCCATGACGTTGGGCATGTCGGCGATATTATAAAAACCCAACTTAAGCGCGTTCCAGGCTACCATGTCATCGGAAAATGAGATATATTTCTGACTAATGGTAGCCATGCCATCCAAAAACTTGGATAGCGCGCGGCTCAGCGTAGGCTGGGACATCCCCACGGATAGGGCACCCAGCCTCTGGAACGAGCCATTCGCCAAAAATTGCAGGCAGCCAAGCATCTTGGTCATACCTGAAATTGCTTGCCCCTTCCTTGTGGTGCGGGCTAACCATGGCCGCAGCTCACTATACAACTTATGGAGGGAAGCACGATTAAGTCTGGTCAGCTCGAACAACTCAACATCATGCATGCGATCAATATGCACGCGTTGCCGGTGCAATCTAGCCTCGGACCTGCTGACACATGCAATGCACTGGAGCTGAAGGCGCTCATATTCCTCCACAAAGCCGCAATACATGGTCAAAGTAAGGTAGCCGACTGCAAAATGGTCCCATAAGTGGACCGCAAATGAAATGGTTTTATAGGGCGGTGGTCCCTCGACAATCAGCTCTCTGAATCAGATGCAAGCCCATCCCAATAACGTAAGTTATCTGAACGAACGCAAAATATCAGATTTGGATGCGAAAATGGTCAAAACTAACGCAAATGATCAGATTTCGATCCGTCCATCAAAAGCGCATATACGCTTTAGCGGGAATGAACATACTCATGGAAAAACGAACGTAAAAAACAAAAAAAATGACAAACACACACAAAAACATACACAGACAGCTACGAAAGTCCAGACGAATGTGTCTCTGAATCGAGGCTAATATCCTGCTTACCAGAAATCCAGGAAATATAGGCACAATTTCAATCCATTTTTATTTCACTTTGGGCCCACTCCAATTTTTCTTTTTTGTTCCACTTTAATGCATATCACCACTGATTCATTTCTATCACTATTTGTTCTGTGGTATCCAAAATCCTAATGCATTAAAACGTATAGAAGCACAACATAGTGTCATATTGCTTAAAACTTTTAATTAAAAAATGCCAAATGAACACTTACAATAACTCCACTTGAAAAGCGCGTAATCATAAATATACAGTTTGGGTCCACTTTCTATCCCCCTGCTTGCGGCTGTCAAACTGGGGCTAATAATCCTCATATATCCTGGGATATATGTGACCCCGACCTCCACCAACGCGTTTTGTTCCTACTGAGGAACTTTCTCAAGGTAGTTCACTGCCTTGAGAGTGAGCTACATCCATCCCTCCCTGCTACCAGTGTAGGTTCCACAAAGCCAAACTAAAAAAAAGCTGCTGTCAATTTTCCCAATCTGCAGGGAGGGGGGCAAGCAGCCATAATTTTTTTCTGCTAATAGAATATATAGCCCCCTGGTGCGCAAATTAAATCAAGTACATTGTATACCTCTGGTATAGATCCTAGCTAATTAATTTTTTCTGAAACCTTCTCCTTATACTCTTATGAAAGCCACATCTTAATCCCAGCGGTGTAACCAAATGTGACTATGTCGTGGTGCAAAGGTTCAGCTAACTGTTTCTCCTTTCTCTTACCATACTTTGGAGAATATTTGTTCCCCATACTGATGTGTATAAATGTAATATTGCTCTGTATCTGTATTTTCGTTTTTATGCCTAACATATATCTTATAATTCTAATACCTTTTGTAATCATGTTTATTATTCCCTTTTCTTTTGGATATAATCACGCAATACCATGATTGCTAGTTAAACCTAATATTTACATAGTCAAGTTAGATATTTTGAATTATTTAATATTTTTGGGTTAAAATAATAAAAACAAATAATTGTTTTATGAAAAATCATGTTAAATAAATGTAAACATAAAAACTTTGGTAAAATCTGAAAAATTACAAATCTTAAAAAAGCCATTATAATCAACAGAGATTAAGAACTATGAAAATTCATCAATCTCTCAACAAGGTATTCATCAACAGGCTGCATTTCTCTAAATATGCAAAAAAAACACCAAAAGCACCTTTTCTTACCTGCAAAAATATGGGGGAAATTATAACACCAATTTCTCACCTTAATAGTATGTCTCCAAGGTTAAATTTGGTCCCAAAATCATGCGAATGTGAATGTGTGCAAGAATTATTGCACATATCAAAACTTGTGTACAATTTAAATAAAAAACACACATGTAAAAAGGTGCCTGCTGAATCACGCAAGTTACAAAAATAAGGTTGAGTTCTCGCACAGCACTGAATTGAGCCTATAGTGTACTTGATTTGAATGTGGCTCATGACCATCTCTCATGTTAGATGTGACTCTCAAAAATGAAAAGTTTTAGGACCCCTGATCTAGACTGTAAGTCGTTTTGTGAAGCTTGCTTGATCAGGTGACTGCTGACTAACACCATTGTAAGCAGCTTTGTTGAAACTCAGACTGTAGAACATTGGCTTCATATTGTATTTAAAAAACTATTAACAAGTTAGCGTCTTTCACTTGCATACTGTGCCATTTACTGTATATGTACTGCTTGATCAGCTGTTGTAGAGTTAATGTTACTATGATAGATGTGAGCTCTTGTCTCAAGGCCCATGTTGGAGAACTACGGTAAATGAGAGGATTACAAAATAGGGAGAAGTCAGTGGACCTCATAAATTGTTGCTTGACAGGAGCAATCCAGACAGGAGGAAAGTAAATGGAGTAAAAGGGCAGAAACACTTAACAGCTTCTTGACCCAGCAAACTTAAAGAATGTGCAGCCAATGATCAGACATGCTTCTCCTACAGGCTGGCCTATGACATTTCAGAAAGCACTTCATTCATAATGCTCACCATCTTCACCAGAGGGTAAAATGCGCACATACAGGTATATGGGGCTGATTGTTTTTCCTTACCAAGCATTTAGCACTTCCTTGAAATCTCCATGTATATGCTAAAATGATGACAGGCAGGAATGTAGATTTTACAGATGGGAACTGGCAATCAGAATGTACTCTGGCATGACAAGTGAGCAAATGTTTATTAACTTACTGTATTTATGTATTTAAGAGAAGTTGCCAAATTTTTCATCAGTGCTGCCAAAATGTAGTTTAAATAAATAACATTTTATCATGAATAAGTAGCAAGAAATACACAGGGTAAAGGAAACTGAGCAACTCAAATGAATGATGAGTGAATTTTGTAAAAATCAGGTTTGAATGATTCACAGAATTGGATGGGTCCATCCGAAGAAAATTCATACAAATCACTAAAACATGCTGCCTGGCTATCCAACATGGCGGGTGTCCCACACTGCTCCTCACTATTCCGTGACTCGTGCCAAATTGATGCCAGCATGACTGTCACCATTCCCTGTGTTTCCATCACCACTCTGCCACTACTAATTATTTTAGCTCAAGGTAAAAAAGGACATAACAAACATTATAAACACCATGTGTAATTGTATTAAATGACAACACTACACATAAAACTCATGACTTTTAAAAAACAATTAGCCAGAGGCAGTAATTGTTGTTAAAAACACCTCACCCAGCAAGAACTATAATATTACACTTGGTAACAAAAAACGTGAAAGAAAAACCAAATAAATCACAACAATAATTACAGGCTGTGTCAACTCTGAAACACTAAACCTGTCACCCCTGGATTTTATTTCTTCCATGAGAGAAAAAAACACAAGCTTGGTGGGAGTATTATTCCGTTCAAGTGTATAAGTGACCCCTCCTCTCAATAGTCGATATGTTTACATGGCTTTTTAATATTACATCATTTTGCTATAATGCTTCTGTCAGCTACTCACCTTTGAACTTCTCGCCACCATCTTGGTACATCCACGCCAGTAGCTTCCTTCCCAGAGGGCTCCAGTCACCTTGTACCTGCTGCTGCCACTCCGGTCAGTTCGCCTCCGCCACGCATCTGGTCACCTTGCCTCCGCCGTTACTCCCGATCACTTTGTCGCCATCTTATTGCACCGCACCACCATCTTGCAGCATTTGACCTCATGCTGACCACTCATAGCATGGCTGCATTTTGTTATTGCTCCTATTCAAGGGGCAGCAATAACATTTAGGCTGCAAAACATGCTAAATTATTTACTGGAGACTAAGCACTGAATATGTCTTTAAGTATATGCAAAGGTGAGACAGAACAAGGTGGGGAGAACAGGAGTGGAAGAAGTGAGATGACCAGAGGTGAGGTGGGAAGAGGTAAATAAAGGTGAGACAGGAAAAGATGAGAAGAGGTAAAGTGGGATGGAGTAAAAAAGGTAAGCCTGTGAGAGGTAAATTGAGAAGAGGTGAGGTGGGCAGAGTTGATATGGGAAGGGGTTAGTCGAGGTGGGTAGAGAAATGCATAGGTGAGGTTAAGAGGGCCAGGGTAAGATGTTCAGAGAAGTAATAAACAGGTGAGGAGGAGAGAGATGGTTAGAGATAGGTATAGGTCAGGATAGGTGAGATGAGACAAGGTAGCAAGAAGTGAGTTAGGGAGAGGTGAGTTAAAGAAGACAGAGGTAAACAGGTGAAGTAAACCGATTCTGGCAAAGACGGACTCAGAGTATTGCCATCTTCCTAGATAAGATCTTCCAATTAAAGGTTATATCCACAAAATCCTATTTATTGGACACAGGAGACTTTCTTACCAAGAGAGACAACATAGGGAAGCTCTCCGAAGGGGTAATCTTATGTAGCATGGATGTGTCCTCCTTCTATACATCCATCCTGAATGAGGATGGTATCAGGGCCGTGGAGCTAACGCTTACAGACAATGGAGGAACCCTAGAATTCAATCAATTCTGCTTGTCGCTGCTCACAATGGTTCTTACCAAAAATTACTTCTGGTATGTCACTCAGTTCTACCTACAGCTCCAAGGGACAAAAATGGGGATCAGATGTAGCCCCTTTTATGCCAACTTCTATATGAATATTTTTGAGAAACAACATGTCTACATAGATAAAGCCTTTGACACATATGTATTGTTTTGGCTAAGATACATTGATGATGTTTTTTACTTAAGGCATGGCAGTGATGCTGACCTACTGCAGTTTATTGCAAGACGAAGAAGAACCATTCCGAACTAACCACCACCTTCAATATTGACCACATTCCAGACCAGGAACATTTTCTGGATGTAAAAATCTCCATACATGACAGCATGATACAAAAGATATAAGATTAAAACCTTTCTGAACTGTAAGTCTTCAATTGTGGTATCTTTGATTACATGTCCACGTGGCAAAGCATATGTAAAAAACATCAAGCATAAACACAGAGCTAAATAAAAATTAGATAATTAGAGTCCCCTTTTAAAGTCCTCCAAATTGTGATTCTGAATCCACCGCGGGTGTCAACAATCCAATTGTGCAATACCACCACCACTTAGGTACTCTTACCAGAGACACTTAAGTCACCAGCAATCACAGCAATCTCACAAGCTCTTTCTCCAATCCACTCCGCCCATTGGGGTACGGTTCCTCAATCTAGGTTGATGTAACTGGCCAGGTCTCCAAGGCATACTCATGCAAGGGGGAATGAAAAAATCATAGCGCAAAACTGCAAAGCTATAACTCTCTTTAATAGGCCAATAAAATACTCACAAACATAGAATTAAAACTCGCATGTCACAATAGTTTGTCCAAGCTAGCCCGCGCTGCTGAATTCCAGAACTCCAAAATGTAAACCACCGGCTCCCAACGCGTTTCGTCGCTCAGCGCGACTTTCACTAGGTGAGCCGGCGCGGTGGTAACAACGTTTATATATCTTGAAGGCGGGACAAGAGGCCGCATCATTCACATATTCTACCAATGGCTAACCAGGCGTTTCATCCGCAATCCGGTCTAGGGGTGAGCGGGGGGCGTGACTAGCGTCATTCCACCAATCAGTCTGGCGGGAGGTGAATCTCATTACCTCCCTTCTCGTAAGGCAGGCATGCCCAACGCTAATCTTCCAATCACTATACAGGGAGGTGAATATCATTACCTCTCCCCACGAGGGGTAGGCGTGGTTAACGCCAACCAACCAGTCACCATGACAGAAGGCGAATAGCAATAACTCATCTCCCCTCCCCTACCAGCGTGACGCGCATTTGACCGCTCTGTGCGTTTAGGCCTGCTGAATCTAACCAATGAGGACAGGGAAGCTGGCGTCTCGTTCCTATAGCAACCCGAGCGCCGTCCCGCCGCCCCACATCCACTGACCCGGCACATACAGAGCCCAAGTGATCAAACAACTCAGTCGGGGCTCAACTAGTTTCCCCAATATACAATCGCACCGCTCAAATTCAAACCGGCGGTGCGCAAAATTAAGGTGGACAATATAACTATAATAAGAATTGTGTTAAAAATCCTCATAAGATCAGGATAACTTAAAAAAATTTTTTTTTTTTTTTTTCCAGAATAACTTTTATCTTTTAAGTTATTCTGGAAAAAAAAAAAAAAAAAAATTTTTTTACAAATATTTTTAACACAATTCTTATTATAGTTATATTGTCCACCTTAATTTTGCGCACCGCCGGTTTGAATTTGAGTGGTGCGATTGTATATTGGGGAAACTAGTTGAGCCCCGACTGAGTTGTTTGATCACTTGGGCTCTGTATGTGCCGGGTCAGTGGATGTGGGGCGGGGGGACGGCGCTCGGGTTGCTATAGGAACGAGACGCCAGCTTCCCTGTCCTCATTGGTTAGATTCAGCAGGTCTAAACGCACAGAGCGGTCAAATGCGCGTCACGCTGGTAGGGGAGGGGAGATGAGTTATTGCTATTCGCCTTCTGTCATGGTGACTGGTTGGTTGGCGTTAACCACGCCTACCCCTCGTGGGGAGAGGTAATGATATTCACCTCCCTGTATAGTGATTGGAAGATTAGCGTTGGGCATGCCTGCCTTACGAGAAGGGAGGTAATGAGATTCACCTCCCGCCAGACTGATTGGTGGAATGACGCTAGTCACGCCCCCCGCTCACCCCTAGACCGGATTGCGGATGAAACGCCTGGTTAGCCATTGGTAGAATATGTGAATGATGCGGCCTCTTGTCCCGCCTTCAAGATATATAAACGTTGTTACCACCGCGCCGGCTCACCTAGTGAAAGTCGCGCTGAGCGACGAAACGCGTTGGGAGCCGGTGGTTTACATTTTGGAGTTCTGGAATTCAGCAGCGCGGGCTAGCTTGGACAAACTATTGTGACATGCGAGTTTTAATTCTATGTTTGTGAGTATTTTATTGGCCTATTAAAGAGAGTTATAGCTTTGCAGTTTTGCGCTATGATTTTTTCATTCCCCCTTGCATGAGTATGCCTTGGAGACCTGGCCAGTTACATCAACCTAGATTGAGGAACCGTACCCCAATGGGCGGAGTGGATTGGAGAAAGAGCTTGTGAGATTGCTGTGATTGCTGGTGACTTAAGTGTCTCTGGTAAGAGTACCTAAGTGGTGGTGGTATTGCACAATTGGATTGTTGACACCCGCGGTGGATTCAGAATCACAATTTGGAGGACTTTAAAAGGGGACTCTAATTATCTAATTTTTATTTAGCTCTGTGTTTATGCTTGATGTTTTTTATATTCTTTTGACTTAATGGTGGGATTTAAGTTCAACACGTGGAGCTGCATTTAAGATCACTAATTTTATGTTTGTTTTCCTATTATTAATTAATCTTGAGCGCGGTATTTATATATTGTATATATATATTCTTTTTAAAGCATATGTAAGCAAGACCACAAAAGAACTAAAAACCCCAATCAGAGAGCCATTTGTAGTGGTGTCAAGACACTCTCTTACGCCGTGATCTTTACTGGTTCCAAATGTTAAAAACACTGTCCCCAGATGGACTCAATGATGATCTGGATTGTGCTTCCTTCTTTTTACAATATATATACATTAAGGAGTTATTTAAATCCATTAGTAATGTGTTTATACAACGGTACATTACACTGTTTTTCTTTTTCAGGAAAGTAATGATTTCCTTTCCCCACAATGGGCCTCATTTACAACCTTTCATCTACTATCTGGACTCACTTTCATCACCCCAAGGGAACAGGACCTATAATCCCTCCTACTTCTACATTATGGACAGGTATGCGCTACACGGCACCTGTGGTATTTCTGATCATTTTTCTTGTCTTCTGCATTTTGCTTAGGCCCAAATTGGGCAAGTAATAAATAATAATTTATTGTCAGTAACTCATCGTCACTATATACTCATTTGTTGCAACCTTGATGTTTTATGACCTCTTGGATTCAGAATACCCCTTTATGCCCTACAGATGCCAGAGAGTAGGGCAGAGCAAATATGCCCAAAACAATTCTATAGGAACTAGATTCCCACATATCTAACTATTTCACTCATGAAATCTTTATGATATTTTCTTATTAATTGTTTTGTTTTTAATTTATGTTTTTATTCTTGTAGAAACCCGATCACCCGCCTCTTGACTAAAGCTCGCCTGCACTAAAGAGATCAGAATTCTACAGTCAATCACTCCACGTGCTGCACACTTTTGTCATTTTCTGTTGTACTAAATAAAGTTTGCTGTTATTGAGGCAGCCTCCGGTGGATGCGCCTGCGTCACACACCACTGACATAAGGCTGGGACTGTGCAACAGGAAGCAGCTCCTCGAGTGCTCCCGGAAGTGCCACAATGGCCAGCCGGGGGGGGGGGGGGTTGAATGTGCTCGATCATCATTTAAAAAGGTGGTTAACTTTTTGATAAAGGAGTTTGCTGCTCTGGAACGTGGGCATTGCAGGTCAATCACTTCTGTTTTACATTTCTGTGGGTATCAGCTTATTTTTTTCTATGGTATACACTAAAGGGTGATATATGATGTTTGGCGCCATGATTGTGTCTATGTACACTCTGAGCATTAATCCACTAGTATGATGTTTCTATGAAAGCTGATCTAACTAGAGGGGATTACTGCTAAGTGATTTAATCGATACAATGATCTTTTGCACTGTATGTTCCTTAACCCTCTGACCAGAAATAGCTGTGACTGATCACGCAGGATTGTCAAGAATTAACTCTTTAGTGATAGTTGTTAACATTTTACCATTTTTTCTTATGCATTACATATATCTATAGAGCTAAAGGTTACACTTACATGATGTTCTATATGTTCAGAAGATAATGTGACTACCCTGGTGAGCTGATAATTTGTTATACTGTATCCTTTTTATGTATATATTATACTAACCAAATGTGTATCATTTTTAATAGACTTACACTTGCATTTTGAAAATAAGTACTTGTGTGGTGTGCATTCTCCCAACTTTTTGCAAAACAGGTGAAGTTAGGAGGTAAGGGGTAAGCAGAGGGGAGGTGTGCAGAGAAGTGCAGAGGAAATGTTTTTAAGAGGACAGTTAATGATAGAACAAGGGGGAAGAGCCTGAAGCTAGTCGGAGGGAAGATCAAGAGCAACATTAGAAAATATGCTTGGAGTTGAAAAATTGACAGTCACTGAATTTAAACATGCCTGGGATAAGCACACATCTATCCTAAGATAAAGAGAACATACAGTATACACATAAGGACAGACTAGATGGACCGTATGGTCTCCTTTTGAAGTCAACCTTCTATGTTTCTAAGTAGAGGCCATGACTTTGGAGGATTGTTGGGTCACAGTCAGTGTTATGGCTAATGAATTATGCATTTCAATTGCGACGGTTTCCACTATTACTTATTATTTGATGATGCCAAAGGTCAATTCCCAGTGGTTGCAACGAATGTTGAATCCTGAGCAAAAACTTGTCGCTATCAATTTAGCCAAGGGAATTTAGACATATTTAAAGAAAATCCAGGAAACTTCTATTCTTGAATTGTTACAGGTGATGAAAAATGGGTCCACAACCATGAGCCTGAGGCCAAGCAAAAGTCCATGCAATGGAAGCAACTATTGATGGAGACAACTATGCTTCAGCAATAAGGCCTTACATGAGGCAATCAAGCAGAAATGCCATTGAAAGTTGTCGACAGGTGTGTTACTGCTTCGCAACATTGCATCAGCTCACAAATCTAAAGCTGCTGGCAGGTTATCATGGCATTTAACCATCCACCCTACATCCCAGACATGGCTTCCAATGAATACTTTCTTTTTCCACCTACAGACATTTCTAAATGGACAATGATTTTCTGATGATAATGCAGGAAAATCAGCAAATACAGAATTCCTGCATCAGAAGAAGTGTGCTCAAGGCAGTGGGGATTGTATTGAAGAGTAGAAGGTACAAGATTTTTCATAAAATGTTGTTTTTATATTCATGTTAATCATACATTATAATTCCACTCCTGGGTTCAATTCAACATTGCTGTTGCATTGTATATTCTGTAAATTTCTTTGGACTACCCCTGGATTCATAGGTAATCCTATGTAGTGATAGGACTCTGTTCACTTGATTTAGGCATACAGATAAAGTTAAGGTACGGTCTTTTCACTTTAGTGATATGCTTTTCTAATCCGTAATAAAATGAATAACATTTATAATAATAAAAGATCAGTAACAATATATACATCAAAACATATAAGCCAATAAACTCCTTGTAGTTAGGGGTAGGGTTAAGTGAACCCAAACCACAAAATCAAGTTGTAAGGAATTTTGCGAGTTCAGGTTCCCTAACCCAAACACGAACTTCAGCCAGAAGTCCATGTTCGAGTCCAGCTATCAACCAAAACCAGAAAGCTGGTTGATTGGCTACTCAGCATACTGGGCATGGCTGTGGTTGGCCAGGCAGGGCATGTGACTCCCCTGTATAAAAGGTGGGGTCACATGTCCTAGCACTGTAGATTAGATAGGGAGTGGCTGTGGTCTGAGTGAAGTACAGATAGGGAGCTGAAGAAAAATGTCCTTTTCATGGTAGTTATGTAGGGAGAATCAGCAGCTGGAGTGAGAGACAGTGAGGGTTACTGACAACTATCCTTTTCGTGGCAGTTAAGTAGGTAGATTTGGTGGCTGGAGTAAGGGACAGTAAGGGACAGTAAGGGTCACTAACAACTGTCCTTTTCAGGGCAGTTAGGTAGTGAAAGTCAGCAGCTGGAGGGAGGGACAGTGATAGTCACTGACAACTATCAGTTATATAAAATTCAGTCAGAAAGTGTGAATGCTGCTACTCATTCACCGCTTACTCGTTCCAACGGCGTATGCATGGATTCTCGACAAAAGAGAGCCTTCTGCCGTCACTATGGGCCTTATTCAGAGCCTGCCTGCAAATACTTGCTTTTACAGGAAACTGATCTTTGTAATCGGGAAATTGTGAACGCTTGTATCATTCACAACCGCGTTCCGAGAAAAGTTTGTTCATGCATAAGCGGCCGTATTTGCTTTGCATATGGTTTAGCCAAGCATTTACGGAAATTGCAGGCAAATTAGTCTTGGAAGCGTTTTTTAGCAGTTTTGGACGCAACTTGCTATGGAGCCCATTGTTCTCGGTGTGCCATACCCGTGCGTACCTTTCTGGCACACAGTTTTTTTTGCTGTATTTTAATGTGCTTCCCCCCCCGCCACTGTACCCATGGTAGTCTGCATGTCCTTCACCATACTTACCTTTCTTCCCCCTGCTCCCATCTAGGGAATGTCCTAGCACATAATTACCTTTCTTCCCCATGCTTCTATCTAGGCCATTCCATGTAGTCTGCATGCCCTTCACCATTCTTACCTTTCTTTCTCCTGCTTCCATCTAGGCCATCCCATGTAGTCTGCATGTCCCTCACCATACTTACCTTTGTACCTTGGTTGCCATGTTGTCTGTTTCTATCCACTGTTACTCAACCAGCTTCTGTTTTGGTCTTCTGTTTTACACTGTTGTTTGTTTAGCATCTGCTTTATATAGTTGCATAGAAAACATGCCACTACACAGCATGTAATATTAAAACAAATTTTTTATTATGAAAATTTGTTTTTTTGTTAAAACTTTTAAGTTTGTAATTTTTTTATATAAAAACATCTAAAATATATTTTTTTTTACAAAAAAAATAACATTTCAATATGTAATTTCACATAATGACACATGACACCTGCAAAGAGAAAAAATATATATATTACCATTAGTTTGCCTACTTGTAGGCCTGTACATGCATGCAAATGTTTACAGGAGTTGTGACCAACTCAAAGCCCAACATACCCTCCTCTTCAGTGGACTCTATGGATGGTGGTGGTCGTGCTGCTTCAGGGGAGGAAAAGGACATTGGCAGACTTTGGTTCGGGGCAGTGGAATTACACCCACACCCTGTCTTCTTGGCATCACTGGTCAGACCCCTCGCCTCTGGGTGGGCTTGATCCACAGCCAGAACTCCCCAGCTACAAAATAAAATATAAAATTGTCAAACATGTTACTCATTACCCTGATAGCTCACCTTCTCTGTTGTGCATCCACTTACCTCGGAAATATTGGATGTAGAACCTCCGCACCCAGGGCCACTTTTGCCGTTTGAGGTCTGACCAGTGCTGCATTATGTGGCGACGTCCTCTCGCCACTCACATGGGCTGCCACTTCCTCTGCTTACATCCTCTTTTCATGTGTCTTAGGCTTGAAGTTGCACCTCTGATCCATGAAACTCTGCAAACAAGCAGATTTGCATTGTTACGTTCTCTGTCCTGTGTCTCCTTTAGTGACACATGCATGCAGACTCATTTAAATACATTTCTGGAACACTGGAACCACCCAAGCCTCCTATACGCTAGTGTATGCGAATGCTAATGAATCCATCTCTCCCATCCCATAAAAGTAGCAGATTGCAAGTGCAGACGCACTTAGGCCAGGAGACGTAGCTACCTTTCCAATCCGCGACTGTCGAATAGGGCTCGCTGATGATGCACAGCAACAAGGCGAAGCCAGCTCTCCCATCCCACAATAGCAATGGATTGCATAGAAATGACAAACCTAAATCATTTAGGCACCCCTGCATCGCATACAAACATGCCAGTGTGGTCCATGTGACAGTGGCAGCAAAGTACTGTGGCCCTGTAACGTTGGAAGGCCAGTCCTCCACCATTACAGTGGCTTCATGTGCCTTTGCTCTTAGTTCACGGCCACCGTCGCCTGTTGGCACCTTGGCAGGAGTATAATGAGACACACATGCGTAGGTGAATGGCATAAAAGTGTGACTTACTATCATTATTTCCTCCTGACACTCACGGGTGAACACAGTGGGGGCCATGTTGGTTTTCATTGGATGTCATCTATGTGACTGGCCCTGGCGGACCCCGGAAGTGTGCTTGCGTCCATAGGCACATGTAGCCTATAGATTGCTTGTGCCTTTGAGGGGCTTTTAATAAAACCAAATAGTTTCCAATACAATTACCCACTCAATTAGGTAAAAAAGAACACAGCTGATGGTCAGATGACTTGTCAGGAGATCACTATGCCACACCATAGGCGCCACCACAGCCCCCAGAGCAATGTGGACCAAAACATACTGAAACATATACTCCTGAGCAGCTGGGAGAACCAGGGCCACATGCTTACAATAAATGGCACCCAAGACACATTCGTACTGCATTCCAGGCTGCGATGCTGTCAGGGAAAAATATGTATTTCTCCTGCAGGACAGCCATGTCAACGAGAAATTTCCAGCCATTCGCTAAAAGTTGGGGGCAGCCAAGCAATTTGGTCATACCCCCAATTGCATGCCCCTTTCTTGTGGTGGGGGCCAACCATGGCCACAGCTCTGAGTAAAGCTTCTCAATAAAAAGGTGGTTCAGTTGGGTCAATTTGAACACCTGTTGATAAGTCATCTGATCGATATCCAGGCCACTGTGGGTATGCCTAAGCTCTGGAAGGTACATGGTTAACAGCCCACGATGCTGCAGACGCTTGTACTCTGCACAGAACTCGTCAAGAAGCTCCATCGTAGGTGCAAAGGGTGTAGGTTGTATTTTCACAAGCAACAAAACACCGTCCAAATTTTACTGCCAGCAAAAAGATGGCTTAAGATTGAATCAGAAACCTACAGCTTTTATAGGTCCAAAAACCCACAATTCAGGGCTATGAATCCCACGCAAGAGCAGGCTAAACCCATAAAATTCGGTACGCATTGAGCCGTATTAATGCGGCAAACACTCCGTTTGGTGTACGCATATTGTAATTTCATGAAAAAAGGACCAATCAGCTACAGAAACAAGGCTCTGAACCACGGACACAGAAAAAGAGACCGAATATGTTCCTTTGACGTCATTCTGCTGACGGGAATGCGCGCGAGAGAGGTTCTGAATAAGGCCATGTCATTTGACAAACAGCTATCAGTTTTCAATGGGGAGTAAACGCTACTGGGGATGCAGGGTAGGGGGCAGCACACACTCCTCATTGAAGACAATTAGTGCCGTTTGCCAAATGTCCCAGCAGACGGCCCTCAGTGGACTAGAGACTGTGCATGCGCCTTTGGAGTGAGGAAGAGGTGACTGAAAAGCAATGTTCTGGGGGGTATTACACAGTGGGGTATCTCAATTTTGGGTGCCCCATGAGAATAGAGCAAAACCTGGGAATTTGTTCTGTTCCCCTGGGATAAGCTAAATTGAGACGCCACAATTAACTCTTTTGTTCTGCTTTAAAGCCCAAAAAACCTTTATGTACACCTTCCATCTTTCTATTTTTTCCTTTCTCTTTTTCATTAATCTAATGAGACACAGGTCAGACTACAATTTTTCTCATCTGAGATTCTTGATATTGATGACGACAGGGAGTTTCTTTAGGAACCTACTTCTTAAGGACCTTCCTGAAATCAAACATTAGCTCTCTGATCTTTAGGGTGTTAAAGACAGCCAGCTTTTAATCCAATATGGATGGGTATTGAATGTAGAAGTTCTGCAGGGTCAGCTGAAGATGTGGAGCCTCATTTGTCAAGCTTTAGTGCCAGTCAACGCCACTCAGCACCAATATTTAGCCTCAGCGATTTATTTAGCCTTTAACAAGCAAAACCAGGCACTGATGGGTTCGCCAGCCTGTGTTTAATTTATTACTGGTGCCATATAGTTCGCGGTGACCAGATGTGGTGGCAGACAGGGGTGGACTGGCCATAGGGAGACCCAAGACAATGCCCGGTGGGCCGCACTGCTTTGGTGCCAGTTGGCCTGCAGCTTTCAATTCAATCTTAGCCCCCTTAGTCTCCCTCTCAGCCCCCTGTACCCAGCCTCACTGTACCCACAAGCCAAAGAACCCCAGCCCCCAATGCTATAGCCCAGGCATCATGGTAAGGGGGGCCTCAGTAGGGATTTCTCGGGCCAGCCAGGTAAAATCCAGGGCTGTTTTGTGGCCCCAGTCCGTCACTGGTGGCAGAGGAGCAGGAATTGGGGCAGAGTGGAGGGCAATATGCTCGTTCAGCTACTCCTCCCTCTTCTGGGGCTGGTCCCGCCCCACCAAGATGCCGGTCACCCTGCCCTGCCACGCCTGATCCCGCCCCTCCAGGATTGCAGCCGCCATCCGGACTAGCCAAGATGCCCCCCTTCTGCCAATGGAGATGGCACCCACCTGCCTGCTGATGGAGTTGGGGGTCCACCCACCCACCAATCGAGCTGCTATCTGCCCGCCGATGGAGATGCTGCCCGTCCACCTGCCTCCTGATGGAGATGCCATCTGCCCGCCTGCCGGCCAATCAAGATGGCGGTAAGCATTTCTGAAATGCAGCTGCTACCCCACCTGCCTGATCCCCGGCAACCACCCACCCTGCCTGCCATGCTGCCATCATGCTCACATTTCCACACACCCACCCACCCTGCCTGCCATCCTGCCATCATGCTTACATTTCCACACACCCACCTGCCTGCATTGCCCCTGCCTGTATTATCACACGCCTACACTCATTATGCCCGCCCATCCACTGACCCGCATGCCCACTTACCCACCCACCTATCTACCTAACTGCCTTCTCACCATCCACTCACCTACCTTCCTGCCTACCTACCTACCTACCTACCTACCTGCTTCACTTTCCCACCCACTTATCCTCCCACCTGTGAGATGACCCCCACCTGTCCAGCCACCTGCCCACCTACCTGCCTGATCTCCCAGCCACCTATGCATCCACCCACCCACCTACATGCCTGCCGCCCAGCTACCTATCCATCCACCCACCCACCTACCTACTTGACCACCCAGCCACCTACCCATTTGTTCGCCCACCCACCTATCTACCTGCCTGAGTGTCCAGCCACCTCCCCACCCCCTATGGGCCTGCCTGACCACTAGAACATAAGGAGGGACAAAAATGTAGAGAACCTCAAGGCTAAAAATTGGGTGGGTCATAAAGAGGTTAAAAAGCATTTCAGAAAGCAGAGATATGCATTTTTGGGACCACTTTTTTATGTGTCAGTTATGTGGTTAATAAATACAGCAGACAGTGCCTAAAAATTAGTTACAAAGTGCCGATCACTGGCGCTGTTATAATCGCATAAGGGTCCAACAGACGCTGACACAGGCTGGCCAATACCTATTGCCCCAATCCAAGTTGATTATTTAACATTGGATGTGGTGACTTGCAGCGCCATTCTGTAAAAAAAAAAAAACAGTGGCAAAACATAAATAGATGCTGTCACTCAAAAACGGGGCGTATGCCAGCAAAATGGCACTAAATGGCCCAATTCATAAATAAGGCTCCTAGTGAGAAGAAGGCTGAACTCCCCAGCAAAATGCAAGCAGAGACCAACGCAAGCTGAAGCTAAATTTTCCTTCGTGTCACTGCCTGCTATGTGTGGTGCATTTAAATTAGCCATAAGTGTGACCTGAATTGTTCAACTTTTTACAACAGGCATTTACTGGAGATAGCTTCATACTTTTAACCTCGACTTCTGTTCTCTCTTCTATAATCTTCTCTCTCTCTTCTATATGTTCATATGCAAATTTTCATTACTTTAAAGTGGACCAACACCCAGGATTTTCACTATCCTGGGTGTTGGTCCACTTCCGCGGGGCACCCCGATCGGGGGTGCCCCGCTGTGTGACACCCCCCAGAAAGCCCCAAAAACTCACCTGACCCCGCCCCCACATGACTCGCTCCACCAATCACCGCCGACGGACAAGCGAGGTCCGTCGACGGACAAGGTGAGAGCGCCCGCCACCGCCTCTCACGCGTCCCTCTTACAGGGAGCGCGCCGGCCATTCACAAACGCCCAGCGCGGGTGCGTGCTCTGCTGGAGGGAAGCGCGAGAGGCGGCGGCGACCCGCGCATGCGCCGTTGGAACGAGGAGAAGGTAGGATTTGTGGGCGTCCTGGGGGGTTTTGATCGGCCCGGGAATCTTATAGATTCCCGGGCCGATCAGCGGTGGGTGTTGGTCCACTTTAAGAGTAATTTTTTATCCCTCCCATCAGGATATATGCTTGACATGTTTTAATCAGTTTTTATTATATTGCTATAAAATGACTGAATGTCATCAGTTTAGGTATTTGGTAATGCACAGTTTATAGTAAACGGTTATTCTATCAGTTACTGGTACTTTTAGAAAGATCCCCATATTGTCAGTGTTTTTTTTTATTCTATAGAGTTGCATCAAAGTCAAAATTAGCATATAAAAAGAAAGATCTGTGCCTGTACTGAAAAGACATAATGATGATAATTCCCTATTGTGTGTAGGAAAAGGGCCATCATATGTGGCAAAATGACATTTGGGATCGTGCCAAAAAGGCTTAAATCAAACCTAAAACAGAATTTAGATCTTTTAACACACCCACCGCTTAGATATCTTTATTTCAGTTGGTCTAGTTGATAATCCCTAGGAAGGGAAAGTTGGGCAGAATTACTCACACAATCAATGCCACTCTCACACCCCAAGTAACCACTGCCTGCCAATGGGATTGGCTGGAGAGGCATGCCTGGGCCCAGAACTATTTACCTGGGAAGATTTAAACCCTGATTTAGTCAGCATGGCATACTAAATTGACTATGTAGGAATCCCAACATGGGGCACAATGGCCAACATTCCAGGGTGAAGGGGGTTAGCCACCAGGGGCATGCTTACCATTCCGCCAGCAAGTGAAAGGGGTGATTGAGTGCTTAGAAGGGATGCATGAGTAGAGCATGGGCTTTTTAATGTACCTTCTGCTGGTAGACATATGTTCTTAGGGATGAAAGAAGGCGAGGATTGCTGGGATTAGAATGGAATTCCACTTTAATTAAAAAAATCTGGGAAAAAGTCAAGGTTTATGCTAGCAGCTTTTCCGCCTAAAAAAAAAATGTAGGATTCCTTCCCTCTTCTCTATTTTGACTTTTTAATTTCTGCTCTTGATTCCAGTCACTTTGGAACATACTTTTTTCAAATGTTCTGACTAGCATAAAACCTTAATAAAAACTTTATGACTTCAACAAGAATTCTGCATGCTATTCAAGCCACCAGCTTTTGTTTCCTGTGGATCCAGGCCTCAGAGACAGTGAAGATGACAAGCATGTGTTCCAACGCTCTCATTTCTTGGTTTAGGTAGAAAGGGAATGCAGAAGCACACAGTTTCTATATGCATATTCTACGGCTTTTTCCTCTTACTCTTTTTTCTATGTAATATTTCATAGATATATTTCTGTCACCTAGTTATTTCAGAGCAACACTAAGGCCCTTATTCATCAAGCGATAGCGCCAGGTAGTGTCTGACGAGCGCCAGGTAGCGGCAGCTAACGGCGACTACCGACTCAAGTACGCCCGGCGGCGGTCACAATGACGCATTTATCAAGCAAAATGAGGCTAGCGCCGGCGAGAGCGACGGCTAGCGCGGCATTCATCATGTAGCCGACTGCAACGAACAGCGCCGCTGCTAATCCCATCACAGCGACAGGTATGACCTGGCGCTACCTGCCGCTCTCCCATACATTTCAATGGCAGACGCTGCAATGATTTTTTAAAGTGGTTTTTGTGTTCTTGTCTTTGGCACAAAATTCAACACATGTTTATTGGGATATGTTTTATTAATCTGGCTAGTTATTTTTCTTTTTTTGGAGAAAGTAGTAATTTTTACACTGTAATGTTGTGAGTGACATCTAAAATGCATCTCCTCCCACCAAACTCATTGGGCTCTAAATCGCTTGTTTTCACCACACACGGGGCTTGTAAAGCTACTTTTTAGCCAGTCCTGTTTGGCGGTCACGTTCGCTCTGCGAAATTGTCAGCGCCCAAGCTATTCGGCAGCCCTGTCCTTGATGAATCTGTGGTGGTCAGAGTTTGTGCAGTCGCTGTTTTGATTCGCTATGTGGCGTCGCGAGCGTCGCTGTGCTTCGCTGTGCTGCGTTGTGCGGCGCTGTGCTGTTCATACATGTGCCCTTCTGCCATTTGCAAGGAATTCACTTCCCGCGACCCCAGTCGTTCTTAATGAATACACTGTAGTTGTGAGCGTGCATGTCCACATTATGCAGGATTTAATTCAGGCGTACAAGCTCATAACAACCCGTTATGCATTCTCATGTGTGCCACATTATCATGTAGTTGGATAGTTTTATTGTGTGATGATTTTATGAAGGAATAAGATTTGTCTTTTTCAGCACCAAGTTGTTTGGTTTTCAAGGACCTATGCATTACAGTATGTTGAACCCCCAGCTAAATCAAGCTAATAAATAATGGCGTCTTTGCCAATAGCTTGTTTTAATGCGTCAATTAACTGTTTCCGCCACTTAGCTTGCACATAGCTGATATTAGCTTGTGCCTGGTGCGCGGAGCGTTTTTTTTTTTTAATTTATTTCACAGTTGTTTTCGTCATATCCGGTTCCGGTTCCCTCCTTTGCGTTTCAAAGCCTCCTAAAGGAAAAAAATGTCTAGCGCTTAGGCCAATAGCTTGTTGTAATGCGTCAATTTACTTTTTCCGCCACTTAGCTTGCACATAGCTGATATTAGCTTGTGCCTGGTGCGCGGAGCGTTTTTTTTTCAAATTTATTTCACAGTTGCTTTCGTCATATCCGGTTCCGGTTCCCTCCTTTGCGTTTCAAAGCCACCTAAAGGAAAAAAATGTCTAGCGCTTAGGCCAATAGCTTGTTGTAATGCGTCAATTTACTTTTTCCGCCACTTAGCTTGCACATAGCTGATATTAGCTTGTTCCTGGTGCGCGGAGCGTTTTATTTTATTTATTTTTTTTTTGGTGTCCCTGTCGCTTGGGTCATATCCGTTTCCTGTTTCCTCCTTAGCGTTTCCACCATGCTGCCCAGGAGACGGATCCAGTGCCTCCCCAGCGCCTCCTCCGATTCAGACCCCTCCACCCCTCCCCCACCTCCCCCACCTACCTCACCTCCCCCACCTAGCACCCCTCCCACCCCTTCCCCTCCTGGGCATGCGAAAAAGCGAAGAATGAGGGTGGATAGCCGCGTTAATGGCCAGGTGGTCAAAGTGAGTATGTTTTTCTTGCATTTTATGTTTAAAGTGGACCAACACCCAGGGGGGATTGGCCCTGAAATCTATTAGTTTTCTGGACCAATCTGATCACTCCCCGCGGGGCATCCCCAATCTGGATGTCCTGCGTGGATGAACCCCCCTGGAGGGCCATAAACCTTAACTCAGCCCCGTCCCATCTGTGCATGCGTGAGCTGCGGATGCGTCTTGCGCTTCCCTCTAGCAGGGTGGTCCCCTGCGCCAGACATTTGTTCATGGCCTGCGCAGGCGCACTCCCTGTTAGAGTCAAACGCCACACGCGTTCTTTGGCGCTCAGAGGCAGCTGAGCTGGTATGCACGTCCAAATGGCCTTGGATGCGCATACCACAGCGGCGCAGAGCACTGTGCTAGCCTGGCGCAGTCACGTGGGAGTGTGGTCAGTGGTGTTTTTCAGGCCTTCCAAGGGGGTTTCAGACAGCGGCCTACCCCCGATTGGTGTGCCCCACCAAAGTGGACCCAAACCCAGAATATTGAAAATCCGGGGTGTGGGTCCACTTTACTCTGGTCTCAGTATAACTGTTTATGCCATAGTTCGGATGTCATGTATTGATTTGTGTTTGTTTTTCATTTCTCATAGGATTTCTGCATCCACCAATACGACTATGCCCGTGGGGGCAAGAAGCGAATTGCCATGGAGGTGAAGGCCACAGTGTCCCGGCGCTTCAACACCCAGCTCACCATCCGTGCCATACAGCAGAAATGGTCCGACTTCAAGCGCCGGGACCCTGAAGGCGTGTATCGCCTATATGATGCCTACGCATCAGGTAAGTTTAAACTTATGCTATGTTTATATCTGCTAAGCTGTGTCCATTTGTGGTCGTAATATTAATTATTTTCTTTCACCCCCTCAACACAGATAAGCGTCCTCCCCTGGGTAAACGTGGGAAGGGATTCCTCCCCCGAACCAGGCAGGCGGACTCGGGGGAGTCATCGGGGGAGGGTCCCTCTCGCGGATCCTATTTGGAGGACCCAGGGGAGGAAGGGGATGACGCCCCAGAGGAGTGTGCTGCTGGGGGGCTGGCAGGCTCAAGCCTCAGCTCCTCACACTCTGACTCTGAGGAGTCTCACCAGCCAAGGGGCCACTCTCAAGTGGGGAGTCCAAGTGGGGTGGAAGGAATGGACTCTCCCACACTCCCTGAAGGAGCAGGGAGTGAAAGGGAGGAGGGTGGCCCTTTGGCTGGGGGATCTTCCGAGCAGAGTGTGAGGAGCCGAGGCTCCCCGCCTCCTCCTCAGAGCCCTCCCTGGGCTTCAAGTGGCGGATCATCCCCTGGTGAGTGCACATTTTGTCATTGTTAGTCTGTGACAGGTTTCATCTGCCCATTTGTACTTAGCCCTTGCCATTCCTCTCTAATTTGCAGGGCATCATATAGGCGGCACCTCCATGGCCTTTTGGCGACGCATTCTCCACGGGCATAGTCATGGTAAGTGTTTGTTGTTATCCATCACATTCACTATGTTATGACATTCCTTAAAGTGGACCAACACCCATGGTTGATTGTGCTTGGAATCTCAAAGCTTCCCTGCCCAATCACCTCCCTCACCCAGGCCCCCCCCCAAAACAAAAACCCCACAAACTTCTTACCTCTTTGGGGGTGGCAGAAGCCACCGCCGCAGCCTCCTGCGTGCCCCTCTAGATGTGTGTGCGCCTGCGCTCTCTGTTTTCTAATGGCCTGCGCGTGCGCACACACTGGAGGAGTGATGTGTGGAAGGCAGCGGCGGCGGACGGTGTCTCACTCAAATGGTGGTGCTCTGCCAAAGTGGACCAAAACACAGAATAGTATCAATCCTGGGTCTTGGCCCACTTTTAAGAGACACATGTTTCCTGGTCCATAGTACAAGGTGGTTTGATAATGTACATTAACATCACAAACCCCACTACAGTGCTAGCCAACTGGCAACCACCCCTATGTTTCTGCCCACAACATGATGGGGGCTAGCAAATGTGTTATTTGGTTAAGTAGTTCCGGCTAACACATGTTGCACACTAGTAACATTCGCCAATCAACTGCAAATTAGTCCTTAACATTGCACTGTCAAGGTTATTGGCACATTATCTTTAGGGGTCCATGTTGCAACCATAAAGAATTTACATGAACTCATGGTCCAGGAAATATGCTTATGTTGGACAACATGTATGTAACCATGCAAGCATTTGTTTTTTCCCTAACCAGATGGATGTCAAATAGTCAGGTGTCATTGTCCCACTAATTTTGCTTTTCTCTTTTGCTTTCTCCTGACAGATGTTTCTACGCAGACGGAGCCAGTCACCATCCTCCCCACCCCAGCTCCAGGGACGGCCAGCAGCATGGGCCCCCGCCACAGCTGCGATGGTGAGTACATCCCACTTCCTATGCACTTGTGAACCCTATGTCTTCGAGTCAAATCTGCAGACATTTACAATGTACCTATGTGTTAATTTAACACACATCTAGGTTACATGTGTTTGGTCAACAATCCTACATGCCTGTCTGCATGCTTGATTGTTGCCTCACATTCTTGATTTTGCCACATCGAGTCAATTTGTGGTTTCGACACAACCAAATGGGGCTGCTTAGGTCGTGACCTCTAAGATTCTTGTCAAAACTAGTTTACGCGTTAGGACTTAGGCCCTGATGTTTGGCTGTGACTAGACACATAAATGTCCACACTGGGACTTATACCTTCTTTGATTCCCAAGAGTTAAAGTGGACCAACACCCAGGATTTTGACTATCCTGGGTCTTGGTCCACTACGGTGGGGCACCCCCGATCGGGGTGCCCCGCTGTGTGAAACCCCCCCGAACCCCCCGAACTCACCTCTCCCAGAGCCGACGGACAAGCCGCGGACAAGCGGCTCCTCCTCCTCCGCCTCCCGCGCGTCCCTCTTGACGCGCGCGTGCCCGCGCCGGCCATTCACAGACGGCCGGCGCGGGCACGCGCACGTCTAGAGGGGCGCGAGGGAGGCGGCGGCGGCCGGCCGCCGCCGAAACTGAGGTAAGGAGTTTGGGGGGGTTTCACCCCGCGGGACATCCCGATCTCGGATGTCCCGCGGGGAGGGAGGTGATCGGCCCGGGAATCTTATAGATTCCCGGGCCAATCACCGGTGGGTGTTGGTCCACTTTAAGAGTAAATGTATGCTTGGGATGTGGTGGCCAAATTTCTGCCAGCCAATAGTACTCATATAATGTTAACAAATAAGCGCACAGTGGGCAACAATGTTAATGTGAGTGTCAGCTAATTGGACACACTGATATTACATTGCTACATCTGTGTCTGTTGAGGTCACATTCCATTTATTAAATCTGTTTTTTTTCTACATCTCTACAGCTTGTGAAAACCAGCATCGCAGACTGTGGCGGGAGATCAGGCGTCTGAAGCTTATGCTGCTGGCCAAGAAGAGGCGGCGGTGGCGTCGTTAGGATGGGGGGATGACTGGCCCCTTGTTTGAGGCCCTTTGTTGGGCAATGTTGGCCCTGTTGGCCACCTTTAAAATAAAGCCTTTTATATTTTCATAATTACAGTGTTGTGCCTTGGCAAGCATAGTTTAACTGTCTCCAAACCCATTTGTGTGTAAATTTTGCCATACCTTTGGAGCCATTTAATGTGTAAACCATAGTAAGCTATGGTCACAAATGTGTGGCATAAATTTACAAATACATTTACATATGTAGATCAAGATACTCATCCCTGACTGTGTTATTAGCTATGTCTTAGGAAAAACACAATTTAGAGGTGGGTTAATCAAATATATTTACAGAAAAAAAAAAAAACAAACAAAATTAATATTCTTGGCTGGGTGGCCGGGGAGGTTGGGAGTCATTGCTAGGGGCAGTGTTGGGGGACAACAGTGCAGTAAAAAATATAGACTGCTGTTGTATGAGCTGTTGTATCAACAACAAAGTTTGGTCCTGCCGCTGGAGACATTCTTCCTGGTGCTGTATAGATTCTTCCTGGTGCTGGAGAGATTGTTCCTGGCGCTGGAGAGATTGCTCCATTAGATTGGCCAGCCGACCAAGTTCCTGGTTCTGCTGCTGGTTACGGATCAACTGGTAGATCTGGCGCTGCTGGGCCTCATTTTGTTGCTGACACATCAGCACCTGCTGTTCCAACGCCGCAGTGCGCTCATTAGTTCCATCACGCGGCTGTTGGCGACTGTAGTCCTCCAGCATCCGGACCCCTAGCTCGTAAAAATCTGCACTGGTTGGTGCCACACCTCCTCTTGCTGTGGTTTGAGGCTAACAAAATAGAAAACAACATTTTAGTCAAACCGAACCAATGCAGGTATGCCCCTCCAAATCATTTGCCAAAACAGTCACAATACAACTTACCCTTGTTTGAGCCTCGGAAGCTTGGCCACATGGGACTTGGGAAGATGTCCCAGCTTGGGGTTCTGGTTCCGCCTCCTGCAAAAACGACAAAGAAAGTAAATGTGACATGTTGCTTCATCCACTACGCACGAACATGGCAATGTGGTTATTGGTCCTCTAAATAAGCCATGTTACCTCCGTGTCGTCCGCCACAGGTAGGAGCGAGGTATCGCTGCCAGAGAGGGGCAATTCAACATCTGAGATCTCCGGCAAGTTGGCATATGCTAAACAGGAAAGTCAGGTTAGTAGGTCAGTGGACAAAACTCAAATGTAACATGGATAGCCTATCGAGGCCATACCTCCACAAAGTGCAAAATTACACACTAGCCAAAAGGTATCTGTTAAACTCAGATTGATAACATGTATGTTAGAGGAATAAGAGGCAATAATTGGGCCAAATAAGATCAGACACATTGCTAAAATTACACATACCCGCAATCTCCCAGATGTCTGGAGTGGGGCCCTCACTCGAGCTTGGACCTTTAAAATACATGTGGAAACACAAGTTGCCTGAAGAAAGTGCCACAAAAGTAGAGCCAAAATACATACTAGATCAAGCCAAAACAACTTACCCTCATCTCTGGCAGCCTGAACTTGAAGGGCCCTTTCCGGACAGCCACTTCCGATATTCTGGCCAACTAAAAAACACAATTAATGGCTCTAAATATTCCTCAAACTACTAGGGTGAATGTTTGTCCAAAAATATGTCAAACAAAATGCATTGCAATCACTCCAAAAACTATTAGACTGACCCTGGGGAGGGAATAAGCACTCCAAAGAGGCATCTTCAAGTTGACAGAGCAAACATGTAGATTATTAGACTAACCAAATCGAACCAGTGTAACAGAAACAGCATAAAGGATACATTATGTATTGCTATACACACCAACAGGGTCCTGTTGACCTGCAACATCGGAAGTGGGGTCCAAAGATGAACCAGTCACTTGGCCTACCAATAAAAAAGAGGAATGAGACACATGCACTTGGGTTAAAGTGGATAAAGCAAGGTTGACACATGCACTTACCGACATCCAAAGAGTAGCTTGGCTCCTGAGGAGATGCTGGGGCCAATGGCGGGGCAGCTAGGCAAAAATCAAGCAAACATTGAGCCATTGGTAATGTGCGGGCAAAAATCCAACATGCATTAAGGTGTGTGTGAGCAGCTCATTCACTAATATTCACTAATCAAGGCCAGTGTGGCTTACACATGTATATGCAGATATATGGCCACACATCTCTGCCTTCCAACATAGCTACACATGTTAGGGCCTTGTTAGTTAGTTGCTGTGAGGGTTAAAGTGGGCGTGAAATTAGGCCGCAGGTCCATATTATTAATACTCAACAGTGCCCCACTCGATTGTTGGAGCTGCTCCCACACCCATTTGTTCCCCAAACAACCAGCACCTAAATTAGTGGTAAATACCTTCAATGGCAGACTGGGTTAGGCTTGAGGTTGGTTGAAGGGCAGGAGTTTGTGTGTCCTGAGGCAAATCCTGGACAGCACCATGTGCACCTATGCAGAAAGCAACAGACAGGAAAGTAAAAAATGTATGAGGTATAATGTACTACTTCACAGGTCCTACTGTTAGTTGGGCAGAAAGAGAAAATGCTAATCACATACATTAACAGTAGCTTTTAAAAAAAGGCAGAAAATATGTACCTTCAGTCCAACCTGTGGTGTCATCCCCAGGATCCACACCCTGCAGCCGAGCCAGTGGAATTTTGGCCTTCAGCATCTCCTCATACGGCCTGTAGGTACTCTTTGGAGCCTGGATGGTCCCACTGTCCACATCAAGATCGTGATTCATCTTTTTCATAAGGGCCCCTCTCAAAGTGTAGAAGCGTTTCCTGCAGGATGGGCCACTACGTGGGTGTTGAGCAGTGCTACTAAGCTCCACACCAATAGCATCCCACAGTTTGCTTCTTTCTTGTTTGCCTATTGACTTGCTTTGGGAGCCAAAGAGTAGCTCCCATTTAGCAAGGGTAAGGCGCACAAGATGATTATTCTCCGCCAAATTAAATTCAGGCTCCCTCTTGGCACCTGGGCGCTTAGCCTGGGGTGCTGCACCACCTTCAGGCTGGGCCCTTTTCCGTAAGGGAGGTCTGCGCACAGCACCCACCAAACTCCTACTTGGGCCTGCTGTGGCCGGCAGATGTCCTGAATTTGGCTCCATCCTGTAGCTGCACACACACACCAATACACAACCAACAAGCACGCATGCAGACTACAGAATGGCATCGCACTCTCTTTGGGTTGGCCAGGTTTTATGTGCTCTAACAGCCAATCACAAACCAGCCCACTTAATAGATTCACACATACTGCCCAGGTCCTTCTAGCCACACCTCCACTGCACTGACTGAAGCATGTGTGTTAGCCAATTAACTAATTACAGACCTCATTAACCAAACAACACACACCCAAATACAACAATGGACTGATGTATATGAAACCCTTGTGACATGTGGCTATCCTAACGGCTATTTAAATAAACAGCAGCTTACCTTTCATTGGCCCACCACTGAACTTTCGGCCATGTCCGTTAATGCACGCAAGTTTCGGCTCACGTACGCTAGTAGCGCTACTAGCGTGCGCGTGCGCACTCCGTTTCACGCACACCTGGGTCGGCTAATTGGCGCCCGGAAATAGCAGAGCAACGCAAAAGGCGGGAAAGCGGACCTGTCCTTTTTCAAAGTGAAGTATAAATGGAAGGAATTTGAAAGCTTCTGGTATTGTTACACTGTGGCAAAGGCTGTGGTGTGGTGCTTGTTTCCCTTAGCTCATTTGAGTCTCTGTCTGGGTTTTGTCCTCACTCTCTGTGGCTTGTTGGGTGATTTCTGACATCAGTGCTGTTTCTTTAGGAGATTGATTTTGGTGGCATATGCAAATATTGTGGAGCATACAGCAAGTGAGGCTTGATTTTGGGGCCTTTTGTGGGCTGTGCAGCAACTCCCCTCTTGGTTGTGCCTAACTTAGAAAGCTGTTTTTCAGCAGGCTGGTGGTTTGGACCACTATACTTCTGGTTTTGTGGTGAGCTGCATTGTAGTGAGTGTGTGAGGAGTGTGATTGTTTGTGTGTGTGGTGTGTTTGTGGTTTTTGTTTTTGTTTGTTTGATTTTGTATATCTGTTGAGTGTGTGTGATGGATAAGAGGGTGATGTATGGTGTCTGGGTGGATGGATGTATGCGTATGCTGGAAGAGCAGGAGGCCAGGGAGCGGGGTGTTGTGAGGCTTAGGGCACCCCGCTCCTTTGGAATCCGCCTTTCAGTATGGGACTTAAGTGACGAGCAGATCAGGAGCCGCTTCCGTCTGAATCGTGCTGCACTACAGTCCCTATATGATCAGATTAAGCACAAAATCGAGCCATCCACCAAACACACTCAATCCATTCCAGGCATAGTACGCCTGTGTGCCACGCTTAATATCTTGGCACAAGGGACCTTCCAGGCAACCTCTGCCCTCCTCAGCGGGATAAGCCAGGCTACTATGAGCCGCATATTAATCCAGGTAGTTCTGGCGATTTGTGATTTAATCCCAATTTACATCAAGTTTCCTGAGGATGAGGAAGAGGTTGCCAAAATAAAACATGCTTTCTATCTAATGGGAGGGATCCCGAATGTGCTAGGGTGCGTTGATGGTACACATATCCCTTTCCGCCCTCCCCGTGCACAGGAGCTGTATTACAGAAACCGTAAACAATTCCATTCTCTCAACGTTATGGTGGTCTGTGACCATGAGATGAAGCTGCGGGCGGTGAGATCGGGGTTCCCCGGCTCATGCCACGATTCTTACGTCTTGCAGTGGACAGTCCTGTGCCGGAAGTTTGAGAACAACGAAATGCCAGCTGGCTGGCTACTGGGTAAATAATTAACCATGTCAAAGTATTTTGACTCAAATATGTGGCCTAGTAAGCCAAATTCTAAAAAATGAAAACCAATACATGTACTAGTACTAATTGCTGTCTCTCTCCTTGTGTTTTTTCAACAGCGGATAAGGGATATGGGCAGAGAACGTGGGTGCTGACTCCGGTCAGGAGCCCACGGACCTCTGCCCATGAACGCTACAATGCAGCACACCGCAAGACCAGAAGCATTGTGGAAAGAACCATCGGCCTGCTGAAAGCACGCTTTCTATGTTTGGCACGCCCAGGAGGAGAGATGCTATACAGCCCACAGAAGGTCTCCAAGATCATCCTCGCCTGCTGTGTGCTCCACAATATCTGCATATGTCACCGAATTCAATCCCCCGAGGAGACAGCACTGGTGCCAGAAATCCCCAACTTGCCCGCAGGAAGAAGTGAGGACACCCAGACTGGAGATGAGCTAAGGGAAAGGATGATCACTTCCTTTTTTGCGGTAAGCTAACTACCCTTCACTCTAATCCAAGTACTGCACTACTGGGTAAATTTATTTGACCTCCCATCATAATTTTGCTAAAACCACTCTAAGGGGGGTGTAAGATGACCCAAACCACTCTAAGGGTGGTGTAAGATGACCCAAACCACTCTAAGGGGGGTGTAAGATGACCCAAACCACTCTAAGGGGGGTGTAAGATGACCCAAACCACTCTAAGGGGGTGTGTAACATGACCCAAACCACTCTAAGGGGGGTGTAAGATGACCCAAACCACTCTAAGGGGGGTGTAAGATGAGCAAAACCACTCTAAGGGGGGTGTAAGATGACCCAAACCACTCTAAGGGGGGTGTAAGATGACCCAAACCACTCTAAGGGGGGTGTAAGATGACCCAAACCACTCTAAGGGGGGTGTAAGATGACCCAAACCACTCTAAGGGGGGTGTAAGATGACCCAAACCACTCTAAGGGGGTGTGTAACATGACCCAAACCACTCTAAGGGGGGTGTAAGATGACCCAAACCACTCTAAGGGGGGTGTAAGATGAGCAAAACCACTCTAAGGGGGGTGTAAGATGACCCAAACCACTCTAAGGGGGGTGTAAGATGACCCAAACCAATCTAAGGGGGTGTGTAACATGACCCAAACCACTCTAAGGGGGGTGTAAGATGAGCAAAACCACTCTAAGGGGTGTGTAAGATGACCCAAACCACTCTAAGGGGGGGTGGAAGCTGAACAACATAACAATTAGGGTTGGTGTGCAAGATTGACGCAAATGTTGGTTAACAATTAATGCAATATTTTTTTACAGCGAAAAAGCCAATTTAAATATATATACTAACTGCACTTTTTAATCTTTTTCAGGCACCCCGAGATGCACCCTGACGCCCATTTTCCTTTTCATTCTAATTTCTGTTTTAATTTTCCTTTTCATTCTAATTTCTGTTTTAATTTTCCTTTTCATTCTAATTTCTGTTTTAATTTTATTTCCTTTTCAACACAAAATAAAAAAAAAAACTAAAGAAACATGTTGCAATGTGTTTAATTCTGAAGGTACTTGATTCCCAGCCCACAGCAAAGCAAAGCGCAGGCGCTGTGTTGAATAGCGTGGTCAAACTGACTGACAGTGCCTACAAAGCTGAGCTCCAACATCATATTCAGCAATGTAGGCGTTGTTCCCAACAACGCCAGGTAGCGACTGAGGAGGCCTGCTATAGCGAATCGCTACCGCCCGCGGCGTACGCTAGCGGCGCTCATAGCGCCATACTTCAGTCGCTCATCTGTCGCTACCTGGCGCTATTAATGAATCGGCCTCTAAATTTTTCTTGATTTTTTTTTTTTTACTGCCTCTTTTCACTTAACTTTTGTTTAGCCTTTAAGTTCACGTTTTCATTTTGTAAACATTTTGTTTTAGTTGTATTATTTTATTTACATTTATAATGGATTTATAAATATATATAGTATAGTGCTATAATTGTGCAAGTTGGCAGGGTCTTAACATTTGGCACCACCATATTTCATCCTTCACTTATATTGCTTAGTATTGCCCATTTTTCAGTGTTTATTTATTTGATATTTGATTTCATTTGCAAACATAGCAACATAAAGGATATAAAATGTGCACCCAAGCAGACTATTATGAAGTTACGAAGGCCACAGCAAACTTTAGGTAGAGGTCAGTGGACTAAGGGTATAATATTAATATAATATAATAATGGTGACAAAACCACACAGACTACACAGGGAAGAACCAGAAAATTGCAAAGATATGATAGAGGTCCACCAACAGGTGGCACACAGAAATGTAATTAGTATGTATTTTGAACAAAACACTGGTGGTTCTTATAAACCCACATGTTTGAATTGAATCACCTCAGTTGATTTTCCTTGCACCTATATTAAATTGCATGTATATACTTCTGTTGAACCTAACCATACACATACAACTATTTCTGTTTAACTTCTTTGTTTTTTTTTTAAGCATCTACTAATTTTTGTTACCATTATACCAAATATATTTTAATTACCATGATTCTAGTTTTTACGCCTCCTTACATATATAATCTGTCACCTTAATTCCACTGCATCTTTTGCCACCTGTGAATAAACATCACGTCTTGATTTATTATTGTCTTTTAATGCTAATCCCATTAGTACGTATTGCATTTTATATTTATATGCCGTCTGCATTTTACTAACATATAATTTAATTCTATTGATGTTTATGAGAAAGGATTTATTGTAACTGGTGGCAGTGAATAAATATAATATAAAACTGTGTCCCTTATAGTGATTAAAACATTCTTAGGATGCTTATTTTTAATAGATATAATATACTTAATTGCCTTAACAAGTTATATTATATAAGTATATTACTTAATATACAGTGACAGTTTGATAACCACAGACAGTATAATAGTGTACAATGTCTCTGTTTAAGATATATTGAACAAAGTAAAGTACATATACATGTGAACCCTTTTAAAGTGGACCAAAGCCTGTGATTTTTAAATAACTAGGTTTTGGCCCATGCCTGGGGAGGTTATCCTAATTTGGGATGCCTCGCTGTGAAAAACTACTTGGGTCAATGGCATATTTGACTTGCCTGCGATCCCACAGTAATTACGCCAGCTTTCCTTCATTGAGGTTGGCTAGCAGTGCATATGAATGTCTAGAATACCTGAATGGCTCCCACTGGCTGCTCTTCGCCAGCTTTGCATGGTACCAGACATTTATTTAGACCTGGCTCAGGAGCGTGCAGCAGCCAGATGGATGCTAGGGATGTGCCATTGGCCTGCAAATGCCCTGTGGGATTCCTAGCAAGGTGAGTAAACATGGCAATCCAGGGGATTTCATTCCCACATTTTGTAGGGAATCTGGCAACCCTAGATTCTTAATAACTCTAGAACTGCTTTTGGTCCTCTTGGTTTACTGTTAATAAAGGACTCTTGGGCTGAATTATTTTTGTCTTAGAGGCCCGAACCCAATATGGACAGTTCCCCGGTGTCCTGGCTAGTTCACCCTCATCATCATTCTCAGCTATAGCATCTCAGCTCTATGAGTTCAGCCCTCCCCCCCACGCACTTCCAAGAGCAAGCAGAGGATAATGAGACTTAGGGTGTTATTTAAGAAGGGATAGCGCCAGGTAGTGCTTCATAGTGGCAGGCAGCATCTGGTGAATGCTGGGCGTTGTACGCAAAACCACATTTATGAAGAAGAATCTGGTGAGCACCTCTAACAGCGCCATGTAGTGTCACATGTATTACTACAGGCGGCTCAGCATATATCGCGGGCGCTCTAGGCTCAGGAACGCCATGTGGTACCTGTCGCTCTGTTGCGCTCTCCTATACATTTCAATGGGCTTTTATTTATTTATTTTTTTGCTCAAATCATTGTGTGACCTCTCCTGGCTGCAAACAATCACTTTTAGAAACTTTTTGGGGACTTTTTATATTTTTATGCAGCATTGTATGTACAGGTCTGGCACTAAAGTGTCATTGTCGAAGTGTTAAACCAATGTCATTCCATGTGTTTTCGCTTTGTTACTGGTGTATATGTGTTCAGAAACAGACTTTGATCACACAGCGTCTGGCGCTCTATGCTACAGCGCCCAGCTTTAGAGTGCCAATGCTGTGTGTCGTTTTTTGTTAAATATGGTGTGGAGCACCAAGTGCCGGACGCACTGAGCTGGCGCTACCTGTCGCTCGCTGCAACGCTGTACGGCAGCACTGTACTACCCAACACACACGTAGTCATCAATGCCGGCCAGGTTACTAGAGTGACCAAGATGCTCTATTACAGTGCCCAATACCCACTTACAGCGTCTACTAGCGGTAGCTCTATAGATGCTCATCTGGCAATACGTGGTACTAGTAGTGAATCAGCCTTCACGCTTTGCTTAGCCACGCACCTCATGGCATTCTGACTCCCTCCATTATGCAAGCTTGCCCCAGCAGACGTTCGAATCTCGTGGAAAGGGCAAGATTGCAGAGTGAGGCTGCTGGGCGAGGGCCCAGGATACCGGATCAAGATGAATGTCCCAGTTGCTTTTCATCGCTTGAAATGTGTTTGATTATTCCTGGGATGATCTGTTTTACATTTTCTATAGACATGCAACAGTGGCTAAAAAGTTTTCTCTGTGAACAAGTTTTACAAATGGCCTCTCCAAAACTGCTGCTCACAAACATTTCTGGTGGTCTCTCAGTTGTAAGAACATAAGCAAATCACAATGTAGAATATAAACACAAGAATATAAATTAACATTTTAAAAGTAATGTTCTAAAGTCAAATAATTGAAATATATTGTTGGTGGATCTGCTGTTGTATATTCTTGGGTACCGTCACTGGAGACAGTTCTGTCCATATTTTTAAAGCCCCCCCGAAAAATCCTGCAAATTTTCTATGCTGCATTGTTTATTTCCTCTATTCATAAAACCTGTTCTTGATCAGTGTGCGAGGGGTGGACTGACACACTATCATGGAGCAAATCACCACCAAAACAAACCAGTAGTCTACAAGCTGTGTGTCTAAAACAACTGTTCAGAGAACCCTACTATGTACTACTTTTTATAAAAATATGAGATGTTTATACATGTAAATTAGTGATCCCCAACCTGTAATTTGGAAGCCACATGTGGCTCGTGGATCCCTATAGCGTGGCTCGCCAATGGTCTGCTAGACAATAACGCTACAGGATATCTAGCCTAGAGGGTTACAAGGTATAGGAGCTGGTGCATGTCAGCAGCATGCATGGAGTTACTGTAGGTGGAGAAATGTGCAGGCTACCTGTCTTGGCAGCTTCCAGGGTCACACCAGCCTCCCAGGTCTGGGTTTCGATTCTGCCATTCAACTCTTTGTGGCTGGAGAATCCACAGATGTGGGGAAAATATTAAGGGGCAAGGGGGACTACATGCACACTAAATTCTCAAGTGGTAAAGTCTCAATGCTTTTGAGTACTTTACATTGTCATTATTTGAAACCCCTTCAGTTGTTTCCAGTCATATGGCTTCTATTATCTATTCATGTCAAACATGGCTCCCGACCATCTCTCAGCAATGATTGTGGCTCTCAAGATAAGAAAGGTTGGGAAACCCTGATATAAGTAATGGTGCATTAACTCTTCCTGGAATCTCCTCCATGTCACTTTGACATCACTGATGGGAAGGGGTATGGAAGGGAATACCCCAGTCAATCCCCTCCATACCCTTCCCATCCAGACTCCACATCTCTAAAAGCCTCCTTCTCCAGTTCGCGACCATTACTCCTGGCTGAGAGGCAGCATGGAAGCATTAAGAGCAGTCTGCCGCTTGAAATGCGTCATGTTTGTATATCTCATTTGTACAAGAAAAGAAAAGAAAATGATGATCTGCACCCCAATCAAAGAGGTGAAAATGTACAATAGTATATAATTTGTACTGATTTTATGGATTGGCACTGGAAAGTTTATTCCATTTTACATGTGAGTAATTAGAGGAGGTTTTATTCACCTCAAGAGCTATTTTCAAGGGAAGGGAATGTTTTTTGTTTTTTATTTTTAAGCAAAAAAATGTGTATAATTTTCATTAAAAAACATGCAGCAATTTGTGACATGTTTCTGTTTCAATCTTTTGGGTATCATTTGTGTGCAAAAATGCAGAAAGAAGAGAAAGAGAGGGAGGTAAAGAGCTTTTGATAGACTTTTAATAAGAGAATGTGTAATTTATGTTTTTGATAATACATTTTGGCAGGTGATTCCGGCTATCCACTCCTTCCGTGGCTGTTGACGCCCATCCTCCGGCCCCAGAATGCAGCCGAGGAGGCATATAATAGGGCGCACAGGAAGACCAGGGCTGTGGTGGAGAGGGCGTTTGGCCTATTGAAGACCCGCTTCCTATGCTTGGACCATACCGGGGGAGCACTTCAGTATGACCCCAAATAGGTCATAGATATTATAATGGCCTGTGCAGTGTTGCATAATTTTGCTATTTTGCAGCGTGTCCCCCGGTATGTGGATTTGACCCCCTCTCCACCCACCGATGACCCAGACGAGGACTATCGTCGCCCCCCCGAGTGCGTCTGCCCAAGCCGTGCGGTCTAATTTAATTGAGACACATTTTGCTTAATTTTGTGTTCCTTTCTTTGTTTTGTCCCTTTAGTTTTTGTTAATTGTGTTTTTGGACCTTTGTGTTTGTATGTTTGTTTTTTACTTTTACAAACAGTAAAGAAATAATTACAAAGAACCTCACCCATGATTTTATCTTTTGGTTTTTGGGATGTTCCAAATTTTTACTGCCTACTTTAACTCATCTTTATTCCCCAAAAACATAGGCATAAACTTAGTCCACAACAGGTTAATTACAATTTTAGGTAGTTTATTTCAAAAACAAACATTGGAGTTGATGGTCACTCACATAGTTCCATAAAATACATGGGCAAAACACAAATGAAAGTTGAGCCAAATCAGGCCACATAGCAATTGGCTAGCGGCAGGAGTTTTAAAGTAAGGCACTCCTGTGCAAAGTTTTGGACATATGAAAATTTAATAAACATAGATGACAAGCATTGCCATGTCCACATTGGGAAGCAAACAAATAGGTCCACAGACACACCCTCTCATGCTTGACCACATTTGCCACAGGCACAGGTGTAAAGCAGACAATCTATGCCATATCTACACCTATTAGTCAGTGTGACACCCAAACAAGAACCCCCAGTCCCAATCCAAGTCCAGTTCAATCTCAGCCAGGGGTCAAGGTAGTAGTTTGCCAGCCCAGAATGTCCCCCAATCATGCCTACAAACAGGAGGAGCCAGAATAAATGTAATTTGCCACAAGCATGCAGCGCAACAGCTTGAGTGGCAGGTTCATTGAGGCTTCACCTCCAGCATTGGCTAGTGGGCTACCTCAGCACTCTAATGATCTATATGGGCGCAAATCCAAAGCAAACAAGCAAAGCCATCCCAAAAGGGTATATTGGTAGGGCTCACCAGACAGGTCAATACAGTGGGGATGTAGAGCAAAGATGTGGAGCAGATACAGGCCAAATAGGCCTTAAAATGGGGGATGCCCATAAAACCCAGGTTGGGGCCCTTGGAGGTGGGCCCTCACCTGGGCCTGTGTGGCATTCAGAATCTGCAACTGTTCCAACACGTTTCTATTGGAAGTTCGAAATTCAGCCATCATGGCACTGAGATTGTTAGTTAAGGTGGCCATGTGACTGTTGCTATTTCGAACTTCCTCAAGCATGGCATTGTAATAATTGGATAAGGTGGCCATGTGACTGTTGTTGGACCTAAATTCAGTCAGCATGGAGTTTAAGGTGTTATTTAATGTTTCTAATTGGCCATGAAGATGCTTGTGGTTTCTTTGATTTTGGAGGCGAAATAGCCGCCTCTCATGGTGCCATGCTGACTCCATCATCGGCCCGCCCCTCCCCTGGGAAACTGGGCGACGTAGTCGACTACGCCTTCCTCTAGGTCCACCAACAGCTACAGGTCTGCTTGGCAAATCCTCAGCAGCAGAGCTAACACTGGGGACTGTCGGCTCAGTTTCTGCATGCTGCCCACGATGGGCTGGCAGCATGCAGCCAGCTTCACTCTGCTGCTGAGGATTTGGTGTAGAAACATGTTGGGACAGTTGCAGATTCTGTCCCAGAGGGAGCTGTTCTGAAGGTTCAATGAAGGCTCCATCTTCCTCCAGCTCCTGGATTTCCTCCATCAGTGTGTGGGTCTGTTGGGACATGTAAATAACAAAGGTTCAGTTTGGGGAATACATATGTAATTCAGCAAAAAGAAACATGGCAAGGCACATGCATAAGCAACATCATAAAAAGACACTTACCGTATATATCGGATCCTGGGTCCGAGGCAGCATGGAAGTAGATGGCATGGTAAAACTGGCAGAGGATTCCTCACTAGCTGAGGGATGATGCTGGGCTGCATTGTGGAAAAGAAGGCATGTTAACACACAACTAGGCATTGCTGATGTGTATTAACACATATGGTTCACTAAAACACGGGCCCATGCATGAATGGCAACTCCCCCAAAGGACCAAGTTTAACTTGACTATGAATGCCATTATCTGTTAGATGTATTAGTCAACAAGTACATACACATTGGTCTCCTTAACCAAAATAAACATGCATGTACTGGCTGTTCTGAGGCTTCACACATCCCTAAAAGCCCATTATGGGACCACACTCCTGCAAATAGCATTTGCCATTAGATTATCCTGTTTGCCATTCTTTCTAGGTCAAAGTTTCAAGCACCCCAGATCAAGTCTTTCTGAGCGAAGCACAGCTCCAAACCAAATGGCCTACAGATAAAGCGGGAAGTGTTGTATGTAATTTACTCAAAATACATAACAGGCAGTCCTTTGCTAATCTCAATAGTGTTCCTCAAGACTCTACCAAATAATGTATGAGCAAGAAAAAAAGCAAATGATTAGTCGCCACACATAACACAGCCTGTTTAAATTGTTACCTCCACTACAAGGCACACCCTAGGGGCATGTGTTAATATATGGGTTTGTGTCTAATTTTACACGTAGCTCACATTTCACATACACACTAACCTTACTAACCTGCAGGAGTGTCCCTCTAAGGCCACAGGATGTAGCAGGCCCAGCACCATCTCCTCAGCTTGGGTAAATTGCAGTTTTGTGGGGAATCCTCCGCCAGTTTGTAAGCTGAAAAATAGAGTTGCACACATTTAGCAAAATGTTTGCAATACAAGACGAAGCCAAATCCACAAAGTATATATGTACCTGTAATTACGCCGTTTATTTTCTTTCTTCCGTGCTGCATACTTGAGGTCCGATATTTTCCTTTGTATCTGCTCCACATCTTTGAGCTCTTCCCCCGCTGCATTGACCTGTCTGGTGAGCTCCTCCTCTCGGCTTTGCGCTGCTTGCTTGTAGCTTTGGATCTGCGCCCATATAGCTCATCATAATACAAGGTGAGGCCACTAGCCAATGCCAGAGTTTGGGCTTCACCAAGCCTGCCAAACCTGCGCCCTGTTGCTAGATGTTCTGACTTATCAGTGGTTGGCGGCAAATGGGGGGACATTCTGGGCTGGCTGTGTTGAGGAGAAATGTAGGACAGGTGGCTGGCTTCTGATTGAACTGGACTTGGATATGGACTTAGGGTTCTTGGCTGGGTGGCCACTGAACTAGCAGGCGTAGCTGTGGCATCTTCAGCCTGCCTTTCCACCTGTGTCGGTGCCAAATGTGGCCGAGGAGGAGAGGGTGTGGTGGATGAAGTGGTGCTTGGGGCCCGGTGCCTCTTATGGCCCTTCGAATACCCATGCCCCTTGGAGGTAGACGGCCGGCCAGGGGTGACCCAGAGCTGGAGCTTCAGGGCGTGTGCCTTGCCCTCTTGTCCGCTGATTTGGACAGCCGTGCGGATGGGGAGGGCGAACTCGGACTTCGGGCCCTGTGCCTCGCCCTCTTGTCTGATGATTTTGACACCCGTGCAGGTGGGGAGGGCGAACTCGGACTTCGGGCCCTGTGCCTTGCCCTCTTGGCATGAGCCTTGTGGCCCCGTGCGGGTGGTGTTGATGGGGAGGATGAAGTGGTGGGGCTTCTTTCCCGGTGTCTCCTTTGGGTTGTCTTGCCATGGTAGCCACGTGGGTGGGGTGATGGTGACCTTGGGGGGCTGGGGCTTCGCACCCTCTTGGTCCCTTTTTTCCCCTCCGTTGGGGTTGGCTTTCTGGCATGTGGCTTGCTTTTTCCAGCGGCCTCCTTTTTTTGCCTAGTTCTGCTGGATGCCTTTGCCTGGGCACTGCGGGTTGGCCGCAACTTCTTTTTGGTCATCTGGGACCGAGTCTTTGGCCCCTTAGCAGGCTCCTGCCGTTTGGCTGCCTGTTTGGTGGTGGCCTCCTTGGCAGCTTTTTGAGGAGCTTTTTTAGGTGCCATTGCTCATGGACTCTGAAAGAGAATGAGCTGTGTGTCCAGGACCCTTTAAATAAGTTTGCCAGGGTCTCACACTACGCGTACACGGCCGTGCGGAACCCGGAAAGCGCAGGGGCATTACTTATCGGCTGCAGACAAGAGGCAAGATGGCACCCACAATCTTCACCCACCAACAAGAAGAGATCATTATGCTTGTAAGTGTCTTTTACTGCCTTTGATTTGCCATCTAAATGCATGCCTAGCCCTTAAGGAAGCGCATGAAGAAACGGTTGGTTTAAAAAGTGTCTCAAACTCCGTGCCAAACCGAAGTGAGGGCTCACACGTGCGAACCAACACTGAGGCCAGCTTAAAGGATTGTATTAGGCTACGAATGTGTCTGTTAATGTCATTTAGTCAAATGATCGATTGTTGACAGATATGTATGCAGTTTTAACTAAAACCTTTATTTTGTGTTTTGTAGACCATGCTGGAGCGCAGGTATGACTACCTGCCCAACTCTCTTGAGAAGCGCACCGTCGCCCTGGAGATCATTGCCCAAATCCAACATCAGACGGGCACCACCTTCACCCACATGCAGATCATGCAGCATTGGTCGGACCTGAAACGGCTGCAGATGCCCCGGGTGCGGCGCTTTTTCGGAATCCATTTCCCTAGTAAGTACATAGCGATTGCATGGCAGATGTAACTCATGCAGAAGGTAGGCATTTATTTATAATTGTTTTTCTTTTCTAGTGTTGGAAATGGATTACCGAATCCGTCGCACCCGGAGGCGCACAGGGCGACCAGTGATGCATGAATCTGCAGCTGGAAGTGAAGGTGGTGGATCTCCAGTGCGACGGTCCTACCCCTCCTCTGTTGGGTCCTCCGACCAGCCCCTGGACCTTTCCACAGAGGAGGGGCGGCACGGCGTGGGCAGGGAGTCGTACCCAGCGACGCAGGCGGGAGCCTCTGTTATGTGACTCTTCATGTAACCGCACACACATATACATGCAATTTCCACCCAAGCTGATTCCCTTAATCTGTTTTTGTAGATGCTTCTGGAGCGGGTGAAGATGCGCAGGCTGCAGCAGATCTCGCCCAGGAGGCACAGGGAGAAGGTGAGGGATGTGACACACACATTAAAACTGAATTTTGATTACTGTTGACTAAGACATTATAAGTGACCCTAATTGTCCCCAACGAGGCATCCGTCGGCCACCAAGTAAGTTGTAAAGTCATTCTTTGCAGTATGTGTTAAGTGACATGATCACCCAGATACATCAAGCCATAGTCAATGGCATTAGCAGACTGACCAGTGCCCACTTGCTTAGAGTAATTACTTAGCAGAATGACCTGTGCCCACTTGCTTAGAGTAATTACTTAGCAGAATGACATATGTCGTCCTGATTTAGGTTGGCAACTAAAAAACATTCCATCCACAGGTGAGAAACATGTATCTCTAAGTAATTTTGTTTCTAAAATTGATACAGGGACCACACGGGCAAGAGTGGAAGAAATGAATCGAAGGGTCCTTGAGTTGGTGGCTGATATGCAGCAGCTGGTTGACTGGTCGGGGACAACAGAAGAAGAATAGTGTCCTGGGTCCTGTCACTGTTTTTAGTTTTGTAAATAGTTTTTTAGATTTTAAATTGTTTATATTTTTAAAGTTGTTGTTTTTAAAATTGTTTCTAAAATTAAAAAAAAAAATAAATAAATCTAATGTGCCCAAAAAATGGCGTTCAAGTAAAAAAAAAAAAGTTTCAGTGTCATTTTTTAACACAAATACATTAACACCAAACGAAGGGTGAAATAAATGTTTAGATATGAAGATTCAGATGACCGGGAAGTGGTTTGGGTAAGTTTTAGGGACCTAAAATGGAAGAAGAACCTAACCGGGATGTGGTTTGGGTAAGTTTTAGGGACCTAAATTGGAATAAGAACCTAACCGGGGTGAGCTTTAGGGGCCTAAAATGGAAGAAGAACCTAACCGGGATGGGGTTTGGGTAAGTTTTAGGGGCCTAAAATGGAAGAAGAACCTAACCGGAAGTGGTTTGGGTAAGTTTTAGGGGCCTAAAATGGAAGAAGAACCTAACCGGGATGTGGTTTGGGTAAGTTTTAGGGGCCTAAAATGGAAGAAGAACCTAACCGGGATATGGTTTGGGTAAGTTTTAGGGGCCTAAAATGGAAGAAGAACCTAACCGGGATGTGGTTTGGGTACATTTTAAGGCTCCAAAAGGGAAAATGGAGGATAGCGCTAAGTGGATGGGGTGATCTTTAAGGGTCCAAAAGGGAAGATGGAGGATAGTGCTAAATGGTTGGGGTGATCTTTAAGGGTCCAAAAGGGAAGATGGAGGATAGCGTTAAGTGGTTGGGGTGATCTTTAAGGGTCCAAAAGGGAAGATGGAGGATAGCGCTAAGTGGTTGGGGTGATCTTTAAGGGTCCAAAAGGGAAGATGGAGGATAGCGCTAAGTGGTTGGGGTGATCTTTAAGGGTCCAAAAGGGAAGATGGGGGATAGCGCTAAATGGTTGGGGTGATCTTTAAGGGTCCGAAAGGGAAGATGGAGGATAGCGCTAAGTGGTTGGGGTGAGCTTTAAGGGTCCAAAAGGGAAGATGGAGGATAGCGCTAAGTGGTTGGGGTGATCTTTAAGGTTCCAAAAGGGAAGATGGAGGATAGCGCTAAGTGGTTAGGGTGATCTTTTAGGGTCCAAAAGGGAAGATGGAGGATAGCGCTAAGTGGTAGGGGTGAGCTTTAAGGGTCCAAAAGGGAAGATGGAGGATAGCACTAATTGGTTGGGGTGAGCTTTAAGGGTCCAAAAGGGAAGATGGAGGATAGCGCTAATTGATTTAGCTAAACATTGTAGTAGAAGTGAGGGTGGCAAATATGTAGGCGAGCACTTTAATGAGTTAAGCTTGTAGTGCGCAGGTGCAAGATCGTAAGGATTTCCGTCTGGCCGATTATTTATTGAAAAACGGAAACAGAATCTATTGGGAAACGTAAAGGATTCGTGGGAGGAGACGATGGGAAAAGGGCAAAATCGAAAGCCTACGTTGTAACATAAGAAAATGAAACAGAAAAGTCACAATGGAAAATGACAACCTCGCACTCGTACTCTGCCATACGAACGGACGGAAACTTTACAGAAGGATTGCAATGCATGCATAGAATTGCTCGCACACTCATACGACAGCGGGAAATTAAAAAAAAAAAAAACAGATCGGCACTAAAACGAAAGTCTTTTTTTGTCTCTCTGAATCGAGCCTAATATGCGTTCTCCTTAATAATAGTTTTTACATTCCAGCTTTCTTTTTCTGTTTCCTTTTTAAATGTGGCACATTAATGAGGGAACAATAAGATTTGCAGCACTGATTTATGTGTGCAAAAAGTACTTTTATAAAGACTTTTTTAAGAGAACAAGAGACTTTTATTTTGTCAATATTTCAATATTTGTCGCCAGTGGGAGAATAGTGGCTTGCATTGTGCTTCAGAGCTGAGAGCATGAGAACCTTTCATACAAGGTTATTTTTCCAAAGCAAAAAAAAAAAAATTACAGAATACTTTTGAGAAAATCAAATGTTCACTGAGCTTAGATACAGTCTGTAATTTATGGAGTAGTTTGTTTGAGTGCAAACCATTAGGTGCCCAGTGAGATTTCTGCTAGTGGCAATGGATCCATTGAAGTGTTTATCTCTGTGTCTGCAAGCCGCAGCCCGGGCATGGAGAGATTTTGTGGAGCAGAACATTCTGATGCACCAGAAACCAGACTCAGGGGAACATACCGATGCTTTAAAGTCATACTCTAAGTTGGGAAAAATATATTTATTTCAACTAGGGAGTTCTCTATTGTAAGACTTTTATAGAGAAACTTGCTAAGAGAGAGATATGAGAGGCCATTATTGCTGACCTTCTTATTTAATATACTGTTTCGGGAGCCGTTGAGATTGCCATCAAGCATTGTGGTAAGATGAGAAAAAGTCAAGGAGCATACTTGGATTCTAATTTAATAATGTGAGTTATTTAATGAAGCTTTCAAACATGCTTTTAGGAAAGTCATTTTATTAATATCCTTGTTGGCAGTGGATTGTACGCAACACTTTTCCAGCATGCAGGTACAACAGCTGTTTATTCAGCAACAATCAGGAACATAACAGGATACATCAGCAAGATATCTTAACATGAAGCAAAGAAGCCACTACTTTCAGTTAGAAGGTTAAAGTGAACCAAAACCCACGGTAGATTCCCTCCCCCCCGAGGCAACCAGATTTGGGATACAGTATGAAACCCCAGGTTGACACGGAAGCTCACCTTCCTTTCCAGTCCAATGGCGCATGCGCAAGCAGCAGCCACATCCCTTCAGCAGGACACATGCCGCACCAGGCAATTTTGAATGGCCGGTGTGGGCACGCTCCCTGTTACAAGGTAGCGGGAGATATGCCAGGGCACACAGATCCCCTTGTTTTAGATGAGCTGTTAAATGAAGGGACAGGCACTGATTGGACAAGAGGTTGTGCATGTGCCGCAGGCCCGTGGATAGGTGAGTTGGTTTGCGCTACCTTGGGGGTTTCACACAGCGGGGCATTCCCGATCGGGGTGCCCCAGGGGCAAGGACCAAAATTCAGGATAGTCAAAATCCTGGGCTTTGGTCTACTTTAAACAAACTATGCATACAGTCACATGGTCTGCCTAAGACTTCCTGGTTTTTCTTTTAAACTAACTTGTATTGTGCTTCTGTTGAAGATAACGCAACTGACACCTGTTTTCTGTTGGACCAAAAAACTGAAGTTTCTCCTAACTTGAACAATAACTACTTGTTGATATCACTTGAATCTCCATCCCAATCTGCGTCTACATAACCTCTGAGAGTCATATCTTAAGATTTAGCGTTTGGGTTTCTTTAAGATATAGTAGAAGTCTCTTAATTGCATTTCAGTCTCTTTGGCAAGGCTTGCTTACAGGTCTACAAAGAATTCCAACTGAGGCTGTGATATCTGGGGGAGTAGCAGTTGCTATGTAAAAAAGTGCACCCACTGCTTGTTGGTAACTCACATTGTTGGGTAGCAGATCTTCTTCTAACTCCAAGTAGTTTTAGATTTGGATTCCCTGCACAGATCTAGTGCTGCTATTTATAGGAAAATATTTTTGGACATTTTCCTTTTAAGACAACTAGTGCATTTCATCACTTGACAGCATTGATCTATTGCAATTCCATCTGCAAGCTCTTGTTGAGCTAACTTCCATGCTGCTTCTCTGTGTGTCTATGCCCAAGGCGTCTGTGCCATACATGGATACATATATGGATTTATGTAGATCTTGTCTAGCACAGTACACACCTTCTTTGCATTTTGATAAATTTCACCTTTAATTGTACCTTCTGCTAGAGTGTGACCCTCCTTTGAAATTATGCAGCTGTCATTCTTAAAAGTAACTACAGCTTTTCCACTGACAAAAGATTGCTTTCAAGACTGGGAACATATTATACATCCTTTACTAGGATCGTTCTGGTTTGTGGTGGGAAAACAGGACAGTGGATAAAGCCATTCCCCATACCTTCTGAAGTTATATAGTGTCCACAAGCTAAAATTACTCTTTCTTACTTGCTTTCATTGAGGTTAAAGAAAATGTTTTTGTTGTTTGTCATATGATTGGTTGCACCTGTGTCTATACACCATGCATTCTTTGCAGCTATGCCTGTGCTTACATTAAAAGCAGCTTCAATACATTCATCAGTCTCAATACATTTAGGAGCATCAGCTTCCTCCACAGCAGACTTAACCCTTTGCTGAACTCTCTGCTTCTGAATATGACTCATTCTAGCTTTCCAAACTCTGCAATTTTTCTTTAGGTGCCCTGTTTTTTTATGCACAAAACATTCAAGTTTCCTTTATTTGTAAAATCCTGTGTCTGTAATGCTGCCTCTGCTCTGGACTCATTACTTTTATTAAGAGACTCCAGGCAGCCAGTGTAGTGACACGTGTGTCATAATTTTATGGAAGATCACTTAGTAGAAGTGCAGCACCCTGAAAATATTTAATCTCCTCCCCGATGCCTCTAAGGCACTCCACAATCTTTAGGGTGTCTCTTATATAGTCCTGCTTATTCTGGCTGTCAGTTAGCTTAGACTGATACCGTTTTCTCATGAGATAGAGCTTGTTGCTGAGGTTTGATCTTTCTTGCACTTTCTGTAATTCATCCCACATTTCCTTTGCAGTTGTACACTTGCATATATTATCATCTATGCTAAGCTCTGTTCTTTCTTGTTCTTTTCTAGCAAATCATCCGGTAATGGATTAGGCATACATTCCTGAGTATACCTTGAATTATCAGGACTAGTAGTTCTGGTTAGTCAGGCATGGAGCGTGAATTTAACTGGATTGCTGTTAGTGGACATATTCTCTGTTTTGCATGCTTCTCAGATTCACTGTTGCTCTGGGAATATCCCACTCTGGGTTATTTCTACTCTGGGCTCCTAACCTGTTAGCAGTGTACACGACCCTTTTCCAACATTCAGGAATAATGGCTGTTTATTCAGCAACAATCAGGAACATAAAACGTGAACAGGATACATCAACAAGACTTTCAACATGTAACAAAGGAAACAGCTCCTTACTTTTAGCATGTTAAAACACTATGCATACAATCACATGGTCTGCCTGGCCTTCCTGGTTTTTCTATTAAACTATCTTTATCATTAGCATAAGAAGCAGACAATCACATACAGTATGTAGTTGTTGCATTAAAGCTATTCCAACAACCCTGCACATGATTTCAGAGTTAGAAAGATCTTTCTTTGAAAATAACCCCACTGGTCTAGGTCAGGAGTTTAACAAGTAATACAGAACGGTGAGAAGTAGGGATGGGCGAACCCGTCAAAGTTCAGGTTTGGCCAAACTTGCTTCTCCCCAGAATCAACCCAAAGCCGAACCCCATTGAAGACCCAAATTTGGGGACCAATAATGGCTGTAAAATAGGGGTAGCAAAGGCTAGAGGGCTGAAAATCGAGGGGCACACCAGGGTGATTGGCCTTCACAAAATGGGCTGGGGAAAGTACTCAAAACAATAACAGAAAACTAAAAAAATTAAAGAAATACATACTAAAATAAAAAATTTTTAATATTTTCCAGGGGTAACACCAGGAAGATTGCCCTGAAAAAAATGTGATAAGGAAAGTAAGCTAAATAAACACAGAAAACAAAAAGAAATAAACAAATACATACATAAATGAAAAAAAAAACTAAATATTTTTTACAGGGGTTGGAGGTTGCTGTGGAGGGACCTGGGTGATTGTCCTGCACAAAATGGGCTAGGGAAGGTACTCAAAGTAATATAAGAAAACTAAAACATTAAAGACATAGATGCATAAATTTAAAAAAACTGAATATTAGTTTTTGTTTAACAGTGCTGGAGGCCAAATAGTGGAGGGGACTGGGTGTTTGCCCTGTACAAAATGGGCTAGGGAAAGTACTGGTGGAGTGGTGGAAGTATATGTGCCACAGTGCTTCTCGTCTCAGTCCAAGCCGCCACTACATTTATCCAGTGGGCAGTTATAGAGATGTCTCCGCCCATGTTTACTTGTCCATATGTCAGTGGTGAGGTTTTCACTGGAACTAATAGCACTGCCCAGTGCACACAATTTTTTTCCCACAACCTGTTGGTGCAGGGCAGGGATAGCCTAGTGAAAAAAGTAGTAGCTCCTTAACCAGCAGCACCATGGCCATGTCCCTGTCCCTTATTTGCTGCTTTCTGCAGTGTTAGATACCTGCAGTTACAGTGGGCCCAAATGGACAAATAAAAAAACTATTCCCAGGAAAATGTCCCTTAAGTGCCCTGAATATTTTTATTAAAGAGCACTGACACACACATGCACCAAACTATAGGTATGAAACAGCAATGACACACAAGTGCCCTGAACTATTGGTTTGAAAAAGCACTGATACACAAGTGCCTTGAACTATTAGTATTAAAGAGCACTGACACACAAGTGCCCTGAACTATTGGTAAGAAAGAGCAGTGACCCCCAAGTGGCCTGAACAATTGGAATGCAAGAACCCTGACACAAAAGTGCCTAAACTATTGGTATTAAAGAGCACTGACCCAGTGGACACTACACAAAACATATTTTTGTTAAAAAGGGTCGTAAGTGCCGTGAATTAGTGGTTACTCCACCAGCATTTGGTATGAAAGGGCACTGACACACAAGTTCCCTAAACTATTGGTATTAAAAAGCACTGACATACAAGTGCCCTGAACTATTGGTATGAAAGAGTACTGACACCAAAGTGCTATTACAGAGTACGGACACTCAATGCTACACACCTTTTCAGCGTCTTCTACAGGCCAGTGTCATCATGGAATTTTTCAGTCTCGCAGAAGAAACTGCACCGCCCCGCCGAACCCACACACGCACAGCAGTGCCATTGCTTAGGCTTAAATCACACTAGAGTATATGCTGTGAAATTTGAAGTGCAGCCTGGATGAGCAGTCTCTGCAGCTAGAGCAGCTGTCTTCATTCAAAGTCGGCTAAGGTGGTGGGGGGATACGGGCTTGGAAAGCAGCAGTATGTCGGCTCTTTAGATAACCCTGACATCCAAAAGGTATTGCAGGTGGGGGGAGGGATGTTATTAAAGGAACTTCAGATTGAGTGTTGTTCCTCTTTAAACATTGCTAGATGTGGCCAGCATCTCACTTCCTGCACATATGCACATCGGCTGGCTCTTGGATGCCATATCATCTTGCCATGTTTTTATGTAGGGAGGGGCAAATTGGATTGGAGGGCATGCTACACTAAACTATAGAAGCTCTCTACTACTGCCCTAAACATCATACTTCCCAAAACTGCTGGTGACCAGCCTGGATCAATGAACATGCCCCCCCCCTGACTGAGTGGCAGAGCCTTATACGCTATTCATGAAAATGTTGAAAGCCATGATGGAGAGGCTCTTAACATTTTAAGAAAATTGTCCATGTCCCTGGTCTGCGCCTATGAATTTAGCCCAGTGCAGCCCAGATATGTTCACCGTATACAACTCAGCTCCAGCCCTTGTTTTCCCTGAGACTTCTTGTATGGCCTCTGTCCATAGAAAGGGATGAATAAGCCTGTTTCCCTTGCCTGGGCCCAGCAGTTATGTTTGCCTAGTTTGCCTAGGCCTGACACGCTGCAGGAGTAAGTAGGAGCTACTAATAACATTAATACAATTAAAAAGGTATTCATGTGTACTATAGGGCAGTGGTTCGCAACTCTCTTATGCCAAGTAACCCCTAGCGACAAAAAACCCCAACCAAGTAACCAAGCACCCCCAAGGGATCGCTTATAAATGTTACCAAAATATGTAGGCCTTGTAACTGTAAACCAAACACACACACAGACATTGGTTATCCTACAAGGCTGGCACAAAACACTCACGGCCATGTTTAGCCAAACACACACAAAGTTTTATTGTCACATATGGGATATGGCACATAACAGAGAAAGGGCACACATATGTCTGTACATTTTAAAAAAAGCAATTGCTAATTAAAACCAGGGGCCCCCACCGGGATTAAACTGGATACCACACATCCCCCGCTCACACCACTATCACACATGCCGGCCGGCATCAACAAGAGGGACAAAGTCCACAACCTTATAGCAGCGTGTGACCGATGTTACACCAAGGATAATAGAGATCAAGTTCATCCAAATGGCCAGCTGACTCGTTCCTTTGTTCAAAGCAACAGTATCCACTTGATAAGAACAAACACAATCCATGCTGATTCACCAACAGCTGTAGCCCGCAGGCACTCACATGTCCAGGTCTAATGCGGAGGAAGAAGATCGATAGGGCACACGCACGGCGGGAGCTATATGCTGCTGGTAATGCAGTGCCGCCTCCTTGTGTTGTTAGCTGCTCCACCGCCTGCCGTACTGAATCACCGCCACAGCCTCCGTTAGTTCGAGCTTCTCCACGTGGGTATGTTTACGCTGGTGTCTCAACAATCCCTCGCTGTATGCAGCCGCCGGTAGCAGCCGGCCGCGGCATGGTTACATCAGAGAAGGGGGGGCGTGGTTCGCCTCGGGAGCTTCGTCAGCGTGAGGGGGGGCCGAACGGGGCCATGCTTTTAAACGTAACTCCATGCCTTCTTAGTTTGCGCTTAGTTTGCGCTGTATCCGATCAGCACTTCACCTAGCGTGTGGATCATTTCCAGATGGGACTCCAATTAGCCCTATCCTAGGGGCACAAACTTACAGGCTTCTTGGCATGACTATTAAGTACGCACATTAACCTCCAAAATGCTTCCCCTCTGCATCAATGGCGAAGTACATCATAGTCCCAGCATGCTAATAAAGGGGAGGAACATTCAATTAATAACGGTGGAATGGTCTCTCTTCAAATTCTACTTCTCTCTCAAAAAGTTCTCAGGGATTATCAATCCTACGTCCACACTGGGTTTTCTCACAGGATATCTCATATGCACCTACCTACATTAGGAGCATTTACTCAATGTTTAAAACTAGAGATGAGCGAACTTTTGAAAAATTTTATTCGACTGATTCGACGAATCTTCCGACAAAAATCGCTTCGACCCGAATTTATTTGCGACTAATCACTATTAAAAACGGTTATTTCTGAGCCTCCTAGAGCCTCAATAGGGTTGTAAACCATTCTGCCTTGCTGTAACATGCATATGATGCGTGCTGGGTTAGTGAAATAAAACTGTAAATAATTAGGACATGCAGATCAGGGGCATCGCTAATAGAATCGCAGAGCAGCACAATTGCAGAGAGTTGAAGTGCCATCACTATGAGGGGCCCCTATAGTGCCTGGAAAACACACCCTGGAGCTGGCAGCAGCAGGAGCCCAAAAATTAGCTGAATCACACCCTGGAGTTGCAAGCAGCAGCAGCAGGAGCCCAAACATTGCTTTAAAGAGACACTGGATTTGGCTGCAGGAGCCCAAAAATTGGATGAATCACACCCTGGAGTTTCAAGCAGCAGCAGCAGCAGGAGCAGCAGCAGGAGCCCAAACATTACTTTAAAGAGACACTGGATTTGGCTGCAGGAGCCCAAAAATTGGATGAATCACACACTGGAGTTGCAAGCAGCAGCAGCAGGAGCAGGGGCCCAAACATTACTTTAAAGAGACACTGGATTTGGCTGCAGGAGCCCAAAAATTGGATGAATCACACCCTGGAGTTGCAAGCAGCAGCAGAAGCAGCAGCAGGAGCCCAAACATTGCTTTAAAGAGACACTGGAGTTGGCTGCAGGAGCCCAAAAATTGGATGAATCACACCCTGGAGTTGCAAGCAGCAGCAGCAGTAGGAGCCCAAGCATTGCTTTAAAGAGACACTGGAGTTGGCTGCAGGAGCCCAAAAATTGGATGAATCACACCCTGGAATTGCAAGCAGCAGCAGCAGGAGCCCAAACATTGATTTAAAGAGACACTGGAGTTGGCTGCAGGAGCCCAAAAATTGGATGAATCACACCCTGGAGTTGCAAGCAGCAGCAGGAGCAGGAGCCCAAACATTGCTTTAAAGAGACACTGGAGTTGGCTGCAGGAGCCCAAAAATTGGATGAATCACACCCTGGAGTTGCAAGCAGCAGCAGGAGCAGGAGCCCAAACATTACTTTAAAGAGACACTGGATTTGGCTGCAGGAGCCCAAAAATTGGATGAATCACACCCTGGAGTTGCAAGCAGCAGCAGCAGCAGCAGCAGCAGGAGCCCAAACATTGATTTAAAGAGACACTGGAGTTGGCTGCAGGAGCCCAAAAATTGGATGAATCACACCCTGGAGTTGCAAGCAGCAGCAGCAGGAGCCCAAACATTGCTTTAAAGAGACACTGGAGTTGGCTGCAGGAGCCCAAAAATTGGATGAATCACACCCTGGAGTTGCAAGCAGCAGCAGCAGCAGAAGCAGCAGTAGGAGCCCAAACATTGCTTTAAAGAGACACTGGAGTTGGCTGCAGGAGCCCAAAAATTGAATGAATTACACCCTGGAGTTGCAAGCAGCAGCAGGAGCAGGAGCCCAAACATTACTTTAAAGAGACACTGGATTTGGCTGCAGGAGCCCAAAAATTAGATAAATCACACCCTGGAGTTGCAAGCAGAAGCACAAACATTGCTTGAAAGACACCCTGGAGTTGGCAGCAGCAGCAGGAGCCCAAAAATTGACTGACACACCCTGGAGTTGGCAGCAGCAGCATGAACCCAGAAATTGGCTGGAAGGCACCCTGAAGTTGGCAGCAGCAGGAGCACAAACATGAGCTGGAAGGCACACCCTGGAGTTGGCAGCAGCATAAGCAGGAGCCCAAACATTGCTTGAAAGACACCCTGGAGTTGGCAGCATAAGGAGGCCAAAAATTGGCTGAAAGGCACACCCTGAAGTTGTCATCAGCAGGAGGCCAAAAATTGGTCTAAATGCATAAATATGTTTTGCACCATTTGGAAAGTGTAAAACGTGGCACCATGCTGAATCTAGTCGCATGCATCAGCCATTGGTGGGTGGAAATCCTGGCTGATCCATCCCTGATTCATTTTGACAAAGGTGAGTCTCTCCACATTTTTAGTTGACAGACGATTTCTCCTCGCCGTAACTATGGCCCCCGCCACACTAAACACCCGCTCAGATGGCACGCTACTTGCCGGGCAGGACAGCTTTTCCAGGGCAAACTCTGCTAGTTGCGGCCACAAGCCAAGTTTGGCTGCCCAGAAGTCCAGCGGATCCTCAAGGTGTGTTGGCATGGTCATGTCAAGGTATGACATGACCTGCTGGTTGAGGTCCTGCTCCAAGTCTTCCTGCTGCTCATGAGTAGCCTCGCTATGCAGGTGTAGAAAGCTACTCATTAGCGACTGAAGACTGAGGCTGCTGCTGATGGAGCTGCTGCTGCTGCTCCTGCCAGTCCTCCCAGCAGCCATGGCAGTGGAAGGTGAGCGCAGAGGTCCCCCCGAGTCAGACCTGCAAGAGTATGGACCATGGCGCAGATAGGCATCGGCCAACTGACTACGCAGAATGTCTTTGTAGTAGTTCAGTTTGTCCTCCCTCTCGGCGGGTTTAAAAAATGCACCCATTTTGTGCCGGAAGCGAGGGTCCAATAAGGTGGACAGCCAGAAGTAATCCCGCCGACAAATGGAAACAATTCTGGGGTCACTACGCAAGCACGTGAGCATGCTTCCTGCCATTTGCGCAAGTGACTCGGAGGGACTACCTGTCTCCATCTTCACTGCATACTGCCATGGTGTGTCCAGGTCCTCTGTCTCGCCTTCCTCAAAACCCTCTAGCTCCTCTGGCTGCTCCTGCTCCTCCTCTCCTGTCCGCTGACTAGATAAACCAGCCATTTCGCCAAGCCTAAACTGTGCTTCACTGGGCCACTCCTCCTCTTCCTCCTCCTCCTGCAGTTCAGCTCCAACGGGGTTCATGTGGCCGTAAGATGTAAACGCCATGTCTCCAGTGCCCTGACCAGCCATGGTTTCCAACATGTGCTGTAGTACATGAAGCAGTGGAATCACGTCGTTCATCCCGTAATCCTGCCGACTGACAAATAAAGTGGCTTCCTCAAAGGGCCTGAGCAAACGGCAGGTGCCACGTATGAGCTGCCACTGGTTGAAATTGAAGTTACACAGGGGAGTCCCCCTATCCACTCATCAGGAAATCCGTGATGGCTTTTCTCTGTTCATATAATCGGTCCAACATGTGAAGGGTGGAATTCCAACGGATCGAAACATCGCAAATCAGACTATGTTGGGGGATTCCGTTCTGACGCTGTAGCTCAAGAAGGGTGTGTTTGGCGATGTATGAGTGGCTGAAGTGCATGCAAAGTTTCCTTAAAGTTGTTAGGATGTCTTGCAGATGGGGGGAACACTTCAGAAACCGCTTGACAACCAGATTGAAGACGTGAGCCATGCAGGGGGCATGGGTCAGACTTCCTTGGCGCAGCGCAAACAAAATGTTCTTCCCATTGTCGGTAACCATGATTCCCATTCTAAGTTTTCTTGGCGTAAGCCATGTTTGGATTTCCTGATGAATAAATTTAAGCAGTTCCTCCCCTGTGTGACTCCGTTCGCCAAGACAAACCATGTGAAGCACAGCGTGACACCTCCGTGCCCTGCACACATGGTAGACTGGAGGGGCACTGAGACTTGAGCCTACAGTGGAGGGTGAGGAGATGAGGAGTGAGGATGAGGAGGCTGAGTCGCACGGTGTCACAGGCCCAACGGGCAGGGAGCGCGGAGGCCGAAGTGGCGTGACCCGTCCAAGTTGCTGCTGCTGCTGCTGCAAAGGGATCACATTCACCCAGTGGGCCATAAACGACATGTACTGTCCCTGACCGTAGTTACAGCTCCAGACGTCGGTGCTGCCATGCACTTTGCTACACACGGAAAGGCTCAAGGACTGGCCCACCTTCTGTTCAACAAAAGTGTGCAGCGCTGGTACTGCCTTCTTGGCAAAGAAATGACGGCTTGGGACTCTCCACCTCGGCTCTGCACAAGCCATCAGTTTTCTGAATGGTGCAGAGTCCACCACCTGAAAAGGGAGCGACTGCAGCACCAGCAACTTGGACAGGAGCACATTCAGCTTCTGCGCCGTAGGATGAGTGGGCGCATACTGCTGTCTCTTGGACATGGCTTTGCTGATGGATTGCTGGCGGGATGCAGGACTTGGAGGAGGAGGAGCAGGAGCGACAGAGGATGAGTATGATGCACAGCTGCCTTCGGCTGAGGTGCTGGAGCCTTGGCTGGCAGAAATTGGGAGCGGCGTGCCACTTGGTGAGGAAGCAGGCTGGACCACCTCTCCCAGGTTCTCCCAGGCCGCTTTATGGTGACGCATCATATGTTGACGCAGGGGCGTGGTACCAACATTTGGGCCCTGGCCACGCTTCACCTTCTGCCTACATATCTTGCATGTGGCCATGTTACCCTCCTGCGGATGCTTGAGGAAAAACTGCCACACTGCCGAGTAGCTACTTTTCCCACCAACAGGCCTCACTGATTCACTGCTACTGTCGCCAACTCCAGGAACTCCTGCTCCACTACCTCCCGATAAGGTAGCCTGCCGCGCAGCAGGTGCTCTACCCCGGCCCCGACACCTTGCTGCCTCAGCTGCTGACTCCGGGGCAACCTGCGCCCCTCTTCTCCTGATGATGACGATGAAGCCCCTTCATCACCCGGCTCCCAAGTGCGATCGGCTTCATTATCATCATCACCTAGTTGTGGCTGCACGTCACTGATGTTCTCGGTTTCCTCAACAGTGTCTGGCGCAGGAGCTGGAACGCTTGCAACACCCACGACACTGTCCACATCACTATTTGTCTGCCTAGCTAAAGAAGCCACCTCCACTTCTTGGCTGGGCAGTAGCTGCTGACTGTCCTCTATCTGATCGTCCTCCTCACTAAAGAGTGGAGCTGAACCCAAAGCATAGGATACGTCGCTGGGGGAGGGAACGGCGTAGGACAGATGCAATGGGAGGACAGGGACTGCTCTCGGGGCATGCCAACTCAGGGTTGTGTCAGAGGAACCTACCGACCCTAGACTGGGGGTGTCAGATGTAACTTGTGATGATGTTGATGAGCGCGTTAACCAATCTACCACGGCAGATGAGTTACTGGTGGAGACACGACCGCTAGCAGATACTGGCAGATCAGGTCTCTCACCGTGACTCCTGCTGCCACTCGCTCCTAGTCTGCTGCGACCTCTGCCTGCTGAATCTTGGCCTCTGCCACTCCTCTTTGAACATCCTTGCACTTGTATGCCTGACATTTTTATGTATTTGAAATGCGCAATAGGTACGATAAAAAATGTGTTTATTTTAAAAATGAGAAGCTAAATAAAGTGAGGAACTGCTTCTCTGCACCAGTTACTATGAAAATTGGCAATATGAGATACCCTGCAGCCTAGTGTTTTGGCAGCAGACCAAAAACCAATTCAAAATGCAATAGTTTGACTAAGCTGAGGAAGTATGAACAAGCGTATTTAGTATAACAGATAGGGTGCCATGTGGAGGTTTGGGATACCCTGCGGCCTGGTGTATTGACAGCAGGACAAAAATGTATGCAAAATGCAATAGCTTAATAAAGCTGATGCTGAACAACGCTTATTTAGTATAACAGATAGGGTGCCATGTGGTGGTTTGGGATACCCTGCGGCCTGGTGTATTGACAGCAGGACAAAAATGTATGCAAAATGCAATAGCTTAATAAAGCTGATGCTGAACAACGCTTATTTAGTATAACAGATAGGGTGCCATGTGGTGGTTTGGGATACCCTGCGGCCTGGTGTATTGACAGCAGGACAAAAACCAATGCAAAATGCAATTGCTTAATAAAGCTGATGCTGAACAACGCTTATTTAGTATAACAGATAGGGTGCCATGTGGTGGTTTGGGATACCCTGTGGCCTGGTGTATTTAAAACAGACCAAAACCAATTCAAAATGCAATAACTTAATAAAGCTGAGGCTGTAGACGCTTATTTAGTATAACAGATAGGGTGCCACGTGGTGGTTTGGGATACCCTGCGGCCTGGTGTATTGACAGCAGGACAAAAAACAATGCAAAATGCAATAGCTTAATAAAGCTGATGCTGAACAACGCTTACTTAGTATAACAGATAGGGTGCCACGTGGTGGTTTGGGATACCCTGCGGCCTGGTGTATTTAAAGCAGACCAAAACCAATTCAAAATGCAATAACTTAATAAAGCTGAGGCTGTAGACGCTTATTTAGTATAACAGATATGGTGCCACGCGGTGGTTTGGGATACCCTGTGGCCTGGTGTATTGACAGCAGGACAAAAACCTATGCAAAATGCAATAGCTTTAATAAAGCTGAGGCTGTAGACGCCTATTTAGTATAACAGATAGGGTGCCACGTAGTGGTTTGGGATACTCTGCGGCCTGGTGTATTAACAGCAGGACAAAAACCTATGCAAAATGCAATAGCTTAATAAAGCTGATGCTGAACAATGCTTATTTAGTATAACAGATAGGGTGCAACGTGCAGGTTTGGGATACCCTGCGGCCTGGTGTTTTGACAGCAGGACAAAAACCAATTCAAAATGCAATAGCTTAATAAAGCTGATGCTGAACATCGCTTATTTAGTATAACAGATAGGATGCCACGTGGTGGTTTGGGATACCCTGCGGCCTGGTGTATTGACAGCAGGACAAAAACCTATGCAAAATGCAATAGCTTAATAAAGCTGATGCTGAACAACGCTTATTTAGTATAACAGATAGGGTTACATAAGGCACTGCATAGATGGCATGCACAGTGGCAAGGCAGATTACGGTTTACAGCACAAAGAAATCAAACTGAATTGAAAACTGATCAGGCAAATCACCCTGTTACTGTCACTTTTATGCTGTCCCTGGATTGTTCCGGTTTTCTTTCCCTGGCTCTGTCTGCCTCTCTAAATCTCCCTACCTATCTGTAAATCTCCCTACCTATCTGTAACTCTCCCTACCTATCGCTAACTGTCTGTCCCTGTCTGCAGCAACCACCGCTGTCTCACGAATGCAAGTCTGAAATGCGCACAAGCAAGATGGCCGCCGCTTTATATAGCATGGTGACGTCACCGGGCTTCCTGGCTGCTGATAGGCTGCATGTGACCTTCCCATGATAACTTGCCCCAGGGGATATGTCCAGACATGTCCATCCACCATTTTACAATGCCTGTAATTGAAGTAAATGGAGTTTAAAGGAAAACTTCGATCGATCGAATCGCAGGGAAATTCGGATTCGTTCAGAATCTAATATTTCCTGAAATTCGGAACGAATTCGGGTTCGTCTGGATTGATACGCTCATCTCTATTTAAAACCCTATTTTCAATAAGTAATAACCGACAGACTGCAGACAGAGCCCACATGGGCGACATTAATAAATGCCCCTGCCAACCACCTACCAGTCACCTCACTAGGGGGAGCTCACTCACCTCTGTCAGTACTATACAGGTTCCTGTCTCCATATCAGCAGCAAAAACAGGAACAGGACGAGATTGTAGGTAAGTATATAAATGCACATAAATGTAGCTGTAAAAGGGGGGGGGGGGAGTTTTGGGAAAGAAAAAGACCAAAGGAAAAAGACCAAAGAAAAAGAAAGGAAATAGGCAAGAAAGAAGAGCAAACCCAAAACCAAAATGGGGACAAACTACCAAATACTTAAAGTTCTTAAGACTCATGTCTGTATTGAGCCCATCTGGAATCATAGTTCCTAATTCAAAAATTAATTGCGATTCCTGTTGAGTTTAGTATCCCTAAATCTCCTTCTCCCCTCCATCTCCAATTTGAATATATCACACGCCCGCAAATACGAGGGGTCACCATTGTTGTGGATTTTGAAATGTTCTGCAATGGGACTTTTTTCGTTTCTTATACGGATGTCCCTCACATGCTCCCCCACCCGGACTCTTAATTCCCTCTTTGTTTTACCGACATATTTTTTATTGCAGGGGCAGGTGAGTAAATAGACCACATATCTTGAAGAGCAATTAATGAAACCCTTTACTGGTCTAGGAGTCTTACGTTTTGGACCCATAAAGGACACAGTTTTTTCCATAAAGGGACAAGCCTGACAATGCCCACATTTATATGACCCCATCAGCGTTTTCATCCCTCTTATATCCTCAGTCCGTGGCCTATATTCACTATGGACTAGTCGATCCCTGATATTACACGCCCGTCTGGCTGTCAGCAGAGGTCTTGGCCCCACATGTTTTGCTATTGTGGGTTCCAACATAAGGATATGCCAGTGTGACTGCAAGATATTGCGGAATTTTTCCCAATGTGCGCTGTATTGGGTAATGAGGCGGACAGGCTGGTCACCTTCATGCTTCCTAGGTCTGGTACACTTGAGGAGACCTTCACGTGGGGAATCCAGAGCTTTCCGGAAGCACGTCCGTAACAACCTGTGGGGGTAACCCCTATCCCTTAATCGCCGTGTCAGCACCCGGGCCTCCCGCACGTAGTCCCCAATGGTACTACAGTTACTCCTGATGCGCAGGAACTGCCCGAGCGGGATTCCACGCCTCAGGGGGCCCGGGTGATGGCTAGCGAAATGAAGTAGAGTATTTCCCGCCATGGCTTACGGAAAGTGGTCGTGACCAGCCTGCCCTCCTCTTTAGTGATCAAAAGGTCCAAAAATTCAATGGAGGTGGAACTAATTTTGTATGTGAGTCTAATATTTATTTGGTTTTGATTCAAAGAGGATATAAATTCCTCCAACTGCTGTGCCATCCCTTTCCACACCAGCAGAACATCGTCAATGTATCGCAGCCACAGGGCAGCGTGTGCCCCAAAGGACGCCCGCCCAAACACCTCCAGACTCTCCCAACGTCCAAGGTGAAGGCAGGCGTACGATGGGGCACACGCCACCCCCATCGCTGTCCCACGAATTTGCTGGTAGAAAGTTCCATTGAATCTAAAGAAATTATTAGCGAGAACGAATTCCAAAAGCTCAACTATAAATTCGTTATAAGCCGCATCTCCAGGGCCGAGCGCTTCCAAGGTCTCTTCCACCGCCTGGAGGCCCACTGTGTGGGGAATGGAGGTATACAAATTCTCCACGTCTACGCTGGCCAACAGCCAGTCCTCTTCCATAGGCACATGTTGTAATTTTCGTAATAGATTGCTACTGTCCAAAACAAAGGAAGGGAGCAGCCTTACCAAATCTGGCTGTCCTCTCTAAGGGTCCCCGATTCCCCGACACAATGAGCCTCCCAGGTGGGGCCAGGGGATTTTTGTGTACCTTGGGAATGGTGTACAGAACTGGGATGTTATAGTCCTGCACCTTTAAAAAGTCAAAAATCTTTGGAGTCAACAGGTTTTCTTCTTTTGCCCAATATAATTTCTGATTGATTATCAATAACTTTGTGAAAAGGATTCCCTTTTATACGACAATAAGTATTTTGGTCTCCCAATTGTTTCTCAATTTTTCCTACATAATATTGATCATTCATAAGGACTACATTGCCTCCATTGTCACTAGGTCTGATAATTATATTGTGGGCCTTCTCCAATTCTATTAATGACTTTCTTTCTTGTTTAGTCAAGTTATCTTGCCCGCCGTACGAATCCCATTCTTCCCTGGCCAAATCACGTTCTACTAACTGTAAGAAAAGTGCTAGATATCTGTTCAAACTTAAAGGTGGGAAGTTTTTTGATGGAGTCCTAAGTCTACTATAATTGGGCAGAAGATCGGGAATCTCCTCAACAGAGGGTCCTTGCATCGGATCCTCATCCAAATACTCACATTCCATTGTTCCATCCAGGGGTGCATCTTCCCCCCCGGGAAGTGGGTGACCTTCCAATTCACACGGAACCACTTTTCTATTAAACATAGTTCTAAATAGAACTTTTCTCAGATATAAGGCAGAATCCTTGTAAAGTACAAATTTGTCGCTTCCAGCACTGGGGGAAGAAGATAAACCCCTAGACAGAACAAACCTGTGATGTTCACTTAGCACAAAACTAGACAAGTTGATAACATTTAGGCCATCACACTCTTTGTTTACCGAGTCTATGGAGGGGGGCCTACCAACTTGGTTTTCCGGATACCCTTCAGGGTTTTCACTCTGTTGGCTACACTGTCTCCTTCTTCTCCTCTTTTTTGGCCTTGATCTAAAAAAGAAACAACGGGTTTTGCGTGAATCACGTGGTGGACTGTCGTCGGAAACTTCAGTCTCAGTCCCCGATAAGTCACTAGACATCTCCTTCCATTGTTTATGTTGGGGATTAAATCTATTTCTGAGTTGAAATTCAAGAAAGATTTTTCCCACTTCAAACTCAGCTAGGTCTCTTCTAAACTTTTTTTGGTTGACCTCTTTGACTACTTTTTGTACCTTCTCAACTTCTAATTTAACTAATTCATTCAACCTTGTAACCAGGTACAGCTATCCAATTTACTGCATGTTTCCTTAATGCTCGTCTAATTCTGCCAGCTGGATCCGTTCTTCCTCAACAATTAATCCCATCAGGCGTATCCCATGATCTATGCATTCCTGCTGCCATTTTTGTAAGAATCTTTCAGACCTCAATTGTTCTGCCGGAACAATACGTTCCCTTAGACCTCTGGGAATAATTCTATGTTGGATATAGTTTTCTATTGTACAAATATCCCAGTGGCTTTTAAGTTGTTTGATAACAAAGGATTTATGCTTTTTGAATAATGAGCGTACTTCATCGCTCTTAGTTACGGGCTCAGTCCCGTCTTGAGAATTAAAGGCTGCCTGTTTTCTCTGTAGGCAGGTTTTATCCAGCTTGAAAGCCATAATTCAGGCTTTCCACCTATATCAAGGGAGAAAAGAAAATACCATGATAGAAAAAGCACCAAAGTGTCTTAGACCCAAAACCACACAGCGAAAGAGCTCCCCATCTGATTGTACAGAACCTATATGCCCAATAAATTAATTGCATCTGTGTCTGATATATCCATAATTATCAACCCAATAACATACACATAAGTGGATCTCTCAACCTGGTAATGGAGGCAACAACATCTCCTTGACTAAATACGCACTTGAACCCAAAATGCGAGATAAAAACCAGGAAGTATCCACTAGTCCCAGGGAGTGGTGCACTGCTCGTTATCAGGGCGCCTCGCTTAACCAAAAAGCAACTGTAAACCAACTGTAAGCAAATGTACAGACATATGTGTGCCCTTTCTCTGTTATGTGCCATATCCCACTTTCTACTTGACAATAAAACTTTGTGTGTGTTTGGCTAAACTTGGCCGTGAGTGTTTTGTGCCAGCCTCGTAGGATAACCAACGTCTGTGTGTGTGTTTGGTTTACAGTTGCTTTTTGGTTAAGCGAGGCGCCCTGATAATGGGCAGTGCACCTCTCCCTGGGACTAGTGGACACTCCCTGGTTTTTATCTCACCCTTTGGGTTCAAGTACAGGCCTTGTAACACTTTTAAGGTAAGAAGAAATAAGGTATTACTGTTAAAATGACATACCAAACCCATCAGTCCCACCATACTGGTGCACCTCAGGGGTCATATTTCTGCATACCTCTTCAAGCTGGGGAGCGTACCCCCTGGGGTACATGTAGCGCAGGTTGAGAAACAGGGATCTAGAGGGCTTGATAAATGATAGGTTAAAATTAATTTACTCTAATTGTCCTGGGGGTCACAATAATTATTTAGGGAAGCAAGTGTAACATTGGATGCACATTTACCATAGGTGTGAATTGTAACCTGCATCCCTGTGAGCTTTTAAACTTTTACACACAACAAAGTGCATTAGAAAATGTGTGTTCGATTTTTCCCTGGAAACATCACCTATGCATGTGAGTGGACAATTTTACAGGTGAGTTTTTTTTTTCCAATGATGTAAGGAAAGCACAAGACCATACGAGAAAAAAATAGTAAATGCCTTAGCATACTAGCATAGTGTACTAGTGTTTCCGAAATATTAAAAAAAAGTATCCTTACTTCATTAGAGAAATTTTAAAATGCCTCATTGTGGGTGCAAGTGATTTTTTGGGGGGAAAATTAGAACAAAAATGTTATTGCACTTTTCTGTGTAATAAGAATATAAAGTTCACTGATATGCAAACTGCAAATAAAAAACAAATGTGCAGCTAGAGGTACATTTGCTTCGCAAAATAATTAGCATAATCCCAATGCCTCCTACAATTTTAATTCCAGTCCTCCTATTCTACATACCGTATTTTTCACCCTATAAGACGCACTTATTTTTCCCCAAAAGTGGGGGAAAAATGTCAGTGCGCCTTATCGGGCGACTGTAAAAAAAAAAAAATAAAAAAAAAAATAAAAAAAAAAACTCACCCGTCCCCGGCGCTCCCGCGTTGTCTGGCACACTGCGAGAGGCCAGAGGAGCGGCGGGGGCTCTGTCCCGGCCCCGCCGCTGCGATCGCTGTCTTTTCAGGCAGCGATGACAGCGGCGGGGCCAGAGACAGAGCCCCTGCCCTCCTCCATCTGCTGCCGGGCTCAGAGCACATGCGAGCACGAAGGTCCCGGCAGTGGGTGGGCGTGGCCTGCACCGGCGCAGGCCACGCCCACCCGCTGCCCGGACCTTCGTGCTCGCAACAGCAGATGGAGGAGCGGCAGGGGCTCTGTCTCTGGCCCCGCCGCTGTCATCGCTGCCTGAAAAGACAGCGATCGCAGCGGCGGGGCCGGGACAGAGCCAGCTCGTGAATGGGGTGGGCGTGACCTGCGTCGACGCTGCGGCGCAGGCCACGCCCACCCCATTCACGGAGCCGGCCGCTCAGCGCAGCGGTGTCAGCGGACAGGTGAGTTTAACTTTTTTTTTTTTTAATATGGCGCCTGCCTATACTAATGGGGGGAGGGGGTGGGAATGGGGGGAGAGGGGCCACATTGCCTATGGGAATGGGGGGATGGGGATGCCACACAGCCTATGGGAATGGGGATGCCACACAGCCTTTGGGAATGGGGGGAGGGGGATGCCACACAGCCTATGGGAATGGGGGGATGGGGATGCCACACAGCCTATAGGAATGGGGGGAGGGGGATGCCACACAGCCTATGGGAATGGATGGAGGGGGATGCCACACAGCCTTTGGGAATGGGGGGGAGGGGGATGCCACACAGCCTATGGGAATGGGGGGATGGGGATGCCACACAGCCTATGCGAATGGGGGGAGGGGGATGCCACACAGCCTATGGGAATGGGGGGAGGGGGATGCCACACAGCCTATGGGAATGGGGGGATGGGGATGCCACACAGCCTTTGGGAATTGGGGGAGGGGTATGCCACACAGCCTATGGGAATGGGGGGGGGGGGGGATGCCACACAGCCTTTGGGAATGGGGGGAGGGGGATGTCACACAGCCTATGGGAATGGGGGATGCCACACAGCCTATGGGAATGGGGGGAGGGGGATGCCACACAGCCTATGGGAATGGGGGGAGGGGGATGCCACACAGCCTATGGGGAGAGGGGGATGCCACACAGCCTATGGGAATGGGGGGAGGGGGATGCCACACAGCCTATGGGAATGGGGGGATGGGGATGCCACACAGCCTTTGGGAATTGGGGGAGGGGTATGCCACACAGCCTATGGGAATGGGGGGAGGGGGATGCCACACAGCCTATGGGAATGGGGAGAGGGGGATGCCACACAGCCTATGGGAATGGGGGGAGGGGGATGCCACACAGCCTATGGGAATGGGGGGATGGGGATGCCACACAGCCTTTGGGAATTGGGGGAGGGGTATGCCACACAGCCTATGGGAATGGGGGGAGGGGGATGCCACACAGCCTATGGGAATGGGGGGATGGGGATGCCACACAGCCTTTGGGAATTGGGGGAGGGGTATGCCACACAGCCTATGGGAATGGGGGGAGGGGTATGCCACACAGCCTATGGGAATGGGGGGATGGGGATGCCACACAGCCTTTGGGAATGGGGGGAGGGGTATGCCACACAGCCTATGCGAATGGGGGGAGGGGGATGCCACACAGCCTATGGGAATGGGGGGAGGGGGATGCCACACAGCCTATGGGAATGGGGGGATGGGGATGCCACACAGCCTTTGGGAATTGGGGGAGGGGTATGCCACACAGCCTATGGGAATGGGGGGAGGGGGATGCCACACAGCCTTTGGGAATGGGGGGAGGGGGATGTCACACAGCCTATGGGAATGGGGGATGCCACACAGCCTATGGGAATGGGGGGAGGGGGATGCCACACAGCCTATGGGAATGGGGGGAGGGGGATGCCACACAGCCTATGGGGAGAGGGGGATGCCACACAGCCTATGGGAATGGGGGGAGGGGGATGCCACACAGCCTATGGGGAGAGGGGGATGCCACACAGCCTATGGGAATGGGGGGAGGGGGATGCCACACAGCCTATGGGAATGGGGATGCCACACAGCCTATGGGAATGGGGAGAGGGGGATGCCACACAGCCTATGGGAATGGGGGAGGGGGTGGCCACACAGCCTATAATAATGGGGGAGGGGGATGCCACACAGCCCATGCTAATGGGGAGAGGGGGATGCCACACAGCCTATGGGAATGTGGGGAGAGGGATGCCACACAGCCTATACTAATGGGGGGAGAGGGGGATGCCACACAGCCAATGGGTATATCGGGAATGGGAGGGGGGATGCCACACTGGATATACGGGGAATGGGATGGGGGCATGCTACACTGTCTATGGAATAGGGGCATCCCACACTGCCTATGGGAATTGGATAGGGGAATGCCACACTGTCTTTAATGGTGCGTTTTTGGTTTAAAAAATTTTTTTCTTATTTTCTTCCCCCAAATCCTAGGTGCGTCTTATGGGCAGGTGCGTCTTATAGGGCGAAAAATACGGTAATCAATGGGATCTAGTTTGTATAAACAGAATTGTACCTCATCAGATCTGTTTGTAAGATTGTATCTCTAAGTTGCAAAATGTAGATTGTGGGTCATTTTAAAATAACTCCTTTATTTAAAGGAGCACTATCACGAAATTGTGTAATATTAAACACCCATATGAACACGTTAGCTAAAGAGAGGAGGGGTCACTTACACACCCGAACTGAATAAAACTCCCACCAAGCTTGTAGTTTTCTTTTCCAGGTAGGAATAAAATCAAGGGGTGATAGGTTTACTGTATCGGGGTGACAGAACCTGTCACCCGATTTCCCCTTCCTTTCATTAATAAAAATAAAGCACAAGTCTGGCTGTATATTTCTAGATGTGGGGGTGTATAAGTGACCTCTCCTCCCACCATCCAGCATATGTACATGGATTTTATTATTGGGCCATTTTGTTTGTGATAGTGCTCCTTTAATTTAGTGCTCAAGAGTAAAATAAAGTATTAGAATGTTCCCATTACACAAAGAATCTCTAGTTTCTCTCTGAATGAACAACCTCAAGATTGCGAGTTTTAGATATCACATTGAAATTGTTTTCTTAGCTACCACTAAGATAATTTGTAATATTTTCTTGAAGAATGGCTGTAATGTTGAGGTATAGGGAGCAATCCAAAGGATTTTATGGCTCATTTTAATAGAGTTCTTCCTATTTTTATTTAGATACCAGTGCTTTGAGATTGAATCAAAACATCAATTAAAAAAATATCCTATATATTTTTCAAGGTCAGGGAGTTTAGTAAATTTCTCCCCTATGTCATAATCCCCCTGTCCCCCATGATCCTATCTTACCCTATCAGGGCAAAATGTAAAAATCATGACTTCTGAAACATGAGATGAATAGAAACTTCAAAATAAGGTTTAGTTTCACATGGGGGGGTTGTTTTGAATAAAAAAAAAACTGGGAGCATTAGGAGCTTTAGAGCTATGTGATTCTATGGTCTACGTTGTTGCCTGGACTATCCCTTTCTCTAGCAGGCTGAATTGATCAAAATAAGTGTGCCTGTCTCACCATATAAGTTAGGCAGTGTGGATTTAGCAGAATACATGGGGCAATCTGTCTGTACACTCACATGTGAGGTGCCATCAACCTTGGGGGAGCAGAGGAGAGGTGAGCATTGTGAGGAGAGAAATGCTGTGGGAGGGAAGCTATGTGACTATGGGGTTGTCTTAAAACAATTGCTGAAATGAGCAATGATAAGACATTACAATTACTGGATATCCACTTCTGTCTTGGGATGACTGCACAGAAATTTAAGGTAATTTTGACTGTGGTCAAGAAGAAGGATTCTCAGGTGTTTAGCAGGATGGCGGCTTCCATGCAGTTCAGAAGTGCAACATCTGCATGCTATTCCACAACATCTGCATAAACTTAATTTTTAGGCTTTGCTTTAAGTGCTACATGCTACTCCGGTCTGCTGCCTACAGGGCCTACCAAGAGATCCTGCTTTTAGATAGGTATTTTTATTGTTGAAGGGCCACCTGTATTAGAAGTATAACCATGCATTTGGCTGCATCTGTTGACTAAAAGCCATTATTGATTTGCAAATCTCTAACAGGAACTTTCTGTATCGATTCACAGAAGCCAGCCAGGTTCAAACTTTATCCAGCTGTAATGTCCACCTTACATTTGATGCAGACTAGTCCTTATGGTGGGTTACTAAAAACTCCTAGGTCGATATATATATATAGATGCACTTTCTGAAATATATTTTTCAGTTTAACCTCCATCAAGGTTTTGCTTGCTATTTGCTCATAAAGGATTTTACTACTGATTTCCAAAAGATTTTTTGTAACTTACAGCAGCAGTACTAAACAAGCCTGCAACAAGAGAGAACATTGAGTCAGCAGGTGGATGATCTGCCAACTGCGCCGTGATTTCATTAGCATGCACACATCTCTGCTACCCACGCGTTGGTAAGCTATCAGTTTATAGATACTGTGCACTTTATACTGTACAGCTCCGATCTACAGGGAATCAGCATAACAAGAACCAGGCAAGAAACTTCTGTTCTTAAAAGGATGCCTGGTGGAGTAGCTGCCTGTTGACTCATTGCTTTCTTAGAATGAAATAAAAAGTAGCAGTGTAGGACCAAGGTAACGGCAATGACAATTGGACAAGAAAAGTACATTTATAAATAATAAAACGTAGGGACTATACAATGCAAAGATCTGAAAATCTCCAGTAACTATATTTTATTCACATTGAAGATATCAGATATATTCATAAGTTGTTTTTTTTTTGTTTTTGAAACAAATCGCTAATTAAATTGATTAGCAATTGATGGCAGCAACACATCTCAAAGTAGAGTCATTTTTCCACCAAGTTATTTGACTTTATTAAAAGGGCATGTTTGGTGAGGCCAAGTCTCTCGCAAGCTAAGATGGCCAGAGGTTAACCAATTTTTGAAAAACTGCGTCTACAAACATCTCTTGTACGCATCACAGCCAGCCGGAATGACGTAAAATGACTATATTTGGGCTATTTTCCATGTCAGGTGATTCAGGGCAGTGTTTTTGGGCTAAGTTGCCCTTTTTGCAGGAATTTACATACACCAAACTGAGTATTCGCCGTATTATTAAATCTCAAGACATTCATGTGTCAGTAATTGTCAGTAATTTTACGACTCTCACATGCGCTAGCACTTGATTCCCAGCCCTGATTTGGCCCTTTCTGGTCTTTAAAAACTGTAGGATTCTGGTTAAAACTTATGCCCTCTTTTTGCTAGTGGGAATCTGCATATGTACCTACAGTGGAGCCATTTGATGAGTTCTGTGGAGACTACGAGCGTCTACGAGCGTCTGCAGCATCGGGGACTGTTAACCATGTACTTTCCCGAGCTTAGGCATACCGGTCGTCACCTAAATATGGATCTGATGCCTGATCATCAGGTGTTCGAATTGACCCGACTGAACAGCCTTTGTCTTCAGAAGCTTTGCTTAGAGCTGCGGCTTGGTTGGCTGCCTTCAATTTTTTGTTCAATTCAATTTCAATTTCAAACTTCAATTTTTGGTTCCTTCTAGAGGCTAGACCCAGCCTTTGCTGAGCCGTGCACAGATAATTAATTTGGCTGTTCATTTGTTGGTGCCAGTATAGTGACCCTATTTTTTATTGCATTTTTTGCAGAAACCCCAAGATGGGCCACTCTCTAAACGCCCAATGCATCGTGGGACTGGATCTTAATTTTTTCAGCATTTTAGCCAGCTTCCATGCATTCATCTTGAGAAGTTTGTACACCTGTTTTGAGAGTGGCAAGCTGACTGGCGGTTGGGTTCTGGGTATGTCTGTTTATTTATGTAATTGCTGTGGTGCTGTTGGCCTGCCAATTTGAATACATTCAAGATTTGGCACCGCTTTACCAGACACAGGTGCCGTCTGGCAGCAGGGCAGGGCTGACTTCCTCCTGGGTGCTCTGTAAAGCTGGTGGGGCTGTTGCTCACTGAAGGAAGAAGATGCTGCTGGGAGGAGTGGTGATGCCCAGTGTCCATGGTGCTAGCTACGTGTCGAGTAGAATAGGGGTTTCATCCAGACTGTCAGAGTGGCCTTCTTCCAGCTCACTGATCTCATCCATAAGAAGTGCCATCTGTGTGGAGAAAGGTCAACATTAATGTTTGTTTGGTTCAATGCTATAACACATTCTCCATGCCAAAAACATTTCCCTGGGATCACCCTTTTCCCCCACCCTGACACTTGGGCTTTGGCAATTAAGGACACACATTTACCACATCACTCTCAGTACTCCCCTCCCTGGGTGGCTGCCTGTTGGATAGGCCCGGTCTTGATGGTGGCTTGATGGTGGGCCCGCCAGACGGGGCAGCTGTGGCCACAGGTGGAGGGTCTTGAGGCTAAGGTTCTGCTCGCTGGGGTTGCTGTCAATTCAAGTTAAATGCACTGTTAGGTTCCTCTTTACAGTATATGGGCCCCTTCCAATTCCCAACAAGTGGAACACACTGGGACCCACGTCTACATGGGGGCCTTAAAATTTGCCTGCTACCTCCAGGTTAGGGCTTACATTTAAAAATTGACAAATCCCCTTTGTATGTGGTGTAGGCCAACATGTGTGTCACAGGCAAGCTCCAAGTTTGGGGTGCCATGCATGTGGGCACTCAGGATTGTGGGTTTGGTGGTTGGTCATCCTCCTCCCCCCTTTGCAAACCTGCCGTAAAGTCCTTTTCCGTTACGGTAGAACCTATACCAATAGTCACTGGGAAAACCCCAGTAGTAAGACTGCACTAATTGTACTTTATGCACAAAATATCACTGTCTGTATATATATATATATAATATATATCACTGCAACTAGTAGAATAAATGAATTACATCACTTATTATTGCACCCTCCAAAAGTGAGAGAACTGGCACTTTGGGGCCCAGAAAAAACCCGGAAAGGGGTGTTTACACTCACCCAACGGGAAGGGACCCCAACCCCCCCCCCCCAAGGTAATTCCCTTCTATGACCAAACTCAGAGGTGCCATACCTCACAGGGTAAACCGATTGGACAAAACCACAATCAATCCTTCCTCCCCTACACTCCCACTCCCCCCCCCCACCTATTCCCTCCCCCACTCTTGGAAAACCAAACCAGGTGGTGGGCTGTGCTGGGAGCCCCGGGGGCCCTATTTGTGTGACTCCCACTGCTGAAGCCTCACACTGCTGCGGTTTACTTGCTCAGAATGGGTAGTGTGGGTATCAGCAGGGGAGTGCCTGTGAGATGAAGAGTGGGGCCTGGGGCTGCAATACCTGGGACGGGTGCAGTGTACTGTGTTCTGGGCTCTGGGGGCTGCATTGGTGTCTATGGTGTGGCATGAAAGTCTGAGGCTCAGCTGTATTCTTTTATATATAAGTGGGTGATTAACTGGACATCAATTGTGTTTAACAGAGGGGACTGTAACCTATAGGCTACATGGCTGTATGGACAAAAGCACACCTCTGGGGTCCACCAGAGTGCTTAGGCACTGCCTTGGAACAGGGGTGTGTCACAAAGCCGACATCCGAAGGACCAACATGGCACCCACAGTGTAAACCTGTGAGCAGCAGGATATCATGAGGGTAAGTCAACCTTTCATGTCATTCACCTACGCATGTGTGCCGCATTACACTACAGCCAAAGTGCCAAAGGGCTTTGTATTCAAATGTTACAGGCCCTCAGTAGTGTGCTGCCACTGTCACATGTACTACTCTGGCATGTTTGTATGCGACGCTGGGGTGCCTTTATTGTTTTGATTTCTAGCCGACAGTAGTAGCGTGTGAGAGTTAAGCGCACCACTTGGCCTAGGTACGTCTGCGCTTGCAATCCACAACTACTGTTGGATGGGAGACACTAGTGTAATAAGTAATAAGTAATAAGTTGCAGGGGTGTGCATGTGGTGCTAAAGGAGAGCCAAACAGAGAAGGACACATGTTATCATTGCAATTCTGTTTGTTCTTTGCAGATTTTCATTGAGGAAAGGTACAACTTCAAGCTCAACACTCATGAAAAGAGGATGTTGACAGAAGAAGTGGCAGCCCATGTGAATGGTGAGGGGACATTGCCTTACACCCACACCCAAATAATGCAGCACTTGTCAATCTCAAACAATGAAAGTGGCCCCAGTTGCGAAGGTTCTACAGACAGAATTTCCAGGTAAGTTGGTGGATGTACAACAGAGAAGGTGAGCTATCAGGGTTATGAGTGGCCTTTTGTTAAAACTTGTATTCTCTTTTTTAGAAAAGGATTTCTGGCTGTGCAGAACCAAGTGCTGATGTGTTGTGCTTCTCTGTTTCTACAGATTCATTTGAGGGTGAGTAAGCAGTGATGGGGCCACGGAGCCAGACTCAGGTGGGTGCCAACCTAGTAAAGCAGAATGCTACACAAACAACACATGCACAGAAATTCTTACTCAGTACTTTTCAAATATAGACCCTGAAGAAGGGGTTGGCACCACTGAGGAGGGTGGCCCTTTAAAAGTATGCTGAAAACAGTTGGGGTAAGTAGGTCAAAAATATTCAGGCACACGTGTCCAAACATGTTTTACATTTATCTCTTTGTAGCTGTCATGTTGGTCCTCCACAAAATGCTACAATTAAAAAAAAAAATTACATTTGACATGTTTTGTAAATATGTAAACAAATAATTTAGAAAAAAAAACACAACTATATAACTATATTTTAATAAAAATTGTTTTAATCTTTATATGCTACATGGTGGTGACGTTTATTAAAAGAACTACATAAAGCAGACACAAAACAAGCAAACGGCAGTGTAAAATGCTGATGCAAAACAGAAGGTGGTCTAAGTAAAGGAAGCAAAAAAAGTTAATGTAGAAGGACATGCAAACTACATGGGATGCTCTAGATGCCAGCAGGGAGGAGAAGTATGTAGAAGGACATGCAGATTACATAGGATGTAATTGTCTGCCCAATGATGTAGAATGAAATGGCTCATTCCCCCTCATTGGCACTACACAAAGGAGCTTTGGGGGACAAGAGGTGAGTATAGATTTTTTCATAATGTTATTATCCAGACTTATGTTATTGCTGAAGTCAGAGCCTGATCAAATGGAGGAGCTGACTCCACAGCCTTGGTTATCCAAATGATTTTGTGAGCCACTGTAAATTTTGGAGAGGCTGGGTTTTTAAAGACTTTCCAACTCGACACACAAGTGTGGCCACTGCTTTAGCCAATTGTCTGATCCACACTAGCAAGTAATCTGATTTAACCATCTTGCGGTAAATCTCAGGAACCTCAGGTGAAAAGGAAATGCTTGTACAGTCCACAAATATTTTACTTCTTCCATATTCTACATCCAGTGTTAAAAAGTTGTCCCACTATTTTGCTGGTGTCAGTTACTCCCACATCCCAAAAAGAAATTCAAATGGTCCAGTTTTCTCGTTGTTTAGCTTTAGTAACAGGACTCTTCTTGCTAACAAGAACTTTTAAGAGGTGTTTCAGAAAATGTGTAGGTTGTGTTAATGTCAGGTTTTATTGACTACAAAAATGTTGGTGGACTCATGTTTCATCGCCTGTGACTATTAGAGAATAGCAGTCTCCCGGATTTTCTCTAAGCATGACTAAATTCTCTTGGCTAATTCACAGACATGTTTTTGCTTGGAAACTGACCGCTTGACATCACCAAAACATCATGAATAATACTGGAAACCATGACAATTCATGCCTAATTCATGAGCTATAACATGGACTGTGACCCAGCAATCATCCAAACTCATGACCTCCAATTTATGGCACATTTCCTCTGATGATGCTTCAACGAGTCACCTTGACAGGCATCATATGCAGGTAATTCCCTACACCATTTAAATTGCTTGGCCCAAAACCTTTTTTGGTAGCTGGAAGGTGCATCATCACCATATACAGCAATCACCCTTTCAAGAATTTCCATTGTAAGGAATTTAATCATGAACCAAAGCTCTAAATCCCTCACTTTCTTTTGTAGAGCCACACTTTACTGCACTTGCCATCCTGTCACTCCCTGTGCTTTCATCAGAGTGAACTGCTACTATTATTGCGAGTCTCAATCTAACATTGACAGAACATACTGGGGAATAGAACTTATTGTACATGCCTCGTAATATATATATATATATATATATATATATATATATATATATATATATTCAGGAGCTTAACTTTAGGGGATGCAGGGGTGTAGTGACAGCACCAGGGCCTAGAGGGTCAGGGGGCCCCATTATTGTTGTTCCTTCCCCATCATTTAGAGAAAGGAGATTTTACTGTATGAGCCATGTAATGTCCCCATTTAATGTTTGCACTACGCCCCCTTCACATTTAGTTTCTCCACTGTATATATTTGTGTTCCATTGCTCATTGCTAGACAATTAATGATTAGATTAGACAGTTATAGGAGATTCTATAATATGTAATCATCCGAATAGTTCGGCGTGCCTGGTGCTAGGCATTTAGTATAAAGGATACATTCATTACTTAGAGGGTGTTGTGCTAATGTTGCAGTCTTTTTTGGGATTTGTTGGTCATCAACCCTCACCAACTATCCACTACTCCACCCTTTCACATTGTCCAGGGTTGCACGGCACTCATCAGTAAACAAGACAGTTTGAAAATGAGCGTTCGTATATGTCTGGGTCCACTGAACCATTCCTTTTCTGCTTATAAGCGCTGGTTAGGTATGGTCGAATAGTAGGTTTATGAACAGCTGCACCATCCAGAGCAGTGATGGTGACACATTCCCTTCTTTTTTTTTACATTTGCTCTGCCTCTCTATGCAGGGCATTTTAAAGGATGTTCTGCACCAGCGTCACTGACCCTGCTGTACATGTGGATATTAAAGCCAGACCTTAATCCGAAACAGCAGCGCTTTTTAATTGAGCCCACCCTGGGCATGCCAGTCCACTGTCGGGTCCAAGGAAATGCCAAATAAATCAGGAATTATACCCTCCTGTTTTCCTGGAAGCTCGGCAGCCATGTTCATCTCTCCATGTGATTACCAGGAAGTGACAAGTTGAGGTTGGCTGCTCAGAAAAACCCACTGGTATTCATGATGGGTAATCATGCCCGATATACCAAACTTGGAATACTCTATCTGATGATGGGGGGGAGCTATGGGGCCCCATCAGGGCCATGTACGCCCCTGCTTGGTAGACAGATGGTACCTGGCTCTGGAATGACAGGTACATAGCTGCTCTAAGGCCCCATCTTTCACCAACTTATGAGCACCAGGGAGGGTTAATTTCTCACAGCATGCTGCAAAGAATGGAGTGGCTGGGGGCAGAACTGAAAACACAGAACATGTTGCTCCTCAAGCAGTCAGAACAGAGTGTTGGGAGCCTGCAATGTAGCATCTTGTCTTGCTCCCACAACTGCTGCCAGGTGACTTAATGCAGTACTTGGATGGGTGATGAACCTCAGGCAGACACCAGGTGACTTGAAATCTCTGCACCCTCACCGCCTTTGCAGGAGCCCAGCCAGTGTTCTGCTGTAGAAAGGCCTTAAGGTGTCAGTAGACAGTTCTTGTGTCATAAGTTTGCCACTGCTGCTCTAGAGGGTCCTACACTTTGAGGTTATCTGGACTCCAGAGGTACCAGCAGCTTCAAATATCTGTTTGCTGCTTTGTAATGCCCCTTTAGCAGCTGCATTCTTAAACCAGTGACTTGGTCATAAACCTTCCTTACCATGCATTTATCTGCACCAACCTGCCTGGCTTTAAATCAGTCATAAATTTCTCCACAGTACCATGATCACATTTAGGTTTTTGTGAAATATCAAATGTTTTCATACCTTCCATACCCTAATGTCAAACATCTTTCTTAAACCGGAGCAACGTCATTTTTAACAAAAAAGTGCAGTGGAATTTGATCCTGCATTAAACTAAGGGGGTAATTTAAGAAAGGATAGTGTCAGGTAGCGCCTGGTTAATGAGAGGTAGCGACAGGTAGCGACTGGTGAACGCTGGACACGGCATGCAATTCCACATTTATCAAGCATAATCTGTTTAGCGACTGGGATAGCGGCATGTAGCGTCTGATTCATCATTTTCAAAGCTTCTGCGAACAGCGCCAGCATTCAGCCTTGCACAGCGCCAGGTATGACCTCTCGCTACCTGTCGCTCCCCCATACATTTCAATGGACGAACCTTTTCTTCTCTTTAAACGGGGTTTTTATTTTTTTTTTATTTTTCCCAAAAATCACAAATAATTCTGTGACCTCTTCTGACACTGAAAAAGCAGTTTTTTCCCTTTTTTTACATTTTTAAAATATTTCTACAGAAATGACATTACAGGTCTGGCATTAAAGTGTTCATGTTACAATGTTGCTACAATGTAATTCCATATGTTTTCGGTTTGTTACTAGTTGATAGATGCTTGAAAACAGACTTTAAAGACACTGCCTCCTGCACTCTGGGCTTCAAACAAGTATTTTTCAGCGCCAGAGATTTGGGAGGCTGTTTTTTTCCTGAATATGGTGTGAGTCGGTCGCTATGAGCAGTCGCTAACATGCGCTCCCATACAGCGCTGTACTGGTCAAATAGCGACTCCTCACAATGTATTTAACATTACTGAACAGCAACTGAGTCGCTATAAATTAGCGACCCATGGCTGAGCACAGTGACTACTAGCGGGCGCTCTGAAAATGCCTGCTACAGACGCTCATCTGTCGCTCCCTGCCGCTAATGATGAATCAGCCTCCCCGATATCAGCACCTTGTTTGTTTTAATGCTCTAGTAAAGTCGCATCGGCAATGTGCTGCCATCTTAGTTTTGCCCTACAAAACCTACAGATCTTGGGGCTCCCTACAGACCAGCACACCAACACTGCTTACTACTGCAGCACTAGTCTCATGCTGCTACCATAGGTGCTGCAAGGCTGGGGCCCCTTTCTGCCATGCACCCTGTACCAGCTCTCTCCCTTGACCTGTACCACCCTGTGCCTGGATTTCAAATCCTAAATGTCTCATGATTAAGGAAGACCACCTACATGAGCCCTCTGTATGAACATTAAAAGAGACCTCTTGACGTACTCTGAAGCCTAAGTGTTTCTTGTTCCTTGTTTGACAGGCCCACTCATATTTAACAGGTTTACTTCAAAACAAAGATATCTGACCATAGTTTATCTATTATTAATTTCTGTAGCTTACTGTCTAAACCTATTTACTTATTATCTTTGCCTGAGTATAGTTCTTTGTCCAACCTTGTTGAAAAATCATACCAGTGAACGGGTGCGCATGCGCGCGGGACCCGGAAGGACGCCTGTACTTGCGGCTCTACATTGTTCCCTGCGTATTGGCTGCGGGAGGCACAAGATCGCGGCGGTTTTTGCCCACAGAGGGTCGCACCCATCAGGGGATCTTCCCCTCCAAGTCTGAAACAGAACTATGACGGTGAGCTGGGGTCGCTGTGGATGACAGGCGCAGCCGGGAGTCTGACCTCGGGCGCCATCTTGATTCAGGGGGACGCGGTTTATTGCCTCTAGCTTGCCTCAGCTGGAGATTCAGCACACAGTGCCTGCCTCCTCAGGCTTCTATAAGTGCCCCAACCTACTTGGCAGTCTCCATCTATATCAGTGTCCTCAATAGGGAGTGTCCTCTCAGCAACAATTCATTAGTGGACATAACTTTTTAAAGGGCCAGTGCAGTGGTTCACATATGGACAGAGCAATGATGACGGCGTTCTAGGTGGGTTCCGTGCCCGCCGGACAAGGTTGGGAAAATATATAGTGTGATTGGCACCTATTTTTTCTACAGGATTTCAGACACAGCATCTGGGCTGCCTGTTGTGATACTGCCCTAATAAGGTATTCAGAAGGTAACCACCAGAGGGGCAGTGTGTGGAGAGATGGCAGACACCCTGTCGGCTGCGGAGTTGCAAGAGCTGGAAGACAGCGAGGCCTCTTTTCTTGCGAGTGAAGATGAGGTTCAGGTTCAACCGGGACTACAACCGCAAGCGCAGGTGAGCGCAGATCTTTTTTCTAAATTTGAACATTTGCTACAGTCAGCCCTTACTTCTAATACTCAGCTCATTATGAATCACCTATCAAAAGAAATAGATAAACTGTCTTGCAGTCTCTCTACTCTGGATAAAAAGATGGGGTCCATTGTTTCAAAGCAAGAATCCCATGAATTGGAGATTTTACAATTAAAAAGAGATAATTCCACCCTGATCTCAAAGATGGAAGACTACGAAAATAGAGATAGAAGAGCAAACTTACGTTTCAGGGGCCTCCCTGAACATCTAGAAGATTCCAAAGCAATTGTAATTGCGTTGTGCCAGGATTTGATCCCTGGGATTTCGGTTGATCGGCTTGAATTAGATCGTGCGCATAGGGCATTGGGCCCCCGCCGACCACCTCAGGAGCCCCCACGAGATATTATTGCAAAATTCCATTATTATAATAGCAAAGAGCAGATTCAGAGGGCTGCTAGAGGCGCTACAGATCTTGTGTTTCAAGGTTTTAAATACCAAGTGTTTTCTGACCTCTCTGCGGCTACATTGGCGAGAAGAAAAGAACTGCGCCCACTGTTGTCTATTCTGCGTGACCATGACATTAAATACAAATGGGGTTTTCCCTTACGTGTGTCTTTTGTCTACAAGGGTGATTCATTTTATGCTTCGTCACTGGACGATTTGCAACAGCACCTGTCAACGTTACAACTTACTAAATCTTCAGGGTCTAAATTGCCGAGGATCGCTGATGATTCTCCCAAGCAACAACGGGCGGGAAAGAGGCAAAAGCGTTGGTCTTCCTCGAATGGTCATGGTTCTCGATTGATATTTGATGGCACCTGAATACCTGTTTACATTTAATATCTTTTGTATGCTCTCTGGCTATAGTTCATTATATTAATGTACACTACAATATATAGATACAAGATTATCTTTAGAAATGTCATGTTTATATGTGCATTGTTTACTGAATAAGGTTTACATAGAATCTGCTTCAACACCCTATGTTTTCATTTGTTTCTTCACCTGGTTTTAGTCAGAGATGATATGTTTTCTTATGGATACTTAATATAATGGTGTTATTCATTTTATCTATGTGGTTTTTCTAACCCCACTTGTTCGGCGGCATTCCCATGTCGTACTCCTGTTAAACCAGTGGTTGTAAAACTCCTTGGTTTTTATTTTTATATTTTTTCAATTTTTGGCCCCTTTTTTTTAAAAAAAAAAGGGTACATATATACCAGTTTTGGTCAAAAGTGATCTGATTTAGTGGTTTTGTTAATAGTTTGTCTAGTGGTCGTGCTTCTAGACTCACGAGTTTGGAAAGTTTGGTTGTACGCTACTGACAATATTTCTTTTTTTGTGGGACGATAACTACTAGCCATTTCTAGACGCTGTGCGTTGGACTTGGCTGCTGGGAACCGTCCCTTTTTTAGGGTTCGAAATAGAAGTACTTACTTTTTCAGTTATAGTACTTTATTGTAAATATATGCTCAGATCTTCTTTTTCGTTCTGACTTACCTTCTTATTCTTTTTTTTTTTCTGTCCTTTCTTCTCCTCTTCTTGTCTACTAATTACCCTCCCCCGTCCCTCTCTCCCCTGAACATAACAGAATATTGTATTAAGCCGCAGTGATACCTACCATGGCCACGATATTTTCAGTCAATGTGCAGGGTTTCAACTCGCCCTATAAGCGCTCTGAGGCTTTTCGTAAGATTAATTCGCTGCACCCAGATGTGTTATGCCTTCAAGAGACGCATTTTTCATGCTCCTCCAGACCTAAATATCTTGATGCTAGATACCCGCAAGTATTTATGTCTTGCGCCATGTCTAAACAGAAAGGGGTTCTTATTTGTTTTCGTAGAGGTTCCCAGTTTCATTGTAAGAGGGAAATCAGAGATTCTGATGGAAGATATCTGATTCTTATTGGAGATTTGCAGGATACTGAAGTGACAATAGCATCCTACTATGCTCCAAATACAAATCAGCAGGCCTTTTTATCGGATTTCTTTGAGGTAGTGATGTCAACAGCGAAGGGGACTACCATTATTTGTGGGGACTCCAATTTGGCTCTGAACCCTCTCTTGGATAGACATTCAATTTCGAATTCGTTAGCTGGCCCACATTTAGTTTCCACTTCAAAGGCATTTCGGAGATTGCTGGAATCCCACTCATTAGCTGACTCCTGGCGGGAAGCTCACCCAGGCACCCAGAACTTCACCCACTTCTCGCATCCTCACGGGGTGCATACTAGAATATACCATATTTTTATACCTTTAAATACCTTACCTCAAATGAGAGAGGTCAATATAGTGCCAATACCCTGGTCAGACCACGATGGGCTGTTACTTAAATTGAATTCCCTTCTTAGTAGACCTTTGAATTTTTATTGGTCACTTAATGCGTCTCTCCTGTCTGACCCGGTATTGGTTCAGTCCGTTTCTGATACATTAGTGGAATATTTTGATGTGAATATGACATCAGATGTCTCAACCACAACCTGCTGGGAAGCCCATAAGCCTGTAATTAGGGGTAAACTAATCCAGTTAGCCTCTAAGAGAAAAAAGGAGAGGAATGTTTATATTGATAAATTGGAAAGAGAATATTTAATTGTAGCCGAAAAAGCCAAAAAACAATTGTCTAGGGAAACACGTTTGGAGCTCAATAGAGTAAGCCGAGATCTTAATTTGGCCTTAGCGGGCAAAGCTGAAAATTCAATTAGATGGCTCAGACATAAATATTATTGCAAAGCTAACAAACCTGACTCTATGTTAGCCAAAAAATTGAAATCTCCTGAATAACATTATCGCCCGATTAGATTGCGGGGTGATAGAGGTAATATCACTAGTAATCCGACTAAAATTGTGGATATTTTTAGATCTCAGCTATCAAAATTATATGAAAGCCCGGGTATTTCAAGGGGTGATGGAATTTCTAATTTTTTGAGCGGACTTTCGTTACCAACCTTGCCTGATCATTTTAGAGATTTGCTTGATATGGATTTTGATGTGGAGGAAACAAGGAAAGTTATTAATGGGTTAAAGCTTAATAAGAGTCCGGGACCTGATGGGTTCTCCGCGGTTTATTATAAGACTTTTAATCACATTTTGGCCCCCAGACTGACTGCGGTATTTAATGCTATTCGAAGCGGGGAGTCCTTCTCGCAAGAGTCACTTACCGCTTCTATTAGTATGATACCGAAGCCGGATACTGACCATGCCGTTTGGTCTAATTACAGGCCCATATCATTAATAAATGTGGATCTCAAAATTTTCACCAAGATTTTAGCAGATAGGTTATCCAGTTTTATGCCGTCACTAGTTCATAATGATCAATCGGGTTTTATACCTGGACGACAGGCGGGAGACAACATTAGAAGAGTTATTCAGCTGTCACATATAGCCCGAACGAGAGGTTTACCAGTCATGTTCCTTTCTTTAGATATAAGAAAGGCGTTTGACACGGTTTCCTGGGAATATCTTTTTCTTTTATTAGATAAGTGGGGTTTTGGCCCGGAGTTTCTGAACATACTGAAAACTATTTATAGCGCTCCAATAGCTTTTGTTAAGTATAGTGGTTATAGATCAGACTCTTTTCCTTTGACTAGAGGGACAAGGCAGGGATGCCCTTTATCTCCTTTGTTATTCGCATTGGCCATGGAACCGTTAGCTCGGAAGATTAGAGCCTCCTCGGATATCTCAGGAGTGGAGATAAGCGGAGAGCAACATAAACTTAGCTTGTTTGCAGATGATGTTTTGTTGACCATCTCTGACCCGCTTATTTCTATTCCGAATCTACTGCGGTTATTAAGTCTATTCGCAGAGGCTTCTGGTCTTCAAGTGAATACGGCCAAATCAAAGGCGTTGAATATTAATTTACCGGCGGATCTATGGAACCAGTTAAAGACAAATTTTGACTTTAGTTGGGAAGTAAAGGCTATAAAATATTTAGGAATAGCTTTAACTAGCCGTTATGAATCCCTGTATGCGGAAAACTATCTACCCTTACGTAGGAAATGTAATGTTTTATTATCCCAATGGCAAGGTTTTAATCTATCATGGCTGGGTAAGATAGCAGCAGTCAAGATGACTTTACTTCCTAAATTTCTTTATTTAGCAAGGACTTTGCCATTGCAGGTCCCTACTAAATTTTTGAGGGAATTACAGGGACGAATTTTCTCATTTATCTGGAATTGCAAGGAATCTGGAAAAGCCAAGGATTGCAAGTACAGTTATGTCTAAATCTAAAAAGACTGGGGGTCTGGGAGTTCCCAGATTCGGAAAATATTACCAGGCAGCACAAGTTGCTCAGCTCCTTTCTTATTATGCCTCTGAAGATGTACCTGGGTGGGTCCGCATTGAGTCAACATTAACATACCCGCCAATGGTTGGTGATTTATTTTGGCTTCCTCCGAAAGTTAGGCCGCAGTTAAATAATCCAATTTTGGCCCATTCTTTTAAAATTTGGGATGATATTAAATATTCAGGCGGACTCGCTTCCCCTCACCTCCCTTTGATGCCCTTGTGGGATAATTCTTTGTTTCCACCTGGTGTCTCTGACTTGCCTAGGTTTTGTAGATGGCGGGCAGCGGGAATCCAAAGAGCTCTCGATTGTTATCATGGAGCTGATATCGCTTCTTTTCAGCAACTTAGAGAAAAACACGGTTTAATGCCGAAAGACCTTTTTGGATATCTCCAGATATCTCACTTTGTCAGATCTTTACTGAAAAATTCTCCTAAAATTGATGTTCTTACCTGTTTTGAGTCGCGCTGTAGGAACGATCCAAGAGGTAGGGGTGCGATAGCTGATATTTATCGGTCCTTGTGTCAAAGTTGGGATAATAGATCCCTGGCCTATAGGGATAAATGGGAGGTGGATCTGCAAGATGAGAGGCCTTTGGATGTCTGGGATACAATGTGGAAGGCGTCATTTGGGAAGAAAGCCTCAGTGCAGGCTATTGAAGTTAATGTGAAGGTGATGCTGAGGTGGTATATGGTTCCTGCACGACTGATACATCTGGGCGGAGGTTCACCGGGTAATTGCTTTCGGGGTTATGACTTGCTAGGGACACACTGCCATATATGGTGGGAGTGTAAAATAGCCAGGGAGTTCTGAATCAAAATTTTTAATTCCCTTAGTAAAATCTTTGGTATGAGTATTGCCCCAAACCCTTGGATTGCGCTTCTTAATGACACATTTCCTGGCTGTTTAGCAAAGCAGAGACAATTGATTTATCATATTTGCACATGTGCTAAGTCGGTTATAGCCAAAGCTTGGAAAACACCTGTGTTGAGTTTTTGGGACTTCAAGAATAGGGTTAACAGTACTATGGCTATGGAAAAGCTATCAGCTATTCATGATGATAAGATGGAAGAGTATTGGGAGGTGTGGGATCCCTGGATTAAGGAATTTTTACCAGCTACATTCGATAAAAATCTTCTGAGAGTTTGAGGGAGAGATGGGACGACCCTCTATTGTTTTCCTGTCCCTATTTCCCTTTTCTTCCCATTCCCTACTTACCATCCCCCCCTTTTATTGGGTTTTTTTTTTCTCTTTTTTCTTCTCTTCTCTTTTTATTCTTCTTTTCTTCTATTACTTATTTCTTCTCTTGTTCGAATGTGATCGAAAAATTGGTAACATTGTTATGTTATAATGCGTAGGTCTGGAAGCTATTTCGCTGTTATCTATTTTCAGAAACTTAATGAATGTTCCTTTAATTTGCTTTAGTAAGATGTTGCTAAACATAATAATAATTATATTTTCCCCATATGGGGTTTGAGATAGTTTAATGTTAATTCTCAAGCCAATCCGTCGACAATGTTGTCATCTTTAATGTTATTGGCGTGTGTGGCCAATTATGCTTCTATGTTTATATCTATGTCTTGCTAGTGTGAAAAAGCTCCTTTGTGTTATATTATACAAATAAAAACATTGAAAAGGTGAAAAATCATACCAGTGAGGGTTTTCGCATTTTTTAGCAATCCCCGTTTCTGCCTTTGATGTCCCTGAAGCCATCAAGAGAACCTACTCTCACTAGATATCAATGACCCAATTACAAGAACAAACATACAAGAACAAACACCAGCAAAGGGAACTATTTGAAACAAGAATTCAGTACATGGACACCTGAAGCTGATTAATTAAAGAAAAATAGACATCTGCCTTTTTCTGTCACTACCCCATTAGTAGTTAGACACTGTACGTGTCTGGGAAGAAATGTTTTATTTTATGTTAGACACTTTGATTGTCTTGTGTATATCTATATATGTTTTTATCACAAAACAATGACCTTGACTTAGCCGTAACTTTATGTTGCTTTGAAGGAAAAGGCATGTAATCATAATTTTCATCCCTTAATTGAGCGGAGAATCTGGAGGAACAGTGGACTGGAGACAGTGACCTCACTAACCTATGTAAGATCCAGTCACTATATTTTGCTTATGCGCTGGATTGTTGTTGTGAAGAACTGTTGATCCTTAGCCTATATCTAGGTCTGAATTCCCAGCCCTAGTCATTACTGAGCCTTTGGCACTGCAGAGTAATGTGAAAAATAAACTGTAACCGAAGGTCACGTTGACTGCAATACAGAAGATGTCTCAAAATTCCATGTACCCCTCTGGAGATTTAGCAACCAGTCCCAGATTATCAACAATGGCCCATAAAATTATTCATACTGTGTGTGCTGCTTTAATTACTTTTACATTCCAGTATTCGTCCTGGGTCCATCGAATATGGCATTTCTTCAAGCTGGAATAAAAAAACAGATCAATACCAAGCATTATTTGCTTAAGCATTAGCAATTAAATGTAATTCCATTAGCAGCACTCTTATGTAATGCAGCTTTATTGCAGTTTTTTTTTTAGCTTTGTTCTACTTTAAAATCTAGATATCCCAAGAGAAAAGAGAAGAGAGACAACAAGGCTGTTTTATATATCCAGGAGGACCATTGTAGCTAATCAGAAATTAGCCTATACTTGAGCTCTGTTATATATCCTATTGGTAAAAATCAATTATTTTTATGCTACTATAATATGCATAATAATACAAATATAAAAATAATGATCACTTTTGCATGGAACTTTTACTTTGCATAATTTAATGGGTACTGGTTGTTATGTATAAAATGCTTAATAATTAATTATGAGCTTTTGGACTCAAACAGCAGCAATATTTGTGTCAATTTGTTCAACCTTTTTGTTTTTACTTTAAAATAAATTTTTCCCTTCCTCTGCCCCCCCCCCATTCTACTGGCCACATTCAATCCCTGCCCCTTAGTCTCCCTCTCAGGCCCTTGTACCCAGCCCCACTGTACCTACAAGCCATGGAACCCCAGCCCCCAATGCTATAGCATCATTGCTGGAGGGCCTCAGCAGGGACATCTTGGCCAGTGGCAGGTAAATTCCAGGGCTGATTTTGGCCCCAGTCCACCAATGTTTAGGGGTGCCCCAGGGCCTGCGGCATCTGACTGGGTAAGCTATCCGCTGGTGCCAGCCCTGAAGGATACAAACCACACATGAAGATGTGTGCAGCTTTGATCTCTGCCATTAATTTAAAAGGTGTGTATAAACTGTGGTGTCTCCGTTGTTCTCTGGAACCAGACTTGAGACAAACAAAATGCATACCAGCTAAATAGCATCTGAAATCCCCTTAAGTTTGGTAAATAAAGACTTAGCCAGGTGGCATTGGCAACATTAACTGCCCTGCCATTGGTTGGGACTCGCAACTTAGCTGTAGTAGCAACAATACAGAGGTTATATAGGAGAGACCAACCCTTCCAGAGTGTTCTACGTTTGGAGCTTGTCATGAGGCGAAGCGTTTCAATGTAGTGGAGGAGCTAAGAGACAGCCATGGAGGAAACCATTTGAATAGACTGTTTGCAGTAACCTTTGGATTATGCCTGTACTTAACTGTTTGCTGTGTTACCATGGATGGAAACCAATTAATAAAGACCATGTTGAGTTCACCTAAGAGTGTCATTTCTGGAGACCAGCAATGACTGAAGCCACACATGCCACACCAACATGGGATGCCCTACCCTAGGTCCAAGAACCCCCCTCACTCCCCAGAGCCCACAGCCAGGCACTCGCCCGCTACACATGTTTAAATTCAGTGACTGTTGATTTTTCAACTACCTCTGCTGGAAGTTTGTTCCAAGCATCTACTACTCTTTCTGTAAAATAATATTTTACATTGCTCCTGATCTTCCCCCCGACTAGCTTCAAGTTGTGCCCCCTTGTTCTATCATTAAGTTTCTTCTTAAAAACACTTAGGTATGGCAAAGGAGGCAAATGTACTGACTTTGCTGCAGCTATGTTCACCTGTAGCAGTCATCATTTCTGAATGTGTCCACTATTAAAGCAGAAGCTTGGGAAGGGTGCCTTATCAAGGAGCCACAAAAACGCGGAACTTCAAAAAGGCAAAGTTTGACCAACTTAGAGATGCCCTAAATGGCATTAACTGGGAAAATGTCCTTAAAAACAAAAGCATGGACACTAAATGGGATACTTTCAAAGGAATCTTTAATTTTCATTGTGACAGATATATACCTTGCAGGAATAAAACTATTAGACACACGTGTAAACCGATGTGGCTAAACAAAAAGGTTAAGGGGGCAATAAACAACAAAAAAAAAGACATTTAAACGTTTAAAACAGGAAGGGACAGCGGAAGCGTTAAAACATTATAAAGAAGAAAATAAACAATGTAAACAACAGATAAGGGCAACTAAGCTGGAGACAGAAAGACTGGTCACGAAAGAGAGTAAAACTAACCCCAAATTATTCTTTAGCTGCATAAACCGTAAAAGGTACAAACCTGAGGGTGTGGGCCCCCTGAAAAGCAAGGAGGGGACACCTATAGAGGGAAATGAGGAGAAAGCAAATTTACTAAACAACTTCTTTGCTTCTATATTCACAAAAGCATGTGACATGCGGAGTGAAATGCAGGGGAATAACCGAAACCCTCCATTAAATGTCACTGGTCTAACCAAGGAAGAAGTCCAGAACCATCTCAAGCAGATAAAAATCGATAAATCACCGGGACCAGATGACATACATCCTCGTGTTTTAAGGGAGTTATGTACAGTAATAGGCAAGCCATTATTTCTAATATTTGTGGACTCAATAACTACAGGGTCTGTTCCGAGGGATTGGCGCTTGGCAAATGTGGTGCCAATATTCAAAAAGGGATCTAGGGGGGAACCTGGGAACTACAGACCGGTAAGCTTAACATCTGTGGTTGGCAAGCTGTTTGAAGGTTTCTTAAGGGATACTATCCTGGAGCACCTTGGGGAAAATGACCTTATTACTCCATATCAGCATGGATTTATGAGGAATCGCTCCTGCCAGACAAACCTAATTAGCTTTTATGAGGAGGTAAGTTCAAGATTGGATCAGGGGGAGTCATTGGATATCATATATCTTGACTTTTCTAAAGCATTTGATACTGTGCCACATAAAAGGCTGGTACAAAAAATGAGAATGCTTGGACTAGGGGAAAACGTGTGCAGATGGGTGGGAAATTGGCTTAATGATCGGAAGCAGAGGGTGGTTATCAATGGTACACGCTCAGAGATTGGGTCACTGTTACTAGTGGAGTACCACAAGGGTCAGTTCTGGGACCAATTCCCTTCAATATATATATATATATATATATATATATATATATATATATATATATATATAAATTACATTGGGTATGGATTAAACAGTAAAGTCTCAATCTTTGCAGATGATACTATGCTGTGAAAAGTAATTAAAACAAAAGAGGACAGCAGGCAGCTACAAACGGATTTAAATAAATTGGAAGCATGGACAGTTAAATGGAAAATGAAGTTTAACACAGATAAATGTAAGGTTATACACATGGGAAGGAGAAATCTGTATCATGATTACACACTAAATAAACAAACACTTGGTAAAACAACAATGGAAACGGACCTAGGGGTTTTAGTTGACAATAAGCTCAACTGTAGTAATCAATGCCAGGCAGCTGCTGCCAAAGCAAATAGGATCATGGGGTGCATCAGGAGGGGCATAGGTGCTCATGACCAGAGCATCATTTTACCCCTGTGCAAGTCACTGGTCAGACCCCATATGGAGTACTGTGTACAGTTCTGGGCACCTGTGCTTAAGAAGGACATATCAGAACTGGAGCGCGTTCAAAGAAGGGCAACAAAGTTAATAAAAGGAGTGCGGGGACTAGAGTACCCTGAAAGATTGTCAAAGTTAGGTTTATTTAGTTTAGAAAAAAGACGATTGAGGGGTGATCTAATAACTATGTATAAATATATTCGGGGTCGATACAAAGATCTGTCCCACAATCTATTTATACCTCGGAGTGTAACTATAACCCGAGGGCATCCACTAAGGTTAGAGGAATGGTGCTTTCTCCACCGACATTGGAGGGGATTCTTCTCTGTAAGAGCAGTGAGACTATGGAACTTGCTGCCAGAGGAGGTAGTTATGAAGGATACAGTAAAAACTTTCAAAAGTGGCCTTGATGCCTTCCTGGCATGTAATAACATTTCCAGCTATGGCTACTAGACCACTGGAAGGAGTTAAACAGGCTGAACTGGATGGACTAAAGTCTTTATTCAGCCTTACTGTCACGCTCGGGGTAACTCCAGCCCTCTTAATTAGCTCACAACCCCCAATCTCCACAGCCAGCTTCACCTGTAGGAGCCCCCGCTTGCCGGGACGCAAGATACGCCTACCCGGGATCGGTTGCCCCCAGGACTTAATGGCTCAAAGGATGTAAGCTTATATGTGGGAGGACTGGAGAACCAATAGCAAGAGCGTGAGTGACGGAAGTCCAGAGACAGGCAATAGGTCGATAACGGGAAGGCAGAGATCGTAGCGGCACCAAGGGTCAGGCAAGACGTAGTCGGGGTTCAGGCAGAGGTCAGCAACTGGGGATCAGGATCTAGAAGCGTCAGTTCAGGCAAAGGTCGGCAACAAGGATTCAGGATCGAGAGGCGTCAATTCAGGCAGAGGTCGGCAACAAGGATTCAGGATCGAGAATGGTCGTACAATCAAATCGGCAACAGGCTAGACTTCACAGGAGTAGGTAACACAGGGTTCTGAGCGCTATCACAGGCAATTCACAACTGAGAGGGAATTGCCTTTATAGGAACAGGTCTGAGGGAAGCAGTGTACTGATTGGAGCACATAGGATTCCAAGGGTAATTGGCTGCAGAGCAGAAGAGGGCGAAGCCCTCAATCCCCTAGGATTCATTAACCCTTTAATTGATCCTCCGGCGGGTGCGCGCCGCACAGCGCCACCGGAGGGCATAACAGACACGTGCTCGCGGCCGCGCGCGAGCACGTCTCCTGGAGGAGGAAGCGGGGGGCGTGGCTGAGCTGGGCGCCGCTCGAGCCGACGCTGCTCGAGCCGACGCCGCTCGGCGCGGCCGCCGCACAGTGACAGCTGCAGCTGGCCGCCTGGAGACGTCGCTGGAACGGGGATCAGGTAAGCGGTTCCTGACACTTACATAGTATGTTACTATGTTACTAAGATGTTAGAGAGGAGATATCCTCTACAGAGAGATATGGGGCCAGAGCAAAGAGCTGAAAAGTGACAACACTATAACAGAAGGGCTATATGAGCAGACAAAATAAAAACAAAGTCCTACACTTGGGCAAGGCTGGCTCCAGGTTTTGTGGGCCCTTTTTAATGTTCATAAATGGGCATTTATGGATTTTTTGTTCCACATTTTACTCATCTGTGTAGTGAGACAAACACTAGCATTGAGTGTACACATGCCTAGAGCTGTGGGCTTCCCAAACCACGGCACCCCAGGAACAATTTGGGGCTTAGGTGCCTTTTTCAAGAGCACTTCAGTCATGTCCCCTGGAATCGGACCTGCAACCATTCATTTACGAGATTTGTTCCTTAATGCTAATTAGTGCTTAAACGGAGCTAGAGCCCTTATAATAACACATGTGACTCAGTATGGAGCACTGCAAAACCTGACCTGTTTCGGCCCTCAAGGAGAAAGTTTGAGGACACCTGGTTTAGAAGGGACACGGATGTAAATCATGAGAACGTCAATGCAATGCCATTTTCTCAGTCTCCTACGCTTTGCACAGTTCCCTGGACACAATGATATTTTACTTTTTACCATCTTCTGTGGAGCAGTGTAAAGTTCTCGTTGTTGTGAAGCACATCATTTGTTCAGCTGAGGTTCCACATGTTTTGCCCTGATATCCAGTACTGGGCCATCAATGCTAAATTATTCTAGGGCTTGTATTGGACTTACTGCTTGCGTCTTATGAACCACAGTGGGAGGAAGGTTTTTAAAAGTACTGTATGAAAATGAGTATTATAGGTGGGATTCAGCCCTGTGAGAATTTTTTTCTCCCGTTTTTTTGTGAGAAAAAAATCTATAATGAATGAATGAAGGAAAAAAATCATTATAAAATAAAATTCTCATAAAAAAGAGAAATAAGTTATAATTTGGGGATAAATAATAGCTCTCTCCTCTATTTTCGCTTTTCTAGTGCTTCCCCCCCCCCCCAATTTCTCCACTGGCTGCCAATATCTGCGAGAATTTGGTTTACTTTAATCCTAACCTCCAAAGTACTCTCCGGCGAGGCCACTTCTTACTTTTTTCTTTGCTGCAACAAAAAATTCCTGCCTAGATGTGCCCTCTACTCTGCACCCTGATCACCTTCTCTCACTCTCATCTTCAGCACTGTATATGCATTATTCCCCTCCTTTGGTATACCCTCACCCAAAAGCACACCCAGTCAAAAGTCAAAATTGCTTTGCCAAATTATAAGCATGACCACCAATGTGTGTGCATTCCTATCACGTCTGACTCATAACACCTGTACTGTATAATATTTGTTTTATCCACTACGAAAAATGATAGCACATTATAATTACACAAAAGTAATATAGAATATGAGCAATAGATTTAGACAAGAAAAACAACAGATGAAACATTGTAATACTTGCGTAAGTGAAACAGATAAACTCAGAAACCTTGAGATACTCTTCTTCAACCGGACCTTCAGCGTGATTTCATGAAAAGCCCAAACTCTTAAAAAACGGTTCTCCAGCATCTAAAATTAATATATTTTATGTTTTTAGTCACTAACTTATTATTCTTTCCCCCACTGGGCTGCAACTCTGTTCAGGAATTTAGGACACGGGTGCCGCCATCTTGACTCAGAAGCATCACACTTACTGAGGAGAGGAGAGTGAGATAAGGTACAGGGGGGCGGGTTATAGCTGTGCTTTGCTCAGACAGAGCAGAGCTGGGGTCAGGTAAAGGTCAGCAGTCCCAGAATGCAGAGCAGCACAGTCAGGAGGCACTTCCTGTTTGCAGGCTGCCTGTTAAGATGGCGGCTTCCATAATCCGCCATATTGGATGTTTAAAGGATCATAACATGCAGTAGATGCAGGTAGGATGATTTTTAATGTGGCCAATCTGTATGTACAGGGTGTGGGAAACATATAAGATAGACTCTTATTCAGAGTGAAGGTCCGCTTTCATTCTCCACAGCCACATTCTTCAAACAATATCTGGAAATAATGTTCTATTAGGTAAAATAAGGTTATGTAAGTAGAAATGAAAGGAACAATAGAATAGGAGGAACTGACCTCTTCAAACCTTCCATTGCATTTTGGAGAGCGATACGGTTGAAAATGGGTCAGCTATGTAGACACCAAAACAAAAACCATAGTAATCAATAGAAAGCAGTTACCTTTGTTTCTGGAAATGTCTTTCAACTAGAGTTTTATAAGACAGAAAACATTTAATTCAGCACTGTATTATTATCGATGGATATTTCAAGAGCTTCACTTTAAAACATCTATTCCTGATGCTTTTACACTGATTTCCAGTGTTTACTAGAACAACTATGGCCAATCAGGGTGCATTTACAAGAGGATCTGGGAGATGCAGTTGGCACAGCCCAGTAAAACATAGGGATTAGTAATTATGCTCAATGTCATGCTTTTTATTACTTTTATTATTTTACTAGAGAGGCATCCTAATTTGGATTCCCTCTGGACAATCAAAAGCAGAATAAGACAAAGTTATTTATGTTGGTCTAGAGATTACACTTATATTATGCCATGGTAGCAGTTAATTGCCAAAATATAGACAATTGCTTACTGAAAGAAAGTAGATCCAGCACAGGCTGTCCTACCACAGTACAAACATAACTTTTATTTGAGTGGAAACTCCCCTAAACTCCAAACCTGGAGCCTGGTGATGTGTTTCGAAATGTGTCATCTAGGATTGGACTAAATGATGGCTGCTGGCTTCTTTGAGCGAGGACACTCCTAGTGCCGACCGCTGATATGAAGAGGATCTGGGCTCAGGTGAGTTTAAGCACCTTGATTCTGCTGTACACTCTGCCCCCGCCACCCCTCAAAGTTTTGGTCCCCATTGATTTCAATTGGAACCAGGACTGGGTCCTTGTCCCTGAACCCGAACATTTATTCAAACTTCAGCCAAAATTGCCAAACCTGAACTTCCTGGGGTTTGCCCATCCCTAAGTCATGAGTGGTGCACTCAACTGAGGTTGGACAAGCTGCAGACTGAAAATAATTCTTCCCTCAGTAGTTTTTACTCTGGGAGGGGCTTACTACTCCATAGTTAAGCTGTTTGGTGGGTGGTCTTCCAGAATGGAAAAAATGCTGTATTGATCTGTAAAAGGACTCCAAGATAGCGTACCATGGTTTGAATAAAGGGCCCTCTAACGGGGTGCTGGAAAGTTGGTCCATAGGGCCTTGGAGTATGGCCAGCATGGGAGGCTGGATGAGTCTCTTTGGCCCAAGCAACCAGTCCAGTTTTAATCCAGTCCAAATAGACTTTAACAAGACTGATGAGCCTCAGGAAGGGGCAGCAGTTTGGGCTGAGCAGGTACAGGAGGCACCAGGAGCTGGGGCGTATGGAGGCCTGCAGCCAGAAGTGTTTGGGCCACAAGGTTGATGCCAGGGCAGAGGTGTCAAAAGAAGCTTTTAGTGATTAAGAGCAGGAGCTCCGACAAAAGGAGGCAGAGAAGACTGTTACAAGTGGAAGCCATATAATGGTAACAAATGTTAGTGGGCCTGAGAGATTAAAGATATGCCTGAATATTTTGATATTTTGTGTTATTGATGTTATGCTTATGTAAGCCTGTTTCAATTATGCTTGGGCTTTATTTACTGATTTTAACTAACAATAGTAAAAGCTAAGTTTAACATTTTTTCACTACGGGGTTTGTTCATGCTGCATTTTCTCAAGATTTACAAATATGTGTTTGGGGATCCCAGTACCCCTTCCGTGCACCAACCTAACCCTGCTCTAAATTTGGTCAAGCACTGGAGCTGTGTGGAACTACAACTTATTTGGATTTACCCATTTCAGTTATCAAACTGGACCAAAGCCCTTAAAACAAACAGTACTCATATGTATCCCTCCCCAGGGCAATTCAGATTACTGCAAATAAAAAATAATGTATCTTTTTTAACGTCCTGCCGTGGTTTCCTCTTTAATGGCTTCCTATGGAGCTGCAGGTAGCCTGCAAAGAGGAAGTCCTGCTGGGTTTACTGCCCAATGCATTGTGGGTTAAAACCAGACAGACAGCTGCTGGAAAATGAAGCTCCAAAATGGCCAGAATAAAATCAGTGAGGCAGCACTTCAGCTTTCAGTGGATGCAGGAACAAGTGTAAGTGCTGACATTGATTCAGTATCATGCATGCAGATGGGAAAAGTGAGATTTGGGGGGTGTTTCTTTCCCAGCTGTGCAAGACTATTGGTTTCTGTTTAAATGAACAAAATAAGTAAGCAACACAAACATTTTTTTAGTTGTAGGTAACTGAGTGCTTGTGTAGTAAATGAAACCCGCCACGCTTAACCTTGTCCCAACACAAAAGAACCCGTCATATTAGAATTTGCAAGAGCAGTGTTTATCTCCTTAATTGTGTCCAGTTATTTTGCCATTTTCAATAAACAAGCAGTTATTTCATCCTAAAAATGACAGTTATGATTAGGTTGTTTTCCACACTTGGCAGGTCTGGGGGGGGGGGGGGGGGGGAATATGTCTGAAATAATTAATCCGGGAATCTTGGGAATAGAAGTTAGATTGCACTGACATTTCCTGACACAGCTACACTGCTTCTAGCACTGTTGTAGCACTGACATGGGACTCAGCTGCCAGACTGCGAGTGTAACATGACAAGTGCAACAACAGTTGTATGGTTTTGTGAAAGCTGATAAAGGAATTCTATCAACCATGATGTGTCTCTAAAATGTCTACACAAAAACAATATTTTACATCTTGAAAAAAAATTATTGCGTCCTCTTTACTGTAAAACGGACTCTATATTGTAGATATAAAATAGAAAACTGTAAATAGAATAGAATAGAAAAAATAGAAACTGTATAAGCACAATATCAAATCCATTAAACCACCTCCATTAAAGTCTGACCATTCGAAAAGAAAATACTTACCCTGTTTCCCTAAAATTAAGAGAGGTTGTTTATGAATGTTTGACTCTGAAAAAAATGGCAGGTATTATTCTCAGGGAATGTCTTGATAAGAATACAAATAGTAATATAAATGTACCCACGTTCATTAGCTAGGTTATAATCCAGTGAGTCACTGTGCTATGAGTTAAGCGGACCTCCAGTCAATAAATCAAAGCTTAGTAAATTGCTCCTCTGTGGCAATCAGTGACATAAGCTTATTGAGAGGGAAAGCACCATGCAGATGTTTGGAATAGCAGGCAGATTCTGCACTCTTAAACATGCATGGCAGCGGACATCTTGCCACATGCATGAAGGAGCTGACTTTGAAAATCAGAGCCCCTCAGTCAAATTTGCCTCATAACTCTCTTTTTTCATTTTAAGCCAGTAGTAGAAAACCTTCTGCTGTAGTGACTCATCTTTGAATAAAACACATTGTATACATTGTATCCCCTAAGTGCTTTTGCGGCAGCTGCCGCCATAGAGATACATGGTAGCAGCTTCCCTCACAAAGATTGCTTTTGCTACATTATATGTCTATTCAGTGTTTGCATCTATGAAAAAAAAACAGATAGGCTTCTCCATGTTTCTAAGGCAAATATCTATTTCAATTTGGTGTGAATTGCTGCTGGCACACCACCCTCCTAATTTACATGTGCAAGCAGGACTTTCCGGTGTGTTGCAAGAAGGCCACCTCCACGTAATCTTAAATTCTACATCTGCATGGGGTTATTCCTCTCAAACTACTTATGCCACTGATCATAAGAAAGGAAGCAATTTGCTAAACGTTCTTTTTTGACTGGAGATCTGCTTTAAAATGTGTGCCTTATCATACTGATACAAATTGTTGGTGTATTGCGGTGGATCCAGTGAGGGTGGTCAATCACCAGTGAGATCTCTTCCTTGTTCTAACCACCTCTGCCCTCCCTCTGGGGCCCAGTGCTGTATGAGTGGCTTGAAACAAGAATAAAATTGCAGGACAGCCCACATCCTGTAACACAGTGTCGTTTTCATTACCTTCATTCTTTTGCTCTGCCTCTCTCCAAGCTCACCTCGTCCAACCTGAGACTCCCCTGTGCCTCTCTCCAAGCTCACCTCGCCTAACCTGAGACTCCCCTGCCTCTCTCCAAGCTCAACAAGCCCAGCCCGAGACCACTCTCCCCTGCCTTTGTCCAAGCTCACCTCGCCCAGCCTGAGACTCCCTGCCTCTCTCCAAGCTCACCACGCCCAACCAAGACCTTCCTGCCTCTTTCCAAGCTCACCTTGCCCAGCCCGAGATCTCCCTGATTCTCTGCAAGCTCCCCTCACCCAGCCTCAGACCCTCCTTCCTCTCTCCAAGCTCAACTCACCCAGCTTGAGACTCCCTTGTATCTCTCCAAGCTCAACTCACCCAGCTTGAGACTCCCCTGTATCTCTCTAAGCTCACCTCACCCAGCCCGAGCCCCCCTGCCCCTCTCCAAGCTCACCTTGCCCAGCCCAAGACCCCCTGCCTCTCTCCAGGCTCACCTCGCCCAGCCTGGGACCCCCTGTCTCTCTCCAAGCTCAACTCGCCTAGCTCAAGCCCCCCTGCCCCTCTCCAAGCTCACCTCGCCCAGCCCGAGACCCCCTGCCTCTCTCCAAGCTCACCTCGCCCAGCCCATGACCCCCTGCCCCTTTCAAAGCTCACCTCGCCCAGCCCAAGACCTCCTGCCTCTCTCCAAGTTCACCTCGCCCAGCCCAAGACCCTTTGCCCCTCTCCACGCTCACCTCGCCCAGCCCAAGACCCTGTGCCCTGCCTCTCTCCTAACACAACTCTCCAAGGTCGAGACCCCCGCCTCTCTCCATACTCATCTCGCCCAGTCCGAAATCCCCCTGCCTCTCTTCAGGCTCACCTCAACCAATCCGACATCCCCCTGCCTCTCTTGAAGCTCAACTCGCCCAGCATGAGACCCCCTGCCTCTCTCCAAGCTCAACTCACCCAGCCCAAGACCCCCTGCTTCTCTCCAAGCTCACCTCACCCAGCACGAAACCCCCCCTGCCCCTCTCCAAGCTCACCTCGCCCAGCCCAAGACCCCCTGCCTCTCTCCAAGCACAACTCGCCAAGTTCGAGACCCCCTCTCTCCATGCTCAGCTCGCCCAGTCTGAAACCCCTGCCTCTCTCCAGGCTCACCTCACACAACCCGACATCCTTCTGCCTCTCACCAAGCTCACCTTGCCCAGCCCGAGACCCCCCTGTCTCTTTCCAAGCTCAAGTAGCTCAGCCCGAGACCCCCTGCCTCTCTCCATGCTCAGCTCGCCCAGTCCGAAACCCCTGCCTCTCTCCAGGCTCACCTCATCCAACCCGACATCCCCCTGCCTCTCTCCAAGCTCAACTCGCCCAGCCCGAGACCACCTTCCTGTCTCCAACCTCATATCACCCAGCCCGAGACCCTCGCCTCTCTCCAAGCTCACCTCACCCAACCGAGGCCCCCTGCCTCTCTCCAAGCTCACCTCGCCCAACCAAAAAAAACCCTGCCTCTCTCCAAACTCACCTTGCCCAGCCCAAGACCCAGTGCCCTGCCTCTCTCCAAGCTCAACTCGCCAAGGCCGAGACCCCCCTGCCTCTCTCTAAGCTCAACTCGCCCAGCCTGAAAGCCCCTGCCTCTTTCCAAGCTCCCCTCGGCCAGCCCGAAACCCCCTGACTCTTGCCAAGCTCACCTTGCCCAGCCCGAGACCCCCCTGTCTCTCTCCAAGCTCAAGTATCTCAGCCCGAGACCCCCTGCCTCTCTCCAACTTTAACTCATGCAGCTCAAGACTCCCCTGCCTCTCTCCAAGCTCACCTCGCCCAGCCCGAGACCCCCTGCCTCTCACCAAGCTCACCTTGCTCAGCCCGAGACCCCCTGTCTCTCTCCAAGGGCAACTAGCCCAGTTTGAGACCCCCTGCCTCTCTCCAAGATTAGCAATCTCAGTCTGAGACCCCTTGCCTCACTCCAACCTCAACTCACCCAGCCCGAGACCCTCACCTCTCTCTAACCTCAACTCACCCAGCTCAAGACCCCCCCTCCAAGCGCAACCCACCCAGCCCGAGACCCCCCTGCCTCTCCAAGCTCAACTCGCCCAGCCTGAAACCCCCTGCCTCTCTCCAAGCTCCCCTCGGCCAGCCCAAGACCCCCCCTGCTTCACTCCAAGCTCAACCCGAGCAGCTCAAGACTCTTCTGCCTCTCTCCAAGCTCACCTCGCCCAGCCCGAGACCCCCTGCCTTTCGCCAAGCTCATCTTGCCTGGCCCGAGACCCCCCTGTCTCTCTCCAAGCTCAACTAGCCCAGCTTGAGACCCCCCTGCCTCTCTTCAAGATTAGCTATCTCAGTCTGAGACCCCTTGCCTCTCTCCAAGCTCAATGCTCCTGCCCACGCATTGAATTGAATGGGCCAGCGGCAGAATGCACAGTGATGAGGATGCTGCTCTGTGTGGGGGACAGAAGGAACGCTGCATCTGGGCAAGGTAAACTTTTTCTTTTTACTTTAAAACTGACAGCAGAGGCGGGACCTGCACAGCTGCCCCCACCCCTCTGCAGAAACCAGCACAGATGAGGGGAGGGGAAACGGCAAACCAGCCATCCCCATCCCTCTGCAGCAGCAAACACAGATGATAGAGGCAGCATTGCCATCCCAGTCCATCTGTGACTAGGGCTTATTTTCAGGGTAGGACTTGGATAGTTAATTAAAGCAGACCAAAATTCCCAAAAACAACTCAATCTATTTTGCTCGCCCACCCCACATTGTATGTTGTTGGTTTCTGACAGAATACCATTGTTCTAAACTAGCTATTTAAAGTGGACCAAAACCCAGGATAGTCAAAGGTTTTGACTATCCTGAGTCTTGGTCAATTGTGTGTGAAAGATCACCGCAGCAACTCACCTTATCCCGGATCCATGGCGCATCTAAGAGCAGCGGCTCTGACGGCGCATCTTCCGCCTCCCTCTAACAGGGAGCGTGGTCACGCCGGCCATTCAGATGCCTGGTGTGGGCACGCACACTGTTACAGGGAACCACGGGATAAGGTGAGTTGGCTGCGGCAATCTGGGGGGGGGGGGGGTTCACACAGCGGGGCACCCTGATAGGGAAAGGACCAAAACCCAGGATAGTCAAAATCCATCCTGAGTTTTGGTCTAATTTAAGCCCCCCTCCTCATATTCTGAACATTTTGAAAATAGTGCTAGGAAGATAAGGAAGGAAGATAAGAGCCAAAAGAAGATTAGGGGGTTAATTTAAGAAACGCTAAGGCCAGGTAGTGCCGGATGAACGTCAGGTGAATGTCAGGTCCGAGTGCAAAAGGTGTATTTATCAAGTCAAAGAGCGCCTCTGATAGTGCCAGATAGTGTCCATCTATCATCAGTGCCGGTGATGGGTTCCTTACAGTGCCAGATAAGACCAGGTGCTCACCCTGCACTGTGTGGCCTTATACCATACATTGCAATGGGCTGGGATGGTTATATATTTTGGCCATTTTTTTATTTTTTTTATTAGGGCTGATGCATGTGCCAAGGGATACCTGGGCTTTTTCAAATAATTTTTTAATGCATTTGATGCACTTTTATGTTGCTCTGCTAACTTGTGATTTGGCCCATGTAGAACATGTGGCATTCCTTTCAAGTGTCCCCAATGCAATTCCTGGTGTCTTTTAATGTTTTGCAGGCTGGCATCCCCACAAAAAAATAACAAACGGGGGTCTGGAACAGGCCTAGTGTTCCTGGAATCCCCCATTGATAGCACCCAAATGGACGCTGTCGGGCGTTTTTTCTTTTAATTCGGCTCTTAAACTGAGCTTCCAGTCGGCGCTAGGATTTTCTAGCGCATTGCCTTATACAAGGCCAGTGACTGGAAGCAAGGGAAAGCCAAGCACTGGCTACCTCCTGCCGCCTCAACAGTGCAGGTACTAATATCAGAAGAGACGCTCATGTAGCGTACCACATGAAAATTTCTTTTTGGCTTTCCTTTGAAGCCAACATCGTTTGTAAGTATTTCTAATTCTTTACCAGGACACTAAGTAGATTTGGTACATGTTTTTTTTTTATTTAATCTTCCATAGGATGTGGTTGTCCTGCTTTAAGCTAAAGGCGGTGAAGTATATACAGAGACACGTGGTGTACAACAAGCTGTAGGTACTGCTTTGTTTAATCTGTTGATGTGGATATCATTATAATTATAAGTCATGTTTCCTCAAATCCAATATCCCTCCCTCTCATCTCTAGCTGTTAAAGCTGCATCATCCATCCTTATCCATAATACCATAAAATCAGCTGATTCAGTGGGATATATTTACATTTGTCATAAAAAGCCTAACCACAAACTAACCTGAATGACCCCTAGGCAACACAAAATCTATCTGTCATATTAATGTGTCCTATAATTCAGCTATAAATTATGCAAGGGCTCATAAATAAGGCTTGTATTTAACTGATGAGTGGCAGGACTCCAAAGACCACGCCCCCCTGTGACATATGTAAATAACATATCACTTGTTCTGGCAATAATTTATAATTCATATGTGGGCTCAATAGAAAAGTATGTATCTAGCACTAGTCAAAAATATATGAATAATAGATTTTCTATACTCACAACGATATTAGAGGGGGGGGGGGGTAATAATTAAAAAATAAATAATTTAGGCCAGCCCATCTATCCCCGGGGTAATGCAGACTTTCACTCAACCAACTGCCATTTGTAGCATAGAAAATCTGAAAAAAATGAAGTACAGTAGCTTGGGATCACATTGTTGGGGGCACATCCAAATGATTGTATGCATGGTATCCAAACCCCAAGAATAGGACACTCTAGTAACATAGGGGTCATGACATTTGGCATCTGAATTCTCCAGCTGGTAATGTGGTGAACTGCTACTGGATGGGTATTTTGTATGGCTGCCCTGGAGCTGTTGCTGAACTCTTTGCGGCAATGTACCCACTCCCTGTACCTCATGTGCTTGCTCCTCCATCTTAAATGTGTCCTGATTCCTTCAAATTCAACAAAGAAATGAACTCCTTACCCCACTCATGAACCAGCAACATTCTCTCAGCGCTCCAGGAGAATCCCCAGAGCAGCATCCCCCAGCTCAGTACGCGTTCCTGTCTGTCCATTCAAAGGAATGGGCAGATGCGAGCAACAAAAACACGTAAGATGCTGCTTTGTGATTTCCTGTGCAGCGGCCGAACAGACCAGCTAGAATGGCACTGGACGTTGGACGAGGTATGGGGGTCTTTCCTTTGTAACCCCAGCACCAAGGAAGGGTGGCAGGACTGGGGGCTTATCCAGAGACTGGACTTCCAGTTTAACTTTTGAGCTAGTAGTGCTACAACCAGACCAGTTTAGCCCACAGTACTTTGTAAAATCAAGAATGCAGGCTTGCAGTTAAAGGCTATACTTACTAGGTCTTGACATGCCCCTACCATTGCAGTGAATAGATGGGGTTGTCAATACCACCGTGACTGTTGGTGGACCATGAAAAATAGGGAAGCGATGGTCAAGGCAGGGTGGCACAAAACTTGGACGATCAAGCAAAAGTCAGAACATCGGACTAGAAGTGACCATCTGCAGGGGAAATAATCTCAGTAAAACTTTTTTTTCCCCGACAATGACTAGCTTGGACTGTCCTTTTTATCTAGTGGCTACTTCACTATTTTGCCAATTTATTGAGTGCCACAGTAAACACATTTTGCTGCTTCAAAGTCAGTAACTGGAGTGTAATTTACTCACTCCAGATGACCTTTATCGCTGTAAATATATATTTAACACATTTCTAGTATGTACCTAGCAAAATAAAATCTGATAGGGGAATGGGAAAATAGTTCAACAACAGAAACGCAGTTCACATACCTTTATAAATGATTAGTGTAAAGATGGAGATTTATATGGAGTTTGGATTGCGATAGTGACTGATGCAACTGAGGACATTGGGCTTAATTCAGTAAAACTTGCTTTGAAATATCTGGTGAAAATTAAGTCTGCTCCCTGCTTTATTTCAAAATAAATCATGTGACCAGTAGTTCCATCTTCGTGACCAGCAGGTCAGGCCAAATGGTATTGAACACTGAGCTAAAGTCTACGTAGACGAGTCTGGCGTAGCAATCCAGCTTATTTGAGATGTTCCAGCACAAAGTGTAGTGCCATATTCACCGCATCCTATGAGGAGTGATTGGCTCAATATGCAAATCCATTTTGCAGGCAACAACCTTTTCCAGATGATGGGACATCAACCGTTCAAGGGACTTCGGGACGACTGAAGTCAGAGCTACCAGTCTGTAGCTATTGAAGTCTCTGGGTGAGGTTGTTTTTGGCACTTGGATGATAGTGGAGGTTTTTATAACCTAACAATCCCCACACGCTGCCAATACACATGCTGATTGCTTCACCTCTCAATATATATGGGTCCCATATTCATAATCCATACCCCATCAATCCCAAATCCTAATCATATTCCCAGTACTCAACCCATCTAAATGTCCTTCAATGCTAACCATACAATTACATATAGAAATAACTCCTATCTTGTTATGGTGCCAGAGATGTCACCCAGGAGTGGTGTTGTACTATCAATGTCACCACATTCCTCCATATATCACTCTCCTTGCAGCCTCTCATCCTTACTGAGCTTCTATGTATCTTTACACAGCAGGTCATGGGCCACATCAGGTCAGTTCCCACTTTCCCTGCAGCAGGTCAGGGGCTACATCAGATGACTTGAGCATATGTGACTTAAAGGGACATACCAAGCAAAGGGTTAAATTAGCTGCTTTCTGCTTGCCCCATGCTGGCTGTCAGGGTTGGAATCTTTCATTCATCAGCTCTTTGTGTTCCCTTATAAACCAGACTGAACTTGCTCCTTTCTGCTGATTCCTCTTTCTCAGTCCCCAAAATGAATGCACTTTAGAGAGGGCTGTCATAAAGAATGTATGGATTAGTTATACTCTGCACAGTAGAAGGAAGGGAGGTCACTAGGCCTTTTTAAGAAAGATAAAGCAGGCTAAATAAAAGATGCCTCCAATCACATTCAAAATGGAGAGATCATAAAACAGGCTCATTTATCCCTTTGCCTGGAATGTTAAACCTCCTGTCCAGGCAATAACATAAAAAGCCTATACTCACCTTTCCCCCCACAGCTTCTCCATGCAGGACCAACATCTTTATACTTACCAATGATGGAGAACAAGTGATTCCATCCTCCATTGCTGGGCAGACATGGTGGCAACTATCAACATGGCTTTATGCCCCCTAACACCCCAACTCCATTTATTGCAGTGGAGGGGGCATGCTAACGCCCCCCACAGCTCCTCCATGCAGGACCAACATCTTTATACTTACCAATGATGGAGAACAAGTGATTCCATCCTCCATTACTGGGCAGACATGGTGGCATCTATCAACATGGCTTTATGCCCCCTAACACCCCGACTCCATTTATTGCAGTGGAGGGGGCATGCTAAGGCCAGGTGTGCTGAACTAACTTTGGAATGACCCCTTCATTGTAATGAATGGAGTAGGCTTGTGGGGTCGTGAACAAGGATCCATAGATGCCTTCATGAGAGGCAGCCAGCACTGAAACATGGAATCCCTTGCTCCCCACCATTGGTAATTATGAAGACGCCGACACTGCATGAAGGAGCCGAGGGGGAACCCTGAACCTGCACAGAGAACTGCAGGTGAGTATAGACTTTTTTTTATTTGTGCCTGGACAAAACCTTTACATGCCCTTTGCAAAAGGAAGTAAACACAGCAAAGCAATCTGATTGAAATCAATGGAGAGAGTACGCTGCCACACCCCCCTATATCCTTGGCCTTGTGCGTGTTCCCCATTGCAAACAATCAGATTGGACAAGACCCCGTGCATGCGCTGTTGGAGAGGTGGATTTTTTTATCGGAGCCTTGGGGGGTTTTGCACATCGGAGCATCCGCATTCAGGATGCCCCAGGATTTTTTACTGCTTTAAAGTCATCTCTGGTAATTATCAGACAGCCATCTTTTACCTTAGTTCACTGGCTGCTGGCTGGTGATCCGATGCTGCAAAGTAAAAAGAAGGCACAGATGCCCTGCATCAAGCACACTGTATTTTTCCTTTAAAGCCAAAATTGTTTTTGAGTATTTTTATCCAATTCATTATCAGGACACTAAGGGGCGTAGATACATTTCTTTTAATGTAATCTTCCATAGGACATGGTTGGTCCGCTTTAACAGCTATTCTGTCCCTTGGTGCTTTCAGCGTGAACAAGTCTGGCAAAGTCGTTCCACAGCTGTGTCTGACAATCTTTAGATAGTCTTTCCCATCCCACAAAGTAATGCACACGTCACATTGCACTGTATGATATCTGAATTCCAATAAAAGGCTCACGACTGATGTAGAAATTATCACAACTGATTACAATACAAAAAATTAAAGCGGACCAAAACCCACATTTTTAACCAGTATCCCCTGAATTGCTCCTGCTATGGAGACTACCTTTTGCCAATTTTCACTGCTCCTGCTTCACTCTAATCCCAAATAATGGCGCCTGTTTTCACTGTAAAGCTCCGCCTCCTCTGTGCATTGCCACTGTTATGTGTCAATGATGTCATTTCCACACCTATGCAATGACTGATCATCTGTCATCTCACATCGAGGGACAGTAAAAAATCAGTGTTCCAGGACATTTTGAAAAGCGAAAATATCCATTTCTAGTTCTACACCCTAAGAAGGGAAAATCAGCAGGGGGCTTTTGCCAAATTAATTTCACAAGTTCAATGGGTTTTGGTCTGCTTTAAGATACATGATTTGCTATTAAATAATGTAACACAATGGACCTCTCAGTAGGGAGCTGACAAGCTTTTCAGAATGACTCATCGTGTTGGTTACAGTCACGGCAGGAAGGAGAGATAATACATCTCAAGGTTTTACTTCCTTTTGTCACCTCTGTATGCCCTTCCAACCTCAGCCACGGCCCAGAAAATGAAGTGAAGTAAGTGGTTTTGCTTAGAATACAAAAGGTACTGTATTTACATAGGCTGTAACTGGAGATTTTGAGATGATTTCAATGGTTTATTTTACATTTTTTCCATGGGGATAAGGTGGGAGGAAGTTAGTGTTTGTCTGGACAAGCACTTTTACTGTGTGGTACAAAAGCAAAAGTAACAGCTTACCCCGTAATTACCTGAAATTGCGTGTTGAGAGGAGCCCGGAAGGGCTGCTGCACTGCCCTTTGCAGGTATCATGCGTATGAGGGGGCGTGGCTAGACTGCCGACCAGCTTGGTATGAGACGCTTAACGCGCCCCACCTGCTGGACTTCCTGGGGCAGATACACGTCACATCCGGGCGTCATCGGTGGGAGGGGCTGGCAGGCACAAAAGGAGACGCAGGTCAGTTTATTTTACCCCCTAGAGAAGCTGTGGGCACACAGCGGAGCACGCGGGGCAGCTTCATATACCCGGGATGGATTAGTATTTTACTTGTGGTATCTTTGACTTTACTTCAATTCCCTGTTATTTATGTGTTTGCTCCTGTGATACAAACGACCAGCTGGTGCTGGCCTTCATATGGTTACTATCACATCCCATGTTAACCATTGGAGATTAGAGATCTTAGTCCACTCATTTTTACTTTAGTTTTTCATAGTGTATTTATTCCACCAGCACTTTAACTCATATGCATACCACCACACATAGAGATTTTTTGTCATGAATTGTATTTTGTTATATATTAATTCTTTATCACATTATAGTTATTAGTAATATCAGAGCACGGTCACTTTATACACTAGTTTTTAGGAGATATTAGGAAATTAATTTAGTATACTAATATTATATGGTTTAAGAATCTAATATTCAGGGTTTTTACATCATTGGAGTATATTTTTTAATTAGCCGCATGTACTATATATATATATATATATATATATATATATATATATTTTGGCTTATAAAGAATTATTTCTGTTATCTTAATAGCATTGTGATTGATTAGATCCGTATCAGCTTTATATATTTATTGTATCATATACCTCCCAGGTATGTTATAGTCATGTTTATAATTTGTCTTGTCATTTTGTTGCTTGTTTTTTATATGATGACTCAATGTACATAATAAACTTATTGCTTATTGCTATACATGTTAACTAGTTGAGTGCCCTGGCTTTATACGGTCTCCTTGGTTGGGGGTTATTTAAAGTGGGCCAACACCCAGGGGTGATCGGCCCGGGAATCTATAAGATTCCCGGGCCGATCACCTCACACACCGCGGGACATCCGAGATCGGGATGTCCCGCGGGGTGTAACCCCCCCAAACACCCCGAAAAACCTTACCTCTTCAGACGCTGCTTCCGCCGCCGCCGCCTCACTGGCGCTCCTCCAGACGTGCGCGCGCCCGCGCCGGCCGTCTCTGAATGGGCGGCGCGGGCGCGCACACGTCAAGAGTGACGCGCGGGAGGCGGCGGCGGGCGCGATCCCTTGTCCGCCGATGGACGTCACTTGTCCATCGGCGGGCATTGGACAGCGCAGTCACGTGGGATCGTGAAGAGGTGAGTTTTCAGGGTGTTTGGGGGGGGTTTGGGGCAGCGGGACACCCCCGATCGGGGTGCCCCAGGGAAGTGGACCAATACCCAGGATAGTCAAAATCCTGGGTGTTGGTCCACTTTAACCCTTTTATTGCCAAGCCCGTAACACCTACGTGCTGGCTTGGCTGGGCGTTAAGTGCCAAGCACGTAGGTGTTACGGGCTGCACTGTAACTCACCTCCTGACGATCAACGGATGAAAACAGCCTGGATCCCGCCTCCACAGTGTAGAAGGGTCATGGGGGGGTCATCTGGAGGTGACCCTGACCTCACCCCAGTCACCAGATCGTCGGTGGACCAATCCGAAGAGGGGCGCACGGCTGTTGTCATCAGCCGGCGCCACCACTTTAAAAACAAAGTGCGGTCTTGCGGTCTCCTCTTTGTTCGCCGACTCGAGGTAGGTGTGTGTGTGTGGGGGTGGGGGTGTGGGGGAGTGTGTGGGGTCAGTGATTTTGTGTTGGGGGGGGTTGGGGGGGGTGGCTGTACCCTGATCGGTGTCAGCAGGGGCGGACTGACAGGCCGGTCCAATCGGCCGTTGTCCGCCCTCGCACACCCAGGAACCCAGAAAGACAGACGACAGCCAGCTGTTTGGGGGGGGCGGGGGGTTCGGGGGTCACGGTCGCCGATCCGCCAGCATCCCCAACCCCCGATCCGATCCCCCGATCCGATCCCCCCCCCCCCGTTCAGCTGGCTGTCAAAGTTCCTCGCGGGCTGCGCGCTGTTAGAGGGAGCCTGACTGGACTCATTTGCGCACCTATCCCCACCCTGCCACCCATCCATCGATCCATCCACACCTATCTCCAGCCTGCCCCTGCCACCCATCCATCCATCCATCCATCCGCACCTATCTCCTGCCTGCCCCTGCCACCCATCCATCCATCCACACCTATCTCCAGCCTGCCCCTGCCACCCATCCATCCATCCGCACCTATCTCCAGCCTGCCCCTGCCACCCATCCCTCCATCTTCACCTATCTCTAGCCTGCTCCTGCCACCCATCCATCCATCCGCACCTATCTCCAGCCTGCCCCTGCCACCCATCCATCCATCCACACCTATCTCCAGCCTGCTCCTGCCACCCATCCATCCATCCGCACCTATCTCCAGCCTGCCCCTGCCACCCATCCCTCCATCTGCACCTATCTCCAGCCTGCCCCTGCCACCCATCCATCCATCCGCACCTATCTCCAGCCTGCCCCTGCCACCCATCCCTCCATCTTCACTTATCTCTAGCCTGCCCCTGCCACCCATCCATCCATCCGCACCTATCTCCAGCCTGCCCCTGCCACCCATCCCTCCATCTTCACCTATCTCTAGCCTGCCCCTGCCACCCATCCATCCATCCACACCTATCTCCAGCCTGCCCCTGCCACCCATCCCTCCATCTTCACTTATCTCTAGCCTGCCCCTGCCACCCATCCATCCATCCGCACCTATCTCCAGCCTGCCCCTGCCACCCATCCCTCCATCTTCACCTATCTCCAGCCTGCCCCTGCCACCCATCCATCCATCTTCACCTATCTCTAGCCTGCCCCTGCCACCCATCCATCCATCTTCACCTATCTCTAGCCTGCTCCTGCCACCCATCCCTCCATCTTCACCTATCTCTAGCCTGCTCCTGCCACCCATCCCTCCATCTGCACCTATCTCCAGCCTGCCCCTGCCACCCATCCCTCCATCTTCACCTATCTCTAGCCTGCCCCTGCCACCCATCCATCCATCTTCACCTATCTCCAGCCTGCCCCTGCCACCCATCCATCCATCCGCACCTATCTCCAGCCTGCCCCTGCCACCCATCCCTCCATCTTCACCTATCTCTAGCCTGCTCCTGCCACCCATCCCTCCATCTGCACCTATCTCTAGCCTGCCCCTGCCACCCATCCATCCATCCGCACCTATCTCCAGCCTGTCCCTGCCACCCATCCATCCATCCGCACCTATCTCTAGCCTGCCCCTGCCACCCATCCATCCATCCGCACCTATCTCCAGCCTGTCCCTGCCACCCATCCCTCCATCTTCACCTATCTCTAGCCTGCTCCTGCCACCCATCCCTCCATCTTCACCTATCTCTAGCCTGCCCCTGCCACCCATCCATCCATCCGCACCTATCTCCAGCCTGTCCCTGCCACCCATCCATCCATCCGCACCTATCTCCAGCCTGCCCCTGCCACCCATCCCTCCATCTTCACCTATCTCTAGCCTGCTCCTGCCACCCATCCCTCCATCTGCACCTATCTCCAGCCTGCCCCTGCCACCCATGCCTCCATCTTCACCTATCTCTAGCCTGCTCCTGCCACCCATCCATCCATCCATCCGCACCTATCTCCAGCCTGCTCCTGACACCCATCCATCCATCCGCACCTATCTCCAGCCTGTGCCCCTGCCACCCATCCCTCCATCTTCACCTATCTCTAGCCTGCTCCTGCCACCCATCCATCCATCCGCACCTATCTCCAGCCTGCCCCTGCCACCCATCCATCCATCCACACCTATCTCCAGCCTGCTCCTGCCACCCATCCATCCATCCGCACCTATCTCCAGCCTGCCCCTGCCACCCATCCCTCCATCTGCACCTATCTCCAGCCTGCCCCTGCCACCCATCCATCCATCCGCACCTATCTCCAGCCTGCCCCTGCCACCCATCCCTCCATCTTCACTTATCTCTAGCCTGCCCCTGCCACCCATCCATCCATCCGCACCTATCTCCAGCCTGCCCCTGCCACCCATCCCTCCATCTTCACCTATCTCCAGCCTGCCCCTGCCACCCATCCATCCATCTTCACCTATCTCCAGCCTGCCCCTGCCACCCATCCATCCATCCGCACCTATCTCCAGCCTGCCCCTGCCACCCATCCATCCATCCGCACCTATCTCCAGCCTGCCCCTGCCACCCATCCCTCCATCTGCACCTATCTCCAGCCTGCCCCTGCCACCCATCCCTCCATCTGCACCTATCCCCAGCCTGCCCCTGTCACCCCTCCATCCACACTCATGCCTCCATCCACACTCATCCCCAGCCTGCCCCTGTCATCCCTCCATCCACACTCATCCCTCCATCCACACTCATCCCTCCATCCACACTCATCCCCAGCCTGTGCCCCTGTCACCCCTCCATCCACACTCATGCCTCCATCCACAATCATGCCTCCATCCACACTCATGCCTCCATCCACACTCATGCCTCCATCCACACTCATCCCTCCATCCACACTCATCCCCAGCCTGTGCCCCTGTCACCCCTCCATCCACACTCATGCCTCCATCCACACTCATGCCTCCATCCACACTCATGCCTCCATCCACACTCATCCCCAGCCTGCCCCTGTCATCCCTCCATCCACACTCATCCCTCCATCCACACTCATCCCTCCATCCACACTCATCCCCAGCCTGTGCCCCTGTCACCCCTCCATCCACACTCATGCCTCCATCCACACTCATGCCTCCATCCACACTCATGCCTCCATCCACACTCATCCCCAGAATAGGGACGGGGCAGAGGTGGGACAAGGGGTGGGGTCTCGCTGAGGGCCCTTGGTTTTTTTGGTCCGGGGGCCCTGAGTGGTGTCAGTCCGCCCCTGGGTGTCAGTGGTGATGGCTGCGCTCCGTAGGCTGCTCCAGGCTGTGACTGGGTGCCGGTGCCCGGTGGCGGCACATCTCGGGTGATGGTGGCGGGTGCGGCCGGGGCCGGGCTGGCTCTGGCTTGTTATGCGGCTTATGGCGGCGGCCGCCTGCAGCACCGGGGACGGGACCGGCTGATGGTGGAGAAGAACTGGGGGCCCCGGGGCTTCCTGATGCCGGTCACAGCCGCCAACGAGGCGGTAAGAGAAAGGGGTGGGGTGCACCCCATTATACACCCCAATATCCTAATGGAGGCAGGGTCAGGGGGAGGTCACTGTGAAACCCCCCCGAATGCCCAGATCAAATCACCTCACCCCGCTTCTACTGCGCAGGTGCAGCCGCTCGTCCAATCCAGTGCGCTAGTAGAGTGAATCCCCAGTAAAACTTACCTTACCACCGCTCTAGCTATAGCATAGTGCGGCTATTGCCCATGCATGTGTCGTTAGATTGGGGGATCAGGTAGTTATTATCAGGCATTCAGTTCACCCACACTCCCTAATCTTAACTTTTTCCCTTAGGTGGTTCGCTGAGATTTGAAGATCGCTACTGCTTTTTGTTTGGACCGTGCTCTTTTGGGACCTTGGCCCCTTCCTCCTTTTGGGACCTTGGCCCCTTCCTCCTTTTGGGACCTTGGCCCCTTCCTCCTTTTGGGACCTTGGCCCCTTCCTCCTTTTGGGACCTTAGCCCCTTCCTCCTTTTGGGAGCCTAGCTGGGATCCCGTGACCTGCTGCTCCTGACTCCACCACTTCTCATCGGGTTGTAACTATACACTTTTATTTCTATTTTTGTCAGTTTTTTTGCTTTGTTTTATTGTATTGTATTTTTTTGTTTAATTTTTTGTCTGTTTTTTTGCTTTGTTTTATTGTATTGTATTTTTTTGTAATTTGTCTTTAGTTTTAGCCTTTAGTTTTAGCCTTTAGTTTTAGCCTTTAGTTTAATTTTTTTTAGATTTTTTTTTGCATTGGGGTATGGCTGGTAAGCGGTACACTGCACAGGAAGCTGCGGCTTACCTGATGGCGTCTGACTCGGAAGATTTTAGTGAGTCAGGGTCTGAGTTCTTCCCATCAGATAGCGAGTCAGACAGTGTATACTCTACTGAGGAAACACAGCCGCGCAGTGCTACCAGTAGTAGCCACCGTAGAAGGGATAGTACCGCACAAAGTGAGGCCACGCTTCAGGCGAGTGTAGTGCAGGATGAGGCATCAAGTGCTGCAGCTGGTGAAGGAGCGTCTGCGTGGAGGCCTCCTAATAATATTTCCCCCGAAATTCCCCCTTTTGATTCGGTCCCCGAGGTCAATGTAGACACCACAAATTTTGGTGTCATTGACTTTTTCAAATTGTTCCTCACAGAAGCCATCCTACTGGATATGGTCTTCTATACCAATCTCTATGCCGAGCAGGTCTTAGCGCAAAACCCCCTGCAGAGGCACGCCCGAGCTCAGGCATGGCATCCCACAAATTTGAGTGAGATAAAGAAATTTTGGGGGCTCACTCTAGCAATGGGTATCCTAAAAAAATTTAGTATTTCCTCCTACTGGGATACCCAAACCATATTGGCAACTCCATTATTTCCGTCCGTAATGTCCAGAAACCGCTACCAAATTTTACTGCGGTTTCTGCATTTTAACGACAATTCCACTGCTATTCCCCGTGGTGAGCCCGGTCACGACAGGCTGCATAAATTACGGCCCCTGCTCAACAGCCTGTCAGATCGCTTCGCAGTAGTGTATACCCCTCGTCAATTGACGAGTCACTACTGCTTTTCAAAGGGCGCATTGTTTTTCGGCAATATATCCCTAGCAAGCGTGCCTGCTACGGGATTACATTTTACCAATTATGCGATAGTGTGACCGGCTACATCAAATATTTTCGAATCTATGAAGGAAAGGACACCTATCTGGACCCCCCTGGTTGTCCCCTTGATTTGTCAATAAGTGGAAAGATCGTTTGGGACCTTATGACTCCATTGTTGGGTAGAGGTTACCACTTATATGTGGACAACTTCTATACCAGCATCCCCTTATTTAGCGCCCTTTATTCGTTGGATACCCCGGCCTGCGGCACCATCAACCCTAAACGCAAAGGATTGCCCAGGCCACTACTTGAAAAAAAATTAAAAAGGGGGGAGTCTTATGCTCTAAGAAGCGATGAGGTCCTGGCCATGAAATACATGGGCAAAAAAAATGTATTCCTTCTGACAACACTCCACGATGAGTCAGTTGTGAATGTAAGGCAACGTGGTCCCCGAGCCCCTTCCCAAAAGCCACGCTGCATAACCGATTATAATAAATTCATGGGTGGCGTTAATAAAACGGACCAAATATTAACTTATTACAACGCCACCCGAAAAACTCGAGCCTGGTACACTAAAGTTGCTATCCATTTGGTCCAAATAGCAACTTACAACAGCTTTGTTGCCTTCAAGGCAGCAGTGCCAGGCTCCAATTTATCGTACATAAAATACCAGCAGCAGTTACTCCCTGCTTTGTTGTTTGGGGATACTGTGGAAGAACCAGATCTGCCTAGCAATGACAACCAGGCCAGATTAGTAGGGAAGCACTTTATAAAGTTGCTTCCCGAAATTGGTAGAAAGCGGTATCCCCAGAGAGCTTGTAGGGTTTGTAGGAAGCGTGGCATTAGAAGAGATGTGCGGTATTATTGCCCGACCTGTCCCAGCCAACCCGGGTTATGCCTCGAAGATTGTTTTGAGGTATACCATACTCAACTAAATTATTGAGCAATGCATTTTTTTTTTGGTAGGTAGGCCCCTTTTAGGATTAGGTTTCTTAGGTATTTTGTGTTGCCATTATATTTTATTTTCTTTTAGTTTCTTTTCGCTGTTGCTAATCCGAAGGGAAATGGTGGAGCAGGAGCAGCTGGTTACTTGTGGCAAGTGATGATAAAATGTTACCAATTTCAGGTTCTTGATTCCTGATATTGGTCACTGATCACTGCACTGATCTTATAATCTGATGACACAGCTACAGTATCCTATAATCTGATGACACAGCTACAGTATCCTATAATCTGATGACACAGCTACAGTATCCTATAATCTGATGGCACAGCTACAGTATCCTACTTGCACTTCTTAGAACAGGTAAGAAATTGTTTTGTTTTTCCATAGCGCATGTGTTAGTTTTGGGTGATTGGTAACTGTACCCTTCAAAGTACCTATGCATGTGGGGTATTGTTTTGTTCAGCAGCCGTTGTGCTTTCAAGGTGCGCTTACAAGGTGCGCACTTTGTGTGCGCCGCTGATTTTTTCAAGTAAAATTACCCTCAAACGCATGCTTGACTTTGGGGTGTTTGGCAACTCTACACTTCAAAGTACCTATGCATGTGGGGTATTGTTTTGTTCAGCAGCCATTGTGCTTTCAGATTTACTGCGTTAGTTCTTGCTTACTTATTGTTTTTATAGGAAAAAATGTTTTTCAATCTGCTTTTTGCTTATTTTTTTAGCGAAATCCTTTGGAACCAGAGATTCTGCCAATCAATAGAGTCTGAAGGAAGTCACAGACGCCAACAAGCCCAGTAGGCTTAGAAACCTTGAGGTATGTACTTTCCAAAAATATATAGTTTGTGGGGGGTATTTCAAATGTAAAGGGTTGTAAATTTGGAGAAACTGCAAGGTGCGTACTTTGTGTGCGCCGCTGATTTTTTCAAGTAAAATTACCCTCAAACGCATGCTTGACTTTGGGGTGTTTGGCAACTCTACACTTCAAAGTACCTATGCATGTGGGGTATTGTTTTGTTCAGCAGCCGTTGTGCTTTCAGATTTACTGCGTTAGTTCTTGCTTGCTTATTGTTTTTATAGGAAAAAATGTTTTTCAATCTGCTTTTTGCTTATTTTTTTAGCGAAATCCTTTGGAACCAGAGATTCTGCCAATCAATAGAGTCTGAAGGAAGTCACAGACGCCAACAAGCCCAGTAGGCTTAGAAACCTTGAGGTATGTACTTTCCAAAAATATATAGTTTGTGGGGGGTATTTCAAATGTAAAGGGTTGTAAATTTGGAGAAACTGCAAGGTGCGCACTTTGTGTGCGCCGCTGATTTTTTCAAGTAAAATTACCCTCAAACGCATGCTGGACTTTGGGGTGTTTGGCAACTCTACCCTCCAAAGTACCTATGCATGTGGGGTATTATTTTGTTCAGCAGATGTTTGTTGTGCTTTCAGATTTACTGCGTTACTTCTTGCTTGCTTATTGTTTTTATAGGAAAATATGGTTTTGAATCAGCTTTTTGCTTATTTTTTTAGCGAAATCCTTTGGAACCAGAGATTCTGCCAATCAATAGAGTCCGAAGGAAGTCACAGACGCCAACAAGCCCAGTAGGCTTAGAAACCTTGAGGTATGTACTTTCCAAAAATATATAGTTTGTGGGGGGTATTTCAAATGTAAAGGGTTGTAAATTTGGAGAAACTACAAGGTGCGCACTTTGTGTGCGCCGCTGATTTTTTCAAGTAAAATTACCCTCAAACGCATGCTTGACTTTGGGGTGTTTGGCAACTCTACACTTCAAAGTACCTATGCATGTGGGGTATTATTTTGTTCAGCAGATGTTTGTTGTGCTTTCAGATTTACTGCGTTACTTCTTGCTTGCTTATTGTTTTTATAGGAAAATATGGTTTTGAATCTGCTTTTTGCTTATTTTTTTAGCGAAATCCTTTGGAACCAGAGATTCTGCCAATCAATAGAGTCCGAAGGAAGTCACAGACACCAACAAGCCCAGTAGGCATAGAAACCTTGAGGTATGTACTTTCCAAAAATATATAGTTTGTGGGGGGTATTTCAAATGTAAAGGGTTGTAAATTTGGAGAAACTGCAAGGTGCGCACTTTGTGTGCGCCGCTGATTTTTCAAGTAAAATTACCCTCAAACGCATGCTTGACTTTGGGGTGTTTGGCAACTCTACCCTTCAAAGTACCTATGCATGTGGGGTATTATTTTGTTCAGCAGATGTTGTGCTTTCAGATTTACTGTGTTACTTCTTGCTTGCTTATTGTTTTTATAGGAAAATATGGTTTTGAATCTGCTTTTTGCTTTTTTTTTTAGGGAAATCCTTTGGAACCAGAGATTCTGCCAATGAATAGAGTTCAAACCAATGCACCCACGCCAACAAGCCTAGTAAGCCTAGTTCAAGTAGAAACCTTGAATTGTGCACTTTCCAAAAATATATAGTTTGTGGGGGGTATTTCAAATGTAAAGGGTTGTATTTTTTGAAAAACTGCGAGGAGCGCAAAGTATTTGTATTTTATCTGAAAATCTCCTCTAGCGCTCTTTGCAGTTTCTGGGGTCTCCTGGGCAGGAAAGGGTGTCTACTAATACATGTGTGGTACCGTTGTAACCGGGAGAAATGGGGCTTTTACCCTCAATATGTTTTTATTGAAAAACCTTTATTTTCGATTAAAAAAAAACACTGCAAAATGTAAAAACGTGTGCATTTTTTATTTTCTTTCACATATTTTGCCCAAAATAATTAGGATAAAACTACAAAATTGATAAACAAGAGATATGATGTTAAAGCCCAGATTCTGCTGAAAAAAACAATATGTAATTTTTATGGGAAGTCCCAGAAAATCCCTTCAAAAATTACAGTTAAACATGTGTAGCTCAAAATTGTGAAAAATGCTCTGGCAACAGAGCGTGACAAAATCTCCAGGTGGGCTGGCACTTAAAGGGTTAAGAAGGGATAGCGGCAGGTAGTGCTTTGTAGCGACAGGCAGCATCTGGTGAACGCTGGGCACTGTAGGCAAAACCACATTTATGAAAGTGATTCTGGTGAGCGCCTCTATTAGCGCCATGTAGCGCCCAATTTATTATTACAGGCGGCTCAGTGTATAGCGCCGGCGCTCTAGCTTTCAGACCGCCAGGTATTACCTTTCGCTCAGTGTCACTCTCCAATACATTTCAATGGCCATTCATTTGCTTGTGTTTAAATAGCGTGTTTGGCAATTCGTTTTTTTGATTTTTTTTTTTTTTGCTCAAATCATTGTGTGACCTCTCCTGGCTGCAAACAAACATTTTTAATTTTTTTACTTTTTATATTTTTATGCAGAATTGTCATTACGGGTCTGGCACTGAAGTGTTAATGTCATAATGTTCAAACAATGTAATTCCATGTGTTTTAGCTTTCTTACTGGTGGATAAGTATTCAAAAACAGACTTTAATCACACAGCGTCTGGCGCTCTATGCTATAGCGACCAGCTTTAGAGCGCCCGCGCTGTGTGTATGTCTTTTTTTGATAAGTATGTTGTGGAGCGCCGAGAGTCGGTCGCACTGAGCTGGCACTACCTCTCGCTCACTGCAGCGCTGTACTGGTGTTAGAGCGCCCAACATACATCACATTCATCAATGCCGGCCAGGTTACTGCAGCAACTGAGGCGCTCTGTTACAGCGCCCGATATCCGCTTATAGCGTCTACTAGCGGTCGCTCTAAGCGCCGCTATACAGACGCTCATCTGCCGATACCTGGTGTTAGTAATGAATCAGCCTCTAAGTGTCCTTTTAGTCATGTAACTTAGCCTAAGGAAAGATCAAGATTTAATACTCTGGGTCTTGTGTATAATGCTGAGATCTCGCAATAATATGGGTGTCCAAGATTGCAGGATGCAAAATAATCTTTCCACATTCAAATGTACAAATACAAAAACACATAATATGTATGGCAAGGATAACTTCAACTTATGATAACTACCTTCAAATCATTGCCTAATGTGTGCAAGTGAAAAAGTTCTCACTGCCTCTCAAAAAGACTCCCCAGAGAAGTCCAAAATCATTTGGATAACCCCCATTATTTCCTGAAATTGACATTCGCACTGAGCTTGTAGGGCTTACCACTTCAGGACTACCTGTTGTCGATCCTATAAATGAGGAAGGGAGCACCCTGAGGTCTCCAGAGATACTGTACATTGACAAAGTTGAACCACTGGGTATCTTAAATAACGAGTAGCATTTATTTATACACCCATAACCATAATGGCAATATTAAAACAATACATAAAAGCCATAAAGGATAATAACCCAGGCATAAGTAATCACCTGTGTCATACATGAACAAGATATATAATGACTATCCCCAGACTATAATTAATAATTAAATATCGAGTAATAAATAGCTCAATCACAAATATTTAGATGCAAAGTGCAGCAACAAACACAAAAAAGTTTCAAGGCAGTAGGAGAGGACAGGGAAATGGGGATACTGAAAGCCAAAAATGGATTTCACCAGTAAATGTAATTCCAGTTGTCCAATATGACACGTGGGTGCCGGGCCATATTGGACTACCGGGATTACATTTACTGGTGATATCCATTTTTGTCTTATAGTATCCCCAGCTATCTGTGCTCTCCCGCTGTCTTGATACCTATTTTATTTGTTGCTGTACTTTATTATTTCTGACTGAGCTATTTATTACTTGATATTTACTTATTTATTATCTTGGTACATATAATATATGCAGTTTACAGGGTTTAGTCTGTGGGTGATCATTATACAGTATCTCTTGTACGATACAGGTGATTATTTATGCCTAGGTAATTGTATTGTTTTCTGTGTTGTTTTTAATATTGTGTTTGTGTATATGTGTGTATAAATAGATTCTACTCATTATTTAAGATGCCTGGTGGGGCAGCTTTGTCACTGTAACTTTAGAGACTTCAGGGTGCTCCCTGTATCAGTTACCCATTGCCTTTTCAGTGTTGCCGCACAGGCATTTGACTTATTTTCTTGTGATTTGGGGGTTGGTGCAACAGGGACATCCATTGTTTTTGTTTTGTCGTTGATCCTAGACTGTAAAACATAACTGTGTCATCATGCTCACTGGATATTAGAAGAAGTCAGGTGTAGAAGACAAAAGTGCTTCATTGTTGTATATTGGTTAAAGGAGCACTCTCGTGAAATTGTGTAATGTTCAAAATCCATATAAACACTTTGGGTAATGAGAAGAGAGGTTACTACACCTGAACCAAGCTTGTGGTTTATTCTCACATGGTAGGAACACAATTGTGGTATAGGTTTTGGTCTTTGAGGGGTGACAGAACCCTGGATGTCCTCTTCCATCTATTATAATAAAAGAAAAAAGCCTGGCTGGATATTTCTTGATGTCGGGTGTATAAGTGACCCTGTCCTCCCACCATCCAGTATATTTATATGGATTTTTATCATTTGGCCATTTTTTGCGATAGTGCTCCTTTAAGTTCAGTACTTCCATTTGTCAGTCCTCTCTGAGCACTCATTCTAAAGGTTTTACTGGAGGCATCACTTCGTGGGTACCTCCTAACAATATTAATTGTTTGCACATTAAAAACAGTCACGTGCTTCTGGACAATTAATGGGAGTACTCGGGGCGATAACAGTGACACAAGAAAAACTGAGTTGTTTGTGCTGTTAGTTTTGTGAAGAATCCGCCATTTGTTTAGCTTGATGTTAAGCTCCCTCTGTGTAGCAGTACCTTTAGGGTATGCATAGTCTTTGCTGACAAAGGTGCCTACAAAGCAATTCATGACACAAAACTTTCCACCCATCTGGCGTGATTCTCAGAAAAGAACTGACAGAAGTGAACATTTCATAGGTGAATTCAAATGAGCACCGACATTATCGGAATCCAAATGTGAAAAACTCCACCTGTGAATTATTTTTTTCATGCTCTACTTAGTAAAAAAAAACGAATTTGGTTTATTATAGAAAATACGTTTTAGTGGCAATGTCCTCAATGTCCTTTTTTGTGTGGTCAGTAGCTACTTTCCACAGTATAGTAGAGTGAAACCCAATATAGTAACATAGTACATAGTAACATAGTATGTAAGGCTGAATAAAGACTTTAATCCATCCAGTTCAGCCTGTTTAACTGCTTCCAGTGGTCTAGTAGCAATAGCTGGAAATGTTATTACATGCCAGGAAGGCATCCAGGCCACTTTTGAATGTTTTTACTGTATCCTTCATTACTACCACCTCTGGCAGCGAGTTCCATAGTGTCACTGCTCTTACAGAGAAGAATGCCCCCCTCCTATGTCGGTGGAGAAAACACCTTTCCACTAACCTTAATGGATGTCCTTGGGCTATGGTTACACTCCAGGGTATGAATAGATTGTGGGACAGATCTTTGTATTGACCCAGAAGTCAACATACATAGTAATAAGATCACTCCTCAGGTGTCTTTTTTCTAAACTAAATAAACCTAACTTTGACTATCTTTCAGGGTACTCTATCCCCCGCACTCCTTTTATTAACTTTGTTGCCCTCCTTTGAATGCGCTCCAGTTCTTATATGGTCTTTTTAAGCACAGGTGCCCAGAACTGTACACAGTACTCCATATGGGGTCTGACCAGTGACTTGTACATGGGTAAAATGATGCTCTGGTCATGAGCACCTATGCCCCTCTTGATGCATCCCATGATCCTATTTGCCTTGGCAGCAGCTGCCTGGCATTGATTACTACAGTTAAGCTTATTGTTAACTAAAACCCCTAGGTCCTTTTCCAATGTTGTTTTACCAAGTGTTTCTTTATTTAGTGTGTAATCTTGATACAGATTTCTCCTTCCCATGTGCATAACCTTACATTTATCTGTGTTAAACTTAATTTGCCATTTAACTGCCCATGCTTCCAATTTATCTAAATCTGTTTGTAGCTGCCTGTTGTCTTCTTTTGTTTTAATTACTTTACACAGCTTAGTATCATCTGTAAAGATTGAGACTTTACTGTTTAATCCGTACCCAATGTCATTAATATATATTTTGACTTTAAGGGAATCAACAGAGGACTCAAATGGGCATGTTAGTCCTCTGGAGGGACATCAGAAATGAAAGTATAGGGGAAAATACTAATGCTGTATCCTGGATACAGACAAATGACATGGAGGATACCACTGAAGCCCGAGGAGAACACAGTGTCCTGAAAACAAGTCGGCCTCGGTCAATTACTTGCACCCACACTTGGTACAGGGGTGCAGAAGAGCCAGTACCCATGGGTACCATGCCTGCACCATTGAGCTGGTATCACCAGGACCAGAGGCCTCTGAACCCTGGGCATACCAGCCCATTTGCCTGGTACGTCAAGCAAAAAAAACAACATAGTAATCTGACCCAAATATTGCTGGCATTTTAGTCAGTCAGTTAATATTTGAGTTAGAATCTGAAGTTCATCCATATTTGGTATAGAACATGGCTCACAGCTGTCTAAAGTGTGTGAGCACCCCCTCCATTTTGTTGTTGCAATGGAAAGATCACTAAGAAGTATTCCACATCTGCAGGACCAAGTAGGGTGCTTGCCCCTGGGTGCCAAGGCCATAGTCCTATTGTGCATGCCAGGTAGAGGGGGACAACTTTATCTCAGCCATCACACATTTTCACAGATGGGTGTCAAAGTCATAAGTAGTGGTGCTGCCCATATGTCAGGCCTCTAATCCCCCCATATTGAGCTCAGTCATGGCAAGGCGGCACTGCCTGCTGCTAAGGAAGAAACACAGCATAGCGCATACTGTACTGATATACAGTAGGACAGCTGCAGCATCATATGATGGGTGAGGAGGGGCAAACATTTTTTCCTCCCCCCACTGAGATGTATTTTAACTAGAAACTTCACTATATATATATATATATATATATATATATATATATATAATTATATGTATTTTATTTTTATTTTTTGGAAGCATTGACATGTAGGGACATTTTCCAAAAAGATCAAGACATGGAGTATGTATCATGGCATAAAACCGTGTGTATATAAAATACAAGTAAGCGTCAGCCCTCAGTTTGTCAGATCTATTGATCATGTTTCCATTGGCTAAACAACTTGTTCAAGTGCCCACCCTGTGAACAGCGAATATAACTGTATACAGATATAAATGTATCTGTATAAGTTTCAGGCAGAACAAATGCATTGTACCCAACTACTCAGCACAGAATGCAATATGCTATTTGCATGCATTGACACTTTTAGCAGCTCCGAAAGGAAGCAGGAAGGAGTCAGTTGACATCATCTGAAGGAAGCTCTGCCATTCAGGAACAACAGTTACATCAGACCCCCAGCCCCAAATCTACAAAATGTGTATGTTGTGTCAGGATCTGGGGCAAACGGCAGTGACTCGGACGACAGTTCTTCTTTAAATCAAAACAATTTATTGAAAATAAATACTCAACAGCCAAAAAACTCTTAACTTCAGAGAAGGTTGCAGCTTACAAGCGGTTACCTCACCAGCTCTACTAAAGTCCAGGTTAGGATAATCCAGCAAACTGCAAGTCCTTGTTGTAACAGGTCCACTTACAGGTCATACAAGTCCATGCTGTTAATCCACAAGTCCAAGTATGGGTGACTCAAACAAAGTCCTTTGGCTGCATTCAGTTCTGTCAGTCTCTGTAAGCAGCAAGGCCTGGGCTCCTCATCCCAGGCTGTTCACCAGCAAACTGAAGGCCTCATCGGCTCCTTTTATTAGGCTTCCCGCAATTAGCCTCAACACCTGTGTGAGAACTGGGAACCCATAGAGGACTGGGAATATGGATTGGGGTCCTGAACACCTGGCATGGATCGTGCCTGATTGAGCAAAGCACGGGAGGAATATACACCATTCAGCACTTTCCCATACACTTTAACACAGTTGAGTTGCAGTTGAGCTTGAAAGAGAACCAACATCCTGTGCACCCCTTGAGTATACAAGGGTATGAAAGAATGAAAGAAATGGCTAGCTGCTTAAACTGGACCTTCAGCATATTTAACAAAAAGTCCTAACCCTTAAAAAACTATTCCCCAGCATCTAAAATTAATATATTTTATGCTTTTAATAACTTACTTATTATTCTTTCCACCACTGAGCTGCAATTCTGTTCAGGACTGTAGGATACGGGCGCTGCCATCTTGCCTCAGAAGCATCACATACTGAGGAGAGGAAAGGGGGGGGGGGGTGGGCAAATGCAGGGGGCGGGTTATAGCTGTGCTTCTCACAGACAGAGCAGAGCTGGGGTCAGGAAAAGGTCAGCAATCCCAGAATGCAGAGCGGCACAGTCAGAAGATACTTTCTGTCTGCAGGCAGCCTGAAATTCCACGGGTCACCATCTTGGATGTTAAAAGGTTAAAAAAACACAATAGGTGCAGGTAGGTTGATCCTTAATGTGGGCAATCTGTATGTAGGGGTTAAGGGAAACATACAAAATAGACTAATATTCAGGGTGAAGGCCTGCTTTAACACAGAGTGACACATCAGGGCAGTGTGGCTTCTACATGTATCTGCAGATATATGCAACTAAATATCTGTCTTTCTATTATTATTATTATTGTTTATTTATATAGCGCCATCATCTTCTGTAGCGCTTTACAAAGTAGTAATTACAGACAGGGTAGAAACATACGGCACATATAATAATTCAAGTGCAGTTTTACAGAGTTGACAATGGATATTCTGAATACAAGATACAATAGGGGAGAGAGCCCTGCCCTTGCGAGCTTACAGTCTAAAGGAAGAGGGGTGAAGACGAGGGGGAAGGATCACAAACGGTCAGTATTGAGCTTTGTGGCGTGCGCCCTTGAGAAGATTGGTTATGCCAGATTATATGCTTGTCTGAATAAGTGAGTTTTAAGGGCGCCTTTGAAGGTTTTGAGGGTTGTGGAGTGGCGGATTGGGTGCGGGAGGGCATTCCAGAAGATTGAAGTTCCACGTGAGAAGTCCTGGAGGCGGGCGTGAGAGGAGGTGACCAGGGTGGAGGACAGGAGTAGGTCGGCAGAGGAGCGGAGGCTGCGTCTAGGTTGATACTGTTGGATTAGAGATGAGATGTAGGGAGGGGCCTGGTTGGAGAGAGCTTTGTATGCAAGAGTTAGAGTTTTGAACAGGATTCGCTGAGGGACTGGCAGCCAGTGTAGGGATTGGCAGAGAGGTGCAGAACTAGAGTAGCGAGAGTTCAGGATAGATTGGAGGGGTGCCAGTCTGTTAGGTGGTAAGCCACAAAGAAGGATGTTGCAGTAATCCAGTCGGGATATGACCAGGACATGCACTAGCATTTTAGTGGTGTCAGGTGAGAGGAAAGGACGGATGCGGGAGATGTTTTTAAGTTGGAGGCGACAGGAGGTGGCCAGGGAGTGAATGTGTGGTTTGAAAGAGAGGGCAGAGTCCAGAGTGACTCCCAGGCACCGAGCTTGGGGAGTTGCTGTTATTGTGTAACTGTTGACAGAAATAGACGTGTTAGAGAGGGGAGGGGAGTTAGAGGGTGGGAAAATGACCAGTTCTGTCTTGGCCATGTTTAGCTTGAGGTAGCGAGATGACATGAATGAAGAAATAGCAGTTGGGGAGGCGAGATAGGAGAGAGGAGAGATTGGGGCCTGAGAGATATATCTGAGTGTCATCCGCATAGAAGTGGTATTGAAAGCCTAGTGAAGTTATAAGTTTGCCAAGGCCGTGGGTGTAGACTGAGAAAAGTAGGGGGCCTAGGACAGAACCTTGCGGCACACCAACAGAAAGAGAACGTGAAGATGAGACTGTGTTAGAATAGAATACACTGATCTGTCAGAGAGGTAAGAGTTGAGCCAAGAGAGTGCAAGCCCTTGAACCCCAAGAGAGGAGAGAATATCAAGAAGCAGAGAGTGGTCGACAGTATCAAAGGCTGAGGAGAGGTCAGAAAATAAAAGTAGATGGATAATCGAACACCCAAAGAAGTACTTGCATTGAAATTTTTAATGCTGGTGAATATATAGACAAAAGTATATACATGTGTAACAATACAATACACTATTTACACAGTAGAGACCGCTGTACAATTATTTCTAAAGTATGGTAACCAGCATATAAATCACAAGGCTGCTACAGAAAATAAAGGGAGGAGAGGTCAAGAAGGATGAGGATGGAGTAGTGACCAATGCTACCTGTTAGACATGTTTGTTGTTCTATACTCATATTACTAATCCTCATTTGGGATGCCCCTGCGGTGTGAAACTCCTTGATCTTGCCATATACCCACCTCAATCCTCCATCCCACAGTGCATGCTCATCCAGCCGACTTTGAATGCAGTGGCACACAGAGCAGAGGGACCGGAGACCGGAGATGTGCAACTCATGCAGGGCATTCCAAATCAAGATGCTCCGGGGGGGTTAAATTGAGGGGTGGAAAATCCAGTCCACCTTTAAGCTAAAAAGTAGTTTGGTGCCATCTCCTTTATCAGTTTTGGGTGGAGGGATGACAATATAGGACTGTTGGTGTCCTCTGCAGACAGAATTTTACTTACTTGAGTGCTCTGGGGACACCTATAGTGCAAAACAGGAAATTCAACTCACATCAAAAAGTTAGCATCGGAGTCACAAGACCAAAACTACGGCTTATAAATTCCATCCTAGAAACCGACTTTTTCTACGGCAACAAATTTTATAAATAGTCACCTGTGTGAAGGAAATAAAATGATGTCCCTGTACTTTCTTATATCTAATGATTTAGTGTTATGTATCCTATTTGTAATGTTTACATGTGGATATTTAGAGTGTAAAAAAAGATCAACATATCTAGTTTACTGCTGATCCCTTCAGCTTTTATGGCTCTGTATCCATATCACTATGTTCCTTTCAAGCTAGCCATTATTTATATGCTGTATATGAAATAACATTCCTCTCTACGGCACATTGCATCACATCAAATTTAATTCCGGAGACAGGACAATGCACATCGCATCACGGCTTCTTAACATCTTCTTTGCTTGGCACGTTGCAATACTGTGCACACAAACACTGTAATTAAATTCTCTAAATGATTTTTCATTTCCATCACATGTCCTATTTCTGGAGCGTGCCTGTGATTAACATAGGCTGTTTTGGCAGTTAGATTTTGTATTCAGCTTTTTGTTGTGGCTGTGAGAGGTTTTTTATGCAGTGATAAAGTTACAGTGTTTTTTTTAGGAAAAGTTTCAATTTTATATTAGATATTTTAATATACCGTACTTTTTGTGGCTGGCTTAACAATAAAAGAAGCGCCCTAGCCCCGCCCCAAGTTCCCCAAAGAACTTGTGCCAAGGTCCTAGATCGTGGACCAGACATTTTCTGTACACTACATAACTACATACTACTACATATCAAATCCTGCACTTCTATCCAAAGCATGATTTGGAGATGTTCAATAAGAATAGGGCCGGATTATGAGGAGGGTGCAAGTGGTGCGAGCCCTGGGGCCTCCACCACTTGCCCTGCAAAGGGGGCCTCCACCAATTTTTGGGTTAGGGTCTGGTCCAGGAGGCTTTTCAGTCTTTGGTCTGCGGATCCAGCAACAAAACTATGAGCAGCAGTGGGGGCCCCCCCTCCGCCTGGGCAAGTCTTTTTTTGTTTTTTCAAATCTGCAGCCAAAGCCACAACATGGCAGGATGGGGACTTGATCTGATGTTCCAGTAAGTGGGCGGTTGGCAGACAACCACCAATCAGTTATTTGGCAAGGAAAAAAATACTGTATCTTGGGCCTAAACCAGATTTTGTGCCCAGGGGCCTCCACCACACTCAATTCGTCCCTGAATAAGGTGATTAGTATATTCATTTGTGATCATGTGAAAGAGCAACTTCTTTTTAGGCACATGTTTACCGATTTAGGGCCTAATTTATCAAGCACGTCTGCCAGTCAATGTCACATTGGTACAAATTAGAGTAGTGCAAAATATCATTTATTTTTTTTACACTGCCGCTTGTTGCTGCACTGCAAGAAACACATTTACTAAAACATTAGTGGTGTGACAACATGGTAAATAATTATAATTTATATTTTGCACTGGTCTCATTTTCACTGATATGGCATTGTCTGGCAGAAGTGCTTAATAAATCAAGCCCTTTGCAAAACACCTCAACACCATAGCCTCAGGTGGGAGAGGATTGTAAGAAGATAATATAAGAGGCAACAGGTACATGTATTGGTCAAATATCATAAATGTTGTTCAATGAATGTTTTAGTGATTTTCGAGACAGGTCTTTCATTGTATGTTGTGTTATGCACCTAGATCTTATACATCAATGCAAATGCACTTGTGTTTTTCTTGAAAAGTTTTCATTAGTTATCCAATGCGCTTTTTAAAATCTGTTGTTATGGCTGATTTTTACAGATACAGAATAGCTGATATACAACTAAAATCAATATCAGTAAAAACACTGAGGGACACCCCCCCAAAAAAACAAAAACAAAAAAACTCTAAAGGGTACTGCTCTTTGTCACAGATCAATGCTTTTTCACAAAAGCCCTTAACCTCCCTGGCGTTCTGATTCTATGTGCAATTTTGTGCACAAAGCTTCAGGATGACGTTTAAATCTGCCGCCCAGTTCCGCCCCCATGAGCCTCTGTGGCTCACAGAGACGGAACCAGGAAGTCAGACGGACGCCGCTGCCGGGGCTCTCACCTGCGATCACAGCGGGGACATCGCTGGATCGCAGGGAAAAGGTAAGGAGACTGCTCCTCTGCACAATCTACCCCGAGCGTGACTCGGGGTTACCGCTACTTGCAGCGAAAATTAACCCTGAGTCACGCTCGGGAAGACTGCCAGGGAGGTTAAAGCAGACCAACTGTCAAAAATGAATTAAACCAGGCCAACACAACAAACAGTCCTTATATGCATCCCTCCCCAGTGCAATTTAGATTGCTGCACATAAATATTAATTTACCTTTTTCTAAACCCTTTTGTGGTAAATTTTAGAAACAAAATGGTGGCTCATACATCTGCAGGCCACCTGCAAACAGAAAGTGCTGCTGGGCATCCCTCCATTGGGGCAATTCAGATTGCTGCATATAAAAATTCATTTTTTCCTTTGTAGCTTCTGCCATGGTCGATTATACCTGCAAAGAGGAAATGCTGCTAGGTCTCTGCCAATATACATTGTGGGTTATGTCGGCTAAATCCTGGCAGCAGTACAACTAGGAAGATGGAAAAGGAAGCCACGGGGGTGCTTCATAATGGCCGTTACCAGGGGAAAATCGGGAGGGGGCTTTTTAGCTTTGCGTGGATACAGAAGCAATTATACAGTAAGTGCTGACAATGGTCCAATAGCATGCATGCAGATGGGGAAAGGAAGTTTTAGGGAGATTTTTTTCAACTGTGCCAGCCTGTTGGTCTGGTTTAGGGTATTGGGGGAGCAGCACAAGGCAAACAAAATCAATGCTAGAATAACTTCTAATTCATGCTGGCTAATTTACAACATTCACTAGAACATTGAAAAAAAGGAAATGGTACATTTTATGTTTTCAAATTTCTAAAGGCATGTTGTAGTGCTTCTGTAGGTCTATTGTCGGTATCATTCATCTAACAGCGCCATGTAGCGTCACATGTATTACTTCAGGCGGCTCAGTGTATAGCGCCGGCGCTCTAGGTTCAGGAACGCCATGTAGTACTATTCGCTCAGTGTCACTCTCCCATACATTTCAATGGGGCTTCATTTGGTTGTGGTTAAATAGTGTGTTGGGCAATTAAAATGTTTTGCTCACACTCATTGTGTGACCTCTCCTGGCTCCAAACAAACATTTTTATACATTTTTTTTATATTTTTATGCAGAATTGTCATTACAAGTCTGGCACTAAAGTGTTATTGTCACAGTGTTAAAACAATGTCATTCCATGTGTTTTTGCTTTGTTACTCGTGGATATATGTTAAAAAACAGACTTTAATCACACGCGTCTGGCACTCTATGCTAGAGCACGCAGCTTTAAAGCGCCGATGCTGTGTGTGTGTGTATTTTTTTTTATATGGTGTGGAGCGCCGAGTGCCGGACATCACTGAGCTGGCGCTACCTATCGCTTGCTGCAGCGTTGTCCTCTTGTTAGATGTGGTGTTGTCTTGGGCGCTTTGACCTTAGGACACCACCTAGCATTCTCCATTGGCTCTGCAGTGAATCAGGGACAGCGCTTCTACAGCGCCCTGCAGACATCACATTCATCAATGCCGACCAGGATACTACAGCAACCGTTATGCTAGGTTACAGCACCCGACACTTGCTTACAGCGTCTACTAGCGGTCGCTCTAAGCGCCGCTATACAGAGACTCACATGAAGATACGTGGTGCTAGTAATAAATCAGCCTCCAGATTCGCTTTCATAAATGTGGTTTTGCGTACAGCGCCTGGCGTTCAACAGACGCTGCCTGCTGCTACAAGGCACTACCTAGCGCTATCCCTTCTTAAATAACCCCCATAAATTTGGGACTGACTTGTTTGAGAGGAACTGAAACAGGCCGGCATTTTATTACCATAGCAAGAAATTAGTGTTGCAGAGTGTGAGTGCCGGATGCAGCAGTTAACTTAGGCCCTTATTCATGAAGGGATAGCGTCAGGTAGTGGCTGGCTAATGAGAGGTAGCGACAGGTAGCGACACGAGAACGCCGGTTCAAATACGCAATCACACATTTATGAAGCCGATCCTGTTTAGCGACTGGGAGAATGCCATGTAGCGTAAGATTCAACATGTTCTCAGCCACAGCGACCAGCACCTGCGTTCTGCCTTGCCGAACGCCAGATATTACCTCTCGCTACCTGGCGCTCTCCCATACATTTCTATGGCAGACAGTCGATTTTTTTTTTTTTTAGGTTAAAATGCAAATGTGTTTGTTTGTTTCTGAAGTGTATGTAATGTTTCCATAGCTTTTTTTTTCTTTTTCCAGAGTTAATTTGTAATGTGCCAATGAAATGTTAAACTCACACCCTACCCCAATGTCATTCCCGTTATTTTTTGCGTTTTTTATTTTTTACAACAACACAAATAATCACTTTTTGCTAACCGTGTCTGGCGCTCTATGCCACAGTCAGCCAAAAACAGCGCCCACGCTGTTTCCTAGAAATGTCCTTGTTGAATCGGGGTTATTGCGGCGTGGGCCTGTCGCTACGTGTCGCTGGCTGTGGCGCTGTGCTGTTTATACATGTGCATTTGTTGTTTTTGTGCAGAAATACGTTGTAAAGCCCAGAGTCACTGTTGTAGAATACGCAGCAGACATTTACGTGCATCTGACTGCACTAGCATGACCTGGAAACCATAGTTCAAGCAAATATGAACCCATTAGGCATCACATTGTGCCACATATTTTGACACCTTTCATTATTGAAGCATTCCAATGTATCTAAAGCTATATCTGGAGTCTGATTTTGTACACATTCACACATCTATATATAGATGCTCTTACGCTGTTAAAAATAATTACGCAGCATTAATCAAAATATGTCAAATAAATTTTAACGTGTGTGCATGTAACGGATGCGATCTTAGCGTATACTTGCGATTTCCTAAGCGTATATTAGCGTATTATTAATGCGAGGAGTGTCATATTTTTTGCTTTCACTTTCGTTTTTTCAACTTCCGGTTTACACCTACGAGGATCCGTCATGCGGTCTAGACGCCCTGCACGTCGTCTCCCCAGCTACTCCTCTAATTACTCTCTCTCAATTTGATTATTCAACAGCGGACAAGGGATATGGGCAGAAAACGTGGCTAATGACTCCGGTCAGAACCCCACAGACCACTGCCCAAGTACGATACAATGCAGCACATCGCAAAACCAGATGCATTGTGGAAAGAACCATCGGACTGCTGAAAGCACGCTTTCTCTGTTTGGCACGCCCAGGAGGAGAGATGTTGTACAGTCCACAAAAGGTCTCCAAAATCATCTTCGCATGCTGTGTCCTACACAATATTTGCATATGTCACCGAATCGAACCCCCCAAGGAAACAGCACTGGTGCCAGAAGTCCCCAACATGGCCGCAGACAGTCACGAGGAGACCCAGACTGGGTTTGAGCGACGGGAAAGCATGATTACCTCTTTTTTTTTTTGGTAAGCTAGGTCACCTTAACTATACTACAACTACTGTACTACAGGGCCCTTGACAAATATGTGGTTGGTCTCTAATTATTACCCAGAAAAATGTGTAGCTTAAAGTAATTTAAAAACAAAATATGGGGGTGTAAGTTGATATGGATAAAGCAAAAGTAGCTTGCTTTCATTCTCTAAAGTTTAAAGGTGTTTGTTATGTAATTAAATTCAACCACAACAAACAAAGGGGATTTAGTAAAATATATTTTGAAGCAACAACATTAACTAGCTACACTTTTTGTCTCACTTTAGGCACCATGAACATGGCAAAACCTGTTTTTTTTATTTTATATTAAACCAAATATCTGCTTAAATAAATCCAAAAAAAAAAAAAAAAGGTTTCCATGTGTTATTTGCATAATGTTAGATCACATTTCCTAATTTTACAGATTGATTTCTATACAAAAGCAAACAAACGCTCAGGCGCTGTATTGAATGCGGTGTAACAACTCAACAGCGCCTCTAAAGCACATCTGAAACATCATATTTAACATTGGCAGCGTGATTTCCAATAACGGCAGGTAGCGACTGAAGAGCCCTGGAATAGCGACTGACAGCTGATCGTGGCGGCCACTAGCGGTCGCTAATAGCGCCGCAATACAGATGCTCATCTGTCGCTACCTGGAGTTAGTGATGAATCAGCCTGCCCGACAGACATTGTGGAGGAATACAAATGGAACCTTACTGGAACATGCGCAGAGTAAGAGAAGGTCAGCATAACATAGGGGATTAGACACAGACAGGAAAAAGAAATGAACAATTTCACTTCAATATACAGAAAATACAACATCGTGTAAAAAATGCTCAGAGACTACACATAGGCATTAGTAACAGCATCATCCACAGTCATACAAATAAATTGCAGTCACTCCAACAATATAGATGCAAATCACATACAGTGACAAGCAAAAGCTGTATCTCCACATCTAGTACATAATCAGACCCCACTCTTTTGTAGGCCAGCCTATATCATATCTTTTTAGAGTGACCAAGGTTTCAGTGTGCTGACTTAGAGCCATGGCTACCAGTGATGTTCACATGTCACAGGCAGGGTTACCTTGCTGTTTATAATGTGAAACTTGGCACTGCTGGACTATGTAGCGAGCTTATTCAGGGGCAAAGTATTGGATGTCAAGTGCATTATAATGATCTTGGTGGTCAAGCTCTGGACAAAAAAAAAAAAAAAAAAAGACAACCTCTGCCAGTTCCTGGATATGCCATGTTGTTTGCTCTCTCATCTTCTAGAAAACCTCTCTCTGTATCTCGACCTGCCATGTTGTTTGCTCTCACATTTAATTGAAAACATTTTTCAAGTTCTGGATAAACCCCTTTGTTTGCCCTATAATTTTTTTACAAACTCAAAGTTTCTGCAAAAGCCCCTTTGTTTGCTCTTGCATTTTCTACACAACCTCTCTCTGTCTCTATATATTTAAGTCCCCTTGTTTGCTCTCATGTCTTCTAGACATCCTCTCTCAGTGTCTGGATCTTTCTTGTAGTTCACTCCTTTGTCTCATCCTTATTTAGATCATTTCTCCCCAATTCTCTCCTCGGGAGCTACCAACAGGTTGTGTTTTGCAGATCTAAACACACTTGCACCGGTGAATTAATTAGGGCTTTGCAGAGCTACAGATCTCCGTCTCAAGGAGAGGGTTGAGGACCACCAATTTACATGTTTTCTAGGTAACTATCTGCGATAGTCAAAGGATACTCATTTACAGAAAGTTGCAATGCTAACATAATTGTATCCCCCCCCCAAACCCCCATCCTACATATAGAAAGCAAACACCACTACCCTACCAATGTAGGAACATTAGATGGGCTGAGGCAGGAGCTAAGGTCAATTGATCTGCAGGAAACTCTGGAATGTTGTTTGTGTTGGTTTATACAGACAATACATTGTATACTATATAACTCTTACATAGTTTTTATGACTATTAAAGGCATAGTGTATAGGCAATGATGTAAGATCTTATCTGTATCCAGTGCGTTTACACATGACAAGAGCAATGAGACCTGTGATCAGGTCATACCTGTCATTGGGTTGACAGCTGGCATATAGACTATGAATCAGGATTAGAACAAGTACATAGAAACAGAAAGGATCTGCAGCCTCAGATAAGTGGGAAAAGGTCAAGTAATGGTAAACTGTCTACTTTAGCTTTCAGAAAGAAGCTGCTATGTGTTCCTTAAGAAACAAAGGTAATTAATGATTATAGCATTCCTTCTGCGAAACCAACTAAGTAGCACTTTATAGTATTTTATTCCTCCCCAGACAAAAGGCACTACATTAATGAAGGCTTAATAACAAGACTTTTTCAAAACAAATCAATCTATTTGAAGCACGTTGCCACAGGTTAGTAACGTGTAAAATGTTGTATAGCAAATGTACTTGTTTTTTCTAGGGTGTTGTATGTGCATTTACTGTTTTAAAGGTCAGTGGAATTTTATAGTGCTGTAGTGGTAATATATGTAAATGGATTGTTCAGCCTTAAAAAAAACTGTTTATAGGCACCTTCTGCCCCTGCAGCTGTTTTATACTAAACCTGTTCTGAGTCCAGCGGTGTGCATGCATCCAGAGATTCTTTGCAAATGGTGGACGAGGTCCAGCTCTGCCTCCTACACATAGAGGCCGATTCATTAATAGCGCCAGGTAGCGACAGATGAGCACCAGTAGCGTGATTTTCACAGCGCCAGCTAGTATTCGCTGTGCTTGGCCGGGGTTTGCTTGTTGACAGCGACTCAGTTGGTGTGCGGTAATGTTGAATACGGGCTTAGGGGTCGATGTTTCACAGGTTCAGCGTTGTATGGGTGCGCCTGACGAATGGCCAGAGCGAACGGCTTGCTGCAGATTCATTAACAAATCATGCTCCGAATTTTTTAGCGCTGTGAATTCCTTGTTTAAACCCCAGACCGCTGGTGGCGATGGATTTAAAATAGTTTTTAACCCCCAAACAACCATATTTTTTGATTGTAAAATTATACAAGTTTTTATAAACATTTTGTAATATCAATACATTAATATCAGACCTGTAATATCAATTCTGCACAAAATCATTTTTTTTTTTACCTTAAAAAAAAATCCTAACATTGCAGAAGTAGTCACAGAATTTTTTACATTAAAAAAAACAAACAAACCATTAATAGCAATTAATTATGATTATTTAAAGATTGCTCCATTGAAATGCATTGGACATCGCCAGGGAGCGACAGGTCATACCTGGCGCTGTGATGGGATTAGCAGCGGCGCTGTTCGTTGCAGTCGGCTACATGATGAATCCCGCGGTAGCTGTCGCTCTCGCCGGCGCTAGCCTCATTTAGCTTGATAAATGCGTCATTGTGGCCGACGCTGGGCGTACTTGAGTCGGTAGCCGCCGTTAGCTGGCGGGACCTGGCGCTCGTCAGACACTACCTGGCGCTATCGCTTGATGAATAAGGGCAATAGACTGCAGTGCACCATGCTCTATTAAAGTGGACCAAAACCCACAGCGATCGGACCGGGAATCGGTTCCCTACCCCCAGGGCATCCCCCCAGATCGCCCATACACTTACCCTCTTTTCCAGTCCAACGGCGCATGTGTGATCCCTCTAGCAGGGCGCGTGCCTGCGTCAGGCATTTGTGAATGGCCGGCGTGGGCACGCTCCCTGTTCAGTGCCATAGATGAGTTAGGAAGGGCATGTTATGGTGCAACACTCTTGTTGTCAGAGACCTCTGTGGGACAACTGTAGGGTTGATTCAGCATCATGAGTATTTTTTTACTCACTTTTTTGTGAGTAAGCACTTTTTGCTCATGATTTTTTCTCTTGGTGAAGTACAGAAGCATTTTTAGCTCTCCAAATTTAAATAATCACACAGCTAAATATGGTGCTGTATTGCATGGGGAGGCCGATTCATTAATAGCGCCAGGTAGCGACAGATGAGCGACTGTAGCGTGATTTTTTCAGCGCCAGCCAGTATTCGCTGTGCTTGGCCGGCGTTAGCTTGATGACAGCGACTCAGTCGGTGTGCGGTAATGTTGAATACGGGCTGGGGGGTCGCTGTTTCACAGGTCCAGCGTTGTATGTGAGCGCCTGACAACGAATGGCCAGAGCGAACGGCTAGCTTCGGGGAGGCCGATTCATTAATAGCGCCAGGTAGCGACAGATGAGCGACTGTAGCGTGATTTTTTCAGCGCCAGCCAGTATTCGCTGTGCTTGGCCGGCGTTAGCTTGATGACAGCGACTCAGTCGGTGTGCGGTAATGTTGAATACGGGCTGGGGGGTCGCTGTTTCACAGGTCCAGCGTTGTATGTGAGCGCCTGACAACGAATGGCCAGAGCGAACGGCTAGCTTCTGCCCTTATTCATCAAGCGATAGCGCCAGGTAGTGTCTGACGAGCGCCAGGTAGCGGCAGCTAACGGCGACTACCGACTCAAGTACGCCCGGCGTCGGCCACAATGACGCATTTATCAAGCAAAATGAGGCTAGCGCCGGCGAGAGCGACGGCTAGCGCGGCATTCATCATGAAGCCGCCTGGACCGAACAGCGCCGCTGCAAATTCCCTCACAGCGCCAGGTATGAGCTGTCGCTCCCTGGCGATGGCCAATGCATTTCAATGGAGCAATCTATAATTATTCATAATTAATTGGTATTATTATTTTTTTTTTTTTTTTTAATGTCAAAAATTCGGAGACCACTTCTGCAATGTTAGGATTTATTTTTAAGTAAAAAAAAAATTAAAAAAAAATTTGTGCAGAATTGATCTAACAGGTCTGAGATTAATGTATTCATATTACAAAATGATTCTAAAAACATGTATAATGTTACATTCAAAAAATATGGTTGTTTAGGGGTTAAAAACTAGTTAATACAGATCGCCGCCAGCGCTCTGGGGTTTAAACAAGGAATGGACAGCGACAGCACATTCGGAGCGTGATTTGTTAATGAATATGAAGCTAGCCGTTCGCTCTGGCCATTCGTTGTCAGGCGCTCACATACAACGCTGGACCTGTGAAACAGCGACCCCCCAGCCCGTATTCAACATTACCGCACACCGACTGAGTCGCTGTCATCAAGCTAACGCCGGCCAAGCACAGCGAATACTGGCTGGCGCTGAAAAAATCACGCTACAGTCGCTCATCTGTCGCTACCTGGCGCTATTAATGAATCGGCCTCCCCATATTCATTAACAAATCACGCTCCGAATGTGCTGTCGCTGTCCATTCCTTGTTTAAACCCCAGAGCGCTGGCGGCGATCTGTATTAACTAGTTTTTAACCCCTAAACAACCATATTTTTTGAATGTAACATTATACATGTTTTTAGAATCATTTTGTAATATGAATACATTAATCTCAGACCTGTTAGATCAATTCTGCACAAATTTTTTTTTAATTTTTTTTTTACTTAAAAATAAATCCTAACATTGCAGAAGTGGTCTCCGAATTTTTGACATTAAAAAAAAAAAAAAAAATAATAATACCAATTAATTATGAATAATTATAGATTGCTCCATTGAAATGCATTGGCCATCGCCAGGGAGCGACAGCTCATACCTGGCGCTGTGAGGGAATTTGCAGCGGCGCTGTTCGGTCCAGGCGGCTTCATGATGAATGCCGCGCTAGCCGTCGCTCTCGCCGGCGCTAGCCTCATTTTGCTTGATAAATGCGTCATTGTGGCCGACGCCGGGCGTACTTGAGTCGGTAGTCGCCGTTAGCTGCCGCTACCTGGCGCTCGTCAGACACTACCTGGCGCTATCGCTTGATGAATAAGGGCAATATTCATTAACAAATCACGCTCCGAATGTGCTGTCGCTGTCCATTCCTTGTTTAAACCCCAGAGCGCTGGCGGCGATCTGTATTAACTAGTTTTTAACCCCTAAACAACCATATTTTTTGAATGTAACATTATACATGTTTTTAGAATCATTTTGTAATATGAATACATTAATCTCAGACCTGTTAGATCAATTCTGCACAAATTTTTTTTTAATTTTTTTTTTACTTAAAAATAAATCCTAACATTGCAGAAGTGGTCTCCGAATTTTTGACATTAAAAAAAAAAAAAAAAATAATAATACCAATTAATTATGAATAATTATAGATTGCTCCATTGAAATGCATTGGCCATCGCCAGGGAGCGACAGCTCATACCTGGCGCTGTGAGGGAATTTGCAGCGGCGCTGTTCGGTCCAGGCGGCTTCATGATGAATGCCGCGCTAGCCGTCGCTCTCGCCGGCGCTAGCCTCATTTTGCTTGATAAATGCGTCAAATGAGTCGGTAGTCGCCGTTAGCTGCCGCTACCTGGCGCTCGTCAGACACTACCTGGCGCTATCGCTTGATGAATAAGGGCACAAGTAAAAAATCACAAAGAAAAAGATTTTACTTACAAAGAAACGTGAGTAAAAATATGCTCACGGTGCTTGAAGTGGACCAAAACCCACCCTGCAGTCTATGAGACTCCAGGGCAGGCATAACCACTGCCCCCGCGGCATCCAGATTCAGGATACCCCGCTGTGTCAAACCCCCAAGGTTGCCAGAAAACTCACCTTCTTTCTCCATTTTTCCAGGCGCAACGGCGCATGCACAAGCAGCAGCCGCATCCCCGCTATCCCTTTAGCAGGGTGTGTGCCTGTGGCAGGCATTTGTGAGCGGCCGGCGCGGGCGCGCTCCCTGTTAAAGGGTAGCGAGGGATGCGGCCGCCAGTGCGTGCATCTTAGACGAGCTATCGGATGAAGGGGCGGGAGCGGATCAGAGTGCGCTAACTGGATGAGAGGCTGCGTATGCGCCATAGGACTGAGGAAAGGTGAGTGAGAACGGGCAACCTGGGTGATTTTATCCCCGAGGGCAAGAACCAAAACCCAGGATAGTCAAATGCCCACTTTAACTAACCCTTATGACCTTCCATGCTCCATCACACTGTGCGCACCAAGAGAAACACTTTTTTGCATAGTCTTGGAAAAATAAAAAGATAGGAGGGAAAACCTTGGAGCCCTGCTACAGCCTCTACTGGGCGTTGCAGGAAATGGAGGAGAAACACATGGGGCAGGGTTCAGTTGAGCTGCATGCTGCTTTATTATTGCCATTAGGTTTACATTCCCTTTAATTATGTGGATTAAATGAGACCAAAAATCCACCTCTTATACTTTAGTATACGAACCTACTTAAATCCTTAGTTGCCATATTACTTGTTTATGAGTTATGTTTCCAGGGTTACATTTCTGCTCACAGGTGCCCTTTATATTAGCGGTAGTTTACCCTTCTTTTTCTTTATTGTGTTTATAATTAGCAGCCTCTGATTTTAGAACATTACCCGGCGTCTCCATTGCTCTGTAGTTTAGGTAGCGCTGGCCTTTTCAGTAATTGGCTTTCTATAGATTGTGGCTGTACAGAGCGTTCGTCTGCCTTCCCGCGCTAGGCAGCGGCACGCTTCACACTGCCTGTGGCTAAAGCTCCCCTCACTTTTGGAAATGGCAGTGAACATTTGAGGCAGCCATCGCCACTCATGTGAACTCTAGACGACGATTGCATTATGGTACCATGTCCTGCAGCACTCAAAAGAAATGGTGACATTTGTCGATTTGCCTCATAAGTGCAGCAGAGCTTTCATTTGAATCCATCAAGTTATGAATTCAGGGACAGAGTCTAAAAGTCACCAATCCTTTCCCAACAAAAATTAAAAACATTAATGTCACCAAGTGCTAAGAAGATGAGGGTGAGGGGACAAGGAGCTTTTTTTTTTCCTTTTTATATCAAACTTTATTGACCCCCAAATTGGTACATTGCCAGCTAGTAGATTTCTGTATTATCATGATGGCTTCTTCTATTCTCATATTTTATTATTTTATTTCTCACTTAAACTGGACCTAGCATAATTTAATGAAAAGCCCAAACCCTTAAAGTGGACCGAAACCCAGCCAGAAAAACATGCCCCAGAACCTGGCAATGAATGTTAGAAAAAAAAAATTACCTCTGAAGCGCCTGCGCATCGTCACTTCCTTTTTTTCTTCCGCCGCCATCTTGGATTTTCATCTCTGAGGAAGTGATCTTTTGACCTCTTCCTCAGAGAAATCTTGTTTAGGACTATTTCTTTTCTGTGCGCGCGAGCACTCACTAATCCGAGGGGTTGAATGAAGACAGAAGAGCACAGACAGAAGCGTGCACGATCCCGAGAGAGGACGCCAGGACGGAGAAGGCCACGCCTACCCCGATGATGTCACAGACAAGAAAGTGAAACTGAAATCAAGCGATCGCAGAGGCAAGAAGAAGACGAGGAATGCACGTCTAAGAAGAAGAGACGCCAGTCAAGCAACGTCTAAGAGGTGGAGGGCGGGACTTCCTGCCGTGATATTTGAAGAAATCGGGCACTGCGAGGGACAGAAGGAATCGAGGGTCGTCAAAAGTTAAGTCTAATTTCATGTTTATTCTTTTGAGGGCCTGTCGTTTTGGGTTTCATTCCACTATCAAAACCTATTCCCCAGCATTTAAAGTTAATATATTTTAAGTCGCTTACTCATTAATTATTTTCCCCACTTCACTTCTGTTCAGGACTGTAGAATATGGGCGCCGCCATCTTGCCTCAGAAGAATCACATACTGAGGAGAAAAGATAGCTGTGCTTTGTACAGACAGAGCAGAGCTGGGGGTCAGGAAAAGGACAGCAATCCCACAATGCAAAGCAGAAGACACTTCCTGTCTGCAGGTAGCCTTAAACTCCACATGCCGCCATCTTGGATGTTAAAAGGCTCTGTAAACGCAATAGGAGCAGGTAGGGTTATTTTTAATGTGGGCAATCTGTATGTACGGAGTGGGAGAAGAAAGGGTGAAGGTCTGCTTGAAGGAACAGGCTGCTGAGCGGCTGCAGAGATAAATCATTACCAGTAGGGAGTTTTAGTGCAAATCTCATTACATGCAATGATATGCATTTCAGGTGGAACATACTTACCTCAGGAAAGAAAATGACAGAAAATAACTGTCCCTTTTTTTTTCTTTTAGAAAGATGACAGGATGCTTTGGCAGTATATAAGCATAGTCATAGAATTAGCGATGGGATAAAACTAGATTCGACCCAAATCCTGCCAATTCTCTCTGGTTAAATATATAACCTTTTGAAATACCAAATCCCCATCATCACACAAATGAAGAGCAGTACCACCTACCACCTCACAACCTGGTTTTGCTTCTAAGGATAAGTGTTGAAAAATGTCTGCCATCTAACCTACTGAGGGTTAGGATAAGTGTGGTCATCATGGATTGACAATCACATGCCAGTCACTGTACTGTAGACAGATTCCTTGTTTTGTTTTAATTAATCTTAAAGGGGGAACAACATTTAAACCTGTTAGCTTGCAGCCAAACCTATAATCCTATAATCTGTCTCTAATTCTGGTCTTGGTCACACACATCTCCAGAAGTATGCTAAAGCTGCACCACCAAACGGCACAGTGCTTCTGTGAGGTGCATTCCTAGCTCTAATCCCTGAGAGCCCTCTTTGGGACATACAATGCAATAGATACATTGGGAGCAGGCTTACCTGAGGTTGCCCTATAACCTCAAGTTGGTCTGCAGGGTAACAGGGTTCAGTGCTGAGGCTCCTTTAAGACTTGTGTATCCTAATTGCCCTGCTCACGTACACCTCCCAGGTTATAAAATGGTCTGAGCGGCTGCCACCCTCCTTTGTTTCTTCTGAATTTGTGCAAGCACATGGTGTGTGGGGTCTAGGCTGTACTGCAAGGTCTTCGACCCTTCCACCCCATGGGGTGCACTTGAGGTTTAGGGCAACCTCAGGTAAGCCTGCTCCCAATTTATCTATTGCATTGTATGTCCCAAATGGGACTCTCAGAGATTAGAGTTAGGACTGCACCTCACAGGGGCACCTTGGCGCTTAGTGGGGCAGCTTCAGCATACTTCTGCAGATGTGTGTGGACCGAAACCTCTGTTTTTAACCAGATTTCGAGACAGATTTTAGGTTGGTCTGCAGGATACCAGGGGTGAGTGCTGTGGCCCCTTTAAGACTTGTGTATCCTAATTGCCCTGCTCATGTGCATCTCCCAGATTAGTTATAAATTGGTCTGAGTGGCTGCCACCAATCCTTTGTTTTGTTTTAATCAATGACTTCATATATTGGATAAACTAGCTACTATCCTTCTTTCTTTTTCCTTTTAACTTTTGAGAATATTTTATTGATTTTGTATATTGTTCAAGTGAGATAAAACTGGCCTCAGATCTACTGTGCTTACTGGAAAGAAGTCTTGTAAAACATTTTCTACAAAATGCGTTGCCACTGTATTGGTGCTGTTGTCTTAGAATTTTACATATAAGAAACACATTCACAGATCCATCTGTCTGACAGTAACAGGAGTTGTGAGGAAAGAAGGACGGCAGTCTTTTTATGTACTAAATGCTCAGTGGCATATCGGGCAGGCTGATTCATCACTCATCATCATCAACGCCAGGTAGCGACAGATGAGCGTCTGTAGCAGGCATTTTCAGAGCGCCCGCTAGTAGACACTGTGCTCAGCCGTGGGTCTCTAGTTCATAGCGACTCAGTCGCTGTCGAGTAATGTTGAATACATTGTGAGGAGTCGCTATTTGACCAATACAGCGCTGTATGGGAGCGCATGGTAGCGACTGCTCATAGCGACTGACTCACAACATATTCAGCAAAAAAACAGCCTCACAAATCTCTGGCGCTGAAAAATGCTTGTTTGAAGCCCAGAGCGCAGGAGGCGGTGTGTATAAAGTCTGTTTGTCAGCATCTTTCCGCTAGTAACAAAGGGAAAACATATGGAATTACATTGTAGCAACATGAACACTTTAATGGCAGACCTGTAATGACATTTCTGAAGAAATATATAAAAAATAAAAAAAATGTGAAAAAACTGCTTATTCAATGCCAGGAGAGGTCACAGAATTATTTGAGATTTAAAAAAAAAGAGAAGGAAAGGATCATCCATTGAAATGTATGGCAGAGCGTCAGGTAGCGAGAGGTCATACCTGGCGCTGTGCAAGGCTGAACGCTGGCGCTGTTCGCTGAGGCTGGGAAAATGATGAATCAGATGCTACATGGCGTTATCCCAGTCGCTAAACAGATTCTGCTTGATAAATGTGTAATTGCGTGCCGTGTCCGGTGTTCACCAGTCGCTACCTGTCGCTACCTGTCATTAACCAGCCACTACCTGACGCTATCCCTTCATGAATAAGGGCCTAAATGTGACGGTGCACCCGTGTGAACATTAAATAGGGTCCTGTCATGGCCTTTTTTCTGTTCTATTCACTCAATTAGATACAAATAGACTACAAAAGCCTAAAACAGCCAAGAAAAATGGTGCTTATTTTTCCATTAGATGATTTTAAGTAAGTACAAATCTGAAAAAATAGGTGGATGACATGATGGCGTCTAACCTTCTGGGCCCTGGGGCAGTTCCCCCCCTATAGTTACACCCCTGTTTATGCTTTTCCAATCAGAAGAGTCTTGTAAGTGTATTTTTTATTAAATATGTATTTATATGTAATATGTATTTATATAAATTTGTATTGTATAAGCTGAATTATACTATGTACTGTTGTATGCTTCTTTTTAAGCCTAGTGGTAGTAAAAAAAAACACATTATGAGAAAAAAGCCTGAGAATGTTACTGTTACTGAATCACCAGCTAGGGAGGCAATGAAAGTCAATGGCACTTTTTTTACACTGTAGTAAAGTGACTTTTATTTTCTTCCTAGTTGTTGATTCAGTAACAATGAAATGCCCAGGCTTTTTTCACCTAAAGTGAATTTTTTATTACTAGCAGAATTGTTTTCAACTCTTACTGAACCAAGGCCTCATGCCATATTAGTGTTTTTACATTGTACTGGAGGTAAGAGTTCATTAAATTTAACACCTCAGATTTACCAGAAACATATTCTTATAAATATATGGCATTTTGTTAACTCTTTGAATAAAGCCTCTTTATTAACTACTCCCCCTCCTATTCCCCATATAGGCAGTGTGGCATGCCCCCCTCCTATTCCCCATATAGGCAGTGGGGCATTTCCCCCCTCCCTTTCCCCAAAAGCAATGTGGTATGCTCCCCTCCCATTTCCCATATAGGCATCGTGGCAGGCTGCCCCTCTTTTTCCCATATAGGCAGTGTGGCAGTCTCCCCCCTCCTATTCCCCATATAGGCAGTGTGGCAGTCTCCCCCCTCCTATTCCCCATATAGGCAGTGTGGCATTCCCCCATCCCATTTCCCATAAAGGCGGTGTGGCATTTCCTCCTCCTATTCCCCATATACAGTGTGGCATTCCCCCTCCCATTCCCCATAGAGGCAGTGTGGCATTTCCTCCTCCCGATCCCCATATTGGCAGTGTGGAATTCCCCCTCCCATTCCCTATACAGACATGGCATGCCCCCCTCCTATTCCCCATATAGGCAGTGTGGCATCCCCCTCCTATCCTGATATAGGCAGTGCAGCATCCCCCCTCCCATTCCCTATATAGGCACTGTGGCATTTCCCCCTCCCATTCCCCATATAGGCAGTGTGTTTACGTTTATTATCCATTTTAGAATATATACAATAGATATGTGATATTTAATATAGAATATATACTATGAGAAAAGCTGTTGAATTGCTGAGCAGGGGGGTAGGTACCATAGCATCAGGAGCCTGGCCTGTGGCATAAAGGGGCCCTATGGAAGGTATACAATTAAAGGGACTGTCCAGGCAATGATTATAAACACTACAGTATATACTCAGCAATAGTCCCTTGCACCTGATCACCTCTATTCCGGCAGTTTGAAACTTACATCCATCAAAAATTCAATTGAAAAATTTTGCACCTTTGGAACAGTCCTAGCAAATGTATCGAGAAGCAGTTTGCAGAGCACACCCAGAGCACACTCATGTATATTGTATGTATAGTTGAATGCTTAACTCAGTTACTATTGTTTTCAGTGGGACAACCAAAGATAAAGTGGGCACCACCTAACCAATAAGCATAAAATAGGGGTGCTCCCTTAGCCCCAAAACATCGAATCAAAATACTATTACTAATGGGACTAGAAAAGATTGGCACAACCCCAAAATATAATTCAAAACGATCAAATCAATTTATTAGAGCCACCAATAAAAGACATATAACCAACAAGACATCAGACTAAACAAATTAGAAATACTGCCTTTCCTGGACTCAAATAATACAGACAATCACATCAATGATCGAATATTAAATTAATAATAGATAAAGCGGTAAAAATACATACATAAAAGCAGCCTGAATTAATTAGTCCTCCTTAATAAGACATGATCAAATATTGCCGTTTCACCCAATTAAAACATACTCCATATAACAAAAATTATAATTAATATAGTTAGGTGCAGCGCTAAATGAATAATTAAAGTGCAAATGCTATACCCATAAGAGAACACGTTATTATACAAATAACAAAAATGCAGTAGAAACTATCCCAAATATATTGAAATAACTCTAATTGTATAGTAATTAATGTGAACAGTCCCCAAAATCTCAAGTGCCAAGTGAAATAAGAATAGGGACAACAGGCTTGCAAAATAGACCAAAAGTCCAAATTGAAAACCAGTAAGAATAACAGCTACCACCCATCAAAATATGACATACGTTACAGGGGGGCAGAGATCGTCACCCCGCGCGCTCCGCCATGCTCCCGCAGGTTCAGAAAGGGTAAGGATCCACTCTCCTTGTCCTCCTTTTGTAGCTACCGCCGAGCACTGTTTTCAGCTGCCATATAGGTGCTGGCTGAACTGGCTGAAGTGCTCCTGTGGATATTGAATATCTAAAAGCGCTGATTGTCTGACTAGACACTCAGGCCCTTATTTATGAAGGAATAGCGACAGGTAGCGAATGGTGAGCGGCCGGTAATGACGGGCCCCGCCACGAGAACGCCAGCTCCCCACCACAATCACACATTTATCAAGCCAATCCTGCTTAGCGACTGAGATAGTGCCATATAGCCACTCATTCATCATTATTCCAGCCTCAGCCCACAGCGCCAGCGTCCGACCTTGAACAGCGACAGGTATGACCTCTCGCTACCTGGCGCTCTCCAATGCATTTCAATGGAACAACCTTTAAATATTCATAATTAATTGTTATTAATTGTTTTTTTTTTTTTTTGAATGTGAAAAATTCTGTGACCACTTCTGCCATTTTAGATAATTTTTTTAAGGAAAATAAAAATTGTAGAATTGATATTACAGGTCTGATATTAATGTATTCATATTACCAAATTATTTAAAAAACTTGTTTTTTTTTTTTGGTTTCCAAAAATATGGTTGTTTGGGGGTTAAAAAACTACTTTTAACCCATCACCGCCAGCGCTCTGGGGTTTAAACATGCATTTTACAGCGCGAGAATTTTTTGAGCGTGATTTTTTAATGAATATGGTGGGAGCCGGTCGCTAGGGCTAGTCGCTATCATGCGCTCCCATACAGCGCGGAACCTGTCAAATAGCGACTCCTCACCCAATATTCAACATTACGGCAAACCGACTGAGTCGCTATCAACTACAGAACAACGGACAAGTACAGCGACTACTAGCGGGCACTCTGAAAATGCCGCTACAGTCGCTCAGCCTGCTGCTATTAATGAATCGGCCTCCCCGTCATGGGCAGTCTCCCCCCAGCTGCCACTGATGGAAATGGTGCAGGCAGTGCAGGCGAGATAAGCTATATTTTTATTTTTATATGCCAAATTCATCATAGCATCGGGAGGGAGGCAGTTGGCATCCGGGACCAGGTTGATCATACAACATTTGTTAAAATGTGAACAATACTATAGAAAACATGACATGTACTGCACAGCTTTATAATGTTTGTATGTTGGAAAAATTATCATTAATTATATTTAAGACAAGATAAGTCAAGTAAACAGTGTTACAGATTTTCACTTCTGACGTAAATGAGTGGCAGGGAAATGATCTTTCCTTAATAAAACAATCTCCTTGCACAGCAGATGTCAATAGTCAGAACCACAGTTGAGTGCAAATATTCATGCTGTGCTAATGTTGCGCACAAAATTCTTGTGAATTATGCTAACTTTTTTGTTTATTTGCGTAACATTTCCCCCAATTGGCACTAGAACAAAGAGCCATTTTACATATGGAAGTATATGAATTCACATGTGAAAAGTAAATTGGAATTTGTAGGGAGAAATAAAATAAATCAAAATAACCCTGTGGCAAAAAACAGCAGTGAAAATGAAAGTAGGGACTGGAAAGAGGGGAACCAAGAGGTGCCTGCACTAAGGCTAGGGTTGGTGCAAATGAAGGAAAGCAGATAGGGGTTGCCAAGTCACCTTCACCTATTACCTAAAGCCAAATCTACCTGCTGCGCTAATGCCAAATAATTTGAAATATTTTCCGGTTCTGCATCCCCCAAATTTGGCTGCCTTAGTTGTTTTCCAAAGACTTTTTTGGGGATGTGTTTTTGGGTCTTTGGAAAACAAGTAAAGCAACCAAATGCCCCCAGAGTTCACAGCTGGAAGACCACAATATCTAGGATATAATATTTGGAATTATACAAAAATATCAGAGGACCCCTTGACCAAAAGTACTTTTAGAGTAGAAGTACAACAGACTCCCCCTTTATTTTTTTTCTTTTAAGTTCTGTATGTAAAGCAAGAATTTTAAATAATGTATTAAATAATATAATGTATTAAATAATGTATTTTTGTATTAAAGTATTAATGTATTTTTTCAGAAAAAAATGAATTCTATTTTAAAATATTTATCAGTACAGAGGTGACAGAGGTCTCATTTAACAGAATAATAATAATTGCATTATAAGGATACTCACGTTTGAATGTCATTAAAAGGCAAAGTCAACATTCAATGGCGTTTTGAAAAGTGTATATTATATAGTCCTCAATGTGCTGATCTAGTATTTTTTTCTTATGGAAGCAGTTTCCACTATCTGCAATCTGTTGCTATTGGCAACAGCACACTGACAGGCTGATTCATTACTAGCGGCAGGTAGCAACAGATGAGCGTCTGTAGCAGGCATTTCAGAGTGCCCGCTAGTAGTCGCTGTGCTTGGCCGTGGTTCGCTAATTCAGAGCGTCTCAGTCGCTGTGCAGCATTGATGAATACATTGTGGGGAGTCGCTATATGATCAGTACAGAGCTGTATGGGAGCGAATGGTAGCGACTGGTTAGCGCGACCGACTCACAACATATTTATCAAAAAAACAGCCTCACACACCGCCGGCGCTCAAATATGCTTTGCTGTAGCCCAGAGGGCCGGAGGCTATGTGATTAAAGGCTGTTTTTTAACATGTATCCACCAGTAACAATGCGAAAACATATGGAATTACATTGTAATAACATTGTGACATGAACACATTAATGCCAGACCTGTAATGTCAAGTCTGCACAAATATATAAAAATTGAAAAAAAAATAAAAAAATGGCTTTTTCAAGCCAGGAGTGATCCCAACATTATTTGAGAATCAGCTGGACGCTGAGGCTGGGATAATGATGAATCAGAAGCTACATGGCGTAATCCCAGTTGCTCAACAGAATTCGCTTGATAAATGTGTAATTGCGTGCCGTGTCCTGCGTTCACCTGTCACTACCTGTACCTATTTTGTGCATCATGGCGCAGACCTGCCGTTGTGTATGCCTAGTAGCAGAGGGTGGCATCTGAGGTGCTGTTGGTGGTAGTAGTGGCATTAGCAGTACTTAAACACTAGGTAGAGGGACAGTAGACCTGTGGTGGTTGTGTAGGGCTGGTGTTAGTAGATGGCAGTAGGGGTGCTGGTGGTGGTAGAATTAGCAGAGGCACAGATTTTAAAGACTAGGCCAAAGGACAGGAGACCCTGGTTGTGGTGTAGGCCTTGTGTAGGCCTGGCACTGGCAGTAGCTGACAACCAGTCAAAAATAATCCCATTTTTAGATGGGTGGCAACAGGCTGGAAATCGACGAAGGGTATTTTGATTGTCCCAAGCAGCTTTGTGATGCCACTCCAGGTGCCTTTGTAGAGGCGTAATTCCTAGTCCTAGATTTGTGTACTGGCTATATCTTGTGGTCAGGTTCCCAGGTCCTGTCCAAAACTACGTCATCATACTCCTCCTCCTAATCCCTTTCACTTCCCTGTTCTGGTGTTTCATCATGGTCCACTTGGCCCCCTTACCACAACCACCTTCATAACTGCCAGTATGTTCATTTCTACCACCACCCCCACTGCCACAGCTATGTGCCCCGGACACTGCTTCCACCTCCACCACCTCCGCAACACACTCCAAAGGCTGACTGTCATCAAACAAATTCTCCTCATCACTATCCATAGCAACCGGGCTGCTGAGAAAACCTGGCACCCCATTAGGGGGTGCGGTAAAGAGACAGATGATGGAAGAGGAAGGCTTTTTTGACTGTAACGTGTAGCTGTAGTGGAGGAAGAATCCTCTGAAACCTGGCTCATCAAATATTTTTTATTTATATTTTTTTAGCCAGGAGACAGAGGGTACATTGATCCTGGTTTTAATGTTAGTATGAATGGTATCAATACAGTGAGATGCTAACCATTTCTCCTGGAAGTCTGGGGTCATGCTCGGAGTTCGGAAGCCGACCAGGGGACCGCCAGAGAACCATAGCAGCAGATGAAGCCCAGCAGCGCGGGTAAAGCAGAGGGGGTCCCTCCCGGAGTCTGAGCCAGCCTAGGTGAGCCACTTCCAGGATGTCAGGGCATAGACCTACCCAAAAATGATTGTCCTGCTCATTCTCTTCCGCTCGTCTCTTGCTCCTTCTGACAATGCATAGCCCCAGACTGTAAGTGTGCCACCCAACCCTGACTCCCCTTTATTATACCCTTGTCTCTCCCCCAAGCTGCCTTAGTAGTAGGAGTAGCTCTGCCCCCTTTTTCTCTGTAACAATGAATGCTGGCATGAACAAGATCATGTCTGGTTCTGCTGAGTACCCAGTACCAGCAGCAGAGAATATTGCCCAGGGTCCACATGCCCCACCAGAGTGGGACACTGAGACAGAGGAGAACTCTGGACCTCCGTCATCCTTGAAACCTTCCTTCCTTTCAGGTGATCTTCTGGAGACCAAGGACCCAGATGACCAAGATGACTCAGAGAAACATGCATCCCGCCAGCGTCATTATTCCCTTGCAGCCCCAATTTTGACCACTACTGGGTTCACCCGCTATCTTTCCTTCAGGGATAACTCCTAGGTGGCCCTGTACACTTTCCCTCTGTAAACAACACCTTAGTCACAAAGAGTAGCTGAGTGGACATGAGTCCTATCACCATGTGACCAATCATAGACTTCACACTAACAATCCGTAAAACACATATAGTTTAGCGTATAACTAATTAATTTAAACATGAATGGACAGGACATAGACATTTTAAAATGTAACAGGGTTGTAGCTAGATGTTAATGCCTGCAAATATATAAAGATGTTGCAAGGAGTAACTCGATTCAGGGTAAAAACACTGTGATAAAACAAAAAATAAAAAAACAAATAAATAGAAGATATCATGTAACAAATATGAAAGAGGCTACTCTAAAAGTATGATATACAAAGTGCGTATTTTTAGCTGTATAAGGCCTTTCTCCCCCACAAGTGTGTGTGTGTGTTGGGCGGCTTGTGTTAGGGTGTCTTATGATGCAGATGCTTATTTTTTTTTACCCATTCACTCATAGGGGGACTATATGCCCACTTCATTCTTTTTCCAATGTGTAGCCAAAAACAGATTGCTCCTGATTAATACAAAAAAAACTATTATTTTAAAAATGAATACGCTATCATCAGTGTGAACACAGTATATAAATATACACATGTAACAAATAGTCTGTGCAGATAATAAACGAGGAAACCACCTGAAATGTGTCTCTAAAGTGCTAACATTGTAAAAAACATACTTTGAGGATCACAGATGAAGTGCATGTGCAAAAGAAAAAAAAAATCAAAGGCTGACAATACAGTGGATACTCATCAAGCCAGGAGCAAACCTAGGTGCAACTTATCAACAGGTGTGTCTTATAGAGCGAAAAATATGACAATAATAGTAATTACCCACTGCAATTGCCAGCTACTGCTATCTAAACTACAACAATCTCACATAAACCGTTTGTGCCAAATAAGAATAAGCGAGGATCACATGAAAATGCAACTGCGAAAAGAAAATGGATACTCATCTGGATGCAGGTAAGGTAATATAAACCCAAGGAACCCCTGAAAGTATCTGCCCATGTATTCCGTGGCAACTATGACCACCCTAAGACAGTCCTTACACCATCTGTTACACTATAAAATGTCTATAGGGGTGATTCAGAGCCTCTCACCGAGTCATTTTAACCCATTTTTCCTGTGAAAATTCCTGTTTTTCAGCGTGCCAGAGCGGCTGGCTTAGAACGACAGAATTAGATAAAAATAATGCCCTCCATGCTGGCATGATTTTTAACAATGCTAATTTTTTTATAGTATGCAAATTTGCAATGCAAATTTTTATAGTAATAATTTGTTATTTTTGTTAGATACAATTTTTATCTAATCAAAAAATGCTGGTCCGATTTCTGAGAGATTTCCTTGTCACAGAGATGCAGCGAGGGCTTGGGAGAAGGTGAGTGGATCTGGGCATCTGGAGGTTTTCACATCCCAATTCGGGAAGCTCCAGGGACAGGAACTCGAACAGCCCAGGAGTCTTTTAGACTCCAGGGCCTCCAAAGTTCCTCTTTAAGATGTACTCTCACAGGCAAAAAACGTAAAGGATCATCTTGAATGAAAGCTTATGCCAAGCACTTTTGCTGGTGTTTGCACTGATGAACTAATGTCGCAGGCGGCTGTCAATCACACAAGCATTCGGGAATTCACATCAAGCGAGTTTGCTTTCGCACAAAAACAAGACTTTTCGTAGAGGCTCTGAATCACCCTTTGTGTCCATTCATGTTTAAATTAATTAGTTATACAATAAATTATATACTTTTTACAGATTGTTAGTGTGCAGTCTAAGATTGCTCACATGATGATATGACTCATGCCCACTCACCTCCTCTTTATGATATAGGCCCTTATTTAACAAGGGATAGCGCCAGGTAGCGAATGGTGAGCGAACGGTAATGACGCTCACCGCCACGAGTACGCCGGCTCCCCTCCGCAATCACACATTTATCAAGCCGATCCTGCTTAGCGACTGATAGCGAATCATTTATCATTATTCCAGCCTCACCCCACAGCGCCAGCGAGCGACCTTGAACAGCGACAGGTATGACCTCTCGCTACCTGGCGCTCTCCAATGCATTTCAATGGAGCAATCTTTAAATATTCATAATTAATTGCTATTATTTTTTTATTTTTTTTTTTTAAATGTCAAAAATTTTGTGACCACTTCTGCAATGTTAGATATTTTTTTTTAAGTTAAGAAAAAAAAAATTGTGCAGAATTGATATTACAGGTCTGATATTAATGTATTCATATTACAAAATGTTTTGAAAAACATGTTTTTATTTTTTTCTAAAAATATGGTTGTTTGGGGGTTAAAAAACTACTTTTAACCCATCGCCGCCAGCGCTCTGGGGTTTAAACAAGCATTTCACAGCGCGAGAATTTTTGGAGCGTTATTTGTTAATGAATATGCTGGGAGCCGTTCGCTATGGCCGTTCGCTGTCATGCGCTCCCATACAGCGCGGAACCTGTCAAACAGCGACTCCTAACCCCGTATTCAACATTACCGCACACCAACTGAGTCGCTGTCAACAGCCGAACAACGGCCAAGCACAGCGAATACTAGCGGGCGCTGTGAAAATAACGCTACTGTCGCTCATCTGTCGCTACCTGGCGCTATTAATGAATCGGCCTGATAGTTTTTTTGTGGTGACCTCTAGGGACTAGCAACCATTTTTGATATTTCTGAACTTTCCTGGTTCCTGGTGCTCAATATTGTTTACAACTTAGGGAGCTATTAGGGCAGGAGTGCCAAGACTTCAGTATGGGGCCCAATGGGCCCGGTGTGGAGAGGGGGCCCCTGGCCAGCCGTCCTAATGGCCACCCTGACCTGTCACCTGCAGGCTACCACATTATTGCTCCTAGCATTGATGATAAATGAGGGTGTCTGCCCCCCTCCCCTAGGCTGGTTTCCCTTAGGGCCCAATACAAACTAGGGGCCAAGCCATCACAAATAGGTCTGGGGCCCCAATAACCTGTAATGTGATTGTTGGGCCCCTATGCTCATTTTCAGTTACCTTTAGGGCCTGAATAAGAAGGTAAACCAGCCAGGGGGACAGAGTTCTAGGTTAAACTACAGTAAGGCTCCAACCTTCACATACAAATTATAAAGGGACCCAGACTCTATATTTTGTATGGGCTCCTCATAACATTTAATGTGATACCTGGGACCCTAGTCTGAGTCTTTGTTTGGGGAGGTGAATGGGGGAACCCTTTGAGACTGCCATTGCAGTTGTGGTGGCCACGGTTTCACTTCCCCCAGTGAGGTGTTGTTGGGTGCCTGGAGAAGGCCCTGTAAAGACATGCTTGTGTATTAAGTCAATAAAAGAGTAACTGTTAAAAGGTATATGCATGTTCCTATACGTAGCCCCTGTCTAGTTACCAGAAATATAGTGGTGGTGACTGAGGTGGGTCTATGGCCTCCCTCGAGCCCTGGGAGGAAGGGAGGGTTGGGTTGCAGGGAGATGGACTCCAAAACTGGAATCTCAGAGTCAGTCTCATCCGGATCTGGAGATTGGCTCAGACATGGGGCTGGTGGAATGGCTGGTATCTCAAGGGTGTGTCTCCCTGGCTCCATTGTGCAGCTAGATCTGTGACTGCGGAGGATGGGAAGGAGGAACTAGTCAAAAGGAGGAGAGAGGGTTCAGTATGGGGGCTTTGTTCTCAGCACATGTCCTGTAGGGGGTGCCTACAGCTATAACGAAATGCCACCAATGAGCATCCTAGTTCTCACAGCAAGCATTTTACTGACATTTTATACCAAGAAAGTTCAGGTCCCTACTGACTTGGGGTTCGGTGTCCAGGGTCAAGTTTTAGTCCCAATCAGAACATTTCCTGTAATGTTTGGCTGAACCCAACAAACCCATGTTTGGCTGAACCCAAAACATCCATGGGTCCGCTTCACCCTAGTTGTGGGTTTTCCATGTGTTTTATAGCTAAAGCTGTGAGCAGAGCGGGTAGTCTTTTAAAGCTAGATCAGGAAGCAAAGCAGTTAATCATCCAAAGATGGGTTGTAACGGGTGACAACAGAAATGAATCCTTTAGTAAATCAGCCACATACAGTGTACATTTCAGCTCACAGATTACTATGTGGCCAAAGATTTAAAAGTAAAATTAAATTAAATGTAGAAAAGGTAAGACAGTGAATGAGAAATGACTAATTTTCTGTCTGCCTGCTCTGCCAGACAAACTGTACATCTCCTTTTATTAAAATGTCCTGTGAAGTGAGATGGATTCAACAGGAGCTCTGATAACTGTTATTATAAGCCAGTGACATGCATAGAAATACATCAGTCTATCATGCCCCGCACTGGTAAAGAGCAGGAATTTTGCTGTCTTTTCTGTGCTTAACGCAAAGGCTGTTTTTCGCTCAGCCTTTTAATGCTCATGTTATTGCACTTGCATATAATTAGTTGGGAACCTGATATGTAAACAATATATAATGAGAGGCTTTGCTGCAAAAGCCACACATTATGTAAACTATATGAGCTGTAAGAGCAAAAAAACTAGGAGAAATAGTTACATTTCTATGTCTGCTTCAAGAGAAGAGAATACAAATATGAACAGACCCCTGAACCCTCCTAGGCAACTATTTGCCGGGGATGGTCTTTGTCTCCCTAAAAGACCCCTGCGTCCCTTTGGTAACCCAATAATTAAAGGGAAAGTCCAGACAACAGCAATAATAAGGCAACAAGAAGCTCATCATAAACACACATTTGCTAACAAAAGAAGAAAAAAGTAAGTTCAGCGACATGAGAACAATTTGGGTACAATGTCATGACATAGTGCAGGGGCAGTCTAGTGGTAAGGAGTCCTTGTGACCAGGAAGTTACACAGTAACATAGTAACATAGTATGTGCAGCTGAATAAAGACTTTAGTCCATCCAGTTCAGCCTGTTTATCTCCTTCCAGTGGTCTAGTAGCCATAGGTGGAAATGTTATTACATGCCAGGAAGGCATCCAGGCCACTTCTGAACGTTTTTACTTTATCCATCATTACTACCTCCTCTGGTAGCAAGTTCCATAGTCTAATAGATCTTTGTACTGACCCCAAATATATTTATACATAGTTATTAGATCACCCCTCAGGCGTCTATTTTCTAAACTAAATAAACCTAACTTTGACAATTTTTCAGGGTACTCCAGCCCCCGCACTCCTTATATTAACTTTGTTGCCCTTCTTTGAACGCTCTCCAGTTCTGATATGTCCTTTTTAAGCACAGGTGCCCAGAAATGTACACAGTACTTCATATGGGGTCTGACCAGTGACTTGTACAGGGGTAAAATGATGCTCTGGTCATGAGCACCTATGCCCCTCTTGATGCATCCCATGATCCTACTTGCTTTGGCAGCTGCTGACTTGCATTGATTACTACAGTTGAGCTTATTGTTAACTAGAACCCCTAGGTCCTTTTACATTGTTGTTTTACCAAGTGCTTCTTTATTTAGTATGTAATCATGACACAGATTTCTTCTTCCCATGTGCATAACCTTACATTTATCTGTGTTAAACTTCATTTGCCATTTAATTGCCCATGCTTCCAATTTATCTAAATCTGTTTGTGGCTGCCTGCTGTCCTCTTTTGTTTAAATTGCTTTACACAGCTTAGTATCATCTGCAAAGATTGAGACTTTACTGTTTAATCCATACCCAATTTCATTTATATATATATTGAAGAGAATTGGTCCCAGAACTGACCCTTGTGGTACTCCACTAGTAACAGTGTTGCACGTTCAATTCCCAGTAGTGACTTGACTGGGGGTGCTCTTGAGCAAGGCATCGAGCCCACCCTAACTGCTCCCCGAGCACCACAGTTTTTGTCAGCCTACCGCTCCGGGTGTGTGCACTCATTGCTTTTGTTTGTGTCACTGCACAGATGAAGGAACTATTCTGATGGTGCAATCCAATGTATAAAAAAGATATTAAACAGCTAGAACATGTTCTGAAGAAATGATCCATTGGGGGGGGGGGGGTAGTTAATGTTGGAGAGGGACCTGGCCGAACAAGAAGCCAAGACTGCATTGGCTGAAGGTTGGGAGCAAGGAGGACACCATGGCAGCCTCAGGGAGTTCAGGCTGGAACAAAGACCTGATGGACCCAGCAGAGAGAAGAAGCCTGACCCAAGTTAGAAGGAGTGTAAGAAACCAATGCGTGAAGCTGTATTTCAAGACTGTTGTAATTGTACTGCTGGAGGAAAGAGTGTCCCAGGTCCGAACAACTCCCCCTCTCTCCTCATACACCACCATTGGCCGCCGTGTGTGTCTAACAGATGGTATAAAAAAAAATAAAAGTAACATCTGGTGATGTGTTTCAGCTACATTTTCACTTGGTTAGGCAGTCTACATGAATCTATAATAGATGTGTTTGAGACAAACTGACTGACGCACCATTTCACACTATAGCAAACCGGCTGTGTATTTCTGTACCTGGCAACTAGTTGGTGTGACAATCTTTTTATCTTTGTTTAGGGTAAGACAGCTCAGATTCAGTTTATGTCTGTACAGGAATAATTCAGAAGAGTAATAATGACAACAGACCAATTAAGGAGCTGATTCAAGCCTTTTTTTTAGATAGCTAAGCTGAGCGTTATTGGGGGTGCAAGCCCTATTACCATTTTGTATGTTTGTGACAACATTGATGCCAAACAAGCTGTTTACCCAAAAGTCAATTACGCTAATGAACCACATTGTTTTATTTACTTGAATCAATGTTTCTAAAATAAATCTGACTACTGCACTCCAGTGAAAACACAATTTTACTTATTTATGTAGGTAGTGACCAGAGTTGCTTGAATATATATTGGGACTAAAGGGGTATAACAGGGATCTAATAAGAAATCTCACTCTTTTGTGTGGCCTGCAACTGTAAAAATCATTGTGTTCTTTTACTATTAATTAAACTGGTTGGTTAATTTGGAGTATTTAAAGCGAAACAAAACCCAGGTTTTGGACTATACTGGGTTTTGTTACGTGCCCAAGGGACATCTTGATTTGGGATGCCCTGCTGTGTGGTAGTAAGCTTGATTGGTAGTAACAGATTTCCCCTTCCCAGTCCAATGGCGAATGCACAGGCTCTCATGGCCTTTTGCCATGCCTATGTCAAGCGACAAATGGCTCTGATAGTCTGCAATGGGGAGCGCAAGTGGCCGCATCCCCATCAGTGCTCACATTCCCACCCAAGCGGGGTGTGTGCACAACCAAAGATGCTGGGGATGTTGCTGGGGTGGGAGTGCGCATATGGTTAGGGATGTGGGGGATGGAGGGGAATGCCACAGAGCATGCTCCCCATTCAAGTCAGTGAGAGCTGCCTCCCGAATGACATAGGGGGTTATTTAAGAAGGCATAACGCCAGGTAGTGCCTCGTAGCGGCAGGAAGTGTCTGGTGAAAGCCGGGTGCTGTATGCAAAACCACATTTAAGAAAGCCAATCTGGTGAGCACCTCTAACAGCTCCATGTAGCGTCACATGAATTAATCCAGGCGACTCAGTGTATAGCGCCGGCGCTCTAGGCCATGTAATACCTGTCGCTCTGTAGCGCTCTCCCATACATTTCAATGGGACTTTGTTAGTTGTGTATAAATAGCATGTTTGGCAATTTACATTTTTTTTTGCTCAAATCATTGTGTGACCTCTCCTGGCTGAAAACAAACACTTTTTTGACTTTTTATATTTTTATGCAGAATTGTCATTACAGGTCTGGAACTAAAGTGTTAGTGTCACAGTGTTAAAACAATGTCATTCCATGTGTTTTCGCTTTGTTACTAGTGTATATATGTTCAAAAACAGACTTTGATCACACAGCGTCTGAAGCTCTATGCTACAGCGCCCAACTTTAGAGCGCAGATGCTGTGTGTGTGTGTCTAGTGTTTTGTTAAATATGGTGTGGCGCACCGAGTGCCGGACGCACTGAGCTGGCCTCTTGCTCGCTGCAGCACTGTACTGTTGTTACAGCACCCAACATACATCACATTTATCACATTCGTCCGATACGTCTACTAACTGTCGCTCTAAGTGCCGCAGTACAGAGGCTCTTTTTGCAATACCTGGCGTTATGCCAGGTTACCAGCATGTCACCTACCAACGCTAGTAAACTTGTATATGGGTCCCTTGGACACTTTATTAGTTCAAACCAACACAATCAACTTTATTGTTCTCAATTTAACTACACACTGGTCCTATCTTCTTTGTTCATTCCCGCACCAAGTGACGTCCTCTTCTTCCTCTGCTGGAGCTTGTTCTGTCTCATGCCACTCTCCTCTGATCTCCGGAGCTCTTCTTTGCCGTCTTTTTGGGGCAATGTGGGGCATCAGGACTGAGGCCAGTACCGCCCCCCTGGATCAAGGGAGGACATAGGTCCCCTCTTCTGCCATCCTCGCTATCCAACAAGGAACTGATGTGAGGACCTGGGGAGCTGCCGTTTATACATCCCATCCCACCATTTTTGCCAGATAATGAGGCAGGCATGTGGGGCTACAAAGCTACATAGAAACAAGGAAGTAACACTGTATTTTTTTCTGTCCCTCACTGTAATATGGCATAGGATCAGTCATTGCATAGGTGTGGCAACGACATAATTGCCACACATAACAGTGGCAATGAATGGAGGAGGTGGAGCTTTACAGCTAAAACATGAAGTATTATCTAGGATTAGAGTGAAGCAGGAGCAGTAAAAATTGGCAAATGGTAATCTTCATGGGGGGGAGCAAATCAAGGTATGCTAGTTAGGAATTTGATAGCAGAAGTGCCAGCTCATTGACAGAAAATGCAGCCCCCCACTCAGGCAAAGGCTAGAGCGCTCACCTCCAAACTTGGTAGTAATCCAAGGACCATAGGAAAAGCCAGCCACATAGTAGTAGAGCAAATTAAGAGTCCATTTTATTCCAAGCTAGTTAAAAATCCGTCACAGCGGTATAGATAAGAGCAGCATAACAAGGTGTCCTTACGCGTTTCGGGTTCTCACCCTTAATCATGACAAAGAACAGGTTGCAGGACATACACTTAAATACAATGTCAAATAATGATATAATCTAATACATCTGTGAATGGGAGGAACACAATTATTAACCTTCATTGAAACGTACCTTGATTAAAACGCACCTTGTTATGCTGCTCTTATCTATACCGCTGTGACGGATTTTTAACTAGCTTGGAATAAAATGGACTCTTAATTTGCTCTACTAGTTAGGAATTTGGTTTTGGTCCACTTTAAAGCACTAGTGAATGCATGAGCTTTAAGTTAATATTTACAGTTTTAAATTCTCATGTCAGCTCAGTGACATCATATTTGGACATATTTTCTATATTTTATCTCTAGTTTTAAAGATTCTTTCTCAAACTTGTGCATCATGCAACACGTTTAAGCACACTAGTGCATAAGCAAAACTGTGGCTGCCACATTTACATTTTTAAAAGTCTGCAGTTCATATCATATTAATATAATATATACATTGAACGTTAAATGGGGCCCTTTCACGGCTCATACAGTAAACTTTTTTTGTCAACTCCGTTGGATGCAGCTAGACAACAGCACAGACAGATGGTGCTTCCTTTATATAAATCAGTAGTTATCAACCTTTTTACGCCAAGTACCGCCTAGCGATGAAAAGTTCCAAACAATTACCCAAAAGAGGGTGATTAATTATAAATAGTACCAAAATAAGTGGACCATAGGGCTTGTGGCATGAAGGGATTAGGTTTCACTTGTAAAATTATATACCAGACCATTCAGTCAGAAGTAGAGGCTGATTCACTACTAACGCCAGGTATTACCAGATGAGCGTCTGTACAGCAGCGCTTAGAGCGACCACTAGTAGACGCTGTAACCGTGTATCGGGCGCTGTAACAGAACGCCTTGGTCGCTGTATTAACCTGGCCGGCATTGATGAATGTGATGTGTGTTGGGCACTGTAACAACAGTACAGCGCTGTAGCGAGCGAGAGGTAGCGTTGGCTCAGTGCGACATGCAGTCGGCGCTCCACACCATATTAACAAAATACTAGACACACAGAGCATCGGTGCTCTAAAGCTGGTCGCTGTAGCATAGAGCGCCAGACGCTATGTGATATAAGTCTGTTTTTAAACACATATCCACCAGTAACAAAGCAAAAACACATGGAATTACATTGTCAATGTCACATAAACACTTTAGTGCCAGACCTGTAATGACAATTCTTCTAAAAATATTAAAAGTCAAAAAAGGTTTGTTTGCACAACCACAAGCAAATGAACGGGCAAGTGAATTGTATGGGAGAGCGACAGTGAGCGAAAGGTAATACCAGGCGCTATGGGAGCTAGAGCGCTGGCGCTATACGCTGAGCCGCCTGTAATAATACATGTGACGCTACATGGTGCTGTTAGATTCGCTTTCATAAATGTGGTATTGCGTACAGCGCCCAGCATTCACCAGACGCTGCCTGCCGCTACGAAGCACTACCTGGCGCTATCAGTTCATAAATAACCCCACAGAGCGTCGGCGCTCTAAATCTGGTCGCTGTAGCATAGAGCACCAGACGCTATGTGATTAAAGTCTGTTTTTGAACACATATCCACCAGTAACAAAGCGAAAACACATGGAATGACATTGTTTTAACACTGTGACAATAACACTTTAGTGCCAGACCTGTAATGACAATTCTGCATAAAAATATAAAAAGTCCAAAAAATGTATAAATGTGTTTGTTTGCAGCCAGGAGAGGTCACACAATGATTTGAGCAAAAAAAATTGTCAAACACGCTATGAAAGCCCATCGAAATGTATGGGAGAGCGCTACAGAGCGACAGGTACTACATGGCACTCTGGAACCTAGAGCGCCGGCGCTATACACTGAGCCGCCTGGATTAAAACATGTGACGCTACACAGCGCTGTTAGAGGTGCTCACCAGATTCGATTTCTTAAATGTTTTAAAAGGTTTTGCGTACAGCGCCCAGCGTTCACCAGACTCTGCCTGCTGCTACGATGCAATACCTGGCACTATCCCTTCATAAATAACTAGAGATGAGCGAACTTTTGAAAAGTTCGATTCGGCCGATTCGCCGAATTTCACAAAGAAATTCGGGTTCGGGCGAATCGAACTTTTACGAAGTTCCCCATCACAAATGCCGGCATGGTGGGAGCGGGCCGGCCGGTTCCGCTGTCAGCGGAGCCGGCCGGCGGGCCGGTAAAGCCGGCCGGCCCGCTCCCACCATGCCGGCATTTAAAAAAAAAAAAAAAAAAAAGCATTTTTGCCGGCATGGTGGCAGCGGGCCGGCCGGCTCCGCTGTCAGCGGAACCGGACGGCCCGCTCCCACCATGCCGGCATTTTAAAAAAAAGCAAACACTTACCTGCAGGTCCGGAGCGTGGAGGCCGGCGCCGCTCTCAGCTGTCATCTGAGGGCGCGTCATCCATTTTTTGCCATGCCGGCAAAAATTTTTTTTTTTTTTTCTTTTTTTTTTTACATGCCGGCATGGTGGGAGCGGGCCGGCCGGCTTTACCGGCCCACCGGCCGGCCCGCTCCCACCATGCCGGCTTTTTTTTTTTTTAATTTCAGGAAAAATTTGATCGGCACGAACCACAAAATATTCGGGTTCGTGCCGAATCGAATATTTCCTGAAATTCGGAGCGATTTCCGGTTCGTCCGAACCGGTTCGCTCATCTCTATAAATAACCCCTCTAGTTGGTTGAGAAACAATGATCTAAATTATGGCAAGTGAGCACAAATATGATAAGCACCCCCCTGACCTGGGCCCCTCAAGTTACGCCCCTGTATATACATAATATATAGTTGGGGGCTTTGTTTGCATAGGTGCTATAAGTAGAGATGATATGTGAAACATACCCAAGTAACAGGTGTTGCATTTTGCTGCAAATCAGTGCATGTTAATGTACATGGTTTATGGGTTAATCATTTGGAATACTTTTCACCTTCAGCGTGTGTAAGATTTAGGATTCTGTAATTGTTTTGGAAGCCAAAGGGTAACTAGATTTCTTAAAATGTCATAAAGCAGGTTCTCAGGTATTCTTCAAGTCTCAATAGGTTTTTCCTGACCTATTCTCCAAGTAGTTGACCTTTTTTATTACTTTCTGAATATCATCTAAAGTTCTACCATACTCTCTCCTAATAGATCTGTTCAATCATTTCTAATAAATCAAAATGCATTCTTTGCATCTTTCCATCACTCCTGATATCACATTGTATCATTGTAATCAAAATTCGTACAACTACAAAGGTGATGCCACAGCAAAATAGAGCAAATAATTTATCACCCCTACCTGAAACCACAAGACGTAATCCAGAAAAAAATTTTTGGGGAGATTTGGTCAATTTTCAGGCAAGCTAACCCAAAGGGAATTTACAAAAAGAAGGCCCGTTTTTATTACATTTTTTAGCAATTGCAAGCTTGATTTTAGATGTGATGCATTTCCAAATGGAATATAATCCTACGGTTGGATTTCTTTGTGTGTTACACAATTATTATTTCTTTGCAAACTGCAACCACCACTATTGGGTTGATTCAAAGAAACATGTAACAGCTTGGATTTGGCTCACGATCATCCTATTTTTCACGTCCGCTCGTGCGTTCGTATGAACTTGCGAGTGATTCAATAAGCAAATACGTTTCTATCCTAAAATATACGTCCGTTCGTATGGCAGTTCGGGAATCAGACCTATGTCAGTTTCCATCCTGAATTTTCCGTTTCATTTCTCAGGTTGCAACATTGGTTTTGCCCTTTTTCCTTTTTTGTCTGGACGTAAATCCTTCTGATCTTGCGGCTCCGCACTACAAACTTACCTCATTAAAGTGCATTCTAAATATTTGGTCTTTTATTTTTCTTTATTTCATTCATTTTGTAGTAACCAACCAACCATTAATGAATGCATTTGCATAAGTAAATCTTACTTTGTTTAATTTTTAGTTAACTTGCATTTTTTACTTGTGGATTTAATTTTAATATTTATGCTTCAAATGGTACAACTTTAAATTTTTTGTGTGGTTACCCACACCCTCTACATACAGATTGCTCACAAATATTAAAAAACACCCAGCAACTTCTGCATGTTATGAGCCTAGAAACAGCCAAGATGGCGGCTCAGGTATTATCGGGCAGCCTGCAAACAGAAAGGGCCTTGTGACTGTGTTGCTCTGGATTCTTTGATTTCTGACCTTTCCATGCCCCCAGCTCTGCTGTGTCTGTGCAAAATACAGCAGTAACCCACATCCTGCACTTTATCCCGCTCTCCTCTCCTCAGTAAGTGTGATGCATCTGACCAAAGATGTGCTTAAATAATTAAACAAAGCAAAGGTAAACAACTACACCAATAAATGCAATCTAAAAATATTATTCTAGTACCTCAATTTTAACATAAATAACAAAGGACATAAGTTTCTTTAATTAACGCAAATAGATTGCAAAATAAAGGTTTACATGCAAAGGACTAATTAAGGTCCACATTAAAATGCTTTTATAAGGCATACATGAATCAGGTGTGCATTGCCATACAATTTATGGCCTCGGCCATGCTGATACATGCAGTTCATTGGAGCTCAAGACGCGCAGACTCCTCCACATAGCCAAAAAACCTGTTCACGAACAGCAATCCGGCTGATAAAAGGTGTCGGCTGTGGCTTTCTTTTAAAACGCGTTTAGAGGTTTCTCTGAATCACACCTAAACACATCCAATTAACCTAAGTTTTACGTTTTGATCCTAAGTTTTACGTTTTGATCCTAAGTTTTACGTTTTGATCCTAAAATTTAGGAACGGACTTCTTCTGATCGTAAGAGCATATACGCATTCGTACGTAGGCTCGTGCGAGTCGGAAATGGCCAAAAAAACAGGAAAAAATGACTAACACCCACCCAAACTTACGATTCTCGATACGAAATCAATTAACTTTTGCTCTTTGAATCGAGGGGTATATATATATATATATATATATATATATATATATATATATATATAAAAGCTGAATAGGGGATACTATAAAATGGACACCTGTGCGGTGTGGGTCCACACCACTATATGTCAGACTGGGGGGGGGGGCATCCAGAACACTGGAGTCCCTCAGTACATAACCCCCCTGAATGCCCGTAAATCTTATACTTACCTTGGTTTTCTGCCCGGGATCCAGCCCCGCGACTGGCCACCAGCACCTGACAGGAAACGGGAACAATTGCGCTGCTCACTACCCATGTGGAGGCCAGATGTGCAATCGCTGCACTGGATTATTGGTTGGGAATAGAGATGAGCGAACTTCTTGAAAGTTCGATTCGGGCGATTCGCCGAATTTCCCCAAGAAATTTGGGTTCGCCTGAATCGAACTTTCACAAATCGCTCATCTGAAAAAAAAATGCGGGCATGGTGGGAGCGGGCAGGCAGCCGGCCTGCCCGCTCCCACCATGCCGGCATTTTTTAAAAAAGCAAACACTTACCTGCATGGTCGGAGCGTGGAGGCCGGCGCCGCTCTCAGCTGTCATCAGAGGACGCGTCATCAGAGGACGCGTCATCAGAGGGCGCCTTCCACCGCTGACAGCGTAGCCGGCCTGCCCACTCCCACCATGCCGGCATATTTTCTTTTATTTCAGGGAAAATTCGATCGGCACGAACCAAAAAAAATTCGGGTTTGTGCCAAATCGAATTTTCCCTGAAATTCGGAGCGAATTCCGGTTCGTCCGAACCGGTTCGCTCATCCCTAGTTGGGAACCATGGGAAGGGTAAGATTTACAGGCGTTCTGGGGGGTAATGTGTGGGGGGGCCTCCAGCAATCTGGATGCCCCCCCAGCCTGTCATATAGCAGTGGAGCAGTCCGCTTTAATGCCTACAGTCAATATTCCATGTGCTTCTTTATATAACAAGCAAAGCAACCCCTGCTCACTACCATGGTACTTTTTCACTCTGAACAGACTACATATCTGCATCGGAGCTATAGCTTCACATGGGTAGTCATGTTTGCATGAACTGTGATAACGTACATGGCATGATAAAAAAAATGATTTGAGCTTTAAGTGACCCAACACACATTTTATTAAAAAAAAAAAATACTCCTGTTTGTGTGAAGGGGGCATCGGCCAATCCCCTCTCTGATCCCTCTGCAAAACAGGGCCAGCTTACTGTTTTAGTATTTGCAGCAGAACATGTTAAATCAGGATGTTCCTGAACTGCCAGAGAGTGTGGACCAACAGTCATTTTTGACTCATCGGCCCACTTCAAAGGGCATCTATGGCCAAAACAAAAACAGTTCTCATCTAAACTCTTCAGCTTGATCCAGGGTGCTACCTTGTCTCCAGTTATGAGGGAGCAGGTTGGCAGGTGGACAGCATGTTATTGAGATCAGGAATTAGGTGAGCATAGCTGTTGTCCAATTGTTGGCCACAGATGGCTTTTATCACAACTCTGAACATGTTAATCATCTGTTGTCACTTGTCTCTAACACAGCGCCTTGTTGAGCTCCTCATTAGATAGTCCTGTGTCCACTATGAGGACCTACGTCCAGCTCCAAGGTCCCGTGTGCAGCTCCAAGGGTTTATGTTCAGCCCCAAGGACTTGTGTCTGGTTCGGGAGTCTGAGTGTCTATCTCTGAGGCCTAGTATCTGACTTCAATATCCTGTATTCCAGATTTTTACTGGAAGATCATCCTGTCTCACATAAAGAACCCATCTGCCTCAATACCAATACAAGTTGCATCTGATTGTATGTTGAGGCGAAGAAGTTCTCCACACCTCACCCAGTACCAGTAAAATATTATTGTTAATCGGATCGCCTTGCAGGTACAAGGGATTACATGATGGTCTACTAAGACAGAACTATGGGGGTAATTTAAGAATACATAGCGCCAGGTAGCAGCACGTAGCGACAGGCTGCGTCTGGTGAACGCCGGGAGCTGTAAGCAAAACCACATTTAAGAAAGCGAATCTGGTGAGCGACGCTAACAGCGCCATGTAGCAGACGAAGTATTATTGTAGGTAGCTCAGCGTATAGAGCCGGCGCTCTAGCTTTCAGAGCGCCAGGTATTACCTTTTGACAATTGGAATGAAACACCGCGCTGCCCACAAGCTGAAAATGACAATAAATATGCTACAACGTGCAAAAACTTCTTATTCCCAAAACAAGTCCAAAAATATGATATTGAATAGGCACAGAGCAAAGTTCTTATAAATGGATCTTCATCAAACAAAGGTGTACTGAAAAGGGTCTCAAAAGGCATGCACACTTCCACACGTGCCCTCCACCTCTTATATATACTCTTACCAAATTGAAGTAAAAGATCAAGCCTCTAATTCCATCATATTCTCCTCCACAATTTATGAAACGACGGTCATCAAAGTCCTCCCCTTGGGATTCCCATTTAATTAATCCGACGTAAAAATAATGTGTTCTCTAATTAGAGAGAAGTCTGATGTACTCATTCAGACAATATCCCATGGAAGAGAAAGGAAAAAAGGAATCTAGTGCAACTCAGCCAAAAAAGAAACCTTTTAATAATATTTAAATCACTCATATCTACTCACAGACATGTTCTTGGTCTCAGCACTTAATATAAAAACATAAGTAAGCAGGATGTTCCTACGCTTCCCCACCGCGGCCGCTGGAAGGGTGAAGCTGAAATCTTCAAATGTTAAGGAAAAATGTGCACAAGAAGTAAATTCCCCGTGTCCTGCCGCCTGGCGCGTTTCGTTGTGGGATAACAACTTTTTCAAAGGCACAGGAATGGGGAAAAAGGATCCAATATAAAGAAAAAGGTAGAGGAAGGGACTCCCTTTTCCCTCACCTTTTGCTGAGTGTCGCTCTCCTATTTAATGTTTAAACAGCGTGTTTGACAATTTTTTTTTTTTTTTTTGCTCAAATCATTGTGTGACCTCTCCTGGCTGCAAACAAACATTTTTAGAAACTTTTGGGACTTTTTATATTTTTATGCAGAATTGTCATTACAGGTCTGGCGCTAAAGTGTTATTGTCCCAGTCTTAAAACAATGTCATTCCGTGTGTTTTCACTTTGGTGGATATGTGTTCAAAAACAGACTTTAATCACACAGCGTCTGGCGCTCTCTATGCTATAGTGACTGGATTTAGAGCGCCGACTCTGTGTGGGTCCTTTTTTGAAGTATGGTGTGGAGAGCCAAGAGTCGGTCGCACTGAGCTGGCGTTAACTTTCGCTCGCTGCAGCGCTGTACTGGTGTTAGAGCACCCAACACACATCACATTCATCAGTGCTGGCCAGGTTACTACAGTGACCGAGGCCCTTTGTTACAGCGCCCGATACCCTCTTACAGTGTGCACAGATGCTCATCTGCTGATACCTGTCGCTAGTAGTGAATCAGCCTCTATGTCTACCAAAAATGTTACACGTGTAGAGACTACTAAGGTCAAACAACACATCAGTTTCAATGACACCCAGAGATGACCATCTTTACTGTCTGTGCTGACTGATTAGGAAGTTAATCAAAATCTCCCCAGTAGAATTCTAGAAATGTTTATCAACCACAGCCACCTACTGAAAACTACACACAAAATTTTTGGCTGGCATTCCTCTATTCCTCTTCGTTTATTTATTACTATTGTCTCTGATCTCTGTAGCAGACAGGTCATTTACTGTATCCAATATTCACTGTGAAATTAGAAGCTAACAGATGCTATATTTAACACAAGCTGAAGCTACTGAGAACACCTGATCTATTTTGGCCATTGACCACTGAACGTAAAGTCAAATTGCTCGGAGACCTTAAATACCGCTGGCAGCTTGCCTGGCTTTCAGTGTTCAATTCACTGCTGTGTTTATGCACTCAGATCATTACTGTTCAAAGGGTTTAACTCTGATATGCATATTGAATATTACACATTTGCTGTTGCTGTAATGGTGAAAATAACGTTAATTAATTGCAACCATTTATCAAGTGACTAGGGTCATTTCGTGTCTGTGTTGCAATATTTTGTGGCTACAGTCTTATGGCTCTAAGTTAACACATTCAGGATCAGAACACTTTTTTTCTATGTATATATACATATAAGTGCCCTGTGCATTCTTAGAGAGGCAATAACAAAAATGTCGAACCAAATGAAACAAAAAGGGCAATGATTTACCATTGGTATCATTAATCACAACTGCAAATAAATTTTAATTCCCTAAATGGTCAATGTGCAATTCTAAAAGTGTGTCTCAGAAGCATGAATAATCACTCTTTTTATACTTACACACTCCAATCTCAATCCTTCCTCTTTAAAATTGACCAAAACCCAAAAGTCCCTTTAGTATGTTGTTCTTGTAAATATTACTGACGCATGATCAAATATATATTGCAGGGGGTATTCAACTTTCTACGACCCTGGAAAGAGCTCCTTTGATGCAAATGTATATTTCATATCAGCCATAGCTGCAAAAGTGAATACACCTTCTCATGTGGATACTAGAGCCATCTCTGAGGACCATAACTCTAAGTATCTGGACATAAATTGTGATGGATTCATAACTAAGTTAAAATCCCTGACAAAGAGCAGAGGCACCATTCTTAGCTAAGAAACTCTCAGGCTGATTCATCACTAACGCCAGGTAGCGACATATGAGCGTCTGTAGCAGGCATTTTCAGAGCGCCCGCTTGTAGTCGCTGTGCTCGGCCATGAGTCGCTACTTCATAGTCGCTGTTCAGTAATGTTGAATACATTGTGAGGAGTCGCTATTTGACCAGTACAGCGCTGTATGGGAGCGCATGGTAGCGACTGCTCATAGCGACTGACTCACACCAAATTCAGCAAAAAAACAGCCTCACAAAACTCTGGCGCTGAAAAATGCTTGTTTGAAGCCCAGAGCGACGGAGGCTGTGTGTTTAAAGTCTGTTTTTCAGCATCTATCCACTAGTAACAAAGCGAAAACATATGGAATTACATTGTAGCAACATTGTAACATGAACACTTTAATGCCAGACTTGTAATGTCATTTCTGAAGAAATGTATAAAAAATGAAAATCTATGTATAATGTTTGATATCAGCAAAGACAGCACCTTGGACCAAAGATTAAGATCAAGGTTTACCTTAGAAGGTTTAACCAGCAACCAGTTCAACTAAATTTCAGTCAAATATACTTTTATCCGTCAAATCCAGGACACTAGCGCATGAAATCAGACAACGAGATCCATGATAGTCAGCAGAGATTCTATAAGCTTTATTTCAGTTGACAACAGTTTATAACACATCTGTTAGACAATGTCATAGCATGTGATTTTTGATATGCTGTCTTTTGTACTTGAAAACTTTAATAAAACCTTTGTAAAAGAAAAATACATTACAAAACCACAAGACGTAGGTTAAATTAAAAAGTGACTCGGGGGGGGGGGGGGGGGCGATGGGAGAGGAAAATCGATCACCGTGTAAACTTCTTTTCCGAACAAACGATGAAAGTAACTAAGCTAAAGATAAAGTGCTGCCACCACTCATTGCCAAATCTTGAATGGTATGATCAGGCAGTCACAACTATGAAGTTTCAGTATGTTTAAAGGACAGACCGCTGTAAACTGGACATCTGGGTGAGTTATGCTGTAAAGGTTCTCTAACAAATTCAGCACATCTTGCGGTATGTTAAAAAGTTTCTTATCAAAATAGGAGACTCTTTGGCCATCTTTCATGAAGGGATAGCGTCAGGTAGTGCCTTGTAAATGAAAGGTAGCGACAGGTGAACACCGGACACGGCACGCAATTACACATTTATCAAGCAGAATCTGTTGAGCAACTGAGATAGCGCCCTGTACCGTCCGATTCATCATAATCCCAGCCTCAGCGAACAGCGCCGGCGTTCAGCCTTGCAGAGCGCCAGGTATTACCTCTCGCTACCTGTCGCTCTTCCATACATTTTAATGGACGTTCTTTTATTTCTTTTTAAACAGGGTTTTTTTTATTTTTATTTTTTTAAATCTCAAAAAATGATAACCTCTCCTGGCCTAGAAAAAGCCATTATTGCAAATATTTTCATGTTTTATATATTTATGCAGAATTGACATTACAGGTCTGGCATTAATGTGTTCATGTTAAAATGTTATTACAATGTAATTCCATATACTCTGGGCTTCAGAGAAGCATTTTTGAGCACCGGAGTTGTGTGAGGCTGTTTTTTTAATGAATATGTTGTGAGTCGGTCGCACTGACCAGTCGCTAACATGCGCTCCCATACAGCACTGTACTGGTCAAATAGCGACTCCTCACAATGTATTTATCATTGCGACCCACGGCCGAGCACAGCGAATACTAGCGGGGGCTCTGAAATGCCTGCTACAGACGCTCATCTGTCGCTAGTGATGAATCAGCCTGCCCGTTTGTGGTGGAATAATTTTTCATACTGAAGGCCTTTCGCTCTGAGCTTTTAGCTTCAAAATTGCTCTTGCGTCCTCCTTGTGGCCATGGAGAAATCTAGATACATTGGCACTGATGCATAATTCAACTTTATGAACCTCTTTTTTCCTGGTAGGTGCCTAATTGAAAGGAAATCCTGTCATTTATGAAAGGACTTCCTCTTTAAGAGGCAGTCCCCTACACCTGACATGTATATAAAGAAAAGGTACAGGACAATATGAGTTTTTGACACTTTTTTGAAATTCAGCATCTGAATATTTTTTATGCTCTTCTTTTATTATTGTAATACATTAGTGATTTGTCCTGTTACAGTATAAAATAAAGTAAAAAAAATACCTACCTAAAACCTGTTTTCCCAGGCACATTAAACCAATCTTATTCCTGGACTGCACCAGGCGTACCCAGGCCTCTGCACCTTGGGAGGGTCCAACTCATTCCTTCTATCCCGGGCTGACCCTATGCAGAATGCAGGACCGTGCACTATCCAGTACTAAGGAGCCATGGGTAGTTGGCCATTGGGAGAGCCTTTCTTTTTATCAGTCCTTCTTTGTTACGTTTCTTCTATTCTTTTTTAAGTTTCTTTCATTCTCTTTGTTTCTGTTATTTGTTTCTTACTTTTATCTTTCCTTCTAGTATTTTTCTTTAATTCCATCTATTTTTTGGTTTCTATATTTAATCTGTTCTTTCTGACACTCCATTCCTTTCTTTCTTCGTTCCTTCTGTTCTTTACTTCTCTTTCTTTTTTTCTGTCCGTCCTTCTATTTTTCCTTTCATTCATTACATCTCTTTTTTCCCCATTCCTTGTCTCTGTCTTTGTCCCGCTTTTTCTGTAATTCCTTGTATTATTTCCTTGTTTCAATTATTCATTTTATGCTTTTGTTCATTCTTTGTTTCTTTATTTTTTTTTAATCTGTTATTTTTTTGTAATTCCTTTTCTGTCTTTCTGCTTTCACGTTTATTTCTCTTTCTCTCTGTTTTTCCTACTATACTTTGTTATTCCTTTTAGAATTTGTTTTATTTCTATTCTTTAGCAGTATTCACCATACATGCAACTTTATCACCATGTATGGAGTACAGTATCATACCATGCTGCAAAAGGCCCATTGGCATTCTACCATAAACCTGGAGCTGGCTCTGTCTGACTCAGAGAAATAATTTTCTAGAAGGAAGCATGTGGCACTGCAATGTGCAGCTATTTCTTGTGTCCCATCATACATAACCATGTCTGATTTTGGACATCCTAGGGACTTTGAACTGGATATCATCCATCCCCAAGGTTAGGTTGACTGTTAAAAGGAACTGCCGTCAATTGCTTGCCTGATTGATATATCTCAAGCAGTGCATACCCAGTGTCTTTTTCCTTGAATTTGTCGAACTATCTTGTAATGTTATGATCCTCAGTGGAAGAGACAGTCTCCCCCTCTAAACCTCTTGAGCCAATTTAACCTTCTCTGGAACCCGCTGTTCCAGTTTTTTTTTGATCCCTAATGCTACAGTATATTAGACTCTGCCTTGCTGTGATGTACAACACTAATTCACACACAAATATGCAATAAATAATAGAAATCTACATATTTATATCTTCTTATGTGAATGTTGAGAGGGAAGTTTAGTAAAAAAAAAAAACACAAAATAAATGAATGTATCCTGGTTGGGTGAGCTGAAATCTATGCGCAGATGAGAGGGATGATTGCGTTCACGGGTGAATTCATTTCCTCTGTATATTGGCTTCCATAATGTTTCAGCGCTGACTCCCATGGTTTGCACAAATTGTACAACTCCAGCCTTTTCAAGATCCCTGATGTTTGTAATTTATTTCTTCTATGTAGAACAATCTGGGCAGTGCAATAATGCTCTTTATCAAGGTGATTTATATTTCATAGCCCGGGCTCCATTTTGGATGTACTCAATGTGCAGTGACCTGCTTTCTCGCTAGCATTCGGACTTCTGCTGGCTTTGTTTCTGTGTTTCCGGCGACTGGGCTCTCGTTGGGGGGTTTCATTAAGTCTGCTTTTCGCAGAGCTCGCAGTAACCTCATTCTGTTCCTTCCTGTAATGCTAAAGATCAGAAGCAGTGGGAGAATTAGGGAACTGCCTTCAAACTGTACAAAATGTCTTTGTTAAAATGTTGTTGTTGCTTTTTCTTCTTTAAAACGATAGCCTAAAACTTGTAACACTCGCTCAGTTGCTTGCCTTGTTTTCTTGGACAGACTAATTGGGGGATCGATTCAGATTGGACACATTTTTCAGGGCCCCTAGATAACCACATTTTGCACTGGTAGGTGGTAGCCCAGAAGTTTTTACTTTAAGGGTAAAACAATTAAAGGTGAAACATTAGAGAAGTTTTACTCTTTGCCTTACTTAAGAACTTATCCTCGTGGAGAAGGAAGGTTTAGTAAACCCTATATAATAGGTAATAAAAAATTATCACTTGTCATTATTGGAAACATTTTCTGACTCTAAAATGGAGTCAGACCCCATATGGTGTGAAGGATTTAAATATATATATTGCATATATGATTACCTATAGTCCTTCCTGGTACTGGAGATGCAGAGGAATCCAGAGCCCATTGTCATGTGACCAGTGTTCTTCCAGGTGTGGCCCAAGCATTCAGATCTGGTAGCAGCACTGGACATACCTGGGCAAGTGTTAAGGCCCATAGTACCTTCAAAGACTCAAATCAGGGCAACTGCATTGCCCACCCCCAAGCATTCTAAACTGTAATTCAAATACACCTGAGGTCTGCCAAAAGAAGCTCTATACTAGTTCAAAGAGTGGAAGGGGATGGTAGCCACCTGCCAGATATGTGGAGTGTGGCTTCCCGATTACCTGTCCTCCCTCCTGGCTCTCCTGGCACTGGGGGAGCCTACTGGTCCAGTGATTTCCACGGAGCAATCAAAGCCGGGTCCAGCATTGAATGTACATGGGAAAGTGCAAGGGCCCCTGGCACTTCCAATCAAACTCAGACTGGGCTGCAGGATGATTCTCCAGTTGGCCTCATCATCCTTCCTCATTGACATTGCCCTGAGGAAGTGGTGTGGTGACACCACGATACGTGTTGGCGACGGTTTGTGGGGGCGCCCGTGGTCGGTTTGTATGCACGTTCCTTGCTCTCTTTCTTTTGGCCCACCCTGGTGCGTTGTCTTGTACCCGGTTAGGCTTTCACTTACCTTATGATAGGTCTATTATTGAGTCATATCTTGTTTGTATTTTGCACATATTTTGCACTAATTTGCACATGATTGATGGTATAGAGAGATTAATTTAATACAGATGTCTTTGAAGGAATATATTTTTTTGGAATGAATTTATTATGTATAATATATGAGACCTCTGGCGCCCTCTCATGGCGTTATGTTTGTATATGTGAATGTGTTTGTTTACATGTGGTTTTAACTTGTAGTCATTATGTAATAAATTGATATATTTTTTACATATCCTTGCAAGGTGGTGCCACTTATTCCATAGCACTTAGTGGAGAGTGTGGTCCTCTCCTCTCCCCTCCCCCTTTTTGTGCATTTTGTGCTTGTGCACACCATTACTTATTAATATATACTTTAGGGTAACAGACTGGTGCTGCCTACTTTTCTTGTTTTTATTTTATTTATGTATTTGTTTTTTTACTGATAACAGCTAATAGTAAATGTTAATGTTATTTTTTAAAAAAAAAACATCTAATCCTTTTTTTATGCTGTCAGCGGTTGATGCCGTAGCAAGCTTCTTTGGGAGGCTATTCAACAGATTTATAGTTCTTATGGTAAAGAATGATTGTCGCCTGACATTGATTGAATTTCTTTTTTTTCAGTCGAAGGGTGTGACCCCTTGTCTTTAGAGTGGGTTTTACCTGAAAGAGTGTTTCCCCTTTTTTTTGTATTGCCCATGTATATATTGATACAAGCTAATCATGTCCCCCCTCAGTCGTCTCCTCTCAAGACTAAACAGATTTATTTTCCATAATCTTTCCTCATATCTAAGATTCTTCATTCCTCTTATTAGTTTGGTGGCTCTCCTCTGCACCCTTTCCATAGTCAGAGCATCCTTTCTATGAACTGGTGCCCAGAACTGTACAGCATATTCCAGGTGAGGGAGCACCAGTGCCTTGTAAAGAGGAAAGATGCCATCCCTATTCCATGATTCCATGTCTCTTTTAATGCATGATAATATCTTGGTGGCCTTGGAAGCAATTGCTTGACATTGCATGCTGTTATTTAGCCTGTGATCTACCAGTACCCTCAGATCCTTCTCAGCAAGGGATTCTCTCAGTTTTACTCTCTCAAGGACAAATGTGGCCTTCAGGTTATTAGACCCTAAGTGCATGACTTTTTACATTTCTCCACATTGAACTTTATTTGCTAAGTGGATGCCCAGACACTCAACGTGTCCAAGTCAGCTTGAAGCTTGTGAACATCTTCAATAGACTTCACTGTGCTACATATCTTTGTGTCACCTGCATAAATAGACACTGCATTTAATTGAATTTGCTAAGTCGTTTATAAATAAGTTCAATAATAGTGGGCCCAGCACTGAACCCTGGGGTACACAATCACTAACCATTCACAGTAGGTATCATTAACCACAACTCACGATCGCCTGCCTCCCCCCCTCCTCTGGCCAGCCATCACTGGCATCGGATCGCCAAGGGACACAGGAGCTGATGATCGGAGGTGAATAAAGAAAAAAAAGTGTGTGTGTGTGTGTGTGTGTGTGTGTGTGTGTGTGTGTGTGTGTTTTGGTTTTTTACTGTTAACCCTTTGTGAACTGGTAAGGGGTCCATGAGAGGGAGTCAGTCAAGGAGTTCTGAAATATGACAGCACAAGAAGACAATATATTTGTCAATTGCTGTAACAACAATAACATTTCAATTAAGGATTTTCTAAAACAATAGCAAAGCTCAAGATGGCTGCATTTCTTTAAGGTAGACCTACACACTTTATGGTTGGTAAACTTAGGAAAATTCTACCTGTATGTGACCACCATAAATCTAGCCCTTTAAAGGTTTTGCAGTTAAGTCTCCGCAGCCTAAATGCAGATAGGAGCAGTTAGCTGAAATGTGTGATTTGAAACCGCTGCACGGCGTTTGATATGCTCACTGACAGGCTTTGATAAGTGTGTGAGACAAAGTCTAGATCTTAGTATCTTAAAAAAAAGTTTACAGAAGCATAAGCTACTTACTAGGTGTAATCATTTGTATGCTTCTGATCAGGGTTTTATACAAGCACTGCTTTCCACCTACAGTAGAATATCTGCAGCAGCGAGTAAATAGATGGCTCCTCTTCTGCAATGGATTCATTTTTCACAGCTGTTTAAAAGAGAAGAAAAAGAGATAGCGACTAAAACATTTGTTCAAAAGCATCAAAGGTAAGCGTAACAAGCAAACCGCTCATCATTAAACTTCATAATCATCCACAAAAGGCAGCTGACAAAAGAATAAGATTTTTTCAAGCTCATGGGGGGAGGCAGGGCATTGGGGGCAAGTCAGAGGTGCAAGCTGTTAGGACAAGGAACACAGACAAGGGACAAGGTCTGGAGTCATGGACAAAAGCCACAGACCAGGGACAATTGCCCTTATTCAGAACGTTTTTTGGATGCATTCCCACATGAGGGAGTGATGTCAAAGTCCCGTATTTGGCCATTTTTTCCTTGTCGTATAATTCTGTCCTGAGTTGCCTTTTTTGCGGGACTTTACATTTTGCATATGCCAAACCTAGTATTTGCCAATTTTTGCCAGAGTTTTGGAATTCTCGTCTGCATAATTTTATAGGTTTAGCCTGCACTTGTGTGTAATTCCAAGCCCTTCTGAGGCATGCCAAAGTAAGGTGAAGTATAACAACATTGCTGACCAGCTTGAATTGAATCTATGTATTTTTACATGCACTTCTTGCATAATGGACCCTTTGAGTTTCTGTTGCTATGAAATGCCTCTTTCTGCAAGAGGTATGACACCATGATAGCATTCTATCTTTTGTTAATGACGAAATAACTAAATATAAAACTATAAAACGCTAATAAATGTGATTCAGAAAGCTAACACATTCAGAAAGCATATGTTCAGCATTTTTATGATGGAACATTTGTCTGTTGTATATATTATTTCTGCTTAAAGCATAATCTCAATTAATATTTTGACTTATTTTCATTTTCTATATTACTAGCTAGGTTGTTCTATATAGGTCTATAGGCTGTATAGGCTCTATATAGGTCTATATAGGTCTATAGGCTCGATTCAGAGCCACATTCGTCCGGACTTCTGTAGCTGTCTGTGAAAGTTTTTGTTGGTGTTTGTAATTTTTTTGCTTTTTTTCGTTAATTTTTCATTCGTACGAACATTTGGGAAAATGCGTATATGCGCTTTCGATGAACGGAAGCAAATCTGAACATTTCCGTTAGTTCGGGTCATTTTCCAAACCAAATCTGATTTCTGTCGTTCGTTCAGATAACTTACGTTATTGCTATGGGCTTGCGTCTCATTCAGAAAGTTGATTGCTGACGGACCACCACCCTATAAATCCGTTTCCTTTGCGATTTTGACCTCGAGACTAGCATCTATGGACAACTCTAGTGCATTTGAGGAGCATGAGGATCTGCAGCTCATAGGCATTGAAATTGTCTGGAGGGCTGAGAACAGATTGCACTGGCGGCGACGCATGCACATCGATGGCATGCATGACGTTGAGTTGTTCGAGCTGACCAGACTTAATCGCGCTTCCCTCCATAAATTGTATAGTGAGCTGCAGCCATGGTTAGCCCGCACCACAAGGAAGGGGCAAGCAATTTCAGGGGCAAGATGCTTGGCTGCCTGCAATCAACGGCTCGTTCCAGAGGCTGGTTGCCCTCTCCGTGGGGATCTCCCAGCCTACGCTGAGCCGCGCGCTATCCACGTTTTTGGAAGGCATGGCTACCATTACTCGGAAATATATTTGTTTTCCTGATGACATGGTAGCCAGAAACGCGATTAAGCTGGCATTTTATAACATTGCCGACATGCCTAATGTCATGGGTGCCATTGACTGCACCCACGTTGCCCTGGTCCCTCCGGCAGTTGACTAGTATATCTACAGGCAGGTTCAATCAGTCCTTTTTTGGGGGGGGGTTTAACCCTTCTCCAACCGTTAAGTGCCAGCTATGTGAGAGTCACGTAGCTGACTTTAGAGCCCCATAAAAAAAAGTAAAAAATATACAGACTTACCTGACCCCTCATTTGAAAGTGCCAGCGATTCTGTACAAGAATCAAGTAGTAGATTTTCGCCCCAGGGCTTCTGATCTTCAAGAGGGGGCCCGGAATAGCCCCCCCCCCCTGCCGGCGCCGACATCTGAAAAAAAAAAAAAAGTAAATGTCATTTACTCACCTCGCAGCGCGATGGCTCTCCCCGGGTTTTCTCTTCACCAGGGGGGCTCCGATCCCCCCCCCCCCCTGGGATTTCCACGCTTCGGGTGAGGGCCCAGAAATAGGCCCTCACCATCCTCTTCGGCCAGCGATGGCCCCGCCCCTAACCCCGCCCCTAGCCCCGTCCACTTGATGACGTCATCCAGCTCCTGGCACCCGGGCTCCGTTCTGTCAGTTGTCGGTAGCGATCGGAGCAGGGAGGGTGGCAGGCAAGGAGGCTCTGATCTCCCTGCCTCCCTCCCTGCTCCGATCACTGCCGACAACTGTCATCTGCAGTGGTGCGGGACACTGGATGGGAGGTAAGTGTAAGTGAAAAAAGAATAATAAAGAATTTTGTGTCTGTGTCTTTTTTTTACTTAACCCTTTGTGAACTGGTAAGGGGTCCATGAGACCCCTTATACCAGTTCACAAGGCTCTGGGTATGGCAGGTCACCTGCGGCAAGCGGGTGACTTGCCATAACCCCCAGCCCCCCATTACCTGCCTCCCCAACGGCCGGGGGGGGCAGAAGGGCCCGGGCCACGTGGCTATGTGGGCTAGTAGCCTGCAGGGCCAGGGGCCACCAACGCTGGCCCCTGCGCCCTGTTCTACAAGCCCCCATAGCTGGTCCGGGTCGGTAATGCTGGGTAAGGGGGACCCTACGTCATTTTTGGGGGGGATTTTAAGGGTTTTTAACCCTTACAATTTCCCCAATAAAATGAGGTCCCCCCGCCTGGGAGGGGGGACCCAGCATCATTTTTTTTTTTTTTAAGTTAACCCCTTACAACTATGCAATCATATTGCATAGTTGTATTCTATCTGAAATCTCCTAAACTGCTGTTTCAGTTTGGGGGAGTTTCCTGGGCAGGAAATGGTGTCTACCAATACATATGTGGTACCGTTGCGGGAGAAATAGAGCTTTCACACGCAATAATATTTTATTAACAAACTTACATTTTTTATTAGAAAAAAACACTACAAATTGTAAAAAATAGTTTTTTTTTAATTTTTTTGCACATATTTCACCCAAATAGTGTATTGAGACTACACTAAAAAAAGGCCAAACAAGACATTTCATGTTGAAGCCCAGACTCTGCTGAAAAAAACAATATATCATTTTCCTGGAAAATCCCTGGAAATCCCTTAAAAAATCCAGGTTGAACACGTGTAGCGCAAAAACGTGAAAAGTAGTCCGGCAACAGAGTGTGACAAAAAATCTCGGTAGGCTGGCACTCAAAGGGTTAATGTCCTTAAAAATTCCAAAATACCCTCCTTGTAAAATGTCCCTTCTTTGAATTAATCCCTCCTTGTAATTAATCCCTCCTTGTAAGTTATCCATCGTTGCAAATACTTCCCTTATTTTAATTTTTCCCTCCGTGTAATGTATCCCTCCTTTTAATTTATCCCTCCTTTTACATAATCACTCCTTGCAATTAATCCCTCCTTGTATTTTTTCCTACTTGTAAATATTCCCTCCTTGGAAGTAATCCCTCCTTGGAATTATTTTATACTTTAAACTATTCCCTCCTTGTAAATATTCCCTCCTTGTAATTTATCCCTCCTTGTAAGTTAGGCCACATTTTAATGTATCCCTCCTTTTAGGTATTCTTTCCTTTTAAAGAGTCCCTGTGGAACCATGGACCATATTTAGTTGCATATAAATGTCACATGTGTTCACCAAGGAAAAATTTTAATGTGTACCTGAAATAGACCCGGGAAAGTTAATCTTTCCTTTTTCAAACACACATATTGTTTTTTGGCAAGACAAAATACTTATGTACTTGTTTATTGCTATTTTAATTGGGCCACAGCATTTGCTTAGGGTGTGATTAGTTAGTGTTCCCCTAGTTTTCGTCCCCTTTATAATGTTTATGTTGTTTTTTTTTTATCCCAGGAACCGCAAAATGGGCCACTCAATGAATGTCCAAGCAGTGGTGGCCCTGGACATGCGATTCCTTAGTCTGCTCGCCAGGTTCCCAGGCTCATTCCATGATGCCTACATTCTTCGCAGATCTGGATTGTACTGTCGGTTTGAGTCTGGGGAATTTTCCGGTGGATGGCTCCTTGGTAAGTTGCCGCCAATAACGTCCTTTTTTTTGGATATGTATGGCTATGAATTTTATTTGTGTTCCATGTATGAAACTATGCCTATTTGAACACCTTGTTTACCTGTGAAACACGACCTTAACCATTAGAATTTTCAAGCAACAAAGCCTTGCCAAATGTTAGTCCTGCATTAGCAAAATGTTGAAATGGAATTTAGAGTAAAGTAATAATTAGTCTTCCACACACATTTATCCTAGGGTCTGCGCCATCTTTGAGTAGATGCATTATACTTACTGAGTAGAGGAGAGCAGGATAAAGTGCAGGGGGCGGGTTAGAGCTGGTTTGTACTCACACAAAGCAGCTACAGGGTCCTGAAAAGTTAAGATATCCAAGAATGCTGAGCAGCACAGTCCTAAACCAATACCTGTTAGCAGTCTGGCTGATTGGCCCTCATCCTCCATCTTGGATGTTTAATTTTTTCCCACATCTATTTGATGTTTTTTTTTAATTTTTCAGGGCCTGTACAATATGTATGCTCATGCTGTGTAGCAAATGTAACCTAGGCTCTTAGTAATGTTGATGGCCCGTTTAGAGGATTACATTTATTGAGTAATGTGTAATTTATGTTTTTTATAATACATTTTGGCAGGTGATTCCGGCTATCCACTCCTTCCGTGGCTGTTGACGCCCGTCCTCCAGCCCCATAATGCAGCCGAGGAGGCATATAATAGGGCGCACAGAAAGACCAGGGCTGTGGTGGAGAGGGCGTTTGGCCTGTTGAAGACCCGCTTCCGATGCTTGGACCATACCGGGGGAGCACTTCAGTATGACCCCAAAAAGGTCATAGATATTATAATGGCCTGTGCAGTGTTGCATAATTTTGCTATATTGCAGCGTGTCCCCCGGTATGTGGATGTGCCCCCCTCTCCACCCACAGATGACCCAGACGAGGACTATCGTGGCCCACCGAGTGCGTCTGCCCAAGCAGTGCGGTCTAATTTAATTGAGACACATTTTGCTTAATTTGTTGTTCCTTTGTGTTTTGTCCCTTTATTCTTGGATAATTGTGTTTTTGGACTTTGTGTTTGTATTTTTGTTTGTTACTTTTTCAAACAGTAAAGAAATAATTTAAAACAACCTCACACATGATTTTCTTTTTTTTTGGGGGGGATGTTACAAATGTGTTGCTGCCTACTTTAACTCATCTTTATTCCCCCAAAACTTAAAGGCATAAACTTAGTCCACAACAGGTTAATTACAATTTTATGTAGTTTATTTCTGAAGCAAACATTGGATTTGATGGTCACTCCCATAGTTGCATAAAATACATGGGAAAAACAGAAATGAAAGTTTAGCCAAATCAGGCCACATAGCAATTGCCCAGAGGCAGGAGTTTTAAAGTAAGGCACTCCTGTGCAAAGTTTAGGCCAAATGAAAATGTTACAAACATAGGTGACAAGCATTGCCATGTCCACATTGTGCAGCAAACAAATAGGCCCACAGACACACCCTCTCCTGCTTGGCCACATTTGCCACAGGTACAGGTGTAAAGCAGCCAAACCTATGCCACATCTATACCTGTTACTCAGTGTGACACCCAAACAAGAACCTCCAGTCCCAATCCAAGTCCAGTTCAATCTCAGCCAGGGGTCAAGGTAGTAGTTTGCCAGCCCAGAATGTCCCCCAATCATGCCTACAAACAGGAGGAGCCAGAAACAATGTCATTCGCTACAAGTATGCAGTGCAACAGCGTGAGCGCAGGTTCATTGAGGCTTCACCTCCGGCATTGGCTAGTGGGCTACCTCAGCACTCTAATGAGCTATATAGGGGCGCAAATCCAAAGCAAACAAGCAAAGCCATACCAAAATGGTCTATTGGTAGGGCTCACCAGACAGGTCAATACAGTGGGGATGTAGATCAAAGATGTGGAGCAGATACAGGCCAAATATGCCTTAAAATGGGGGATGCCCATAAAACCCAGGTTGGGGCCCTTGGAGGTGGGCCCTCACCTGGGCCTGTGTGGCATTCAGAATCTGCAACTGTTCCAACATGTTTCTATTAGAAGTTTTGAAATTCAGCCATCATGGCACTGAGATTGTTAGTTAAGGTGGCCATGTGGCTGTTGCTATTTCGAACTTCCTCAAGCATGCCACTGTAATAATTGGATAAGGTGGCCATGTGGCTGTTGTTGGACTTAAATTCAGTCAGCATGGAGATTAAGGTGTTGTTTTAGGTTTCTAATTGGCCATGAAGATGTTCGTGGTTTCGTTGATTTTGGAGGCGAAATAGCCGCCTCTCCTGGTGCCATGCTGACTCCATCATCGGCGCGCCCCTCCCCTGGGCAACTGGGCGACGTAGCAGACTACGCCTCCCAATTCCCTGGGTTGGGGAGCGTGCAGATGATGTGCCTCTAGGTCTACCAACAGCCACAGGTCTGCTTGGCAAATCCTCAGCAGCAGAGCTAACACTGGGGACTGTCGGCTCAGTCTCTGCATGCTGCCCACGGTGGGCTGGCAGCATGCAGCCAGCTTCACTCTGCTGCTGAGCATTTGGTGTAGAAACATGTTGGGACAGTTGCAGATTCTGTCCCAGGAGGAGGTGTTCTGAAGGTTCAATGAAGGCTCCATCTTCCTCCAGCTCCTGGATTTCCTCCATCAGTGTGTGGGTCTGTTGGGACATGTAACAAAAAAAAGGTTCAGTTTAGGGAATAGATATGTAATTCCACAAAAAGAAACATGGCAAGGCACATGCATAAGCAACATCATATAAAGACACTTACCGTATATATCGGATCCTGGGTCCGAGGCAGCACGGAAGTAGACGGCATGGTAAAACTGGCAGAGGATTCCCCACTAGCTGAGGGATGGTGCTGGGCTGCATTGGGGAAAAGAAGGCATGTTAACACACAACTAGGCATTGCTGATGTGTATTAACACATATGGTTCACTAAATTCCTATGCATGAATGGCAACTCCCCCAACGGACCAAGTTTAACTTGACTATGAATGCCATTATCTGTTAGATGTATTAGCCAACAAGTACATACACATTGGTCTCCTTAACCAAAATAAACATGCATGTACTGGCTGTTCTGAGGCTTCACACATCCCTAAAAGCCCATTATGGGACCACACTCAGCTTGCAAATAGCATTTGCCATTAGATTATCCTGTTTGCCATTCTTTCTAGGTCAAAGTTTCAAGCACCCCAGATCAAGTCTTTCTGAGCAAAGCACAGCTTCAAACCAAATGGCCTACAGATAAAGCGGGAAGTGTTGTATGTAATTTACTCAAAATACATAACAGACAGTCCTTTGCTAATCTCAATAGTGTTCCTCAAGACTCTACCAAATAATGTATGAGCAAGGAAAAAAGCAAATGATTAGTCGCCACACATAACACACCCTGTTTAAATTGTTACCTCCACTACAAGGCACACCCTAGGGGCATGTGTTAATATATGGGTTTGCACAAGTCTTAAAGGAGCCACAGCACTCAACCCTGTTAGCTTGCAGGTCAGCCTATAATCTGTCTCTAAACTTGGTTAAAAACAGAGGACTCGGTCACACACATCTGCAGAAGTATGCTTAACCTGCACCACTACACCTCTGTGGGGTGCAGTCCTAACTCTAATCTCTGAGAGCCCATTTGGGACATACAGTGCAATAGATAAATTGGGAGCAGGCTTACCTGAGGTTGCCCTAAACCTCTCAAGTGCAAGCCATGGGGTGGAAGGGTCAAAGACCTTGCAATACAGCCTAGACCCCACACACCATGTGCTTGCACAAATTCAAAAGAAACAAAGGGGGGTGGCAGCCGCTCAGACCATTTTATAACTAACCTGGGAGGTGCACGTTAGCAGGGCAATTAGTATACACAAGTCTTAAAGGAGCCACAGCATTCAACCCTGTTAGCTTGCAGGCCCATATATGGGTTTGTGCGCAACTTTACACGTAGATCACATTTCACATACACAGTAACATTACTAACCGGCAGGAATATTAGGGATGTCCGTGCCCTGTCGGGCCGAGTGTCCCTCTAAGGCCACAGGATGTAGCAGGCCCAGCACCATCTCCTCAGCTCGGGTAAATTGCAGTTTGGTGGGGAATCCGCCGCCAGTTTGTATGCTGAAAAAGAGAGTTGCACACATTTAGATAAATGTTTCCAATCCAAGATGAAGCCAGATCCACAAAGTATATATGTACCTGTAATTACGCCGTTTATTTTCTTTCTTCCGTGCTGCATACTTTAGGTCCAATATTTTCCTTTGTATCTGCTCCACATCTTTGAGCTCTTCCCCCGCTGCATTGACCTGTCTGGTGAGCTCCTCCAAAATCTTGGCTTTGCGCTGCTTGCTTGTAGCTTTGGATCTGCGCCCATATAACTCATCAAAATACAAGGTGAGGCCACTAGCCAATGCCAGAGTTTGGGCCTCACCAAACCTGCCACTCAAGTGGCCTCGGCGCAATGTGCGCCCTGTTGCTTGACGTTCTGGCTCATCAGTGGTTGGCGGCAAATGGGGGGACATTCTGGGCTGGCTGTGTTGGGGAGAAATGTAGGACAGGTGGCTGGCTTCTGATTGGACTGGACTTGGATATGGACTTGGGGTTCTTGGCTGGGTGGCCACTCAACTAGCAGGCGTAGCTGTGGCATATTCAGCCTGCCTTTCCACCTGTGTCGGTGCCAAATGTGGGCGAGGAGGAGAGGGTATGGTGGATGTTGTTGGGCTTCTTGGCCTGTGCCTCTGTGGCCCTTTCACACTTTCATGGCCCTGGGAGGTTGATGCACGTGGCTGGGGTGATGCTGAGCTCTGGCTGCTGGGGCCTCAGGCCCAGTGTCTTGGCCTCTCGGCCTGAGAGCTTTTCCCACGTGGCTGGGGTGATGATGAGCTCTGGCTGCTGGGGCTTCGGGCCCGGTGTCTTGGCCTCTTGGCCTGAGAGCTTTTCCCACGTGGCTGGGGTGATGCTGAGGTCTGGCTGCTGGGCCTTCGGGCCCGGTGTCTTGGACTCTTGGCCTGTGAGTTTATCCCACATGGCTGGGGTGATGCGGAGGGGTCTTTGCATGAGAGCTTTTCCCACGTGGCTGGGGTGATGGTGACCTTTGGGGGCTGGGGCTTCTCCCCCTCTTGGTGTGCTTTTTAGAGGCCGCACCTGTGTGCTTGTTGGGCTGGCCCTTCTTCTTTGGCGCTGGCTCCTTGGTTTTTGGGCTTGTGGATGCCTTTGTGGTCGCCTTCGCCTGCCCACTGTGGGTTCCCGGCTGCTTCGCCTTAGGCATTTTTGAGCGAGTGGTGGGGCCTGCTGAAGGCTTTGGCCTTTGCTGCGGATTTTTTGGGTGGCATAATGAGGAGACTCTGAAAGAGAATGAGCTGTGGCTCCAGGAACCTTTAAATACTAATGCCGGGGTCTGACGTTTACGCGTACGCGTGCGTACGGCCATTCGTCCGGCCGTGCGGAACCCGGAAACCGCAGGGGCATTTCTTATCTGCTGCAGACAAGAGGCAAGATGCCGCCCACAATCTTCACCCACCAACAAGAAGAGATCATCATGCTTGTAAGTGTCTTTTAATGCCTTTGATTTGCCATCTAAATGCATGCCTAGCCCTTAAGGAAGCGCATGAAGAAACGGTTGTTTTAAAAAGTGTATCAAACTCCGTGCCAAACCAAAGTGAGGGCCCACACGTGCGAACCAACACTGAGGCCAGCTTCAACGATTGGATTAGGCTACAAATGTGTCTGTTAATGTCATTTAGTCAAATGATCGATTGTTGACAGATATTTGTATGCTGTTTTAACTCAAACCTTGCTTTTTTTTGTGTTTTGTAGACCATGCTGGAGCGCAGGTACGACTACCTGCCCAACTCTTTTGAGAAGCGCACTGTCGCCCCTGGAGATCATTGCCAAAATCCAACATCAAACGGACACCAACTTCACCCACACGCAGATCATGCAGCATTGGTCGGACCTGAAACGACTGCACATGCCCCGAGTGCGGAGGTTTTTCAGAATCCATCTCCCAAGTAAGTACATAGCGATTGCATGCAAGATGTAACTAAGACAGAAGGTAGGCCTTTAGTTATAATGCCTTTTCTTTGGTAGCGTTGGAAATGTATTACCGCATTCGCCGCACCCGGAGGCACACAGGCCGACCAGTGCTGCATGAATCTGCAGCTGGAAGTGAAGGTGGTGGATCTCCAGTGCGACGGTCCTACCCCTCCTCTGTTGGGTCCTCCGACCAGCCCCTGGACCTTTCCACAGAGGAGGGGCGACACGGCGTGGGCAGGGAGTCGTACCCAGCAACGCATGCGGGAGCCTCTGGTATGTGACCCTTCATGTAACCGCACACACATATACATGCAATTTCCACCCAAGCTGATTCCCTAAATCTGTTTTTGTAGATGCTTCTGAAGCGGGTGAAGATGCGCAGGCTGCAGCAGATCTCGCCCAGGAGGCACAGGGAGAAGGTGAGTGATGTGACACACACATTGAAAATTACATTTGATATTATAACTGACCCTATTTGCCATGTCTACTTCACAACAGTGGCAGGGCCCAGGACGTAGGGTTGTCCCCAACGAGGCATCCGTCGGGCACCAACCAAGTAAGTTGTGATGTCATTCTTTGCAGTATGTGTTAAGTGACATGATCACCCAGATTCATAAAGCCAGAGTCAATGGAATTAGCAGAATTACCTGTGCCCACTTGCTTAGAGTAATTACCAGAATTACCTGTGGCCACTTCCTTAGAGTAATTACTTACCAGAATTACCTGTGCCCACTTCCTTAGAGTAATTACTTACCAGAATGACCTCTGGCCACTTCGTTAGAGTAATGACTTAGCAGACTGACATATGTCATGATTATTTAGGTTGGCAACTAACAAACATTCCATCCACAGGTGAGAAACATGTATTTGTCGCCAAATAATGTTTTTGTTTCAATTTTATACAGGGACCACACGGGCAAGAGTAGAAGAAATGAATTGAAGGGTTCTTGAGTTGGTGGTCAATATGCAGCAGCTGGTTGACTCGTTGGGGACAACAGAAGAAGAATAGTGTTCTGGGTCCTGTCACTGATTTTAGTTTTGTAAATATTTTTTAAAATTTTTCAATTTTTAATATTTTTAAGGTTGTTGGTTTTAAACTTGTTTACCAAATGTTTTTAAAAAAAAAATCAAATGGGCCACAAAAATGGCCTTTAAGTAAAAAAAACTAAACCAAAACAAAGTTTCTGTGTCATTTTTAAACACAAATACATTAACACAAAACGAAGGGTCAAATAAATATTTAGAGATGAAAATTTAGATGAACGTGAAGTGTTTTGGGTAAATTTTAGGGGCCTAAAATGGAAGAAGAACCTAACCGCGAAGTGGTTTGGGTAAGTTTTAGGGGATTAAAATGGAAGAAGATCCTAACCACGAAGTGGTTTGGGTGAGCTTTAAGGGTCCAAAAGGGAAGATGGAGGATAGTGCTAAGTGGATGGGGTGAGCTTTAAGGGTCCAAAAGGGAAGATGGAGGATAGTGCTAAGTGGTTGGGGTGAGCTTTAAGGGTCCAAAAGGGAAGATGGAGCATAGTGCTAAGTGGTTGGGGTGAGCTTTAAGGGTCCAAAAGGGAATATGGAGGATGGTGCTAAGTGGTTGGGGTGACCTTTAAGGGTCCAAAAGGGAAGATGGAGGATAGTGCTAAGTGGTTGGGGTTACCTTTAAGGGTTCAAAAGGGAAGATGGAGGATAATGCTAAGTGATTTAGCTAAACATTGTAGTAGAAGTGAGGGTGTCAAATATGTAGGCGAGCACTTTAATGAGTTAAGTTTGGAGTGCACAGGCGCCAGATCGTAAGGATTTCCGTCTGGACGAATATTTATTGAAAAAGGGAAACAGAATTTAACAGGAAACGTAAAGGATTCATGGGAGGATATGAAAAGGGCAAAAATGAAAGGCTACGTTGTAACCGGAGAAAATGAAAGAGAAAAGTCACGATGGAAAATTACATCCTCGTACTCGTACTCTGGCATACGAACGGACAGAAACTTTACAGAAGGTTTTCAATGCATGCATAGAATCGCTCGCACACTCATACGAGAGCGGGGAAATTTGAAAATAATACAAAATCAGCCCAAAAAACGAAAGTTTTTTTTGGGCTGTCTGAATCGAGCCTTATGTCTTTTAATATTAGCCATCTTATGTACTGTAGTATCAGAGTGAGAAGCCAAACTCTGACAATTATCAGTTTGGCGGTCTCTCTGGCAATGGCACATCTCCCTACTGCAGGAAGAGATAGTCTCCTGCATAGGGGGTAGAGGGAATGAGATGGGGCTCTTCCAAGGTATGGGGGGCCCCGGCAGCTGCCCGGGTATGCCCATTGGGGGGGTTTAGAAGGCAAGCGAGCCATGTCAGCACTCCTCACACACAGAGAAAGATGCCAGTGGTAGGAAATTCAGATGTAATCCACAGAAAACATTGGACACTCTACTTGTAGTAAATCTACTGCAGCACACTGATGCTTGGGAAATCTCAAACACACAGCTCTGCAAACTCCAACATATCATGTCCAGCTCATCACAAATCTCGCTGCTCAGCATTCTGGCCACTGCAGTCCAGCTCTCAATATATGATGGAAAAACTTGATGGAGAAATGAAAGATTAATAATGAGGAAATCTAAAGGGAAGGGTGGTAAAATAAAGGATAGCAATGTTTGTACCAACAGCCTCTGTTCAAGTCACCATCTTAGATTTGTGTGTTATACGCTATCTTTTGCTATCTCAGCCACCCCAATTCCCATTTGGCTTACTAAGGGACAGTAACCCACAGGACACTCTGCTGGCTAATGCTTTCTCCAAAAGGAATGCCCATAGCATGGCACTTGTGGAGACCTCAAGGTTGCTAAGTAAATCAAATAGCCAATGGCTGGAGGTGAGCTTTAGCAGAATAGGTTTCTAATAAATTCATAATTCCCTTTGGTAGTCACCAATAGGCAGTCTTGTAGCTGGGAGAAAATGGCGCAGTCCTAGTAAACAATGGCATTGGAGTGTGGTTTGGACTGGATCAAGGCCCCATTGAGTAAGGTATGTATTGTTTATTGTTTTGCAACAGGTTCCCTTTGAATACCCCTGTCACAAAATGTGACACTTTTTAAAAAAAGCACTGAATGGTCTTCAAAAGGCCAGTAAATTGGCATAATCTATTATTATCAATTTATCATTATGATTTATTTATCAGCCTATTGAATCCAAAAGGGTATTTGAAGGGGATTCCAAAGGGGCCTACCTGCTGCTGTGTGTACAGAAGCCCCGAACGGTCATCCCGAGCCTTCCTGGTGAAAGACGCCCTTTAAATATTTGTTAGACTTTCCTTGATATTCATCAACTCCTCTTTCTTTGAGAATTTGTTTCAGCTCATCAGTTGCTCGAACATTTTATTCCAGCCAGCCTCTCCACAATGACCAGCCTAGGGCCTTCAATATATAGGATTTTATTTAAATGTAGTTTTTCACGTTGACAAGACTACTATACAAGTTGCAAAAACTGTGCAGCTAGAAGGCGTGAGGGTTCAATACACAACTATTTCCTTACTCTGTAAACTTATTTTGGGATGTTTTACAAATTTAATCCCAAAATATCTGATTTTGCTAAAAAAAGAAAAGGCTAAAAAAGAAAAAAAAAGCGGAGAGAGAAGGCAAATGCACTGTGTGACTTTTAGTTTCTAGCACTTCGTTTGACCATTTACTAAAGGAAAGGATTTTAATTAGTATATTTTTCACCCGATAAGGCACACTTATTTTTCTCCAAAAGGTGTGTGTGTGTGTGTGTGTGTGTGTGTGGGGGGGGGGGGGGGGATGTCACTGCGTCTTATCGGGCGAACATGAAAAAAAAGGAAAAAAGTCAACTCACCTTTTCATCCTTCCCACTTGTGCTGTCCCCGCTGTATTCACTGTATCTGCCAATGCTTTTTCTCCGCGGCGCCTACACACATAGACACCTAGCTACGTACAGAGCGTGGGCTGTACGTAGCTGGGTGCTCACTCTATGTGTGCTGGCAATGTGGAGAAGAAGTGAAGGGGACAGCGTGAGTGGCGGAGATTAGGGATGAGTGAATCGATCCGGACGAACACGAATTAGTTCCGAATTTCAGGAAAAATTCGATTCTGAACGAATTCCCCATTTTCCTTGTGCGCAGTTCAGCGTTGTATTGCGGCCAGAGCAGAGCTGGTTACAGACAGGGACAGAGTTAGAGATAGGTAGGGAGAGTCAGAGAGACCGACAGAGAGGCAGAAAGAGAGGTAGACAGAGCCAGGGAAAGATAGTGAAAGATAGGGAAAAACCGGAACGATCCAGGCAGGGACAGCATTGAAGTGACAGGGAATTTTTTTTTTAATTTTCATTAGCCAGATCAGTTTTCAATTCAATTTCAGTTCTTTGTGCTGTAAACCTGGCTTGCCACTGTGCATCCCATCTATGCAGTGGCATATTAAACCCTATCTGTTACACACAAGCATTTCTCATAACTGGATTAGTTTTAATATTTTTTGTCTGGTTCAAATACACCAGCCCACATGGGCATCCCAAACCAGCACATGTCACCCTATCTGTTATACTAAATAAGCGTTGTTCAGCCTCATTTTAATTAAGCTATTGCATTTTGAATTGGTTTTTGTCCTGCTGCCAAAACACTAGGCCGCAGGGTATCCCAAACCTGCTCGTAGCACCCTATCTGTTATACTACATAATCGTTGTTCAGCCTCATTTTAATTAAGCTATTGCATTTTGAATTGGGTTTTGTCTGCTTTAAATACAAAAGCCCACATGGGCATCCCAAACCAGCACATGTCACCCTATCTGTTATACTAAATAAGCGTTGTTCAGCCTCATTTTAATTACGCTATTGCATTTTGAATTGATTTTTGTCCTGCTGCCAAAACACTAGGCCGCAGGGTATCCCAAACCTGCTCGTAGCACCCTATCTGTTATACTAAATAAACGTTGTTCAGCCTCATTTTAATTAAGCTATTGCATTTTGAATTGGGTTTTGTCCTGCTGCCAAAACACTAGGCCGCAGGGTATCCCAAACTTTCACGTAGCACCCTATCTGTTATACTAAATAAGCGTTGTTCATCCTCAGCTTAATCAAGCTATTGCATTTTGAATTGGTTTTTATCCTGCTGCCAAAACACTAGGCCGCAGGGTATCCCAAACCTGCACGTAGCACCCTATCTTTTATACTAAATAAGCGCTGTTCAGCCTTGTTTTAATTAAGCTATTGCATTTTGAATCGTTTTTTTTCCTGCTGCCAAAACACTAGGCCGCAGGGTATCCCAAACCTGCACGTAGCACCCTATCTTTTATACTAAATAAGCGTTGTTCAGCCTCGTTTTAATTAAGCTATTGCATTTTGAATAGTTTTTTTTTCCTGCTGCCAAAACACTAGGCCGCAGGGTTTCTCAAACCTGCATGTAGCACCCTATCTGTTATACTAAATAAGCGTTGTTCAGCCTCATTTTAATTAAGCTATTGCATTTTGAATTGGGTTTTGTCCTGCTGCCAAAACACTAGGCCGCAGGGTATCCCAAACCTGCACATAGCACCCTATCTGTTATACTAAATAAGCATTGTTCATCCTCAGCTTAATCAAGCTATTGCATTTTGAATTGGTTTTTGTCCTGCTGCCAAAACACTAGGCCGCAGGGTATTCCAAACCTGCACGTAGCACCCTATCTGTTATACTAAATAAGCGTTGTTCAGCCTCATTTTAATTAAGCTATTGCATTTTGAATTGGGTTTTGTCCTGCTGCCAAAACACTATGCCACAGGGTATCCCAAACCTGCACGTAGCACCCTATCTGTTATACTAAATAAGCGTTGTTCAGCCTCATTTTAATTAAGCTATTGCATTTTGAATTGGGTTTTGTCCTGCTGCCAAAACACTAGGCCACAGGGTATCCCAAACCTGCACGTAGCACCCTATCTGTTATACTAAATAAGCGTTGCTCATCCTCAGCTTAATCAAGCTATTGCATTTTGAATTGGTTTTTGTCCTGCTGCCAAAACACTAGGCCGCAGGGTATCCCAAACCTGCATGTAGCACCCTATCTGTTATGCTAAATAAGTGTTGTTCAGCCTCATTTTAATTAAGCTATTGCATTTTGAATTGGTTTTTGTCCTGCTGCCAAAACACTAGGCCACAGGGTATCCCAAACCTGCACGTAGCACCCTATCTGTTATACTAAATACCCTTGTTCATCCTCAGCTTTATTAAGCTATTGCATTTTGAATTGGTTTTTGTCCTGCTGTCAAAACACCAGGCTGCAGGGTATCCCAAACCACCATGTTGCACCCTATAGCCTCGATTCAGAGACACATTCATCCGGACTTCTGTAGCTGTCTGTGAAAGTTTTGGTGGGTGTTTGTCATTTTTCTGCTTTTTTTCGTCCATTTTCTACTCGCACGAACGTTCGGGAATGCGCTTCCGATGAACGGAAGCAAATCGGAACATTTCTGTTAGTTCGGATCATTTTCCAAACAAAATCGGAATTTTCAGTTCGTTCAGAAAACTTCCTTTGCTGGAATGGGTTTCTGTCTGATTCAGAGAGCTGATTTCCGACGGATCACCACCCTATAAATCCGTTTAATTTCCGATCCACTTATGAGACCTTTGAGGGCTCGGATTGCTATTGTTGAACATGTTTTGTGGCTATGTGGAGGAGTCTGCGCGCCTTTAGCACCAAGGCATTGCATGTATCAGCATGGCCGAGGCCATAAATTGTATAGCAATGCATACCTGAATTAATACATTTAATGCTGACCTTAATTAGCCCTTAGCATGTAAACATTTATTTTCCCACACATCCATATAATTGCTGTATTTTTTTAGACTTATGTCCTTTGTGAATTATATTTGGATTGTTGAACTTGAATCTTAATTTGTTGTAGGAGTTATTGTTTTAGTTGGTTACCTTTGCTTTGTGTAATTATTTTATATGTGGTTGCAGGAACTGCAATATGTGCCACTCGCCCTTGCTCCTGATGCCCGTTCTTTGCCTGCAGAATGCGGGCCAGGGGTTCTCTAATCAGGCACTATGCAAAACCCGGGCCGTGGTGGCGAGGGCCCTTTGGCTTTTGAAGTCCAGATTTAGGTGTTTGGACCATACGGGGGGGAGGGGGCACTGCAGTATGACCCCAACAAGATTGTACCAATATTTTAATTTACGTTTTTGTCAGGGTCAGAGTGTCAGGGTCCTTCAGTTGGTGGGCGAGATGCAGGAGCTGCACAACTCGTTGGGGACCACAGATGAAGAATAAAAAAAAAATTAGAAATGTTCTAAATTTTTTAAAATTTTATATTTTATGATGGTATAAAAAAAAATGTTACATTGTCATTTCATTTACAAAATACATTAACACAAAACTAATGGGCCCAGAAATATTTAAAGATGAATATTCACATGACCGAGAAGTGATTTGGTTAAGTTTTAGGGGGCTAAAATGGAAGAAGAACCTAACCAAGAAGTGGTTTGGGTGAGTTTTAAGGGTCCAAAAGGGAAGCTGCAGGATATCGCTAAGTGGTTAGGGTGAGCTTTAAAGGATCAAAAGGGAAGCTGCAGGATAGCGCTAAGTGGTTTAGCTAAACATTGTAGTAGAAGTGATGGAGTCAAATATGTATGCAAGCACTTTAATGAGTTAAGTTGGTAGTGTGCAGGCGCAAGATCGTAAGGATTCCGTCTGGACGATTATTTTGGGTAAAAGTGAAACAGAATCTATCAGGAAACGTAAAGGATTCGTGTGAGGATACGATGGGAAAAGGGCAAAAACGAAAGGCTACGTTGTTGCCTTAGAAAATGAATCTGAAAAGTCTCAATGGAAAATGACATCCTCATACTCGTACTCCGGCATACGAGCGGACGGAAACTTTACGGAACGTTTACAATACATGCATAGAATCGCTCGCACATTCATACGAGAGCGGGAACTTTTGAAAATGATACGACAATGGCACTAAAACTGAAGTTTTTTTGTGTGTCTCTGAATCGAGGCTTATCTGTTATACTAAATAAGATTGTTCAGCCTCAGCTTTATTAAGCTATTGCATTTTGAATTGGTTTTTGTCCTGCTGCAAAAACACCAGGCCTCAGGGTATCCCAAATCTGCACATTTGACTCTATCTGTTACACAAAAGCAGATTTTAAAGGCTATTTCTCATAAATATATTGCAGTTTGAATTGTTTTTGTGTGTGCTGTAAAAACACCAGGCCTCAGGGTATCCCAAACCTGCACATTTGACCCTATCTGTTACACTAAAGCAGCTTTTAAAGGCTATTTCTCATAAATATATTGCAGTTTGAATTGTTCTTGTGTGTTCTGTAAAAAAAAAACAGGCCTCAGGGTATCCCAAACCAGCACATTTGACCCTATCTGTTACACTAAAGCAGCTTTTAAAGGCCATGGACCATGGATCAGCCATTGTTGGCTGGAAATCCTGGTTGAACCATGCCTGATTCATCTTCACAAAGTTGTCATGACTATGGCCCCCGCCGCACTAAACACCCGCTCAGATGGCACACTACTGGCCAGTCAGGACAGCTTTTCCAGGGCAAACTCTGCTAGTTGCGGCCACAAGTCAAGTTTGGCTGCCCAGAAGTCCAGCGGATCCTCAAGGTGTGTTGGCATGGTCATGTCAAGGTATGACACGACCTGCTGGTTCAGGTCCTGCTCCAGGTCTTCATGCTGCTCATGAGTAGAATCGCTATGCGGGTGTAGAAAGCTACTCATTAGGGACTGAAGACTGAGGCTGCTGCTGATGAAGCTGCTGCTGCTTCTCCTTCCACCGCCCCAGCAGCCATGGCAGTGGAAGGTGATCGCAGAGGTCCCCCCGAGTCAGACCTGCGAGAGTATGGACCATGGCGCAGATAGGCATCGGCCAACTGACTATGTAGAATGTCTTTGCAGTAGGTCAGTTTGTCCTCCCTCTCGGCGAGTTCAGTTCCGACACAGCTTGATCGACCATTCCTGTCTGCTGCCTGTACTGACCTCTGCTTTGTCTGACCACGAAGCTGCCTGTCCCTCTGGATACCCCGCGATATCTGACCTCCTGGCTGGACCCTTTGGCTACTCCTGACTACGCACCTGTCTCATCCCTGTACTCTGACGCTCCCTCCGGATTGACTACCTGTGAACGAGCTTGGCTTCGGGATACCCTTGTGGTTCATCGGCCTTCACCGTAAGCAGCCATCCTTTGCGCCTATTAAGACCTGGGGGCAACCGTGTCCGGTGAGGCGTACCTAGCGTCCCGGCAAGCAGGGGCTTGGTTACAGGCAGAAGCAGCGGTGGAGATTGAGGGTTGTCTGCTTACAGAAGGCTGGTGTCCCCCTGGGCATCACAGTATGGACCATGGCGCAGATAGGCATCGCCCAACTGACTACGTAGGATGTCTCTGTAGTAGGTCAGTTTGTCCTCCCTCTCAGTGGGTGTAAAAAATGCCCCCATTTTGTGCCGGAAGCGAGGGTCCAATAAGGTGGAGAGCCAGAAGTCATCCCGCTGACAAATGGAGACAATTCTGCGGTCACTACACAAGCACGTGAGCATGCATCGTGCCATTTGCGCAAGTGACTCGGATGGGGCTACCTGTCTCCATCTCCACTGCAAACTGCCACGGTGTGTCTGGGTCCTCTGTCTAACCTTCCTCACAACCCTCTAGCTCCTGTGGCTGCTACTGCTCCTCCTCTCCTGTCAGATGACTAGATAAACTGGCCATTTTGTCAAACCTAAACTGTGCTTCGCTGTGCCCCTCCTCCTTCTCCACTTCAGCCCCCATGCGCCATGTCTCCAGTGCCCTGACCAGCCATGGTTTCCAACATGTGTTGCAGTACATGAAGCAGTGGAATCACATCATTCATCTCATAGTCCTGGCGACTGACTAATAAAGTAGCTTCCTCAAAGGGCCTGAGCAAACGGCAGGTGTCACGTATGAGCTGCCACTGGTTTACATTGAAGTCACACAGGGAAGTTCCCCTATCCGTTTGGATCATCAAGAAATCCGTGATGGCTTTTCTCTGTTCCTATAGTCGATCCTGCATATGGAGGGTGGAATTCCAATGGGTGGAAACATCGCAAATCAGAGTATGTTTGAGGATACCGTTCTGATGCCGAAGCTCAAGAAGGGTGTGCTTGGCGGTGTAGGAGTGGCTGAAGTGCATGCAAAGTTTCCTTCCCGTTGTTAGGATGTCTTGCAGATGGGGGGAAGACTTCAGAAAACGCTTGACAACTAGATTGAACACGTGTGCCATGGTAGCATGCCTCAGGCTTCCTTGTCAACGAGATGTTCTTCCCAATGTCAGTCACAAACATTTGCAGTTTTCGTGGAGTAAGCCATGATTTAATTTATTGAGTTCTCATTTTTAGCAGTTCCTCCCATGTGTGGCTCTGTGGCTCAAGGCAAACCATGAGAAGAACAGCGTGAAACCGCCGTGTCCTGCACAAATGGTAGGCTGAAAGGGCACTGGGAAAAAAAAAAAATATTTAGAAAAAACAAAATACAAAAAAAAATAAAAAATGAAAAAAATTGGTAAAAAAATTCACAAAATATTAAAAAAAGACAATGGGAAAAAAATATTTAAAAAAATTCACAAAAATATATATGTTTTTAAAAAATACAAAATATGAAAAAAAAATTGATAAATTTTATGTTACTGTTATTATGTTAGATGTTACTGTTGCTATGTTATATGTTATTATATGTTATTATTTTAAATATGTTCAAATAAGATAAATGTTAACTATTACTATGTAATTGACAATTAGCCACTTTTTTCTGTGGCACCATTGCTAAGTGCAAGTGCACTGTCACAGGCACAAAGGCCTAGGAGCGTGGAGGCCACAGCGGAGGGACCTGTCCAAGTTGCTGTTGTGGTTGTGCAGGAACCACAATCACCCAGTGGGCCTTGAAGGATATGTATTGTCCCTGACCGTAGTTACAGCTCCAGACGTAGGCACTGCTGTGCACTTTGGTACACACTGACAGGCTAAAGGACTGGCCCACCTCCTGTTCAACAAAATTGTACAGGGCTGGTACTGCCTTCTTCGCAAAGAAATGACAGCATGGGACTCTCCACCTCAGCTCAGCACAAGTCATCAGTTCTCTGAAAGGTCCACGAACTCAAAAGGGAGGGACTGCAGCATCTGCAAATTATAGAGGAGCACATTTAGCTTCTGCACGTTGGATGAGTGGGCACATACTGTTGTCTCTTGGACATGACTTGGCCAATGGATTGCTGACTCGGATTAAGAGGAGGAGGAGCATCTGGAGCGACAGAGGATGGGTATGACACACAGGAGGTGGTGGAGCCTTGGCTGGCTGGAACAGAGAGCGGCGTACCACTGGGTAATGCAGCAGGCTGGACCACCACTTTGGAGCCAACTCTCCCAGGCCGCTTGATGGTGACGCTGCAAATGTTGACGCAGGGCTGTGGGTCTAACATTGGGACCCTGGCCACACTTCACCTTCTGCCTACACATCTTTCATATAGCCATGTTAACCTCCTGCGGATGCTTGATGAAAAACTGCCACATGGCCTTGTAGCTGATTTTTCCTACCAACAGTCCGCACTAATTCACTGCTGCTGCCGCCGCCGCTGCCGCCAACTCCAGGGACCCTCTTCCACTACCTCCTGGGAAGATAGCCTGCCGCACAAGTGGTCTACCCCGAGCACATTTGCCTCCATACTTTCCCCTTCTGTCACCATGCTGGCCGCTAAATCTGTCACTCTCCATCACTCCAAGCCTTGCCAGTGCCCTCAAAACTCACTGATGTCCTCCTCAGGTTCCTCAACAGTATCTGCTTAAGAAGCCAAAACGCTTGCAACACCACCTCCCACGACACTCTCCTCATCACTACTTGCCCGCCTAGTGGAAGAAGCGGCGAGTGTCTCCTCCACTTCTTGGCTGGGCAGTAGCTGCTGATTTTTCTGATTATCAGATCGTCCTCACTGAATAGTGGAGCTGAACCCTAAGCATAAGACATAACTGACAGTTGACTGGGGGTGTCAGATGTCACTTTTGATGCAGTGGATGATCGTGTTAACCAATGGATGATGGCAGATGGGTTGCTGGTCAATACACGACCGCTAGCTGATCCCGGGAGATCAGTCCTCTCACTGAGACTCCTGCTGCCACTCACTCCTAGTCTGCTGCAACCTCTGCTTGATGAATTTAGGCCTCTGCAACTTCTCTGTGCCCATCCTGCCACTTCTCTGCCTGACATACTTAGTGCGTATATGAGGGAAGGACAAAACGCTACACTACACTTAAAACAGGATTTGTCGATAAGAGCAGCAGGTGTGTAACTATCTATGGTCTTTCTCTAAGTAGTAACTAGGCCCTGAAGACTTTAACACGAACAAAGTGATGAAACTCTTAGATGTGCGTAAGTGATGCTCTGATGAGAGCAATTCAATAGGCTCCAGTATGCTTCAAAAATGTTTTTTTTTTCAGAGACTGGCCTTCGTGGAAATGAATCGGGCATGGATCAGCTAAGATTTCCACCCACCAATGCCTGATGCATTAGAGTAGATTGATCATGGGACCAGACCAACACTAAAGAAATATGGATCGTGCAAAACAGATTTAAAGCGCTGCTCTCCAGTTACAGACATTCCTCTGCATCAGACCACAAGTAATTATTGAGAAAATGCTTTACGTTACTCTTACTTTTTATCAATATTCTTCGCTTAAGATATCTGTGCCGAAAATCTGTATATGTTCTCTTAATGCTGCTGCCAGGGTGTGTCTTTCTGGCAATTTTGGGATCCTGCTGCTGCTGCTTGCAACTCCAGTGTGTCTTTAGGCCAATTTGTGGGCTCCTGCTGCCAACTCCAGTGTCTCTTTCATGCAATGTTTGGGCTCCTGCTGCTCCTGCTGCCAACTCCAGTGTGTCTTTCAAGCAATGTTTGGGCTCCTGCTGCTGCCAATTCCAGTGTGTCTTTCAAGCAATTTTAGGCTCCTGCTGCTGCTGCTGCTTGCAACTCCAGGGTGTCATTCAGCCAATTTTTGGCCTCCTGCTGCTGCTGCTGCCAACTCCAGTGTCTCTTTCAAGCAATGTTTGGGCTCCTGCTGCCAACTCCAGTGTGTCTTTCAAGCAATGTTTGGGCTCCTGCTGCCAACTCCAGTGTCTCTTTCAAGCAATGTTTGGGCTCCTGCTGCTCCTGCTGCCAACTCCAGTGTGTCTTTCAAGCAATGTTTGGGCTCCTGCTGCTGCTGCTGCCAACTCCAGTGTGTCTTTCAAGCAATTTTGGGCTCCTGCTGCTTGCAACTCCAGGGTGTCATTCAGCCAATTTTTGGCCTCCTGCTGCTGCTGCTTCCAACTCCAGTGACTCTTTAAAGCAATGTTTGGGCTCCTGCTGCTCCTGCTGCCAACTCCAGTGTGTCTTTCAAGCAATGTTTGGGCTCCTGCTGCTTGCAACTCCAGGGTGTCATTCAGACAACTTTTGGCCTCCTGCTGCTGCTGCTGCCAACTCCAGTGTGTCTTTCAAGCAATGTTTGGGCTCCTGCTGCCAACTCCAATGTCTCTTTCAAGCAATGTTAGGGCGCCTGCTGCTGCTGCTTGCAACTCCAGGGTGTCATTCAGCTAACTTTTGGGCTCCTGCTGCTGCTGCCAACTCCAGTGTTGGCCGAAATACCTTCAGACCACGTGACCACTGGCAGGAGATTGCAGGACCCAATTTCACCAAGGGTGCTGGTAAGAGAAAAATGAGCTTGCATGAGGTATATAATATAAAAATTGGTGTTCAATCCTTCTGTCACCCTTCACCCAAAGCAGAACACGACGGCAGCTAGTTAACCTCTCCCCTCAAATTTAGTAACTTGGCGCTGGGTTGCTTGAAGCAGGCCTTCAGCATCATTTAATGCAAAGCCCAAACTCTTAAAAAAATATTCCCCTGCATCTAAAATTAATATATCTAACATTTTTAGTCACTTACTTTTTATTCTTTTCCCCACTGGACTGCAACTCTGTTCAGGACTCTAGGATACGGGCGCCGCCATCTTGGCTCAGTAGCATCACATACTGAGGAGAGGAGAGAGGTCAAAAGTGCAGGGGGGTTGGTTATATCTGTGCTTTGCACAGACAAAGTAGAGCTGAGGTCAGGAAAAGGTCAGCAATCCCAGAATGCAGAACGGTAGTGTCAGAAGACACTCCAAGACATTCCATGAGCCACCATCTTGAATGTTTAAAGTCTCAGAACATGCAGTAGATGCAGGTAGGATAATTTTTAATGTGAGCAATCTGTATGTACAGGGTGGGGGAAACATATAAGATGGACTTTTATTCAAGGTGAATATTTATTTACTCATTTATGTATATATTGATTGATGAATTTATTTATGTATTTCTTTAATTTTTTAGTTTCCCCAGCCTATTTTGTGCAGGGCAATCACCCTGGGGTTCTCCTCAATTTGGAGCCCTCTAGCTCTTGCTACCCCCATTATACAGCCATTTTTGGTCCCCCAAATTCGGGTCCTCATTTGCTTCAAATGGGTTTCAGCTGAGGTCGAGTTCGGGGACCCGAACCGAACTTGAGCTGCAAGGTCGGCCGAACTTGTCGAATGCGAACTTCATTGGGTTCACTCATCCCTAGTGAAACAGACGGAAACTACAATGCTCCTAACGTAAAAATCCTCATTATAACCTCTTTCTACTGTTCTGTACTCTACTCCACATGAGAATAAATCAGCTAACTTATTTTCTTCTCATAGGAAACAACAACAGCTGCCATTAGAAAGAAATATGGTAAGAGCAGTTTGGAAAGGACATCGAGTAGAAAGGAGCACAGCAATTTATATTGCCCTTCTCTGCCTTCTGCGAACAAGACAATTATAAGATAACAGTGGTGGGGAAGGAAAGGAAATTCTTTCATTTTAACACCGTGAGCCAAAAAGCATCCAATAGCTTGTTTATGAAGGACAATAAAGAAGATACATGGACAAGGAAGAGCTTGTTACAAATATATTGCCCTAGTTTAAAAGGCCACTTTTTTTCCTCCCTACAATGAAGCTGTCAGCTATGTTTAGAATATTTCCTACTAAGAAAAAAAATAATAATAATATCTCTCCCTGACTCAACGCACTTTAACAGCAAGACTTATCTCTTTTAAATGGGACTGACAATTACAGCTGACAAGACTGTAGAGTGTCATTGTGCTTTAAAGCTGGTAATGAGAAAATATTTCCATATATTTAAATCTGCAGATATCTGGCAGAATAGGAACAGGACGCTTATCGCTTGAGATTCAGTGACATATTTCTTTCTGTGCCGCTGCGTCTTAGCAGCCGCCGCACTGGGGGAGACTGAAGGGAATGTCGCATTTGTGGGTGAAACTTCAAACCAGCTAGTTAGAGTGACAATGATATGCTGTTCCAGAGTGTGGCACACTGATAAAGTCATTCTATCGAGGGATTGTTTATTAGTACGCTGTCCTAGGATTGCAAATGTATCATTTACATTAATATGCGCTTGCTGGGAGAAACCTGACATGAGTCAAATCGGAGATGAGCCATCAGCAATGCATGCTAGCAGGACAATTGCTACTAGGGGATTTTTTAAATCCTCAAGATCAGGGATTTCCAAAGTATCTTTTCCATTATGAAATGCACATATTTAGTTCTCATTTGGAGCAGTTTTGTCCTTATGGAGCAAATGAGGCTTGAAGTGATTGGCAAGTCAAAAAAAAAAAAAAAAAATCTGTAGCATACTGAAACGGTAAAGTTACCTGGGGTCCGGTCCCATTGTGTCTCCGGACGACTGGCCCGGGGCACCCGGCGGCCGCTCCGAGCATCTGCTCGAGCGGTGTTCCTCCTTGGCGCGCCCCCACATCCCCGGCTTCCGTTCACGTGCTCGCACGCACACACAGCGTGGCCGTCGGAGGATGAATTAAAAGGCCCAATCCCTTTTTAGTTTGTTCAGGCATACACCCCCCACAGGTACTATTGGGCATCCTGCCCTGATAGTTGTATCTGCACCAATCACCACACACTACCTGGTCCTTTCCGGTAGTGTTCATCCTATAAAGGTTTTACCACTTCAGCGTGTCAGTGCCCGTGATAGCGTTTATCTAAGTGTGCCTTTCATCCTGATTACTCCTGTTTGATCCCGTTGCCGACCTTGCTTAGTTTGACCATTCAGTGATTGCCGCCTGGACCGACTCTTGTTTGTACCCTGACCACGCTTCTGCCTCACCCCCTTGTGCCGCGAACCCGTGACCTCCAGTATTGACCTTTGGCTTGACCTCGAATCTTCTATTGTTCTCCCCTTGGTGCTATTTAAGGACCGACTTCCAGTGTATGACCCCGGCTTCTCGACATTGCCCAGTCTGGCATTTGGTTCATCCGTCTTCACCCCCTGTAAGCTCACATCCTTTGTGCTACTAAGTCCTGGGGGAAACCAGGTCTGGCGAGGCGTGTAAAGCGTCCCGGCAAATGGGGTCTTGACTAAAAGAGAAGCTAGCAGAGGAGATTGGTGGTTGTGGGCTTACCTTGAAGGGTACTGAGAATAGAAACACCCCCACTCCCTGCCCTGAAGTTTTGAGTGGCTGCCCCTCTCTGCAACTATGAAATCCCATCCTTCTCCCTCCTCTCTTATCTCCTGCAGCATCTCTCACCCCCTTATCTAATCACACTATGTGCTGGGCATAATAACTAGAAGCACTACAATATGCTTTTTTTTTTTACTATGATATAGAGTGGTCTCACACATGTTAGAGACTGCCCGTTATTAATATGTAAAGCACACAGTGTGCTTACATCACATTGCTGTTGTCACACCCACTGTTTCTCAATGCTTCTCTGCATTTTGAGGGGGTTAGTGGTGTGTTGTCTGTGGAGGTCCTGTCTGCATACTTGAGGGGGTTAGGGGACCTTTAGTGGGAGGCCTGTCTGGATACTTGGCGAGGGGTGGAAGGCACCTTTGGTGGGGGGGGCCTGTCTGGATACCTGGGGGGTTAGGGGAGAACCTTCTGTGAGTGAGCATGCCTGGATACTTGGAGGGTTAGTGGTATGCTTTCTGTTAGGAGGGGAGTCAAATCCACATAAACATGATGGTATAACAGGACTTGTGGTATAACAGGAACCGGCTTTACTGGAACATGAATACAGTAAGAGAATGTCACTTTTACGTGGTTGCTAACACAGAAAGGAAAATAAGTCATAGAGCACCACTGAAATGCAGGAAATAATACACCAGAAACATCAGAAAAATACATATAGACACTACAGTTAAAGTAGACCTAAACCCACATTGATATGCCCTGGAATCTATAAGATTCCAGAGCCTTTTTGTTCCCTGCCCCTGATTCTGGATGCCCCGCTGCGTGAAACCCCTCAGGTCACCCGCTATACTTAACTTCTCTCCCAGTTCAACAGCAAATGCTCAAGCCACGACGCAATCCCGGTATCCATTTAGCATGGTGTGTGTCTGCGCCAGTTAGAGCATAGTGGGAATGTGGCGCTTGGCTGCGTTTGGTGGAGATCAGCTCCTTAGACGAGCCAAGCCAAGATCATGTCAGCCAAGACAGGATGGCAAGCATGCGCGTAGGACCAGGGAAGGGTGAGTCAGATCGAGTGACCTGGGGGGTTTCACACAGCAGGGCATCCTGAATTGTGGTGCCCCAGGGCAAGGACCAAAACCCAGGATAGCCAAAATCCTGGGTTTTGTTCCACTTTAAGCAATGGTAAAAGAACCATCTAGTGTCCGAACTTGTCATAACTGTAAACTGCAGTCAATCTGACAAAAATCCCAAAATCACAGAGACAAACAGACATTGTTGCAAAATATTGTATTTCCAACACCTCTTCTCTTCCCTTTGTAGGCCTCAAGTGTCTTTTAGTGTTGAGTGGCTTAGTAAGGATATTTGCTGTGATATCCTCCATAGGGCAGTAAAGTAATTCAAGTCCCTGCTTGGCTTTCAAGCTTACTCTTCCCATCTGCGCAAGTGCAAAGCATACTTGATTGTCCTAAATTCACAAGCGAATATTTCAGCTTAACCACTCACTTATTGCTGGGGGTGCCCGATCATGGGTAATCCCAAACCACACAGAGTCAATGGAATATGATTGTAATGATCTGCACTCTCCATAAAACTTCACTTTTAATAATGATCCAATAAAAGCATCTCCAAGAGGTATAAAGATTGAAGATTTCAATCTTTATACCTCGTGCCCCAACTGTTAACTTGCCCGCCGGTTAGCTCACTGGTGTGCTAATATTTCCTTTCCCCCAGTTGCCCCCTTCTGTTAGTCTCTGCTGGTTGTGTGCAATCCAGCATTCTAAGGGCCTTATTTATCAAGGAATAGCGACAGATAGCGACTGGGGAGCCGGCCAGTAAAGCCAGGTACCGCAACTAGAACGCCGGCTCCCCTCCACAATCAGACATTTATCAAGCCGATACTGCTTAGCGACTGAGATAGCGCCACCTAGCAACTCATTCATCATTATCCCAGCCTCATCCCACAGCGCCAGCGAACATCCTTGAACAGCGACAGGTATGACCTCTCGCTACCTGGTGCTCTCCAATGCATTTCAATGGCAGAATGTATTTTAATTAATAATTATTTTTTAATAATTTTTTTTTTTTTTTCAAATTTCAAAAAAAAAATCTGTGAACACTTCTTCCTTTGAAAATGTATTTTTTAGGGATTTTAAAAAAAATTTTTTTTTTTTGCAGAATTGATATTACAGGTCTGATTTTAAACTATTCAGGTTTGAATATTATTTCAAAATCATTCCATTTTTTTTTTTTTGGGTGGTTAAGGGGTTAAAAAACTACTTTTAACACATCGCCTACTGCGCTCTGGGATTTAACCCTTTTGTTGCCAAGCCCGTAACACCTACGTGCTGGCTTGGCTGGGCGTTAAGTGCCAAGCACGTAGGTGTTACGTGCTTGACATTCACTCACCTCCTGTCAATCTGCGGCAGCATTCAGCAGGGATTCCGGCTCCATCTTCTAGGAGGGTCCTGGGGGGTCACCTGGAGGTGACCCTGACTTCACCCGAGTCACCTGATCGCCGCTGGACAAATGAGAAGTGGGGCGCGCGGCTGCTGTCATCAGCCGGCGCCACCACTATATAAACAACATGCGGTCTCCTGTTTCTGTCTTTGCCCGTCAGATCGAAGGTAGGTGGAGGTGTGTGGGGGTGGTGGAGGTGTGTGGGGGAGTCACTGATTGTTGGGGGGGGGTCACTGATTGTTGGGGGGGGTCACTGATTGTTGGGGGGGTGAGTGGGTGGGTGGCCGTAGGTGCTCAGGTGTGCGCCGCTCCGCCGCCGCTGCCGCCACCACTTCAGGAATGTGGGGGGGTCACTGATTGTTGGGGGGGTCACTGATTGTTGGGGGGGTGAGTGGGTGGGTGGCCGTAGGTGCTCAGATGTGCGCTGCTCCGCCGCCGCCGCCACTCCGCCGCCGCCGCCACCACTTCAGGAATGTGAGGGGGTCACTGATTGTTGGGGGGGTCACTGATTGTTGGGGGGGTGAGTGGGTGGGTGGCCATAGGTGCTCAGATGTGCGTTGCTCCGCCGCCGCCGCCACTTCATGAATGCTGCTCCATTTGCCGGATCTCTCTCATCGGATCGGAGGTGTGGGGTGGGGGTGTGTGTGTGTGTGGGGGGGGGTTGTGATCTGTGGGGGGGTTGTGATCTGTGGGGGGGGGTTGTGATCTGTGGGGGGGGTTGTGATCTGTGGGGGGGGTTGTGATCTGTGTGTGGGGGGTGGGGGTTGTGATCTGTGTGGGGGGGGGGGGGTTGTGATCTGTGTGGGGGGGGTTGTGATCTGTGTGTGGGGGGGGTGTGATCTGTGTGTGGGGGGGGGGTTGTGATCTGTGTGTGTGTGCCGGCGGTCAGATCTGGGGTCAGATCTGTGCGTGCCGGCGGTCAGATCTGGGGTCAGATCTGTGCGTGCCGGCGGTCAGATCTGGGGTCAGATCTGTGCGTGCCGGCGGTCAGATCTGGGGTCAGATCTGTGCGTGCCGGCGGTCAGATCTGGGGTCAGATCTGTGCGTGCCGGCGGTCAGATCTGGGGTCAGATCTGTGCGTGCCGGCGGTCAGATCTGGGGTCAGATCTGTGCGTGCCGGCGGTCAGATCTGGGGTCAGATCTGTGCGTGCCGGCGGTCAGATCTGTGCGTGCCGGCGGTCAGATCTGGGGTCAGATCTGTGCGTGCCGGCGGTCAGATCTGGGGTCAGATCTGTGCGTGCCGGCGGTCAGATCTGGGGTCAGATCTGTGCGTGCCGGCGGTCAGATCTGGGGTCAGATCTGTGCGTGCCGGCGGTCAGATCTGGGGTCAGATCTGTGTGTGCCGGCGGTCAGATCTGGGGTCAGATCTGTGTGTGCCGGCGGTCAGATCTGGGGTCAGATCTGTGTGTGCCGGCGGTCAGATCTGTGTGTGCCGGCGGTCAGATCTGGGGTCAGATCTGTGTGTGCCGGCGGTCAGATCTGGGGTCAGATCTGTGTGTGCCGGCGGTCAGATCTGGGGTCAGATCTGTGTGTGCCGGCGGTCAGATCTGGGGTCAGATCTGTGTGTGCCGGCGGTCAGATCTGGGGTCAGATCTGTGTGTGCCGGCGGTCAGATCTGTGTGTGCCGGCGGTCAGATCTGGGGTCAGATCTGTGTGTGCCGGCGGTCAGATCTGGGGTCAGATCTGTGTGTGCCGGCGGTCAGATCTGGGGTCAGATCTGTGTGTGCCGGCGGTCAGATCTGGGGTCAGATCTGTGTGTGCCGGCGGTCAGATCTGTGTGTGCCGGCGGTCAGATCTGGGGTGAGATCTGTGCGTGCCGGCGGTCAGATCTGGGGTCAGATCTGTGTGTGCCGGCGGTCAGATCTGGGGTCAGATCTGTGTGTGCCGGCGGTCAGATCTGGGGTCAGATCTGTGTGTGCCGGCGGTCAGATCTGGGGTCAGATCTGTGTGTGCCGGCGGTCAGATCTGGGGTCAGATCTGTGTGTGCCGGCGGTCAGATCTGGGGTCAGATCTGTGTGTGCCGGCGGTCAGATCTGGGGTCAGATCTGTGTGTGCCGGCGGTCAGATCTGGGGTCAGATCTGTGTGTGCCGGCGGTCAGATCTGGGGTCAGATCTGTGTGTGCCGGCGGTCAGATCTGGGGTCAGATCTGTGTGTGCCGGCGGTCAGATCTGTGTGTGCCGGCGGTCAGATCTGGGGTGAGATCTGTGCGTGCCGGCGGTCAGATCTGGGGTGAGATCTGTGCGTGCCGGCGGTCAGATCTGGGGTCGCGCGTGCCGGCGGTCAGATCTGGGGTCGCGCGTGTGTGTGCGCGTGTCGGCGGTCAGATCTGGGGTCGCGCGCGTGTGTGTGCGCGTGCCGGCGGTCAGATCTGCGAGCGCGCGTGTGTGGGTGCCGGCGGTCAGAGATCTGCCGGTGGGTGGGTGCCGGCGGTCAGAGATCTGCCGGTGGGTGGGTGCGTGCGTGTGCCGGTGGTCAGAGTGAGTCCCCTCGATTGCCAGTAAAACTTACCTTACCACCGCTCTAGGTATAGCATAGTGCGGCTGTTGTCCATGCATGCGTCCTAATCTTAACTTTTTCTCTTAGGTTGTTCGCTGAGATCGCTACTGCCTTTGTTTCGTTGTTTGGACCTTTCGCTTGCTCTTTTGGGAGCCTATCCCCCGCCCCTCCTTTTGGGAGCCTATCCCCCGCCCCTCCTTTTGGGAGCCTATCCCCCGCCCCTCCTTTTGGGAGCCTATCCCCCGCCCCTCCTTTTGGGAGCCTATCCCCCGCCCCTCCTTTTGGGAGCCTATCCCCCGCCACTCCTTTTGGGAGCCTATCCCCCGCCCCTCCTTTTGGGAGCCTATCCCCCGCCCCTCCTTTTGGGAGCCTATCCCCCGCCCCTCCTTTTGGGAGCCTAGCCCCCGCCCCTCCTTTTGGGAGCCTAGCCCCCGCCCCTCCTTTTGGGAGCCTAGCTGGGATCCCGTGACCTGCTGCTCCTGACTCCACCACTTCTCATCGGGTTGTAACTATACTCTTTTATTTCTATTTTTGTCATTTTTTTGCTTTGTTTTATTGTATTGTATTTTTTTGTTAAATTTTTGTCTGTTTTTTTGCTTTGTTTTATTGTATTGTATTTTTTTGTAATTTGTCTTTAGTTTTAGCCTTTAGTTTTAGCCTTTAGTTTTAGCTTAGTTTTAGCCTTTAGTTTTAGCCTTTAGTTTTAGCTTAGTTTTAGCCTTTAGTTTTAGCCTTTAGTTTAATTTTTTTTTAGATTTTTGTTTGCATTGGGGTATGGCTGGTAAGCGGTACACTGCACAGGAAGATGGCGTCTGACTCGGAAGATTTTAGTGAGTTAGGGTCTGAGTACTTCCCATCAGATAGCGAGTCAGACAGTGTATACTCTACTGAGGAAACACAGCCGCGCAGTGCTACCAGTAGTAGCCACCGTAGAAGGGATAGTACCGCACAAAGTGAGGCCACGCTTCAGGCGAGTGTAGTGCAGGATGAGGCATCGAGTGCTGCAGCTGGTGAAGGAGCGTCTGCGTGGAGGCCTCCTAATAATATTTCCCCCGAAATTCCCCCTTTTGATTCGGTCCCCGGGGTCAATGTAGACACCACAAATTTTGGTGTCATTGACTTTTTCAAATTGTTCCTCACAGAAGCCATCCTACTGGATATGGTCTTCTATACCAATCTCTATGCCGAGCAGGTCTTAGCGAAAAACCCCCTGCAGAGGCACGCCCGAGCTCAGGCATGGCATCCCACAAATTTGAGTGAGATAAAGAAATTTTGGGGGCTCACTCTAGCAATGGGTATCCTAAAAAAATTTAGTATTTCCTCCTACTGGGATACCCAAACCATATTGGCAACTCCATTATTTCCGGCCGTAATGTCCAGAAACCGCTACCAAATTTTACTGCGGTTTCTGCATTTTAACGACAATTCCACTGCTATTCCCCGTGGTGAGCCCGGTCACGACAGGCTGCATAAATTACGGCCCCTGCTCAACAGCCTGTCAGATCGCTTCGCAGTAGTGTACACCCCCGGCCAAAAATTATCAATTGACGAGTCACTACTGCTTTTCAAAGGGCGCATTGTTTTTCGGCAATATATCCCTAGCAAGCGTGCCCGCTACGGGATTAAATTTTACCAATTATGCGACAGTGTGACCGGCTACATCAAATATTTTCGAATCTATGAAGGAAAGGACACCTATCTGGACCCCCCTGGTTGTCCCCTTGATTTGTCAATAAGTGGAAAGATCGTTTGGGACCTTATGACTCCATTGTTGGGTAGAGGTTACCACTTATATGTGGACAACTTCTATACCAGCATCCCCTTATTTCGCGCCCTTTATTCGTTGGATACCCCGGCCTGCGGCACCATCAACCCTAAACGCAAAGGATTGCCCAGGCCACTACTTGAAAAAAAATTAAAAAGGGGGGAGTCTTATGCTCTAAGAAGCGATGAGGTCCTGGCCATGAAATACATGGGCAAAAAAAATGTATTCCTTCTGACAACACTCCACGATGAGTCAGTTGTGAATGTAAGGCAACGTGGTCCCCGAGCCCCTTCCCAAAAGCCACGTTGCATAACCGATTATAATAAATTCATGGGTGGCGTTAATAAAACGGACCAAATATTAACTTATTACAACGCCACCCGAAAAACTCGAGCCTGGTACACTAAGGTTGCTATACATTTGGTCCAAATGGCAACCTACAACAGCTTTGTTGCCTTCAAGGCAGCAGTGCCAGGCTCCAATTTATCGTACATAAAATACCAGCAGCAGTTACTCCCTGCTTTGTTGTTTGGGGATACTGCGGAAGAACCAGATCTGCCTACCAATGACAACCAGGCCAGATTAGTAGGGAAGCACTTTATAAAGTTGCTTCCCGAAATTGGTAAAAAGCGGTATCCCCAGAGAGCTTGTAGGTTTTGTAGGAAGCGTGGCATTAGAAGAGATGTGCGGTATTATTGCCCGACCTGTCCCAGCCAACCCGGGTTATGCCTCGAAGATTGTTTTGAGGTATACCATACTCAATTAGATTATTGAGCAATGCATTTTTTTTTTTGGTAGGTAGGCCCCTTTTAGGATTAGGTTTCTTAGGTATTTTGTGTTGCCGTTATATGTTATTTTAGTTTCTTTTCGCTGTTGCTAATCCGATGGGAAATGGTGGAGCAGGAGCAGCTGGTTACTTGTGGCAAGTGATGATAAAATGTGACCAATTTCAGGTTCTTGATTCCTGATATTGGTCATTGATCACTGCACTGATCTTATAGTCTGATGACACAGCTACAGTATCCTATAATCTGATGACACAGCTACAGTATCCTATAATCTGATGACACAGCTACAGTATCCTATAATGATGACACAGCTACAGTATCCTATAATCTGATGACACAGCTACAGTATCCTACTTGCACTTCTTAGAACAGGTAAGAAATTGTTTTGTTTTTCCATAGCGCATGCTTGACTTTGGGGTGATTGGTAACTCTACACTTCAAAGTACCTATGCATGTGGGGTATTGTTTTGTTCCACAGCCGTTGTGCTTTCAGATTTACTGCGTTACTTCTTGCTTGCTTATTGTTTTTATAGGAAAATATGGTTTTGAATCTGCTTTTTGCTTTTTTTTTTAGCGAAATCCTTTGGAACCAGAGATTCTGCCAATCAATAGATTCTGAAGGAAGTCACAGACGTCAACAAGCCCAGTAGCCTTAGAAACCTTGAGGTATGTACTTTCCAAAAATATATAGTTTGTGGGGGGTATTTCAAATGTAAAGGGTTGTAAATTTGAAGAAACTGCAAGGTGCGCACTTTGTGTGCGGCGCTGATTTTTTCAAGTACAATTACCCTCAAACGCATGCTGGACTTTGTGGTGTTTGGCAACTCTACACTTCAAAGTACCTATGCATGTGGGGTATTGTTTTGTTCAGCAGCCGTTGTGCTTTCAGATTTACTGCGTTACTTCTTGCTTGCTTATTGTTTTTATAGGAAAAAATGTTTTTCAATCTGCTTTTTGCTTTTTTTTTTAGCGAAATCCTTTGGAACCAGAGATTCTGCCAATCAATAGATTCTGAAGGAAGTCACAGACGTCAACAAGCCCAGTAGCCTTAGAAACCTTGAGGTATGTACTTTCCAAAAATATATAGTTTGTGGGGGGTATTTCAAATGTAAAGGGTTGTAAATTTGAAGAAACTGCAAGGTGCGCACTTTGTGTGCGGCGCTGATTTTTTCAAGTACAATTACCCTCAAACGCATGCTGGACTTTGTGGTGTTTGGCAACTCTACACTTCAAAGTACCTATGCATGTGGGGTATTGTTTTGTTCAGCAGCCGTTGTGCTTTCAGATTTACTGCGTTACTTCTTGCTTGCTTATTGTTTTTATAGGAAAAAATGTTTTTCAATCTGCTTTTTGCTTATTTTTTTAGCGAAATCCTTTGGAACCAGAGATTCTGCCAATCAATAGATTCTGAAGGAAGTCACAGACGTCAACAAGCCCAGTAGCCTTAGAAACCTTGAGGTATGTACTTTCCAAAAATATATAGTTTGTGGGGGGTATTTCAAATGTAAAGGGTTGTAAATTTGGAGAAACTGCAAGGTGCGCACTTTGTGTGCGCCGCTGATTTTTTCAAGTACAATTACCCTCAAACGCATGCTGGACTTTGTGGTGTTTGGCAACTCTACACTTCAAAGTACCTATGCATGTGGGGTATTGTTTTGTTCAGCAGCCGTTGTGCTTTCAGATTTACTGCGTTACTTCTTGCTTGCTTATTGTTTTTATAGGAAAAAATGTTTTTCAATCTGCTTTTTGCTTATTTTTTTAGCGAAATCCTTTGGAACCAGAGATTCTGCCAATCAATAGATTCTGAAGGAAGTCACAGACGTCAACAAGCCCAGTAGCCTTAGAAACCTTGAGGTATGTACTTTCCAAAAATATATAGTTTGTGGGGGGTATTTCAAATGTAAAGGGTTGTAAATTTGAAGAAACTGCAAGGTGCTCACTTTGTGTGCGCCGCTGATTTTTTCAAGTAAAATTACCCTCAAACGCATGCTGGACTTTGGGGTGTTTGGCAACTCTACACTTCAAAGTACCTATGCATGTGGGGTATTGTTTTGTTCAGCAGCCGTTGTGCTTTCAGATTTACTGCGTTACTTCTTGCTTGCTTATTGTTTTTATAGGAAAAAATGTTTTTCAATCTGCTTTTTGCTTATTTTTTTAGCGAAATCCTTTGGAACCAGAGATTCTGCCAATCAATAGATTCTGAAGGAAGTCACAGACGTCAACAAGCCCAGTAGCCTTAGAAACCTTGAGGTATGTACTTTCCAAAAATATATAGTTTGTGGGGGGTATTTCAAATGTAAAGGGTTGTAAATTTGAAGAAACTGCAAGGTGCTCACTTTGTGTGCGCCGCTGATTTTTTCAAGTAAAATTACCCTCAAACGCATGCTGGACTTTGGGGTGTTTGGCAACTCTACACTTCAAAGTACCTATGCATGTGGGGTATTGTTTTGTTCAGCAGCCGTTGTGCTTTCAGATTTACTGCGTTACTTCTTGCTTGCTTATTGTTTTTATAGGAAAAAATGTTTTTCAATCTGCTTTTTGCTTATTTTTTTAGCGAAATCCTTTGGAACCAGAGATTCTGCCAATCAATAGATTTTGAAGGAAGTCACAGACGTCAACAAGCCCAGTAGCCTTAGAAACCTTGAGGTATGTACTTTCCAAAAATATATAGTTTGTGGGGGGTATTTCAAATGTAAAGGGTTGTAAATTTGGAGAAACTGCAAGGTGCGCACTTTGTGTGCGCCGCTGATTTTTTCAAGTAAAATTACCCTCAAACGCATGCTGGACTTTGGGGTGTTTGGCAACTCTACACTTCAAAGTACCTATGCATGTGGGGTATTATTTTGTTCAGCAGATGTTGTGCTTTCAGATTTACTGCGTTACTTCTTGCTTGCTTATTGTTTTTATAGGAAAATATGGTTTTGAATCTGCTTTTTGCTTTTTTTTTTAGGGAAATCCTTTGGAACCAGAGATTCTGCCAATCAATAGAGTTCAAACCAATGGACCCACGCCAACAAGCCTAGTATGCTTAGAAACCTTGAATTGTGCACTTTCCAAAAATATATAGTTTGTGGGGGGTATTTCAAATGTAAAGGGTTGTATTTTTTGAAAAACTGCGAGGAGCGCAAAGTATTTGTATTTTATCTGAAAATCTCCTCTAGCGCTCTTTGCAGTTTCTGGGGTCTCCTGGGCAGGAAAGGGTGTCTACTAATACATGTGTGGTACCGTTGTAACCGGGAGAAATGGGGCTTTTACTCTCAATATGTTTTTATTGAAAAACCTTTATTTTCGATTAAAAAAAACCACTGCAAAATGTAAAAACGTGTGTATTTTTTATTTTCTTTCACATATTTTGCCCAAAATAATTATGATAAAACTACAAAATTGATAAACAAGAGATATGATGTTAAAGCCCAGATTCTGCTGAAAAAAACAATATGTAATTTTTATGGGAAGTCCCAGAAAATCCCTTCAAAAATTACAGTTGAACATGGGGAGCGCAAAATAGTGAAAAATGCTCTGGCAACAGGGAGTGGGAAATGCTGCAGGTAGGCTGGCACTTAAAGGGTTAAACATGCATTTCACAGCGCTAGGAATTTTTAAGGCTGATTTTTTCATGAATATGGTGGGTGCCGGTCGCTATGTCCAGTCGCTATCATGCGCTCCCATACAACAGCGAACCTGTCAAATAGCGACTCAGCATCTTGTATTCAACATAACTGCACACCGACTGAGTCGCTATCATCCACCGAACAATGGTCAAGCACAGCGACTACTAGCTGTCGCTGTCAAAATACCGCTACAGTCGCTCAACAGTCGCTATCTGTTGCTATCTGTCGTTATTAATGAATCAGCCTCTAACTATCAGACTCGCGTCTCGCTCTAGTAGTAACGCGCGTTGCCGGGTAACCGCAATCTTCTCCTATCAGGGGACTAATTTCCCCAGATTGGTTGAAACCCACATGGACGCTGTGTTAGCAGTTCCCGGCCAGCGGAGGCGGACGCCTCCTGACACATGGAGGTGAGTTAATTAATTTATTAATTTCTTAATTACCTAATATGGTATATTTCATGTATATAAATGTGACAGATGCTAGCCAGTGTTAACTATGATTAAGGACCTGGAGTCCGAAACGCGTTAGTGGCCATCTTTCAACTTGCACCAGGACTCAATCTTCATTGATTTTAAGGTTGGAACTTTTTGATATTATGAAGATGCTTTTATTGGATCATTATTAAAAGTGATGTTTTATGGAAAGTGTGGATCATTACAATCATATTCCATCCTGGTTCCAGCTACGGTTGACCCGAGTCTGTTAAAAGTTGTCTTAGCCATATAAATTCTTGGCAAGTCTGCCTCAGTAAATAGAAGTGTAACAGAGTGTAACTGCTAGCACCTCCTGATTTATACTATTGGCGTCTTCTTTACTCATCTTATGTGCTTGTGTAAAAGCACTTCATTTATTTACATATTCCATGCTCTGGTGGCTTGCCCTAGACGATCTGAAGTTTGCATACTAGGTCTGGCTGGGTGGTAGTTCTGTAAGTGATTTTATCTCTTCCTTTGCAGCTTTTATCCATTTTGTGGCTTCTCCTTCTGAAAGCTGAGATATGTATTTCCAAGTTGCAGATTCATTGCTACTGGCAGTGTTTGCATTGTATGAAAGATGTACAGGTGGTGTTTTCTCTTGTTGAGTGTCTTGGCTCTGTGCCTGAGCTTGATTGTGTCTGCTGTTCAGTACTGGTAGGTTCTGCCCTTACTTCAACTGTTTGTTCATAAGTTACAGATGATGGCTGATCAGTGTCAGTTCTCTTCTGTTCTTACTTCCTCTGTTGCTGTTGTTAGGGATGAGCGAATCGATCCGGACGAACCCGGATTCGATCCGAATTTCAGGAAAAATTCGATTCGGATCGAATCCGAATTTCCCCGCGATTCGATCACTCGAAGTTTTCCTTTAACATCCATTCATTTACATTTACAGGCATTCTAAGATGGCGGACGGGACATGTCTGGACATCTATCCCGCGCCAGTGCAAGCTGGGGCAGTCACATGCAGCCTATCAGCAGCCAGCAAGCCCGGTGACGTCACACAGCGGTATTTAACGGCGGCCATCTTGCTTTTCCTCATTTCTCTATTGCATTCGTGACAGACAGAACGCTGTGTAGCTGAGGCACTTAGACAGGCAGGGACAGACAGGGACAGGCTGGAGACAGGCAGGAGACAGGCAGGAGACAGACAGGAGACAGACAGAAAGCCAGGGAAAGGTAGGAAAAACGGAGGCTGTGACAGGGAGATTTTTTTTTTTTCATCCAGCCTTTGTTAGCGTTTTCAGGCTGCTTATAGTAACTAACTGTGCATATATACTGAACTGATCTTAAGTCTGCTGTGAGGCATCCCATTCTGTGACTAAAGCAGCCTCTATTTAATAGCATAATAAACATTTGCACTTATTCTCATAGAAATCAGGCCTGATAAAGACACTTTTGCTGTGCATGCTCTCTGGTTTTTGTGGCACTGGCATCCCATTCTGTGACTAAAGCAGCCTCTATTTAATAGCATAATAAACATTTGCACTTATTCTCATAGAAATCAGGCCTGATAAAGACACTTTTGCTGTGCATGCTCTCTGGTTTTTGTGGCACTGGCATCCCATTCTGTGACTAAAGCAGCCTCTATTTAATAGCATAATAAACATTTGCAGTTATTCTCATAGAAATCAGGCCTGATAAAGACACTTTTGCTGTGCATGCTCTCTGGTTTTTGTGGCACTGGCATCCCATTCTGTGACTAAAGCAGCCTCTATTTAATAGCATAATAAACATTTGCACTTATTCTCATAGAAATCAGGCCTGATAAAGACACTTTTGCTGTGCATGCTCTCTGGTTTTTGTGGCACTGGCATCCCATTCTGTGACTAAAGCAGCCTCTATTTAATAGCACAATAAACATTTGCACTTATTCTCATAGAAATCAGGCCTGATAAAGACACTTTTGCTGTGCATGCTCTCTGGTTTTTGTGGCACTGGCATCCCATTCTGTGACTAAAGCAGCCTCTATTTAATAGCACAATAAACATTTGCACTTATTCTCATAGAAATCAGGCCTGATAAAGACACTTTTGCTGTGCATGCTCTCTGGTTTTTGTGGCACTGGCATCCCATTCTGTGACTAAAGCAGCCTCTATTTAATAGCATAATAAACATTTGCACTTATTCTCATAGAAATCAGGCCTGATAAAGACACTTTTGCTGTGCATGCTCTCTGGTTTTTGTGGCACTGGCATCCCATTCTGTGACTAAAGCAGCCTCTATTTAATAGCATAATAAACATTTGCACTTATTCTCATAGAAATCAGGCCTGATAAAGACACTTTTGCTGTGCATGCTCTCTGGTTTTTGTGGCACTGGCATCCCATTCTGTGACTAAAGCAGCCTCTATTTAATAGCATAATAAACATTTGCACTTATTCTCATAGAAATCAGGCCTGATAAAGACACTTTTGCTGTGCATGCTCTCTGGTTTTTGTGGCACTGGCATCCCATTCTGTGACTAAAGCAGCCTCTATTTAATAGCATAATAAACATTTGCACTTATTCTCATAGAAATCAGGCCTGATAAAGACACTTTTGCTGTGCATGCTCTCTGGTTTTTGTGGCACTGGCATCCCATTCTGTGACTAAAGCAGCCTCTATTTAATAGCACAATAAACATTTGCACTTATTCTCATAGAAATCAGGCCTGATAAAGACACTTTTGCTGTGCATGCTCTCTGGTTTTTGTGGCACTGGCATCCCATTCTGTGACTAAAGCAGCCTCTATTTAATAGCATAATAAACATTTGCACTTATTCTCATAGAAATCAGGCCTGATAAAGACACTTTTGCTGTGCATGCTCTCTGGTTTTTGTGGCACTGGCATCCCATTCTGTGACTAAAGCAGCCTCTATTTAATAGCACAATAAACATTTGCACTTATTCTCATAGAAATCAGGCCTGATAAAGACACTTTTGCTGTGCATGCTCTCTGGTTTTTGTGGCACTGGCATCCCATTCTGTGACTAAAGCAGCCTCTATTTAATAGCATAATAAACATTTGCACTTATTCTCATAGAAATCAGGCCTGATAAAGACACTTTTGCTGTGCATGCTCTCTGGTTTTTGTGGCACTGGCATCCCATTCTGTGACTAAAGCAGCCTCTATTTAATAGCACAATAAACATTTGCACTTATTCTCATAGAAATCAGGCCTGATAAAGACACTTTTGCTGTGCATGCTCTCTGGTTTTTGTGGCACTGGCATCCCATTCTGTGACTAAAGCAGCCTCTATTTAATAGCATAATAAACATTTGCACTTATTCTCATAGAAATCAGGCCTGATAAAGACACTTTTGCTGTGCATGCTCTCTGGTTTTTGTGGCACTGGCATCCCATTCTGTGACTAAAGCAGCCTCTATTTAATAGCATAATAAACATTTGCACTTATTCTCATAGAAATCAGGCCTGATAAAGACACTTTTGCTGTGCATGCTCTCTGGTTTTTGTGGCACTGGCATCCCATTCTGTGACTAAAGCAGCCTCTATTTAATAGCACAATAAACATTTGCACTTATTCTCATAGAAATCAGGCCTGATAAAGACACTTTTGCTGTGCATGCTCTCTGGTTTTTGTGGCACTGGCATCCCATTCTGTGACTAAAGCAGCCTCTATTTAATAGCACAATAAACATTTGCACTTATTCTCATAGAAATCAGGCCTGATAAAGACACTTTTGCTGTGCATGCTCTCTGGTTTTTGTGGCACTGGCATCCCATTCTGTGACTAAAGCAGCCTCTATTTAATAGCATAATAAACATTTGCACTTATTCTCATAGAAATCAGGCCTGATAAAGACACTTTTGCTGTGCATGCTCTCTGGTTTTTGTGGCACTGGCATCCCATTCTGTGACTAAAGCAGCCTCTATTTAATAGCATAATAAACATTTGCACTTATTCTCATAGAAATCAGGCCTGATAAAGACACTTTTGCTGTGCATGCTCTCTGGTTTTTGTGGCACTGGCATCCCATTCTGTGACTAAAGCAGCCTCTATTTAATAGCACAATAAACATTTGCACTTATTCTCATAGAAATCAGGCCTGATAAAGACACTTTTGCTGTGCATGCTCTCTGGTTTTTGTGGCACTGGCATCCCATTCTGTGACTAAAGCAGCCTCTATTTAATAGCATAATAAACATTTGCACTTATTCTCATAGAAATCAGGCCTGATAAAGACACTTTTGCTGTGCATGCTCTCTGGTTTTTGTGGCACTGGCATCCCATTCTGTGACTAAAGCAGCCTCTATTTAATAGCACAATAAACATTTGCACTTATTCTCATAGAAATCAGGCCTGATAAAGACACTTTTGCTGTGCATGCTCTCTGGTTTTTGTGGCACTGGCATCCCATTCTGTGACTAAAGCAGCCTCTATTTAATAGCATAATAAACATTTGCACTTATTCTCATAGAAATCAGGCCTGATAAAGACACTTTTGCTGTGCATGCTCTCTGGTTTTTGTGGCACTGGCATCCCATTCTGTGACTAAAGCAGCCTCTATTTAATAGCACAATAAACATTTGCACTTATTCTCATAGAAATCAGGCCTGATAAAGACACTTTTGCTGTGCATGCTCTCTGGTTTTTGTGGCACTGGCATCCCATTCTGTGACTAAAGCAGCCTCTATTTAATAGCATAATAAACATTTGCACTTATTCTCATAGAAATCAGGCCTGATAAAGACACTTTTGCTGTGCATGCTCTCTGGTTTTTGTGGCACTGGCATCCCATTCTGTGACTAAAGCAGCCTCTATTTAATAGCACAATAAACATTTGCACTTATTCTCATAGAAATCAGGCCTGATAAAGACACTTTTGCTGTGCATGCTCTCTGGTTTTTGTGGCACTGGCATCCCATTCTGTGACTAAAGCAGCCTCTATTTAATAGCATAATAAACATTTGCACTTATTCTCATAGAAATCAGGCCTGATAAAGACACTT